>OY731400.1:33829892-34569771 GCA_963425845.1 Sphenostylis stenocarpa | reverse complement strand
ACCCTCATACGGTACAAACCTTATTTTTAAGGTTTTGGTGGGTACTAACCCCCACCGGTGCGAATCTGCATTTTTGCTAGATTCGATGAGTACTTACCCTCATCCGGTCCGAACCCCGTTACTGCAAGGTTACGGTGGGTACCTACCCCCACCGGTCCGAATCTCGTTACGCAAGATTCGATGGGTACCTACCCCCACCTGGTCCGAACCCCGTTACGCAAGGCTCGATGGGTACCTACCCCCACACGGTCCGAACCCCGTTCCGCAAGGTTCGATGGGTATCTACCCCCACCCGGTCCGAACCCCGTTCGCAAGGCTCGATGGGTACCTACCCCCACCTGGTCCGAATCCCGTTACGCAAGATTCGATGGGTACCTACCCCCACCTGGTCAGAATCCCGTTCTGCAAGATTTTGATGGGTACCTACCCCACCCGGTCCAGAACCCCGTTACGCAAGGCTCCGATGGGTACCTACCCCCACCGGTCAGAACCCAGTTACTGCAAGGTTCGATGGGTACCTACCCCCACCCGGTCAGAATCCCGTTACGCAAGATTCGATGGGTACCTACCCCCACCGGTCAGAACCCCGTTACGCAAGGCTCTGATGGGTACCTACCCCCACCCGGTCAGAATCCCGTTCGCAAGATTCGATGGGTACCTACCCCTCCGGTCCGAACCCGGTTCTGCAAGGCTCGATGGGTACCTACCCCACCCGGTCCGAACCCCGTTCTGCAAGGTTCTCAAGATGCACTTTTTGGTAGTTAATCCTGTGATTATCTGTTTTTGGAGATATGTTGGCGACTTATTGTTTCTGTTCATGCACCCATTCCGTGGGGAATATTTGATTTGACTTTTTGACTTTTATGTTAGTCATCCGGTTTTACCGGGGATTCTTTGTTTTTGGCTTTTTCGTTTTAGCCATCCGGCTTTGCCGGGGATTTCATTGTTTTGGCTTTTTCTTTTAGCCATCCGGTCTTGGCCGGGGATTCTTTGATTTTGGCTTTTTCTTTTAGCCATCCGGCTTTTGCCGGGGATTTCATTGTTTTGGCTTTTTCTTTTAGCCATCCGGTCTTGGCCGGGGATTCTTTGATTTTGGCTTTTCCTTTTAGCCGTCCAGTCTTGACCGGGGATTTCTGATTTTTTGGCTTTTCTGTTTAGCCATCCGGCTTTTGCCGGGGATTCTTTGTTTGGTTGCCTCTTGTTTAGGCAGGAATCCTCTGGGGATTTTGGATTTTCTTCTTGATTGTGCCTCTTGATTAGGCAAAGATTCATTTGGGGATTTTGTTGTGCCTCTAGGTTAGGCGAATGCTTCAATAATGGTGAAGACTTTTGAGGGTTTGGATTGCCTCTTGCATAGGTTGATTTCCCATTTCTTGGGGATATTAGTTTTTGCTTGCTTGTTACAAGTGAAGGCTTTGTGCTTCACTATGGATATCCGTCTTTGGGCGTTATGAGCGATTAACTCCCTGTGGATATAATTTTGTAGTTTGCCTTTGTCGTAGGCTCATTGGGGTAGTTTTCTTGATGATCCACTAGGGAATTAATTTCATTCCGGAGATCTGTCTTGAATTGTCTCTCTAGGGAGAAATGGAGTTTTTCGACTCCTTATTGGCTGCTATTGTTTGAGTTGGTTTTGCTTAAGCTCTTATTTTGCTAGGGAATGGGTTTTTACCCTTTTCTCGCAATTTCTCTTTTTTGTGATTTTGGATTTTTGATTTTGGATGCGTGTGCCTTTTTCTTTTGTGCATATAGGCTTTTTATCTTCTACTGGGGATGAAGAGATTTTCTTTTCTTCTCTTTCCTTTTTATTGGCCCTGGGGAATTTGTTGGCTTCCTGGGGGTACAATGGAGTTCTGACTCCTGGCTTTGTGAGGCCCTTTATTGAGTGGGGTGAAGATATTTTCTTCTTTTTTCTTTTTGGGATTCACCGAGGATTCTGTCGGTTTCCTGGGGATCCAAATTTGATGATGGAATCCTGGCTCCTGGCCTGGTGAAGCTCTTATTTGAGCTGGAAGATGGAAATTTTTGTTTTTTCCTTTTTTTTTTTGTGGATATTTTTCTTGATATGCTCTGTTTAGAGACATTTATTTGGCCTTTTTTCTGTAGTGGCCTTTGTTAGGGGATGAAAAGTTTTTCCTTCTTTTCCTTCTGTTGCCCCTTGGTGATGTGGAGGATTTGACTCCGTATTTTCTTTGATGGACTCTTATGTAGTCCTTATTCTCCTTCGGGGAATGAAGCGGAGATTCTGGATGAATTTTCTTGATGACTCATGTGGTAATGAAGCTGAGTCATGGAGTAGTCTTTTTCATTTTGTTTTGCCTTTGGAATAGGCAAGGATCCTCTTGGGGACGGTCGAGCCTTTCCGTCGGCCTTTCTTCTTTGTTGATGTCTTTTTTGGGTGGAAGGATGCTGGTTGCAGCTCCAAGTGATTTATGTTTGACGACTCATGTGGTGGTGTTGAGTCAAGGAGTATTTTTCTGCCTTTGAATAGGAAAGGATCCTCTTGAGGATGATCAAGCCTTTTCCATTGGCTTTTCTTCTCCTTCTTTTATTGGTGTAGAAGGTTGATGACTTCCTTTTCCTTGGATGGAAGGATAGTGGTCGGATCTTTAAATGACTACGGTTTGATGACTCATGTGATGATGATGCTGAGTCATGGAGTAAATTTTTTTGTTTTGCCTCTAGAGTAGGCAAGGATCCGCTTGGGGATCATCGGGCCTTTTCGTTGGCCTTTTTTTATGTACCCTCCTTCTATTGGGGTTTGAGGAGAATGGTTGGAGCTATGGTTTTCTTAAAGCTCTTTATTCTGCTAAAATGATTTTGATTTCACTTGTTGCGATTTTGATTTTTATTTAGAGGCTGGATTTTGGCGCCTTTTATTTTCAATCACAAACATGGAGACTATCTTCCTTATATGCATGTTTATTATTCTTGTTTGAAGAAAATTAATTTTTCTTTGATTTTGACAAAGTCGTATTATGCAACTACTTTGTGTGTGGATGTCCTAAATGCAACCTATTGTTTATTTATTTTTGATGCATTTAGAAAGTAACTGGCCTTCTCCCGTTGGCTTCTTATGAATACGCCGATGGGCTCCTCCTTTATGACCATGAGGATGGGCTCCTCTTTTTATCCATCTCTTGGTTTTAGCCCTATCTTTTGCCTAGACCGCCCTTTACGGGTTTTCAATCTAGCAGGCTGCCTTAATTTTTGCCTAGAATATCTTAGGGGGCTTTTGCCTTATCTTTTGCCTAGACCAGTTCTTACGGGATTTCAGATCTAGCAGGCTACCCTGATTTTTACCTAAAACTATCCTAGCGAGGCATTTGTTATTTTCTTATTATTTTTATATGCTTCCCTTTTTTAGATGCATGTTTGATCTTTGATTAAAAAGTCTTTGCACATATTTATGATTTATCAATAAAGAGGCATTTCCATAATATTTGGTCAAGAGAAAGGAAATGAAAAGGAATTTTTATTGATAAATGAGCAAAAGTTTTATTTCTTTTATAGAAGGATTTCAAAAGGTATTTAGAAGAATGGGTGGTCAGGGTTGGCTATACTGTTCAAGCTTATACAGTCATGTCCATGATATCTGCCCCCTGGTTCTCCTAATTGCTTCAGTTGAGATGCCTGAGCTCAGAGTGAAGACTATGCAGACTGCTTGCTTCTGGAAGAATGTTACTTTAGCCACATTTTCGGTTTTCGACTAAAGTAACCATTGCTCTTAGTTTTTTTTTTTTATTTACTTTTATTTTTTACCTCTTCTTTTTGCCTAGGACGTATCCTAGCGAGGAATATGGACCCTATCTTTTGCCCAGGAATGTCCTTTGCGGATTTTCATTCCTGACGGGTCTTGAGCAATGTCTTCAAGCATAATACTTCTTCACCGTACCGGAGTTGATTAGGTGTTGAAGTTCTTCTCCATCCATATTGACGAGGATAAGAGCCCTTTCCGAGAAAGCTCATTTGACCACAAGGGGTCCTTCATAGTTCACTGCCCATTTTCCAATTTTGTTCTTCTGGACTGGAAGCAACTTATTTACCATTAAGTCCTTCTTATGGTAAATATGAGGGCTGACCTTTTTTGTAAGCCTTTTTTATCTTCTTTTGATAGGCTTGCTCACGACATATAACATTCATCCGTTTTTCTTCCATAAGGTTTAACTGGTTATATTGGTTTCGAACCCGTTCAGCCTTTGTTAATTTTACTTCCATCATCATGTGCTTTTGTCAACATGATTAGCTGTACCGATTTGCCATCTCGGATCTTTGCTATAACCGAAGAGTAATCCTTTTGAATGTAGAGCAATTGTCATGTCAATGCCCTTCTTCCTTTCCTTTAGGGATTTCAATCCTCCTATTGATCATCATATTTCCACATTTCCCAGTCAATTACTTGAATGCTTTATGATGAAGGGTCAAGAGAATAGAAAGAAAGGGATTTATTGCAAAGGCTTGTGTTTTAGTGAGATTTTTTTTTTTTGAAATAATAGTTTCTGTAAGAATAGCTAGCCAAGGTTGGTCGGTGTTTAGGCTAGTTTAAACAAACGTTTTGTTTTAATGAGGTGGCGTCTTCAGCTGATTACTTTATGGGGCCTATTTGGGACTGATTAACTTTCCTAGTCCGCCCTTTTGGGTTTTCAGCCTAGGATATTGTGTTAAGTCCTAACTTTTGTCTAGGTTCCCTTTTTTCATTTTTTTTTTGGGATACCTAGCGGACTTTATTTTGTCTATGACGCTTTGATTATTTCGATACATTTTGGAACAAAACGTTTGTCTAACACATGGTTATTTAATGGGGTATAGACATGATTAGTGAGAAAAGAAGCAGATAGTAAGAATAGCGTTCTTTTGTAATTCAAAGGGAAATGTGTGCCCTAAAGATGCTCAGGGGTCGGGCACACCCCGAGGAGTGATCTCTAATAGTCATTGGGCTTACATCCCTTAAAATCGGAAGAGGGACATCTAATGACTAATACTATCCTTGATGCTAATATCCCTCCTTTTCGGAATATCGTTTTTAAGGTATGGAGGGGAGACTTCCTTCTCTTTTCTTTGTACGACTTGATCTTTTGTAGGGTCGTACTTTAAAGGATTATCCTTAAAATCTGGTGGCTCTCTTATTCTTTGAGCATCCTTTCTAAGCCCTTGTCTGGGCTGTATCCATATCTCTTCATTATATGGGCCACTTTTAAATTGCTAGGAAGTCTTTCCATATTTTCGAATGTCTTCTTCAGCCGCATCCATTTAAGGTATGGTGGACGGTTTGCTGATTCGAATGTAGTCTTTAACTTGAACCATGATCAATTTGTCGCCTGCCACGATTTTGATTTTTCGGTGGAGCGTTGAAGAAACTTCCCTAGCACCGTTAATCCAAGGTCTACTTAATCTTCCCCTTGGATTCTTTTTTTCTTTGCCTCTTCGGTTTCTTTATTTTTTCCTTTGTTTTTAGGAGCATTATCTTGTAGCTCCTTGGATGAATAAAATTTTTTTTGCTTATCATCCTGCCCCCAATGTTGGCTATATTGGAGATATCTTCATTGACGGACAATTCTTTTGTGCATATCCATAGTACAACTTTATCCGATGTATAAGGGAAAGGACAAGGCATGAATAAGCGCAAAGGTGTTATTGCCTCTTCCCTGATATTATCAATTTGGGTGCTAATGTTTACTTCTTTCTTATTATCTCCTTGTCCCAAATTAATGGCCTTAGTTTTTTCTTATGGGGCTGTATCAATTAAGCTTCTTTTTCCAACAGTTTTTGCATGTCCGGGGAAATGGTCCCCTCCTCACTGTCTGACTCAATCCATTCGCCTTCGGCTTTCAGATCCCGCAGAGAGTTTTCAATCACAGACATGACTGTTTATACGGTCCTTATTTGGGTTTAGATTTTATTCAATTATTTTGGAATGAGAGAGAAAAGAATGAGAAACATATGAATATTATGAAAAATGCCTTGTTGTATTGATAGATGCAAATATTTACAAAGCCCACTTTAATCAAAAATCTCGTGATCATGGGCGGGGATTACGAGAGATACATCGGAAGCTTTTTGATATATTTTTTTATTATCTATATTTTTTTTAACCAAAAGATGCACAAAATGGGGAGCCCTAGTTAGCTGGCCTTCTCTACCCAAGCTCACTATTCTGGTTGTGATAGAGGCTTGATGTTTACGTTTGGGTCGGGAGCATCGAAAGTAATCCACCCGGCATTCAATAATTCTTGAACCCTATATTTCAGGTTGACGCAATTCTCCACGGAATGCCCAGGAGCACCTGAGTGGTAATCACATTTTTCGTTGAGTTTGTACCAACCGGGGTAAGGTGGATCTTTTTTCTTTGGGCAGATACGTGTTAAGAGCTTGGCCTCTAAAAGCCTCGGCAACAGACTCCCATAAGAGATTGGGATGGGAGTGAATTTCTTCTCTTGTCTGCGTGACTGTCCGACTAATGG
Source organism: Sphenostylis stenocarpa (assembly GCA_963425845.1). NCBI lineage: Eukaryota > Viridiplantae > Streptophyta > Magnoliopsida > Fabales > Fabaceae > Sphenostylis > Sphenostylis stenocarpa. The sequence goes on along the minus strand of OY731400.1, from coordinate 34,563,310 downwards.
CGAAGAGGAAGAAAGAGTAGCAAAGTTCATGGCATTTACACTTCCCTCCTTTTTCTTGCCAAAGGGCTTCTTGAATGATGCGTGAGATTTCTTAAACTTGGGAGGGAATCGAGTATTTTCGGCATCGGTTACCTCCTTTACATCAAATTTGTATCCCTCTAATGCCCTTAATCTCTCCTCTAAGGCAAAAATTCGTTGCTCAGAGACCTCATTGTGGAAGCATTGTTGGTACATTAACTCTGTCAATTGCGCCATTTGTTCTTTTATGGCATTAAGCTCGGCGGTGAGCATACGGTTCTGCTCCTCTAATTGCCCGATCTTCTTGGCTTTTCGAGCGCGAGTGAGAACAAGTAGAAGACTAGCCACTTTCTAAATGATTTAGAGATTTTTATTATAGCTTTTTATTATGAATGATTAGTGTGAGATAAATATGATTTAGACAATATCTTTGGTATCTTCTCAAAAGCCTATGTTTTAAGGAGTACCATACCCACTTTAGTGTGATGGTTCCCTTTTTTTCAAAAGGTTATCATCATACCTTAGCGCACTTATCTCTTCTAGGAAGGTTATAAACGCACTTGGGTCTCTTTCGCTATTGTCTAAGGATATCTAATGCATCCTAGAATGAATGTGCTTTATGCATGCACTACAAAAATATTTTTTATGACAGCAAATATTGAAAGTGGAATAACTTTTGACTGGGTTGTCCGATTTGGACGCACAGCATGTCAAAACGAAGAGAAAAGGGTGAAGAACCAAGCTGCAAATTGCCACGGGCGATTTGGCCCAGTAATTTTCCCAAAAAATGCTCCTAAGACCCATTTTTTGGAGGTTTATTAAAATGATGTGCATGCATACTTTTCTTAGTGCATTTATTTTCCCTCTTAATTTTGCCACTTATTGGATGATGTGGTATGACTGATACGACTTTGCTAAGAATCTTTTTAAAGTAAAAGATATTTTTATGGTTTTAAATTGTATGTTTTTTTATATTTTTTATGACCCTTTATCTCTTCTGTCGGTCAACGTGGCTACTTAGCTTACAAAGAACCTGAAACCAGGCTAGCTTAACTGAAGACTGTCCGAGATAAAGGTCTTTTATCTTATCACTTTTTTTTATTTTTAGGGTTTTTCATTTTTTTTTGTTTGTTGTATGGTTATCCTATGCTAATGCATCAATACAAATGCAGCAAATGTATGCACACACAATTCATACATCCACGAGCAGAGCCACGCTTATTTAATCATGAGGTAGGGTTTTCCTGCAGAAACGTGCTTGGTTTAGGTGGTTCTAACTGTTCTCACCAAGGCCAAAGGTCCCCAAGGTGCCCCCATTATAGGGACCTCTCAATCTCTCAGTCCTCGGGTCATGCACGGAACTCCGTGGCGACATCCTTAGACCAAAAGAAGAGAGTTATCACCTTGAGTTGGTGGTTTCTGACAACGGTTGTAGCCCCGTGTGCCAACAAGTCGGTCGTATCTGCCACCCACTCCCTATAGGTATTCACTCTTGCCCCCAGGTATAGAGGGACTGTTGCGTGCAAGGGTTGTTGTGTGCAATTTATATTTCAAACAATTTGCAGAAGTAATCATACAACAGTTATTAAAGCCATACAATAAAAATACGGAAAAGGGTAAAGGCGTAATTTCAAATATTTACTTAGTTTGAATTTATCCGTCACTAAATGGGATCAACTCTCTAGCTTCCCCAGTGGAGTCGCCATCTGTCGCCGCCGTCCATTCCGACGTCCTGGGACGTCTCGAACGTTAATGCGAGCAGTCGCGAAAAGATGGTTGAGACTCGCGTTTTTTGTTTAAAGTGTGTTCATTGCTTCCAAGGCGCTCAATGCTAAACTATCCTCTAATAGAAGCAAAGTTTTCGAAAAGGGTTCTTCTGGAGTCGCCACCAATGTTTTGACCATAAACATTGGAAAAGGAAAAAAAAAGGCATTGATTTTAATAAAAACCAAACTTGGCCATTATAACCAGAGTCGGGTAAGGGAGTTAGTTACGTGTGGGGAAGGTATTAGCACCCCACAATGCCCCTTTCGGGTTCCCTATGACGGATTAATTCATTTAAGTTAAGATTACAAGAAATTACATGATTACCCTATTTTATAAATATGGTTATCTACATGATTTTATTTACATTTTATGAAGCAATAAACAAAGCAGTAAAGGAGAAGAGATTTGAGAAGAACCTCCGTAGCAAGCTTTATATATCAACTCTGTTACAATAAGGACGCGTTTCGGCAGTCCCTCGCTCTACAACAACTCTCCTCACGACAAAACTCGACTCAACTAAAAATTTTCTAGAAGAATCGAATGCTGGAATCTAGTTCCTTAACTGATTGTTACCTATATAAGGCAATCAGAAAGATAATTCGAGAGAGGGAGATAAGTAGACAAGTCTTCTGAGTTGTCTGGGGTGTGGAACAGTGCCAAATGAGCTTCCAATTTATAGTTTTTTGCTGCCTGCACCCTTGGGACGCGCGTCTGGAGTGGGATGGTCGTCTGGGTTGGGATGGCCGTCCCAAATGCCACATTTACACTGACTGGGACCACCTGGGGAGCTGGGACTGGCAGTCCCGTTTGGGACGGCCGTACCACTTGGCCAGGGAAGGTTGGGACGGCCGTCTCGACCTTGGGACGGCCGTCTCGACCTATTTTGGCCAGCTTTCGTGTTCTGGGACCCCCGGGAAGCTTTCCTTTGTGTATTCGGACGTCGTTTGATGCCGATAAACGCCCATTGAAGCTTTATCTTCATATAGGAAGTCTTCTTGGTCTTTTATAGAGATGGCAGGCGTGCCTTGTCTTTGTTGTAGGAAGTATTTTTAGCCTTTATTGAGAGACCGTCTGAACTCCGAGTTTGTTGTAGGAGGTCTCCTTGGTTTTTATTAAGAAGCCGGGCAAACTTTATGTTCTTGTGAAGTTTCCCTAGCTTTTATTGAGAGACCGGGCAAAATTAGGGGTCTACACCCACTACCAGTGGATTTCTCTTAACTTCACCAAAATGCTCTTTTACAATGTTTTAAGGCTCTAAAGTGTTCTTTTTTATGTATCTTTTCTTCTATAGTGCAATCCAAGAGTTGATATGGTTTTATTTTTGCGCTTTTAGTGGCTTGAACTCATTTCCATCCATTCAATGCTTCATCAAATGCCTCCCGTTTCCAAGTTTATAAATCTATAACAAAGCTATTCTTGCAAAACTGAGACACCTGAATAACATGTGTGGAATGAAGGAAAACAATTGGAATTAAGGGGAATTCTAACACAAATAAACTAGAAAACTCAAACAAAGCACCATTAAAAATAATGCAAACTAGACACTTATCAAAATAGTCTAACTTTATTTCGAGTAATTATACGATTTTCATCAAGTTTGTTTTTAAAGATCCACTTAGTTCAAATTATGTTTGATTTTGTTGGTTTAGGAACAAGTTCCCAAAAATAATTTCTTACAAACTGATTTAATTCATCATGCATCGCATTTATCCAAAGTTCATCAGTTAATGCATCAAAAACAAATTTAGGTTTAATTAGAGAAACAAAAGTCATATGATTGCATAGTTTATTCAGAGAATGTCTAGTTGATATTCCTCTGTCGAGTCGACAAATTCTGTTGTCCAACTAGAATGACTCTGCAATTGGATGATAGATCAATAAAGATTCCTTATGTAGTAGCAGAAGATGTTTTAGTTAGAGTGGACAAATTCATATTTCCTGTTGATTTTGTGATTATGGACATGGAGGAAGATGTGGAAGTTCCATTGATCTTGGGAAGGCCATTTATGAAGACTGCTAAAGTGATTATAGATGTTGATAATGGCAAGTTGAAAGTTAGAGTGGAAGATGATGAAGTTAATTTTAATCTGTTTGAAGTTGTACAACACCCAAAAGACAAGCAAGATTGTTTCAGAATAGACACTTTGGAGGAGTTAATCATCTCAACTGAAAAACGAGTATTCAAGTCAGATCCTTTAGAGAATGCATTGATGGAAGGATGTTACACTTTGGATATGGAAGAAGATTCAGAAGTGAGGGAATGCTCAATGGAGTTAGATAAAGCAAAAGAGATGTCATCCCACAATGCTAAGGTTGAAGATTTGGGAAAAGAAAAGAAAATTGAAGAAAACAAAGTTGAGTTGAAATTGTTGCCCCCACACTTGAAGTATGTATTTCTTGATGAAGAGAGATATAAACCAGTGATAATTAGCAGCTCATTATCTCCAACTGAGGAAAAGAAATTAATAGCAATTATGCAGAATAATATGGGAGCTATAGGGTGGAAATTAGCATATTTGAAAGGTATAAGTCCATCCTATTGTATGCATAAGATTTACATGGAACAAGATTACAAGCTTGTTGCACAACCCCAAAGACATCTCAATCCTACTATGAAGGAGATTGTTAAAAAAGAGGTGTTGGAACTTCTTGAAGCAGGTATGATTTATCCTATTTCTGACAGTAGTTGGGTGAGTCCTGTGCAGGTTGTTCCTAAGAAAAGAGGTATGAATGTAATTTATAATGATAAAAATGAATTAATTTCTACTAGGACTATCACAAGTTGGAGAATGTGTATAGATTATAGGAAATTAAATCAAGTAACTAGAAAAGATAATTTTCCTTTACCTTTCATGGATCAAATGTTAAAAAGGCTAGCAGGACAAGTTTTTTATTGTTTTCTGGACGGGTACTCAGGGTATAATCAAATAGTAGTAGATCCAAAAGATCAAGAAAAAACTGTTTTTACTTGTCCTTTTGGTGTGTTTTCTTACAAGAAAATGTCATTTGGATTGTGCAACACACCAACAACTTTTCGACGATGCATGTTAGCAATCTTCTCGGATTTGGTGGAAGAATGTATAGAATTTTTCATGGATGATTTCTCAGTATTTGGTGCATCATTTGATCATTGCTTGGAAAACTTGAATACCATACTGAAGCGGTGTGTTGATACCAATTTGGTTCTAAATCGGGAGAAGTGTCATTTTATGGTAACTGAAGGTGTGGTACTGGGTCATAAAATCTCAGTCAGAGGTATTGAAGTTGATAAAGCAAAAGTGGAGGTTATTGAAAAACTACCACCACCAACAAATGTGAAGGGCATCATAAGTTTTCTAGGACATGCTAGATTCTATAGAAGATTTATCAAAGACTTTTCAAAGATTGTCAAGCCACTCAGAAATTTGCTCAATAAGGATACCTCTTTTAATTTTAATGTTGAATGTTTGCACGCTTTTGCACAATTGCAACAAAAATTGATTTCAGCTCCTATAATATAATTGCTCTTGATTGGAATTTAGATTTTGAATTAATGTGTGATGCAAGTTATTATGTCATAGGAGCAGTCTTAGGTCAGATAAAGTCTAAAGTTTTTCATGTTATACATTATGATAGTAAGGTTCTCAATGAAGCACAAATTAGTTATGCGACAACTAAAAAAGAACTGTTAGCTATAGTATATGTACTGGAAAAATTTAGGGCTTATTTGATTGGTTCTGTTGTAATTGTATATACTAATCATGCAACAATTAAATATTTGTTAACCAAATCTGATTCTAAACCCAGATTAACCAGATGGATTCTATTGTTGCAGGAATTCAATTTGGTAATCAAGGACAAAAAGGGCAGTGAAAACCTTATAGCTAATCATTTATCTAGATTAGTGAATACTGAAGTGACTAACAACCAGTTAGAAGTGCAGGAGGAGTTTCCTAATGAAAAATTGATGATGGTGCAAGAGAGGTCATGGTTTGCTGACATGACAAATTTTCAAAGTTGTAGGGGTTATTCTAGAGGATTTTACTTGGCATCAAAGAAATAAGATTTTTAAAGATGCGCACTATTTTGTATGAGATGATCCCTATCTTTTCAAAATAGGGAGTGATAACTTGTGAGAAGGTGTGTAACAAATGAGGAAGCCAGAAACATTCTATGGCATTATCACAGTTCTCCTTATGGTGGGCACTTTAATGGAGTGAGGAATGCTGCAAAGGTCCACCAATCTGGTTTTTTCTATCCCACCTTGTTTAAGGATGCCCACAACTATGTTTAACAATGTAATAATTGTCAGAGAACAGGGGAAATCTCAAGAAGACATGAAATGCCTCTGAATATCATGCTGGAAGTAGAAGTATTTAATTGTTGGGGATTGATTTTGTAGGCTCTTCACCATCCTCATTCTCTAATGAGTACATCTTGGTAGTAGTTGACTATGTGTCTAAGTGGGTGGAAGTGGTAGCAACTACAAAAGCAGATGCAAAAACTGTGATAAAGATTTTAAAGAAGAACATCTTTTGTAGGTTTGGCACGCCTAGAGTTTTGATCAGTGATGGAGTGTCGCCGCCGTCCCTTTCGACGTCCGGAGGACGTCTCGAAACGTTTATGCGAGCGGTCGCGAAAAGATGGTTTAGACTCGCGTATTTGTTTTAAAAGGTTTTCGAAAAGAGGTTCTTATGGAGTCGCCACCAATGTTTTAACCTTAAACATTGGAAAAGGAAAAAATGTTGATTTTAAGAAAAACCGCACTTGGCCATTATAACCAGAGTTGGGTAAGGGAGTTAGTTACGTGTGGGGAAGGTGTTAGCACCCCACAACGCCCCTTTCGGGTTCCCTATGACAGATTAATTCATTTAAATAAAGACTACGAGAAATTACGCGATTACCCTATTTTATTACATAATATTAAATGGCTATCTACATGATTTTATTCTATGTTATATGCATAAAATGATGAATAAATCTAAATAAAGCAATAAAAGAGATATTAAAATAGCTATCTACATGATTTTACTCTACATGGCATAAATAGTAAATAAAACTAAATAAAACAATAAATAAAGCAATAAAAGAGAAGAGAATTGAAAAGAACCTCCGTAGCAAGCTTTGTATTGAGAATCTCCAACTATGAGGATGCGTTTTGGCAACCCTCTCTCTACACAGACTCTCCTCACCAATACAAGATCGACCCCACTAAAAATTTAAAGAAGAATCGAATGCTGGAATATAATTCCTTAACCGATTGTTACCTATTTAAGGCAATCGGAAAGATCATTCAAGAGAAAGAAAGAAATAGACAAGGGCTCTGAGTTGTAGAAAGTGTTTCGAGCTCTCCGGAGTGTCCGTGGTGTGAAAAAGTGGCAAATGAGCCTCCTATTTATAGTTTTTCGCAGCTGGCGCACTTTGGGACGGCCGTCCGGGTTGGGACGGCCGTACGGACTGGGATGGCCGTCCCAAATGGCAAATTTACACGGAGCGGGACCCCCGGGAAGGCCGGGATGGCCGTCCCACTTAAAATGGGTTTGGGACGGCCGTCCCAACTTTGGGACGCGCGTCCCAGCTGGATTTAAGAGGTTGGGACGGCCGTCCCAGCTGGGACGGCCGTCTCAACCTGTTACAGCCGGTTCGCGCGTTTCGGGACTCGGGAAGCTTTCCTTGCCTGTTTTGGACGTCGGTTGATGCCGATATGTGTCTATTGAAGCTTTATCTTCATATGGGAAGTCTCCTTGGCTCTTATTTGTAATGCTAGACGAGCTTTATCTTGTTACGGGTAATCTCCTTTATCTTTATTTGAGAGGTCGGGCAAAATTAGGGGTCTACAGCTGCCCCCTTCACCTGCCTAACTAATTCGTTGGTTTTAGTATACCGACAAAATTAGTTGGTAGGGGAAGGAGTTAACCCTTTTGCCGGTTATCCTTCGGATCTTTGCTCCTTGTTGATCCTCCGGATGATAAATATTTTGATAGGTACCAACCCCTATCTGGTTTGAGCTTTTCTTTTTAAGGTTTTGGTGGGTACCTACCCCACCTGGTATGAATCTGCATTTTTAAGGTTTTGGTGGGTACTTACCCCCACAGTACGAATCGCATTTTGCCGGATTCTAGTGGTTTTACACCCCACTGGGTGCGAACCTGCATATTGACTAGGTTCTAGTGGATTTTACACCCCCATTGGGTGCGAACTACATATTGACTGGGTTCTAGTGGATTTTACACCCCACTCGGGTGCGAACCTGCATATTGACTAGGTTCTAGTGGATTTTACACCCCCACTGGGTGCGAACCTGTATATTGACTAGGTTCTAGTGGATTTTACACCCCCACTGGGTGCGAACCTGCATATTGACTAGGTTCTAGTGGATTTTACACCCCACTGGGTGCGAACCGCATATTGACTAGGCTCTATTGTGCGAGTCTGCATCTTGCTTGGACTCTAATGGTTTTACACCCCCATTGGGTGTGAACACGCATCTTGACAAGGCTCTATTGTGCGAGTCTGCATCTTCTTGGGACTCTAATGGTTTTTACACCCCACCGGGTGCGAACACGCATCTTGACAAGGCTCTCTTGTGCGAGTCCGCATCTTGCTTGGACTCTAATGGTTTTTACACCCCCTGGGTGTGAACCGCATCTTGACAAGGCTCTATTGTGCGAGTCGCATCTTGCCGGACTCTAATGGTTTTTACACCCCACTAGGTGCGAACCTGCATCTTGACAAGGCTCTCTTGTGCGAGTCCGCATCTTCGTTGGACTCTAATGGTTTTTACACCCCCATTGGGTGTGAACCCGCATCTTGACAAGGCTCTATTGTGCGAGTCTGCATCTTGCTAGGACTCTAATGGTTTTTACACCCCCTCTGGGTGTGAACTGCATCTTGACAAGGCTCTATTGTGCGAGTCCGCATCTTGCGGACTCTAATGGGTTTTACACCCCACTGGGTGCGAACCGCATCTTGACAAGGCTCTACTGTGCGAGTCGCATCTTGCTGGACTCTAATGGTTTTTACACCCCCACTGGGTGTGAACCTGCATCTTGACAAGGCTCTATTGTGCGAGTCGCATCTTGCCGGACTCTAATGGTTTTTACACCCCATTGGTTGTGAGTCTGCATTTCGACGGACTCGATGAGTATCTACCCCCATCCGGTACGAATCCGCATTTTGACAAATTCTTGGAATGCTCTTTTTGGAATATCTTTTTGATTGATGAGTACGAACCCTCATCCAGGTTTACGGCGACTTATTGTCTACGATCATGCGCCCATGGGGAGTAATTTTTCTTTTTGATTTTTTTGTTTTAGTCATCCGGTTTTACCGAGTGATTCTTGATTTTTGGCTTTTCTTGTTTTAGCCATCCGGCTTTGCAGGGATTATGTTGATTGCCTCTTTTTAGGCGGGAATCCTTTTGGGGATTTTGAATTCTCTTATTGATTGTGCCTCTTGATTAGGCGAAGATTCACTTGAGGATTTTGTTGTGCCTCTTGATTAGGCGGGAATCCACTGGGGATTTATTGATTCTTGATTGTGCCTCTTGATTAGGCGAGAGCCCACTTGGGGATGTTTTTGTTTGGTTGTGCCTCTTGATTAGGCGGGAATCCACTGGGGATTTGTTGATTTTTTATTGTGCCTCTTGATTAGGCAAGTGCTTCAATAATGATGAAGGCTTTTTACTTGTTGTTCGCCTCGAATAGGCTGATGTTCTAGTTGAGGATATTTGTTCTTGATAGTACCTCCGAGTAGGTAGATGTTTCTTGAAAGTTTTGTTTGTATTACCTCTTATAGGTTGATTTCCCATTTCTTGGGGATATCGGCTCTTTGCTTGTTTACGAGTAAGCATAGGCATTCTTGGGAGTGAAGGTTTTGTACTTAGCTGGGGATATTCATATTGGGTGCTTAACTCCATGTGGATTTGTAATTTGTAATTTGCCTTTGCGGTTAGGCTTGCTGGGGAGAAAATTTTCTTTTTGATGATCCACCGGGGGTGATTTGCCTTCCTGTGGATGGAATTTTCTCATTTTCTTCTTTTATAGATTTTTCTTGATGTGCTCTTCTTGGGGATTTTCTTTCGGCTTTTTCTTGCAGTGGCCTTTGTCGGAGGATGAAAGGCTTTTCTCTTCCTTCTTTTTGTTGCCCCCGGTGATGTAAAGGACTTGACTTCGTATGATGGGCTCTTGTGTAACCCTTATTCTCCAGTTGGGGAATGAAGTGGAGATCCTTATATGAGTGTGCTTGATGACTCTGTGGTGTAGATGTTGAGTCATGGAGTAATTTTGTTTTGCCTTTGGAGTAGGCAAGGATCAGCTTGGGGATTATCAAGCCCTTCCATTGGCTTTTTCTATTTTTGATGTACCTTCTTTTATTGGTGTAGAAGGTTGATGGTTGGAATTAGCTTTCTTGGAGCTCCTCATTCTGCTGAAATGGTTCAGATTCAGCCTTTTTCCATCGCGGTTTAGTTTGCTATCGCGAGTTGTTTTGAAATCTGGCTTTTTAATAGATCATGTGTGCCTTTTATTTTGTACACATGGGCTTTTTGAATGCAGTGTAAATGAAATGACGATTTTTATTCATTACTGCTTTTTGTTGGATACATTTCAAGCATATTTAGGACACTAGAAAGCTATATAAATAAATCCTAGTCATCTGCCTACGAGGCTGGAATGGGCGAGATGGTACTGGCGAAGGAAGCGGCGGAGTAGGCGCGCTGGAATCTCGCCGAGTTTGGACCGAGCTCTCTATCCGGCGGTCCGTCTGTCTTGCTGACAGTGAGTTGGCCAAGCTGCTAGCGTATGAGCTGGAACTCTCCTTCCATGTATGCATGTTCCTCGTCCGAGGCGTCGGTACAGGCCGGAGAAGTCCGAATCGCGGGATTCTTCGCTGGGACTACGAAGTGGTAGGGATATCTTGCGGCGTATTGAAATCACGCATATCCCACGAAATCGAGATGATAGGGTTTAGGATGAAACTCGATCCTTCTCTGCGAGGATACTCATGTTCGTCGGCACTCCTCGGTTGATAGGCTCCGGTTGAAGCTCGGCTGGGAGATCTTCTCCGTCGGTGCATCCCCAATATTCGGCTAGAGGGGTAAGGAAGGGAGCCACCATGATCGCTCCAGATGGTCCCGAGTACCGCATTCCTTTACGGCCTTCGGGAATGCGTATCCTGGGTTGCATCGGTGTCCTTGATGCATGCGATGAGACTATAAAAAGATCGGCTAGCGTGACCTTTCCCTGGCTTTCCTTCTGCTGTGAATGGTCCCGGCAAGCAATTTGTGGCGAGATGCGAAGAGGGGGATTGAAGGATGCACCCTTCGGATGAGATGGGAGATTGATAGCCCCGGTAATGTCCTTCCACATGCTGGTGGTGGTGAGAACGAGTAGGTTTCTCCGGATATGCGGACCGATATTACGGTGTTCTCGTATCGGCTTGTTGGCGAGAATCCCATGATGACGTTGAAGTCATCCAAGGCGGTGGTCCGATAGGCTCCATCCATCCGGTAGGAGACGGCTTGTGTTGGTGGCACTCGGGAGTTGCGAGATGGCATTTCCATCATGTTGACGGAGGCGAGAAACTCCATTGTTGCTGTGCGGTGGATCCGAGTGGGCGGCTCGCGAAGTAGGAAGTCCCATCCTATGTTGTGGATGAACCTCCTAATGTCTTGTTCCCGGCCAAATGTAGCTAGGATCCCGAAGTCTAGTCGCGGCATCGGGTACCGGGCAAATTGTTGGATATTTGCCGGTCGTTGTTGGTGTGCTTACGCCATCATCATGCTAGTGACAGGAGCTCTTCTAGTAGCGAGTCCTGGTGCGTTTTCTTCGGATGAGGCTTCTCCGTGATCCATTGTGAGCTTTGCTCTCTTAGAAATGCTACAAATGTATGGAGGAGGAGAAAAAGCAAGATAGGAAGCTTGGAATGAGGTACCAAAGCCAAACCCGCGCCCCATCTATATAGGCCACGAGGGAGAGTTTGGGACGGTCGTGCGGGTTTGGGACGGCCGTCCCAAATGGCAAAAATGGGCATGGGCCAACCCCCACTGGGACGTGCGTCCCAACTGAAAATTGGCACTTGGGACGGCCGTGCTGGACTTTGGGACGGCCGTCCCAAGCTTCTTAAGTTGGTTTTTTGAGTTTTTTGATGGAAAAGAAGATGGGACTCCATTCATTGATGTTTTAATGCATGTAATGCTTCATGATATGCATCCTATGATCTATTTCAGTTAATATTTCGAAAGTTTTAACTAATGTGCTTTGTTTTCGGGCGTATTCTTGGTGCTTGTTCCTTTCAGTCACCATGTTTCTTCGATTAACAAGCTTGGTTGTACATAATTTACCGTCTTGGAATTTCCTTTGCTATGGCCGAAGAACAATCTTCTGTTTGTAGAGCAAGCTGCCATATCAATGCCTTTCTTCCTTTCCTTAGGGATTTCAACCTTCCTATTGATCATTATGTTACCACATTCCCCTTTATTACTTGAATGCTTTATAATGAAATGGTCAAGAGAAAAGAAAGAAAAGGATTCACAGCAAGGGCTTGTGTTTTAGAGGGATATATTTTTATAATAGAGGTTTTTGTAAGAATGGCTGGCCAAGGTTGGTCGGTGTTTAGGTTGGTTTAGATAAACGTTTCATTCTTATGATGTGGCGTCATTGTTTACTGGTTTATGGCGCCTTTTTGCGATTGATTAACTTCCCTAGGCCGCCCTTTCGGGTTTTCGGTCTAGGATGTTGCGCTTTTGTCCTAACTTTTGTCTAGGTTTCCTTTTTATATTTATTTTTAAGGAATACCTAGCGGACTTTTGATAACCCTAACTTTTGCCCAGGCTACCCTTTATTATTGTTCGGGTCTCCTGCTGGGTTTACCCTAACTTTTGTGCAGCCCCTTTGTGGGTTTCCGTAGGGTATTTTGCCCTTTTATCTTCTTGTCTCGGCCTTTGACCTTGACGGGCTTTTCTTTTTTATTATGCATATATATATTTTTTTTGCACAACATTGTCGAAACTTTGATTTTGTCAAGATAGATTTCATTTGTATTTCTAGTTAATCAATCATTTTTTTGCTTTTCTTTACGGCGCTTTAATTATTACGACGCATTTGGAATAAAACGTTTTATCTAAACCGTGTTTATTAAAATGGGATATAGATACATTTAGTAAGAAAAGAAGCGAGATAGTAAGAATAGCACTCTTTTGTAATTTCGGGGAAATGTGTGCCCTAGAGATGCTCGGGGACGGGCAAACCCGAGGATTGATCTCTAATAGTCACTAGATTTACATCCCTTAGAATCGGAAGAAGGACACCTAATGACTAACGCTACCCTTTGCGCTAATATCCCTCCTTTTCGGAATATCATCTTCGAGGGTAAGACTTCCCTATTGTTCGTATGGTTTGATCTTTTGTAGGGTCATACCCTAATCCATACTTTAGCGGATTATCTTTGAAATCCGGTGGCTCTCTTATTCCTTGAGAGTTCTTTCCAAGCCCTCGTCCTGGGCGATATCCATATCTTTTCATCATATGGGCCACCTTCATGTTACTAGGGAGTCTTTCGATATTGGCAATTTCGAGTGCTTGAAAAGATGTTTCAAGAGCTTCTTCGACCGCATCCACATATGGTTGGACGAGACGGTTTTCTTATTAGAAAGTCTTCTTCGGCTTGAAGCGTGACGAGTTTATCATTTGTCACAAACTTGACTTTACGGTGGAGCGTTGAAGGTATTGCCTTAGCGCTATGAATCCAAGGTCTACCAAGGAGACAAGCTGTATCTTTGGTGTGATATCCATCACGTGGAAGTCTATGTTGAAGATAGTAGGGCCGATTTGGATTGGTAGACTGATTTCTCCTACTACTTCTCGTCTTGATCCATCAAAGGCTCGAACAATTATATTACTCGGGCGCATGTGGGTTCCTTGCACTTGTTATCTTGTCGAGTGTACTTTTAGGCATAACATTTAAGGATGATCCATTATCCACTAGAACTTTGGAGATGAGATATTCCTTGCATTTAACGGCAATATGCAAGGGCTTGTTGTGATCGAGACCCTTCTAAAGGGAGTTCTTCATTTGTGAAGGTAAGGTGATTATTGGCTGTGATATTACCAATAATTCCTTCAAACTTGTCTTGGGATATTGTATGTGGAACGAATGATTCATTCAAAACCTTTAACGAGTGCGTTTCGATGTGGTTACGAACTCATTATAAGTGATAACAAGGTTATCTTTGCAGGAGTACGATTGAGTTGATCGATGATGGAGTACTCACTTTGTCTTATGTATTGGAGTAACTCATTTGTCTCTTCCTTGGATTCTTTTTCCTCTTCGGCTTTATTTTTCATTTTATCTTTAGGAATATTATCTTGTAATTCCTTGAGGGCGTATATTTTTCAGCTTCTTGTCATGCCCCCAATACCGGCTATGTTGGAGATATCTTGGTTGATTGGCGATTCTTCGAGTATCTCCGAGGTACAACTTTATTTGATTTATAAGGGAAAGGACGAGGCACGAATAAACGTATAGGTGTTATTGCCTTCTCACTTTTGTCAATTGGAATAACCAACGGTGCTTGTTTATTATCATCTTCGGGTTTATCGATTGTCGTAGAGATTTTGATGACGAAAGGCTTCTTTTCCATTTTTCGATTTGTGGAAAGCACATCGGTTAATCCTTTCTTTTTATTATCTTTATTATTAAAATGAGGAGGGATATATGAATGTATGCAGCTTATGAATGCAATAGACAATTTAAGGAGAGAAAAATAAGTCCTTTTATTAGAAAGTGTAAATCCTTCTATACAATGCTTTGAAGCAAATGCTTGACAAAAGCGAAAAAGCTTGAAGAATCCTATAGGTAAATTAGGCTTTCTTCGTAATTCATCTTCATTTGTTCTCACGTGGCTTCAGAGTATCTTGATTTGCTCATGTATCGCTTGACTCATATTTTCACTATATCGATGAACCTCTCTCATTTTTTCTTCTAGATGAACGATCAAAGCGTCTTGTTGGTCAGACCTCTCTATCATTTGGTCTCTTTCACGAAGTAAATGACCATCCTGAGCTAATCCTTCTTTTTCTTTATCATGTAGCTCATCCAGGCTTTTTTGTATTTTTCAGCGGTTTCCCGCCACTTTTGTGCTTCGACCGAGTTCCCATTAGGTCATCCTGTATCAACTTGATCATTTTTCCACTGTTACGCAAGTATCTTCTCAAAACGTGCTATTTCGTCATTCATGTCCTGGAAAAGACTATCTTGCTCAAGCCTTGGAATTTTCATTGTTTGTTTAGCTTCTTTTTGGTAGTCGGCATAATCATTCTTGAGAAGCTCTATTTCATGGTCCTTCTTTTTACATTGCCTTTTTAGACCAGTCTATTATAATGGCTGATTCTTGCTCTTTTTCTTCAAAGGCCCTTAGGCGAGTTTCCATGACTTCCACTTTTTTGTTTAAGGCATTGACTTGCAATTGTAGCTCTTCGTTGACCAACGCTTTAGTGAATGCATCGGATGGTAGGGGTATCCCTCTATTTTTCCTCCATTCTTCATATTCGTGGGACGTAGACACACTGAACCTTTCCAAGTTCTTTATCCCCAGGTATCTTGGTCTTTCCCATGCTTTCCGGACAGCGAGATACTTCTTCAAAGTTATGGGAATAGTGGCATAGACTCAAACTTCGAGCTCTTCTTGAGTTGGCGCGATCGAGTTCTCATAAGTTGCCTCATAGCTATTTTAGGAGAATATGTTATACAACCTCTAAGACCTAGAAGTGGTATACTTAGGTAGTCTCCGCATCGTATGAGAATATAACCGGAGTCGGAACCAAGGACAAACCCATGATACATGCTCTATGTTCCAGTTTTCTAACTCGGTTTTCCACTCTAAGGCTTGACGATGTTGAAGAGGGATTTTTGAGAAACTTCTTAAAGGGTCGGGAAGTACACCCATGTGGCTTGAGGCGTAAAAGTGAGTAACACCCCATACATATAGTAGTGAAGTACAACATCTGAGTGTTTTTCCCTGTCTCTGTCGGCAAAATTCTACAGAAAGTAGGGTATCGGCAAGGATTGCGGGTATAGGACTCTGTGAATATACCTCCCAGGCAAAGAATGCATCCATTGCGGCATGATCCACGATGTTCACATGGAATGGGAATAATATGATTCCGAACATTGCTAATGCTAGAGTCTTGTTGAAGGTAGACCAGTCTTTCTTTTCGGCTAGAGAGACTAAGTGGTCTTCTATTATAGCCATTTTCCAACCTACGATATTCCCTTTTCCCTCTAGGGTAGATTGATGAGGAGGCGGTCGTATGATAGTAGCAACCTTACTCACGGCCATATATTCTCTTGAGCGAGACATAAACCCCAACTGATTGAGGCCATCTAACCATGAGTTCGTATTCTTCTAAGGTTGGTACCAAGTCAAATTGCGAGAATTCGAAGCGAGTGTAAATCGAGGACTCCGAAGTGGATTAATGCTCTAACAAATATTGGATCAATGCTGATTTTCGGGAGGTCAAGAATTCTTCCGTAAGATTTCTCAAAACTAGCATAAACCTCACGTGGCATATATGTACACAAATGCCTTAACTTCTCTACACGGCATAGAAGGACCTCCACTTTCTTTAACTGTCTATTCTCTGGATCCCTCCATTGTCTAGCGAAATGAAAATGCATGATATGAGGATGGGTTTTTGTAAATGTATGTATGCAAGTGTTTGTTTTTCTAAGTATTATCATGTTTTGTTCTTAATATGATGTATGATAATACTTGGGTTTTTCTGGAAAAGAAAGCTTACCTATATGAATGTTTATGGATTTTGATGAAGAGAGTCCTATTTTCTTCTCTTTTTATTTTTGATGAAGAAAAGGTGATATGAATTATGAGACTTTTATTAATAATATTTTTTTTATTTTATAACAAAGGTATTTTTATGATTGTTTTTTTTCATTTTTTGTGATTTTTAGGGTTTTTCACTTTTTTTGTTTGTTGTATGATTACCCTATGCTAATGCATCAATACAAATGCAGCAAACTTATGCACACACAATTCATACGTCCACGAGCGAGCCACGCTTATTTAATCACGAGGTAGGATTTTCCTGCAGAAACGTGCTTGGTTTAGGTGGTTCTAGCTGTTCTCACCAGGCCAAAGGTCCCCAAGGTGCCCCCATTATAGGGACCTCTCAATCTCTCAATCCTCGGGTCATGCACGGAACTCAGTGGCGACACCCTTAGACCAAAAGAAGAGAGTTATCACCTTGAGTTGGTGGTTTTCGGACAACGGCGGTAGCCCAGTGTGCCAACTAACCGATCGTATCTGCCACCCACTCCCTATAGATATTCACTCTTGCCCCCGGGTATAGAGGGACTGTTGTGTGCAAGGGTTTTTGTGTGCAATTTATATTTCAAACAATTGCAGAAATAATCATACAGCGAGTTATTAAAGCCATACAATAAAAACATACAGAAGGGTAAAGGCGTAATTTCAAATTTTTACTTAGTTTGAATTTATACTGTCACTATATGGGATCAACTCTCTAGCTTCCCCGGTGGAGTCGCCATACTGTCGCCGCCGTCCCTTTCGACGTCCGGAGGACGTCTCGAAACGTTTATGCGAGCGGTCGCGAAAAGATGGTTTAGACTCGCGTATTTGTTTTAAAAGGTTTTCGAAAAGAGGTTCTTATGGAGTTGCCACCAATGTTTTAACCTTAAACATTGGAAAAGGAAAAAATGTTGATTTTAAGAAAAACCGCACTTGGCCATTATAACCAGAGTTGGGTAAGGGAGTTAGTTACGTGTGGGGAAGGTGTTAGCACCCCACAACGCCCCTTTCGGGTTCCCTATGACAGATTAATTCATTTAAATAAAGACTACGAGAAATTACGCGATTACCCTATTTTATTACATAATATTAAATGGCTATCTACATGATTTTATTCTATGTTATATGCATAAAATGATGAATAAATCTAAATAAAGCAATAAAAGAGATATTAAAATAGCTATCTACATGATTTTACTCTACATGGCATAAATAGTAAATAAAACTAAATAAAACAATAAATAAAGCAATAAAAGAGAAGAGAATTGAAAAGAACCTCCGTAGCAAGCTTTGTATTGAGAATCTCCAACTATGAGGATGCGTTTTGGCAACCCCTCTCTCTACACAGACTCTCCTCACCAATACAAGATCGACCCCACTAAAAATTTAAAGAAGAATCGAATGCCGGAATATAATTCCTTAACCGATTGTTACCTATTTAAGGCAATCGGAAAGATCATTCAAGAGAAAGAAAGAAATAGACAAGGGCTCGAGTTGTAGAAAGTGTTTCGAGCTCTCGGAGTGTCCGTGGTGTGAAAAAGTGGCAAATGAGCCTCCTATTTATAGTTTTTCGCAGTCGGCGCACTTTGGGACGGCCGTCCGGGTTGGGACGGCCGTCCGGACCGGGATGGCCGTCCCAAATGGCAAATTTACACGGAGCGGGACCCCCGGGAAGGCCGGGACGGCCGTCCCACTTAAAATGGGTTTGGGACGGCCGTCCCAGCTTTGGGACGCGCGTCCCAACTGGATTTAAGAGGTTGGGACGGTCGTCCCAGCTGGGACGGCCGTCTCAACCTGTTGCAGCCGGTTCGCGCGTTTCGGGACTCGGGAAGCTTTCCTTGCCTGTTTTGGACGTCAGTTGATGCCGATATGTGTCTATTGAAGCTTTATCTTCATATGGGAAGTCTCCTTGGCTCTTATTTGTAATGCTAGACGAGCTTTATCTTGTTACGGGTAATCTCCTTTATCTTTATTTGAGAGGCTGGGCAAAATTAGGGGTCTACATGGAGGATCACATTTATGCAATAATCAACTTCAAAAATGTTTGGAGCATTATGGGGTTAGGCATAAAGTTGCATCACCTTATCATCCGCAAACTAATGGGCAAGCAAAAGTGTCAAATAGAGAAATCTAAAGAATCTTAGAGAAAATTGTTTCATCTTCAAGGGAAGATTGGTCAATGAGGTTAGATGATGCGTTATGGGTTTATAGAACTGCAAACAAATCTTCCACTAGGCTTTCTCCTTTTCAACTTGTTTATGGCAAGCCATGTCATCTCCCGGTGGAAATAGAGCACAAAGCGTATTGGGCTTTAAAATTCCTAAATTTTGATCCTAAAGCTTCAGTAGAGAAAAGAAGAACCCAAATGCATGAATTAGAAGAAATGAGACTCAATTCATATGAATCCTCTAAGTTGTACAAGGAGAAAGTCAAGGCATATCATGATAAGAAACTCTTGAAACGAGAGTTCCATCTAGGCCAATCTATGTTGTTATTCAACTCAAGGTTAAGGCTTTTTCCTGGGAAATTAAAATCCAAATGGTCAGGGCCATTCTTGATAAGAATTGTTAAGCCTTAAGGTGTTGTGGAATTGGAAGATCCAGAAACGGGAAGAACATGGACCATCAATGGGAAAAGAATCAAAGCTTATCTGGGAGATGAAGTTGAAAGACTCACCTTGATCACTCACCTGATTGAGCCATGAAGTAGACAGGCGTCGAGCTAAAGACGTTAAACAAGCGCTCCTGGGAGGCAACCCAGTGTTTTGAATTTATTTTATTTTTGCATTTTAAGTTTTGGTAGTTAATTGTGAATTGAGGAAATGTGGAATTGAGTTTGTGTGAACAATATTTGGTTTGGGTATTAAGTTTTTTTTTATTGAGTTAGCATAGAAGGGGAAAGAGAATAATTTTTGAAGTTTGGTTACTGAAAGTTTTGCATTTGAGTATCATGTTTAAGAGTCAAATTTTACTGAAAACCCTTCAAATTTTTGCATAATTCGCTCAAGTGCCAAAAAATTTCAATTGAGCAAAAATTAGTGTAACCTCTTGGGTTTTTGTTCGCTCAAGCGCCAAAAGTTTCGGTTGAGCGAAAATCAGTGTAACCTCTCGGGTCTTTGGTTGCTCAAGCGAATAAACTTTCGCTTGAACGAATGTCCATTATTCGCTCAAACGTGAGATGCGTGTATTTTCGCTCAAGTGAGGCTGCATCGCTTGAGCGAAAATACCCAGATTTTGAATATAAACCCAAAACCTATCTCAGCTTTTCATTCTCTTCAAAGACTCATTCTGTCCCTTAACTTTTATCTAACCACTTCTCCTTAAATTCAAGCCTAAATCCTTCTAATTCTAATCCCCCATTCACCATTCCAAGTATTCTAGGGTGTTTTGGCCACATTTCACTGATTGAAATCCAAAAATTTCCATCTCTTCTCTGTGCATTTCCCCTACATATCATTTGTGCGTGATTATGCAACTAAGGTAACATTTCAAACTTTTCTTGGTGTTTTTGACTATTCTTGAGTGTGGATCTGTGATTGGAGTTGGATTTTAATGTTAGAATGCATAAATATGGGTTAGAATTTTTATTGTACACCAACTGTTTCATAAAATTCCTCAAAGTGATTGACTTACTTTTATGAGATATTAAGTTTGTGATTGCTCATGATTTGATTAAATGTTTCATTAGGAAAGTGTACATGCTAGAAATTTGAGTCATAAGGGTCCAAAAATTAGGTGCCCACCAACTGTTTGATGAAATATCTAAGTATGAATCATAGTTGTTTTACTACAAATGAACCTCTGA
This sequence comes from Sphenostylis stenocarpa, assembly GCA_963425845.1. Classification (NCBI taxonomy): domain Eukaryota; kingdom Viridiplantae; phylum Streptophyta; class Magnoliopsida; order Fabales; family Fabaceae; genus Sphenostylis; species Sphenostylis stenocarpa. The sequence goes on along the minus strand of OY731400.1, from coordinate 34,542,918 downwards.
AATAAACTACAATGCATGATCATGACCCAAAGTGTCATTTTATTCATGATAGGATCAGTATATTCAATTAACCGTTAATTATCTTTGTTTATTATGATGGTTGTAGATGGGTCCAAGAAGAGATACACATGGTGCCTCATCTTCTAGGATTGTTGAAAAGAGGCCCAGAACTGAACCTAAAGAGCCCTTTGTAGATAGAAGCAGGTTCAAGGATGCAGAGAGGCAAGCTAGATTTGAAGCAATTATCCAGTGGAGCTTTATTGCTGAAAGGCGATTGGAGCTCAATGAAGGAGAGTTCCCAAAATTTAATGTTCACCAGAACAAGAGGCAGCTAGCACTACCGATGCCAATATTTGACCTAGACGTAGTAAAGGAGTTCTATGCTAATGCATGGTTAGTGGCAGGAGAGCCATACCAATCCCGTTTTAAGGTGAGGGGTCGTTGGGTTTCTTATGACCGAGATGCGATCAACAACTTGCTAGGCAATCGCCTGCACTTGAATGAAGGTGAAATTTGTACCTACCAGGTCATCAGGAATAGCAGGCGCCTATCCGCAACTACTTTTGGTGATAATGATACTTCCAGAGCCTTATGCATACCAGGCAGAACCTTTAAAGCTAATCATGCTGGGAAGGCATTAAGGATATTGAGGGGTGTCGTCGTCGTTCCCTCTCTCTCCCGGAAAAGAAGCCTCGGGGCGTTTTTAGGGTTCTTCGACAGGGATGCGAACTATCGTGATATGACGACTAGACTCGCATTTTTGTAAAGTAAATTGATCATTGCTTTCAGGATGTCCGATAACCAAATTATCCATGAAACCGAGGTTTTCACAAAGGGTTCTATGGAGTCGCCACCGATGTTTTCACCAAAAACATCGAAAAAGGAAAGAAAAAGAAGGCGTTGGTTTTAAGAAAACCAACTTTGGCCATTATAACCAGAGTTGAGTATGGGAGTTAGTTACGTGTGGGGAAGGTGTTAGCACCCCACAATGCCCCTTTTGGGGTTCCCTATGATAGATTAATTCGTAAAATAAAGATTCTAGAGATTATGCTTTTACCCTATTTATTCATTACGTTATTTAAATAACTATCTACATGACTATAATATCTAATGCACACAAAGGAAAGTAGTAAAGGAAAGCGATAAAAGAGAGAATAGAGAAGAGAACCTCCGAAGCGAGCTTTTATAAAATCTTGAAACTTGAGGATGCTTTTTGGCTATCCCCTCACTCTATAATGATGTCCCTCCCTCCAAAGGAAAAGAAAACTCAACTCAGGAGTGTCTGAAAGATCACTCAGACTCCAGAATAATGCTCAGAGTCACCTAGAGGTCTTAGAATGCCTTCTAGGGTGAGAGAAGAGTGTGAGAGTGTGTGCAAAATGGTGAAAATGAGCCCCTATTTATAGGAATTTGCACCAGGCAGCCCGGGACGGCCGTCTGGGCATTTGTCAGGTGGGACGACCGTTTGGGAAAATGGGACAGTCGTTCCGGGCTCAAAAAAAGGTGGAACGACCGTCTGGGAAAATGGGAGAGTCATCCCAAGGTTAAATGAAAGTGGGACGACAGTCTGGGAAAGTGGGACGGTCGTCCCAAGTTTTTAAATTTTTTTATTTTTTTTAAATCTCTTCTATTCTTAAATGGAGCCTAGTGAATGCTACAAGCACTACAAGAAAATTGCTTATTTCCGACGGATTTTTACCGACGGATTTTTAGTCGTCGGAAAATTAGTTATTACCGACAGAAATTACCGAAGGATATAAAGTAGTTGTGGAAATTGGTCTTACCGACGGATATATCCATCGGTAAATTAACATTACCGACGGTAAATTAACAATTACTTACAGACGGATATATCCGATCGGTAAAATTATATAATAATTACTTAATTTTAAATATATTCTAATAAATTAATTATTCACCTAATTAAAAAATTAAATATTTTTTCTATTTAATGAATTAATTTAATCATAATTAGATTAATTTATAATAATTTATTAAATTAAATAATTTTAAAAAATAAATATTTAATTATATATAAATATATAAAAATATATAAATATATGTAAATATATATAAATATATAAATATATATAAAAATATAAAAATATAAAAATATAAAAATATATAAAAATATACAAATATAAAAATATACAAATATAAAATATACAAATATACAAATATACAAATATAAAAATATAAAAATATACAAATATATAAATATACAAATATACAAATATACAAATATACAAATATATAAATATACAAATATATAAATATACAAATATATAAATATATAAATATATGTAAATATATATAAATATATAAATATATAAATATATTGTATTTATATATTTATTTGGATATACATTTATTTGTATATAAATATAATTTATTGTAAATTATAATCGAAAAATTCTGGTAGCTTAGTGGTTGGAGTATCAACCTCCAACTCTAAGGTACTGAGTTCGATTCCTGTCGAGTGACAATTCTCCTAATCTAAATTATAATTCAAACTTCTAAAAATATAAAAGAGGGGAAATAAATAATAAAAAAGAAAATAAATAATAATAATATAAAGAAAGGGGACTAGAAAAATAGTGTAGGAACCTAATGGAGCTTTAACCTAATGGAGGATTTTTGAGAGTTATTGTGTTGACTTGACCAGGCAAGATTTGGGATGCTTCTTTGGTGTTGTAGTTGATCCTTCAAACAATGAATGTAAACCTCCAAGACGTTCCTTTGATGCGGTAGCTGACCCCATATCTGACAAGTGAGAAACCTCAGGATGCTGTAGAGGTTGACCCTTCAGACAATGAGTGTGTATAGACTTTTGTCTTTAGGATAGTCTTTTGCTGCAGATTTGATCCTTCGTACAATGTATATGAAGATATATGTCTTCAGGATACTCCTTTGCTACAAAGTTGATCCTTTAGACGATGAATGTAGTTTGATGGGTATGAACCCCCATTGGGTTTGAGTCTTCTTTGTAAGGTTCTGCCTTAGGATGCTCCTTTAACGAGGTAGTTGACCCTTCGGCTAATGAGTATGGAACTCTATCTTCCAGATACCCCTTTTGTTGTGGTGGTTGAACCTTCAGACAGAGAATGTGATGGCGGCTTACTGATCTTATTCATGCACGGACTCCATGGGGAGTAATTTTTTGCTTGAAATTGTTTTTTACTTTTCTTGTGGTCATTCGATGTGCCAGAGATTCTTTGATGTTAGGCTTTTTCGATAACCATCCAGCTTGTTGGTGGCTAGGGATTCTTTATTTTTGGGCTTTTCCAATAGCCATCCACTTTTGTTGGTCGCTGGGGATTCTTTGTTTTTAGGCTTTTCCAATAGTCGTCCAACTTGTTTGATTGTTGGGGATTCTTGATAAGTGCCCCTTAGGTAGGCAAGAATCCACTAGGGATTTGTTAATTCTGATGATGCCTCTTGTGTAGGCGGATGCTTCATTGGACATGAAGGCTTTTTATTGTACTTCTATGCCTCTAAACAGGCTGATGTTCCCTTTGGAGAATACTGGCTCTTTACTCACCAGATCTTGCCTATGCATAGGCAAGTGACTTTCTGGGGATAGAAGTCTGAAGATTGCCTTTGCAGTAGGCTCACTGGAGGATATATTTTCCTTTTTTGGCGATCCACCGAGGAATTATTTGTTTCCCTAAGGATCTAATTTTGGTAGTCCTCTGGGGGGATGGAGTCTTAGCTCCTTGATTGATGTTGGCGAGAGCTGGCTTTTTGAAGCTCTTATTTCGCTGAGGGAATGAAATTTTGGATTCCTTGCTTTGGGTGTGACCCACTTGGGGATTTCATTGGTTACCCAAAAGTTAGGATTTTTATTTAATTTTACCTTTTTTCGTGAGTTATCTTTTTTTTTCGCGATTTGAAATTTGGCTTCTTTGTGGGGGTAATGTGTGTGCCTTTTTACTTTTTAATATCTTTTATGCATACAAACCTTTTTTTCTTTTTGGGGATCCGTAGGGGATAAAGTTTTTTTCTTTTTTCCTTTTCGTGGCCCACTTGGGGGTTTAATGGCCTTTCTTTGTCATGGCCTTTTCTTTTTGGGCATCTGCTGGGGATGAAGGGTTTTCTTTTCCTTTCTTCCTTTTTCTTTTTCTTAAGCCCTTGGGGGGTATGGAGGTTTGCCTCCTTGATTTCTTGATGATGGATGTGACGCCTTTATTCTTCCATTGGGGAATGTGGCAGAGACTTTGAATGATTATGCTAGATGACTCATGTGGTGACGATGCTGAGTCTTGGGGTAATATTTTTGTTTTGCCTCTGGAGTAGGCAAGGATCCGCTTGGGGATGACTAAACCTTTCCGTCGACTTTTCTTTGTTGATGTGTGCCCTCTCTTTATTAGGTAGAAGGATGGTGGCTGGAGCTTGTGATTCTGGAAGCTCTTATTCTGATATGAGTCGCTTTATTAATTACGATTTGCTCCATTTTCTTGAGGAGAGTTTTATTTGGAGACTTGGTTTTGGTGCTTCCTGTTTTCAATCGCAAACGTGGAGCTAGTCTCCTTATATGCATGAATTTTTACTTTTGATTATTTGCTTAAAGAGGTTTTTATTATTATTTTTTATTTTTGTTTTTAATTTTGACAGAGTCATATTGTGCGACTACTGGTGTGTGAATGCCTTAAATGCAATCTATTCTTTTATTTAATGCTTCTAGAAAAGTGACCGACATTCCCCTGTTGGACTTTCATGACTATGCTGATGGACTCCTCTTTTTATTCGTTTTTTTATTTAGCCCTATCTTTTACCTAGACCGCCCATTTGAGGTTTTCGATCTAGCGGGCTACCTTCATTTTTGCCTAGGATATCTTAGCGGACTTTTTTTTTTACAAGTGCATTAACTTTTTCCTAGACTGCCCTTGCGGGTTTTCGATCTAGTAGGATGCCCTAACTTTTGCCTAAAAATCTCCTAGAAGGCATTATTCCTTTTTTATTTTCATTTTTCTTTTTCAATGCTTCCTTGTTTATGATGCATGATATGATCTTGACAAAATGACTTCGCGCATATTTATGATTTATTAATATAGAGGCAATTTCATAAATTGGTTAAGAGAAATGAAATGAAAGAGAATTTTATGATATGCATGAGCAAAAGGATTATTTCTTCTTCTTTATTTTATAGAAGGATTATAAATGAAATTTAGAAGAATGACAGGCCAAGGTTGGCTACACTATATAGGCTTCAACAATCATGTCTTATGATATTTGCCCCCCTGGTTCTCCTAGTTGCGTCAATTGAGATGCTCAAGCCTGCAGTGAAGACTATGCAAAGCTGCCTGTTTCTGGAAGGATATTACCTTAGCCACCTTTTGGTTTTCGACTAAGGCAACCATTACTCTTAGGGGATTTTTCTTTTTTTTTTTTTTTTTTTTTGAAGCCTCTAGCTTTTGCCTAGGGCATACCCTAGCGAGGCGTGTGGACCCTAACTTTTGTCCAGGATGCCCTTTGCGGGTTTTCTCCTGGAAGATCATGAGCAATGCCTTCAAGCATAATACTTCTTCACCGCATCGAAATTGACTAGGTGTCAAAGTTCTTCTTTGTTCACGTCGGTGAGGATAAGAGCTCCTCCTGAGAGAGCTCACTTGACCATGAAGGGTCCTTCATAATTTGCCGCTCATTTTCCTATTTTGTCTTTTTGGGCTGGAAGCAATTTATTTACCATTAAATCCCCCTCATGGTAAATATGGGGGTTGACCTTTTTTGTCATAAGCCTTTTTTATCTTCCTTTGATAGGCTTGTCCACGACATATGGCGTCCAACCATTTTTCTTTTATTAGGTTTGAGTGGTCGTATTGGCTTTAGACCCACTAAGCTTTTGTCAGTTTTACTTCCATGATAACTTGTCAAGAAAGGTATCTTGACCTCTATTGGAAGTACGGTCTCCATGCCATATACAAAGGGGAATATAGTAGCTCCTGTGGAGGTCCGTACAGACGTTCGATATCCTATGAAGGGCAGAGGGTAACATTTCATGCCAACCCTTGTGGGTTTTGACCATCTTCCGGATGATCGTCTTGATGTTCTTATTGGCTGCCTCTACTGCACCATTCATTGTAGGCCAGTAGGGAGAGGACTTATGATGTTAAAATCTAAAATCTTAGCATGTCATGGTAGGACCATGTGCATGTGTCCTCATGCTCTCTTAGCAGTTATACCTTCCCTGACGTTTTATCATTGATTTGGGTATCTATACTTTTTTTCCCTTTTATCCTTTCCTTGCCCCCAAATCGATGGTCTCGATTTCTTCTAGTAGGGTTGTATAGATTGAGCTTTCTTTATTAGCATCCTTTGCATGCCTGGGGAGAAGGTCCCCTCCTCACTATCTACCTTGGTTCATTCGCCTTTGGCTTTCGAATCCCGCAAAAAGTCATCCATCATAGACATAATTGTTTTTATTTACAGTTTTGTTTAGGCTTAGATTTTATTATTATTTATTTTGAAAGAATATTAAGAGAGAAAAAAATGAAAAAAAAAATGAATGTTATGAAAAATGCCTCATTATATTGATGAAAACAAATATGTACAAAGCCCTTTTAATCAAAATTCTCGCGGCCACGAGCGAGGACCGTAAGAGATACACTGGAAGCTAAAAAAATGAATGCTATCATAAGGAGCCCTAATCATTTGGCCTTCTCTTGTCCAACCCCACTACTCTGGTTGCGATAGAGGCTTAACATCCATGTTAGGAGCGGGAGCGTCGAAAGTGATCCATCTGGCATCCAATAGCTCTTGAACCTTATACTTCAAGGTCAAGCAATTATCCATGGAATTCCCTAGAGTGCCTGAGTGGTAATCACATTTTTCATTAGGCTTGTACCACTCAGGGTAGGGTGGATTCATCTTCCTTGGAGGGACGCGTGCTAGGAGTTTGGCTTCTACCAACTCTAGTAGCAGACTCCCATAGGAGGTTGGGAGGGGAGTAAATTTCCTCTCTTGTTTGCATGGCTGCCTAGCCGGTCGCGAAGAGGAAGAAGGAGTAGCGAGGTTGATGGTGTTTATGCTTCTCTTCTCCTTCTTGCTAAGGAACTTCTTGAATGATGTGGATGAGGGAGGTTGTGTAATCCTCCCACTCTTCAGTCCTTGCTCCACTCTCTTGCCCATATGGTCATTATGGGGGCCCTCATTGTGGAGATGTTGTTGGCGCATTAGTTTCATTAAATGTGCCATTTTCTCCTTCATGAGATTAAGCTCAGTGGTGAGCTTGCGGTTTTGTTCCTCTACCCGCTCCCTTAACTGTGCCATCTGCTCCTTCATGGCATTAAGCTCATCGATGAGCTTGCAGTGTTGCTCTTCCAGTTTCTTCATCCTCTTGGCTTTTTACGCACGAGTGAGGATAGGAAGAAGACCAGTCACTCTCTAGAATGAAAAATGAATTAGGGTTTTCATTTGAAATGAATGATTAGTGTGGGATGGATATGCCTTAATGTCGCCGCCGTCAAAAGAGACGGTCGAAGCAACGCGATGGTTTTGATGACTTGTGTTTTCTAAAAAAGTGGTCAACGCTTTTAGGTTGTCCGATAATCGGGTTGAACCTAAAAGCGAGATTTTCGTAAAGGATTCTATGGAGTCGCCACCAATGTTTTTACCATAAACATCAAAAAAGGAAAAAAGAAGGCGTAGGTTTAGAAAAAACCAACTTTGGCCGTTACAACCAAAGTTGGGTAAGGGAGTTAGTTATGTGTGGGGAAGGTATTAGGCACCCCACAACGCCCCTTTCGAGTTCCCTATGATGGACTGATTCATAAAATAAAGACTAAAATAAACTATACTTTTACCCTATTTATTTATCTACTAGCAGAATTTAAATGTCTACATGGCCCTAGTATCTAATGCATACAAAGAAAGCAGTAAAAGAGAGAGAATAGAGAAAGGAACCTCCAAAGTGAGCTTTTTATTAAATATTAAAACCTGAGGACGGTTTTTGACAATCCCCTCGCTCTACAAGCACGCTCCTCACCAACAAAAGAGAAAATACCCTCCTACCGAGTGTCGGATGTCTCAAAAGGAGACTTCCTTAACCGATTTTTACCTTAGGATGTCTCAAACCCTCGAACCCTGGAAAGTGCTTAGAGTTATCCCGAAGTCTTAGGAGAGCCTCTAGGATGAGAGAAGGGTGTGAGACTAAGTGGAAATGCGGCTCCTATTTATAGGGAAGCGAGCCAGGAAATGTGGATGGTCGTCTGGCTATCATGGATGGTTGTCCATGGCTAAAAATGGGGATGGACGACCGTCTGTTTAGAATGGACGGTCATCCATGGCCCATTTTTAGGGTGGACGGTCGTCCATGGCTGAAAAATCAAAGTGGATGGCTGTCTGGCTCTTCTAGACGGCCATCCGCTGCTTCCTCGACAAAAATGACTTTTTATTTTCTCCGAAATCCCTCCTTATTTTAAATGGAAACTAGAAAAAGCTACTAGGGACTTATCACAGTCTTGATCATCTTCGAAATGGATGATTTCTAAATTTATTGCTAGGTCAGGCAAGATTAGGGGTCTACAATTGCCCCCCCTTCACCTAACCAATTGATTATGGACTAACATGCCATAAAACCGATTGGTGGGTGAAAGAGTTAACCCTCTTGCCCGGTTGTCCTTCAAATGCTCCTCTTGATGTGGTAGCCGACCCTCAGGACAATAAATGCAGTCTGATGCTATCTTCAGGATGCTTCCTTGCTGCAGAGGCTGACCCTTCGGACGATATGTGTGAAGCTTTAGGATGCTCCTTTGATGTGGTAGCTGACCCTTCGACTGGCGAATGAAGATTTTCCCTCGGGATGCTCCTTTGGTGCGGTAACTGACCCCTTGGGTGGTAGATTGGAAACCCCAGGATGCTCCTTTGAAGTGGTAGCTGACCCCATGGTTCTGGTTTGATGCCTCAGGATGCTCCTTTGTTGCGGAGCTGACCCTTCGGACAATGTGTGTAAATCCTGCCCTTAGGATATTCCTTTGGAGCTGATCCTTCTAACGGTGGATGTGAAGGTATTGTCTTAAGGATACTCCTTTGCAACAGAGCTGATCCTTTGGACGATGTATGAAACTCTATCTTTTGGATGCCCCTTTTGCAGTGGTGGCTGATCCTTTTGATAGAGAAAGTGATGGCGGCTTACTGCTCTTGATCATGCGCCAACTCCATGGGGGAGTAGTTGTGTTTTGAGGTATATTTTTGGCTTTCCTATGTAGCCATCTAGTTTGCTGATTTTCGGGAATTCTTTGTTTTTGGTTTTTTCCGTAGCCATCCAGCTTGCTGGTTGCTGAGGGATTTTTGATGAATGCCTCTTATGTGGGCATGAATCCACTAGGGATTTGCTTATTTTGATGGTGCCTTTGAGTAGGCAGATGCTTCATCGGAAGTGAAGGCTTTCAACTTGTATTGTTTTGCCTTTGAGTAGGCTGATATTGACTTTGGGGATATTGGCTCTTTGCTTGCCAGGTTTTGCCTATGCATAGGCGAACGACTCGCTGAGGATAGGTCCTTGAAGAATGCCTTTGCAGTAGGCTTCACTGGGGAGTTTGTTCTTTCTTTTTTGGTTGATCCATCGGGGACTTGGTTGACTTCCTGGGGGTCAAATTTTGGTTGGTTTCTGGGGAATGGAGTCTTGTCTCCTTGATTGTATTAGTGATAAACTTTTGCGTAGCCTTTATTCTCCTTTGATGGTGGTAGAGAATGGGTGAATATGTTTGCTGACTCATGTGGCGGCGATGCTGAGTTGTGTGGAGATATTTTGTTTGCCTCTGGAGTAGGCAATGATATGCTCGGGGATTGAACCTTTCCGTTGACTTTGTTTGTGTTTAAATTACCCTATCTTCTTGATGGATCTTCAGCCTCTTGTAAAGGTTAGGGTTTATTTGATTTCGCATTTTTTCGCGATTTATTTTCTTTTCTCACGATTATGAAATTTGGCTTTTTCTCAGGATAGTGTGTGCGCCTTTTTACTTTTTAGTTTCTTTTGTGCACGCTGGCTTTTTCAAAAGAGAGGGAAGGCAAATGGAGGATAACATCAAAAGTTTCATTTATTTTTGTGAGATTTGAAGTACAACCGACCTATTCTAAGAAAATTTTTTGCTCCTATATTATAACAGGAAATTTGTCAAAGACCTCAGCTCTCTAGCTCTGAGATGGATGCTGAGAAAGGTGCTGGCGAGGGGAATTGACAGAGTATGTGACGCTGGAACTCCTCTTGGCTTTGGATCATGCTGTTTAGATTCTGGCCTATTTCATCCACCCTGTGTGTGAGGCCATCCACCCTATGACTTAGACTTTCTTGCCTTTTCTCATAACCCTCCTGCCTTAAGGTCATTTGATCAAACTATTGGCCCAGGTATTGAAATTGTCTATCCATATAGGTCCTCTCATCGCCTATATGTTGATGTACATTGGCGAAGTCATCCCTATATTGTTGTTGCTGCTGTTGGAATTCTGGAGGGATGGGTATCTCTTGTGACTCTGACACGTCCATCTCATGGTTGTCGATCGTCATGTCAAGAAGAGGGTGTAAGACCCACCCGGTCCCTTGCCGGGCGAGCATGCTCATGTGGGCGAGTATCGTCCCGTCTATGAGTTCTGGTTTGAGGGAAGCAGGGATGTCCTCTCCATCTATGCATCCCCAATATTCAGCCAGAGGGTGATGAGGGGGGCTATCATGATGTTCCTTGTTAGGCCTCGAGCCCCAAAGTCCTTTAGCACCTTCAGGAAGAAGTAATCGGGGTTGCATCAAAATCCTTGATGCATGCAATAGATGGCGAAAAGGTCTGCTTGAGTGATTTTGCCTTGGCTTTCCTTCCTACTGTGGAGGGTGCCCACCAGTAGCTTGTAACAAATGTGAAGAGGAGGTAGATAAGTGGTTCCCTTCGGATTGGCAGGAACGTGCTGGGAGCCGGTAATCTCTTCCAATATTTGGCTGGTGGTGAGGGTGGTCAGCTTCTCGCAATATGCCCCCCTGTACTCTGCAGTTTGAATCTCTGCAGGTTGATGAAATCCCATGAGGACGTTGAACTCATCTAATACGTTGGTCTGGTAGGCTCCGTTCATCTAGTATGAAACCACTTGGACGGGAGGGACCCTAGGAATCATAGATGGTAGATCTATGAGTGTAACAGAGACAAGAAATTCCAACGTGGCAATGCGGTGGATGCGGGTAGGTGGCTCTCTGAGCAGGAAGTCCCACCCTATGCCTTGGATGCATCTCCTTACATCCTGATCTCAACCAAACATAGTTAGGATCCTGAAGTCTAACCAAAGCATAGGGTGCCAGGCATATTGGTTAATGTTGGTGAATCTAGCCTGGTGTTGTTCCATCAGCTGAGTGGGGACTTGAGGAGTAGGAATGCTCCTTATGGGTCACCGGGAGCATTTTCAGCATGATGATGATTCCCCACAGTCCATTATTTATCAAAGACACTTAGATATGCATGGAAAATGGGAAAAGGAAGGGAGAATGTGAAAATGGGATGCAATGGAGCATTTTGGGCGAACCTATTTATAGATGAAAATTTTCAGTACTGGACGACCTTCTAATCTAAGTGGACGGTCGTCTGGTCCCAATGGGTTCCTATGGACATTCGTCTGGCTTGAGTGGACGATCGTCTAGTACCAACGACTACTGGTAGACGGCCATCTGGCCTAAACGGACGACCATCTGGTCCCAATGGCTAATGGCGGACGACCATCTGGCCTAAACAGACGGTCGTCCACTATTTTTTTTTAGAAGAATAGGACCCTATTCATCAACATCTATGAATGCAATGCCAATGATATGCATCCTATAATGCTATTTCAGTTAATATTTCATAATGATTAACTGATGTGCTTTTGCTGGTGATGTGCTTCTGTCATTTTGTTTAGCTGTATCGTTCTCAGCTGTTTCAGGATTGTCGTGACCGAAGAGGGATTTTACTAGTTGTGGAGCGATTGTCATGTCGGCGCATTCCTTCCTTTCCTTAGGAATGTCAATCCTTCTATTGATCACTGTATCCCCATATTTCCCTACTAATTACTAGAATGTCGTAGTAAAAGGGTCAAGAGAAAAGAAGGAAGATTGTTTAATTCAATGACTTGTGTTTTAGAAGGTTTTTATTTTTTATCAAAACGGTTTTTGTAAGAATGACTAGCCAGGGTTAGTTGAAATGTTTAGGCTAGTTTAAACAAACGTCTTGTTTATGAGGTAGCATCTTATTTTATGACGCCTATTACGACTGATTAACTTCCCTAGTCTGCCCTTTTGGGTTTTCAACCTAGGATGTTGTGTTATGTCCGGAGTTTTGTCTAGGTTTTTTCTTATTCTTTTTTGTGAGAAGAATCCTAGTGGACTTTATTTTGTAACGTAACTTTTGCCTTGGCTACCCTTTATTATTATTGTTCGGGTTTCCTAGCAGGTTTACCCTAATTTTTGGGCAGCCCCTTTTTGGGTTTCCTGTAGGGTATTTTACCCTTTTCTCTTTTTTGGCCTTCGGCTTTGACGGGCTTCTTTTTAATTTCTATTTATTTTTTAACAACATTGTCGAAACACGATTTTCTAGAAAAAGACTTTATACGTGTTTCTAGTTAATCAGTTATTTTTGTTCGTGGTGCGGCTTGATTATTCTGACGCTCTTTTTTGGAAAAATGTTTGCTTAAACATGGTTATTAAATGGGGTACAGACATAATAAGTAGGAAGAGAATCAAAATAGTAAGAATTGCATTCTTATTAATTAAAAGGGAAATATGTGCCCTTCAAGAAAGCTCAGGGGTCGGGCTCTCCCCGAGGAGTAATCTTTATTAGACTAACATCCCTAAAGATTGGAAGAGGAACACTTAATGACTAAAGGTGCTCTTGACGCTTGGACCCCTCCGCTTCGGAATATCTACTTTAAGGTGCGGAGAGGAGACTTTCCTTTTCTACGCGTAGTTCAATCCTTTGTAGAGTCAAACCCTAGACCGTATTTCAAAGGATTGTCTTCAAAATTTGGTGGCTCCTTCATTCCTTGAGAGCTTTTATCGAGCCCTTGGCCTGGGCGGTATCCGTGTTTTAACATCATATGGGCCACCTTCAAATTGCTGGGAAGTCTTTCGACATTGGTGATTTCAAGCGCTTGAAAAGATGTTTCAAGGGCCTCTTCAGTTGCGTCCACATAGGGTAGGGTAGATGGCATGCTGATCAAGATGTCGTCTTCAGCTTGAACCGTGACCAGTTTGTCGCCTATCACAAATTTGATTTTTTGGTGGAGTGTTGAAAGGATCGCCTTAGCATCGTGAATCCAAGGTCTACCAAGGAGGCAAATGTAAGCAGGAGTGATGTCCATCACATGGAAATCCACATTGAAGATAGTGGGGCCTATTTGCATTGGCATGTTGATCTCCCCCACTACTTCACGTCTTGATCCATTGAAGGCTCGAACGACGGTGTTGCTCGGGTGCATATGGGTTCCTTGCACTGTTAGTTTATCCAGCATGCAGTTAGGCATGACGTTCAAGGATGACCCATTATCCACAAGGACTTTGGCGATGAGATATTCTCTACACTTGACAGAGATGTGCAGAGGCTTGTTATGGCTTGACCCTCCGGGAGGGAGTTCTTCATTAGTGAAGGTGAGATGATCATTAGTTGTAATATTGCCAATAATCCCTTCAAACTTCTATGCAATTCTTCTTCGGCTTCTTGTACATGATGAGCAAGTGCTTCAGATTGTTGATGGACTGCCTAGCTCATATCTTCACTATATCGTCGAGCCTCTTTTATCTTTGCTTCTTGATGAACGACCAAGTCTTGTACATTGTTGAATCTCTCAACGACTCGGTCTCTTTCTTGAAGAACTTGGCCATACTAAGCTAATTCATCTCTCTCTTTACAACGTAACTCAGAAAGGCTTTCGTTAAGTCTTTTGGTGGTTTCCCACCATCGATGTGCTTTGGACCGAGTCTTTGCAAGATCTTGTTGCATCATCTTGGTCTTTTATGCCTGCTTTGCATATTCAGCCTCAAGATGTGCTATTTTGACAATCATTTCTTGGAGTTGATTATCCGGACTGACTTTTGGAATTTTGGATGCTCGGATAATTTCCTCATTGAAATCAACACATTTGTCCTTGAGACATTCTATTTCTTGATCTTTCTTCTTGCACTGCCTTTGTAGACCATTGATGGTGAGGGTAGATTCCTGCTCTTTTTCCTCAAGGGCCCTCAACTGGGCTCCCATGATCTCTACCCTTCTGGTTAAGGCGTCGACTTGTGTTTGAAGCTCTTCATTTGCTGATGATAAGGCGGGTGGAGCGGATGGTTGTGACATCCCTCTGCTTCTTCTCCATTCCTCATAATCACTAGAGATAGACACTCGAGCTTTGCCAAGCTCTCTATCTCGAATATAGACTGGTCTCTCTCATGCCCCTCGTATGACAAGTACATCTTCAAGATTGCATGGGTCTCCGAAGAAACACAGCCCTTCGAGTTCTTCTCGTGATGGCATGGTTTGGGTTCTCCTGAGTTGTTACATAGCTATATTTGGGGAGTAGGCTATGTAACCCCTGAGGCCTAACAATGGTATGCTCGGGTAATCTCCGCATCGGATGAGAATAGGGTCGGGTCGGAACTAAGGACATGTCCAAGATATGTGATCGATATTCCATTGTTTCAACTCGACTTTCCATTCCATAGTTAGACAGTGACAGAGAGGGATCTTTGAGAAGATCCTCAAAGGATCGGGGAAAATTCCCATGTGGCTTGAGGCGTAGAAGTGAGTGATACCTCATACATACAACAACGAAGAGAAACATCTGAGTGTTCTCCCTTGCTTCCGATGACAAAACTCAACTGAAAGCAAGATGTCAGTAAGAAGTGCAGGCAAGGGACTCTTTGAATGTACGTCCCAAGCAAAAAAGGTGTCCATAACGACATGATCCACCGTATCGAGGTGAAAGGGAAATAACATGGTCCCAAACACAATCAAAGCTAAAGATGACAGATGATCTTCTAGCAATGCAACCTTCCATCCTTGGATATTCCCTTTTCCCACCAGGGCAGCCTGATGAGGTGGCAATTGGATGATGGTGGCGACCTTAGTTGCAGAAATATATGCTTCGCGACGAATATGGACCTGACTGATTTGGGGCATCTTAGCATGATTCCACATTCCTCCAAAGTCGGTACCAGATCAAATTGCGGAAACTCAAAACAATGTTGACTGAAACTCCAAAAATGGTTCAAAACCCTGACGAAGATAGGATCTATGCAGATCTTCAAAAGATCGAGAATCTGTCCATAGGATTTTTCAAAGTCGGAGTGGACCTCTGGTGGCATCAACGTGCATAACCGTTCTATCTTCTCCACACGATATCGGGGAATATCCACTTTCTTTAAATGTCTATAACTAGGCCCCTCTATTATCTAGAAACAGAAAATGCATGCTATGAGTATGATGTTTAATGAGGGCATGTATGAAAGTATTTTGTTTTTCCTAAACATTATCATGTTTTATTTTCTACATGGTGCATGATAGTGTTTGGATTTTTGTTTTTTTTTTATATATATATTTTTTTTATTTGAAGAAAAGGAAACTACCTATATGGATGTTATGGATTTGATGCTTAACACCATGAAAAGGGTCCCATTTTCTCTTATTTATGTATTTGATATTTTTCTTTGATAACCCTTTATCTCTTCTGTCGGTCCAAGTGACTACTTAGCTTATAAAGAACTTGAAACCAAACTAGCTAAAATGTAGATTGTCCGAGATAAAGGTGGTTATGCATTTTGATTTGATTTTTTTGTTCTTGTATGATTATGCTATGCTAATGCAATCAAACAAATGCAACAAACATATGCACAAATAATTCACTCATCCGCGAACCGAGTGACGACGTTTTTATCATGAGGTAGGGGTATCTTGTAGAAAAGTGGGTTTTCAAGGTGGTTCTAATTGTTCTCACCAAGGTCAGGTCCCTAAGGTGCCCCCATTATAGGGTTCCCACTCTCTCAGCCCTCAGACCATGCATGGCACTAGGGCCTTGTTAGTCTTTAGGCCAAAAGAGGAAGATTATCACCTTAAGTGGTGGTTTCCGACCATACTGGTGGGCACAAGGCCATCTCTATGGCAAATTGTACCTGTCACCCAATCCCTAAGTTTATCCCACATGCCCTCGGGTATAGAGGGAACTGTTGTGTGCAAAGGTTTGTGTACAGTTGTTATTTCAAACAATTACAGAAGATAAACATACAACAGTTATTAAAGTCATAGAATAAAGCATGTTATAAATACAAGGAAGGGTAAAAGCATAATTTCAAGTTCTTATTTCTTGAACTAGTCCATCACTAAATGGGATCAACTCTTTAGCTTCCCCAGTGGAGTCAACATCTATCGACGCCGTCAAAAGAAGCGGTTAGAGCGACGCGATGATTTTGATGACTCGTGTTTTCTAAAAAAGTGGTCAACACTTTTAGGTTATCCGATAATCAGGCTGAACCTAAAAGCGGGGTTTTTGTAAAGGGTTCTATGGAGTCACCACCGATGTTTATGGTAAGGGAGTTAGTTATGTGTGGGGAAGGTGTTAGGCACCCCACAACGCCCCTTTCGGATTCCCTATGATGGACTAATTCATAAAATAAAGACTGAAAGAAACTATGCTTTTATCCGATTTATTTATCTACCAGTAGAATTTAATTGTCTACATGGCCCTAGTATTTAATGCATACAAAGAACTTAGTAAAAGAGATAGAATAGAGAAAGGAACCTCTGAAACGAGCTTTCTATTAAATCTTCAAACTTGAGGATGCATTTTGGCAATCCCCTCGCTCTACAAGCATGCTCCTCACCAGCAAAAGAGAAAATACCCTCCTACCGAGTGCCAGATGTCTCAAAAGGAGACTTCCTTAACTTATTTCTACCCTAAACGAAAATCGGAAGGCTTACTCGAACTCTGAAAAGTGCTCAGAGTTATCCTCGAAGTCTTAGGAGAGCTTCTAGGATGATAGAAGGGTGTGAGAGTGTGTGGAAATGAGGAAATGAGGCTCCTATTTATAGGGAAGCGAGCCAGGAAAAGTGGATGGTCGTCTTGGCTCATTTTTGAGACATTTTTAGGGTGGATGGCCGACCGTCCATGGCTCATTTTTAGGGTGGATGGTCGTCTGGTCAAGGTGGACGACCGTCCATGACTGAAAAATCAGAGTGGACGGTCGTCTGGCTCTTTTGGACGACCATCTGCTGCTTCCTCCATAAAAATTACTTTTTATTTTCTCCAAAATCCCTCCTTATTCTAAATGGAAACTAGAAAATGCTACTAGGGACTTATCAAAATCTTGATCATCTTCGAAACAGATGATTTCTGAATTTATTGCTAGGCCGGGCAAGATTAGGGGTCTACACTTAAGACAATGACTTTGGTATTCTCCTTAAAGCTTATGCTTCACGAAGCACCATACCCACTTCGGTGTAATGATTCCTTCCCCACCATGAATTTGACAAGTGTAACGAAGGTTACCACACACCTTAGCACACTTGTCCCCTTCCTTGTCATAGATTGACAAGTATAACGAAGGTTACAAGCGCACTTAGGTCTCTTTCTCCTTTGTTTTAAGGATATCTAATGTCCCCTAGAATGAATGAATTTATGTATGAGAGACTTTATTAGAATGATATATATGCATACTTTCTTTATGCATTTATTTTCTCTCTTATTTTTACCGCTCCTGAAATGATGAGGGTATGAATGGTTTCACTTTGTCAAAATCTTTTATTAAATTTTATTATTATTGTTTTATTGTTTTATTGTTTTTTGTGACCCTTTATCTCTTCTGTTGGTCAATGTGGCCACTTAGCTTATAAAAAACCTAAAACCGGACTAGCTTAAATGAAGACTGTCAGAGATAAAGTTGGTTTGTTATTAAATTATTTTGCTTTATAACCCCTTATCTCTTACTGTAAGTCAACGTGACTACTTAGCTTACAAAGAACACTGAAACTAGGCTAGCTTAAATGAAGACTGTCCTAGATAAGGTTGTTTATTAAGAAAATTTTATTATTGTTTATTGTTTTAAGAATTTGTATTATTTTAGTCTGTTGTATGATTATTTTTCATGTTAATGCAACAAACAAATGCAACAAACATATGCATATACAATTCACTCATCCGCGAACAGAGTGATGACGTTTTAATCACGAGGTAGGGGTTTCCTGCAGAAAGGTGCATAGTCAAGGTGGTTCTAACTGTTTTCACCAATGCCAGGTCCCCAAGGTGCCCCCATTATAGGGACCCCTCAATCTCCTAGTCTTCGAACCATGCATGGCAAAAAGGCCTTGTCGATGTTCTTAGACCGAGAGAGGGGATTATCACCTTGTGTAATGGTTTTTGACAACGATCTGCTGGCACTAAGGCCATTACCACGGTCAACCGTACCTGCCACCCACTCTCTAAGGTTTTCCACTCATGCCCCCGGGTATAGAGGGATTGTTGTGTGCAAGGGTTTGTGTACAGTTTTATTTCAACCAATTACAGAAAATAATCATACCGCGGTTATTAAAGCCATACAGTAAAGCATGTTATACAAACAAGGAAGGGTGAAAGCAGAATTTTAAATCTACTATTTATCAAATCAATCCTTCACTAAATGGGATCAACTCTCTAGGTTTCCCCAGCAGAGTTGTCATCTGTCGCTGCTATTCCCTCTCTCTCCCGGAAAAGATGCCTTGGGGTCTTTTTAGGGGTCTTCGAGAGGGATGCGAACTGTCGCGATATGATGACCAGACTCGCATTTTTGTAAAGTAAATTGATCATTTCTTTCAGGATGTCCGATAACCGAACTATCCCTGAAAGCGAGGTTTTCGCAAAAGGGTTCTAAGGAGTCGCCACCGATGTTTTGATCAAAAACATCGAAAAAGGAAAGAAAAAGAAGGCGTTGGTTTTAAAAAAGCCAACTTTGACCATTGTAACTAGAGTTGGGTAAGGGAGTTAGTTACGTGTGGGGAAGGTGTTAGCAGCCCACAATGCCCCTTTCGGGTTCCTATGATAGATTAATTCGTAAAATAAAGATTCTAGAGATTATACTTTTACCCTATTTATTCATTGCGGTATTTAAATAACTATCTACATGGCTCAAATATCTAATGCACACAAAGGAAAGCAATAAAGGACAGCGATAAAAGAGAGAATAAAGAAGAGAACCTCCGAAGTGAGTTTTTATAAAATCTTGAAACTTGAGGATGCTTTTTGGTGATCCCTCACTCTACAATGACGCTCCTCCCTCCAAAGGAAAAGAAAATTCAACTTACGAGTGTCTGAAAAATCACTCAGACTCCGGAATAATGCTCAAAGTCACCTAGAGGTCTTAGAATGTCTTCTAGGGTGAGAGATGAGTGTGAAAGTGTGTGCAAAATGGTGAAAATGAGCCCCTATTTATAGGAATTTGCGCCAGGCGGGCCGGGATGGCTATTTGGGCATTTGTCAGGTGGGACGACCGTCTGGGAAAATAGGACGGTCGTCCTGGGCTCAAAAAAAAGGTGGAACAACCCTCTGGAAAAATGGGACGATCGTCCCAAGGTTAAATGAAGGCGGGACGACCGTTTGGGAAAGTGGGACAACCGTCCCAAGTTTTCTGATTTTCTAATTTTTTTATTTTCTCAAATATCTCTCCTATTCTTAAATGGAGCCTAGTGAATGCTACTAGGAACCTAATGGAGTTTTTACCATCTTCGAAATGGAGAATTTCTGAGAGCTAATATTTGACCGGGCAAGATTTGGGGTCTACAAGGGGCAATATGACGACCATAACCCAGATCTAGACATTATTCCTGTTGGCCAACATTATGCCAATCAAGCATAGCTCGGACTTGAACATGTTGCGCTGTCACATTATAAAGAGCATTCTGGAGGACATCCAAGTTGACATTGTTGTGATTATCTCATAAGAGATTTATCAATTTGTAGTGCTGGAAAGTGGTCGTCGTGCAGAGCAATCTAAGGCTCTAGGGTTCCCTGCCCTTATCACTGATTTTTGTGCAGCTCAAGGTGTGGAGCTCAACCCTACAATAAAAATTCGGCCACCAATCAACAGAAGATTCATAGAGCGCAACTGCGTAAATCCTACGGAAGAAGGAGCCAGCCATCCCGCCAACCACGTCGAGCCAGGCAGGCAGCAGCAACACCACCACCACATCAAGATGACATTCAACAAAGGATGATGCACTACATGGAGCACTTGACACTGCAACAGGCAGCTACCCATCGGGGTCAATGCAGCCTTAATTCAGATTTTCATAGACTGTCTTTGCAGATTGCTCCAGGGTCGCAGTGGACGTCTCCAGAAGATTTTGAGGCCTTACTCCAATGGCCTGGGGACAATCCAACTTTTCCGGGAGGGGTGAGGCTGAAGTGAAAGACGGGGAGGAGACATCAAGTGAAGAGGAATGAAGGAGGGAATTTTACTTGATTTTTATGTTTTTTTTAATTTGATATTTTTTTAAGTTCTTTGTTTAGTTTTTATTTCTTTGTTTTTTATGTTTTGATTTGATGTGTGAAACTTAATTTGCTTTAAAGTTTTAAATTTGATGTGATTAAATTCCTTTGTTGTTCCGCACATTTTCGGTTAGAGTCATACATGAAATTATTGTTTATTGTCTAATTCAAATCTGGAACTTGAAAAAATCATTTTGATTGTTTCTAATACCAAGTGATTTTGGAATGATGAGTATGATAGTGAAAAAGGAATTGATGAGGAGAACTAGGAATAACTGAATTGGAGAAGCTAGTTGAAACCCAAGAGAGGAGTGAACCAAAAACAGATAAATTGAGTGTCAACACTTTATGATGATAACTGATATTGATTGATTCTTTGATGTGATTTCATGTTAACGAGACTTGAAAATGATAAAGGAAATTTTTTGTTTAGTGAAAGTAGATATAGCCCAGATAGAGTCAAATAGCCAACCCTGCATTGATTTTAAGAAATCCTTTTGAACCCCATTTGAGCCAAAAACAAGATTATTTCTTGAAACAGAATCTCGGAGCCTAAACAATGTTTATCCACCTTCTTATATTTGAGAAATGAAATAATTATGAATGCTATTGTTTTTCTTATTGTTATTGTGATATTCGAAAAAAAGAGAGAAGGTTGAGTAGAGCAAAAGGGAAAAGAAAAACGTAAATGTTGTTGCTAAGATGAAATGATAAATGTAAATCATGAGGAAAGGAATAAGAAATGAAAATTGGTGTGAATGATAACTGATGAGATTGTCGACTTACTATCATTATGTTGGAGCAAAAGCATGTTAACTTGAGGAAATGTTAAGCAAGAATCATTCATATAATTGCAATTTCTCAAATACTTTTGTATATCATAGAAAAACCAATGAATCCCTTGATAGCCCAGCCCTATTACAAGCCTCAAAAGACCTTTTGATTCAAGTCTTGCTTAACAAATGTTGATTGCTTGAAGATGATATTGGAATATCTAAATAAAGTGATTGAATGAGATAAACATTTACCTGTGAAGTTAGAGAGGATTATTTATCACTTTATTTGAGAGATCATGCTTCTCTGAGAATAGTTGATGATTAATTATCCTTTGTTAGTTTCTGTAGCTTTAATGCTTATGTATCCTATTTCACTTGGAGTTGTGATCATCACATCTTGAAGAAAAGTTATTTTTGTGTTAAGGTTTGGGAAGAGAAAGTGACAATAGGTAATGATTTTTGTTTTGGAAAAAGTACTTTGCTTGGGAACAAGCAAGATTCTAGGTTGGGGGAAGTTGTTAAGTGGCAAAAATTGATGTAATTATGCTTTGAATTATTAGTCAATCACTTAAATTATGTTGATTCTAATATATTTTTCTCCCAATGTAGTATGAATTTACAGAATACATGGGTACAAGAGCAAGGATCATAATTCTCAAGTTAATTGAAGAAAAATTGGAAAAAGGGGAAGAAGATTTTCAGCCTAAGATTTACTTGAGCGAGGTAGACGCTCATTTGAGCAAAAATATGTTAAACCTCTCTAGAAGTCATTCGCTCCAGCGAGACAAATGCTCGCTTGAGCGAAAATACGTTAAAGCTCTTGGGAATTCAATTGCTCAAGCGAGCAAATTCTCGCTTGAGCGAAAAGCATCAGTACTCGCTTGAGCGAAAATATCCGCTTGAGCGAATGAAGCAAAATTTTTATATAAAAAGATAAGATGTGTTTTGAGGGAGGAAGTTTTTTAGGGTTTTTGAGAAGAAAGGCGCGGTAGCTGATCGAGTTTTTGTCCAATCTTCAATTCTTCTTTATTTTAATCATTGTAATGGTCATCATGAGTGACTAACTTCATTCTCTTAGGATTTGGTGCACTTCCTTTAAACTCTTTTGTATCTTGGTGATATTTTGAGATATTAATCTATGTTCTTGATGTTGATATTCTTATCCTTTGGGCTCTTTAATGTTTATCTTTGATGTTTGGGATGTATTGGAAAATATATCTTGAAACCCTATATTAGGTTAAGAATATTTGATACGTTAATTGCTAGGAATGGTAATGAATGTATCAATTTCTTAACACCCTAAACCTAATACTGGAAAATCTATTAAATGTATGAGGAATCAATGTTTATTAGGTTTTCTTATGAATTTCATGTGAGAGGAATCAATGTGAATGATTTAAGTAGGTGGTATCAATATTGATAGGTTAATTGATGTTCTTAATTTGACCTAGCCATTATACAAAAGAGGGAAAATGAATTAAATCAATCCTAAGTTCTTTTATTTGATCTTTTCTAAAAACACTTTATAGTTCTTTGTCATTTCATTTCAACCTAAATCTTTATGAAAATCCAGTTTTGTGTTATTCCACTTAGTAAGCTTATGATTTGAAATTTTCAATGAAACTGTTTCTCATGGGATCGACTTTTATTTAATTAAAATACTATACTGCAATTGATAATATTAGTACGCTTGCCAATTATTCAACAATCACTTTGAATAAAAGTTATGTAAGAACCCTTTTAATTTTGGATAACCTTGGCTAATTTCTTAAAAGCTTTGAAAGCATAAGATTTTGAGTTTAAAAATAGAGTGCATGTATACCTTGAGTAATAGACCACAATAGCCAATGCATAAAAGTTTCTTCCTATACTCATAGTTCTCAAAGGATCAAATAAATCAATGCTCAAAAGGTCTTGCAGTGGTAACAAGATTTTTCTGAGAAAAAAGAATTTTTAGTTTTTTTTCCCTTTTTGGCAAGCATCGCAAATTCTATCCTTCAAAAATTTGAGTTTAGGAAGCCCTATAACAAGATCCTTTATTACTAGTTTATTCAAATGATGCATATATATATGAGCTCTCTTCTATTCCTCAACCAAGATTTGTTTTCTCTGGATATAAGATAACTTTGTGTGGAAGAAGAATGATTTATGTCAAGCACGTATATGTTATTTAATCTCTTACCAACCAACATGATTTTCTCTAAACTAGATTCACAAATCAAATCTAACAATGATCACATAGTTGACTTACACTAATTAAATTGTGTTTAAGTCCTTCTACAAGTAACACGTTGTGAATCACTACTATATCTTTTGTACCAATGTTTCCAGAATTAAGAATTTCGCCTCTGCTATTGTCTCCATAAGTCATGAATCCTCCAAATTTCAATTTTAATCAATAAAACTTATTGATTTCCTCTATTGTGTGTCTAGAAGAACCATTGTCTAGATACCAAAGTGATTCATTTTGTTGTTCTTGAAAAACGAATCATACAAATTTTAGCACCATTAGATTTAATGGGGTCCAAAAGGTTTAAATATGTTTAAGTACCCATTTCTTTCTCCCTTTAGGAACATCATACTTCCTAACATTACAAAATTTATGAAAAGGACCTTAATTCAAACAATAAAGCATGTGATGAATGGTGATGCAATATGCTTTCTATTAGTTAAGAAATTTTGTAGCCTTCGTTTTGTTTCCAAAAAAGGTTTGTAACCAATACCATCTAGATCAAATACACACTTTTGAGATCCAAGAATAGCATCCAATTTGCCTTACATGTTGAGAATTTGGTTACAATCTTTCTTAAGTACTGTACCTTTTTTTTGCATCTGGACACATGCCTTACGTTCATTTAGAATAACAATAATTTTACAAGTAACAATTTTATAAATCATTTGTTGATTTTCAAAGTTAGTTTTCAATTCAAGCAATTATTTTTCTAAAATAGTAACGTGGTTTTCAAGACAATTATTCATTCTTTTTAACCAATTATTTGTATAAGCTAATTTATTTGCTTCCTCATGTATTTTATTAAAAGCTTGTAAAAAAGTACTATAATTCATCTAATTTTCAATAGAAACAGAAGTTACACTACTCAAAGTTGACTCATAGCCAACCATCAACCACATATTCACTCTTCTTAATATCTTGAAGAAATAAAGGATGAAAAATCATTATCTTCCCAACTAATTAATACTTTTCTTCCTTTCAGTTTCTAAAATTTCTTCTTACGTGGCTTAGTTTTTTCTTAACAATCTATTTGTATGTGTCCTTGTTTTGCACAAGCATAACATATATAGTTAGAGGAACCTATTTCAATTTTTTGATTAGCATACTTTCTTGGTTGACCATTCTTGTCTTTATTCCTCTTCCTCAAGAATCTGCTACATTTTTTACCAATAAGCTCAAGTTTTCATTCTCACTATCCTTTTCAAAATTTTCTTGTTTTTCCAATGGCTTGAGAACAATGTTCTTTACCTTCTTTTCAACTAAATCTTGTTAATTTAATTTGTTAATTTATATCTCATATTCTTTGAGTTTTTGAAAGAGCGATGCAATTGTCATTATTAAGAGATCATTTATTCTAAAATCACTCTAACCTTGGGTTGTCATGACCTATCCAAAATTTTAATATTTTGATATTCAATTCTTTTTTGTCAAAGACTTTTCCTAAACCAATAAGATGATTGAGAATGTGGGTAAATATTTTCTGAACATCAACAATGTTTTCTCCTTGTTGCATTATAAACAATTCATACTCTATACCCTACAATATTCATCAGGATTAAGTGTAGATCTTATAATATTTTTTGTCATACAATCATATTGACTTTCTTAGATTTTGCCTCAATTAATTCTACCAAGATTTTTCAACAACACCACCATCAACTTTAAGTGTAGGAATATAAAGATAATTTTCGATTGCATTCCAAATACCTCTATAAATAGATTCAATGAAAAAATTCATTCTAATATTTCAAAATGCGTAATTGACTCCACAAAACATTGAGGTATATTAATTGAAGCCATTTCTGCAGAAGGTGGTCCCAGCCATAAACAAAGCTTTGGACCGAAACTTGAGTAAATTTCAAGAACCACCTCTTATACCAATTGTTAAAAACAATGGCTGAGAGCAAGAGGTAGGTGGATGAATTGATCTTCTAAAAACTTTTTTTAAAACTTAATCAAATTACCAATTCCTAAGAATAAAATTAAATCTTTTCAATAATCGAGAAAAACAAGAAACTAAAAACAAATGCAAGTAGTAAGAGAAGAGAGAAAATAGGCTCGATATTTATACTCTTTCACCTGATCTACTTGGGTTACATCTAGTTTTCAACACAATCAGCTAAGTTTCACTATAACTAGAATTGATTACAAATACAACCAATAGATATACTCTATCTACCCTAAGAGCTTATTGAACACCCAAAAACCACACTTAACACCACCAATAACTCACAGCAGGTTACCACCAACAAATACCCATCACTAGTTACCACAAATTCACCCGAAAATAAAAGAATGCAAAGATAGAAAACACCTGAAAAGATTAAACTTTAAAAAACTCTAAGTGCGAAGTTACAATCTCTAAATTAACTTTGTATTATTACAAAACTATATATATGGACGAGCCCATGCAGCTTGCCTATGTACCATAGTCGCACATACTACCTTTGCACTGTAGTTGTGCGAACTGCCTCTACACTATTGTCATGCAGCCAAAAAGCATAAAAGGTCAGGTCTTCCAATATAAGTATAAATAGGCAATACTTTCAAGGTAAGGACATTTCCATTAACTCCCACTTTCTACTCATCTAACATGCTACTTGAGTGTTGAAGTATTGGGACTTTCTATATCTTTTGTATATGTGTCAATTCTATAAGTAACATTAAAAGTCTCATTTACACTGATAAATAAAATATATTCTTTCAAAATTATTTTTACTCATGACTTTTAAAATGGTGATACAAAAATCTAAAAAATTCATTCATGTGAAAATTTGAAACATTTATTTATAAAAATTGTCAAGAAATCGTAATATTAATCTTCTTCGTTTCAATCATGATAAATTAGTAAGTTATAAACATATTAATGAATAATAATGTTTTTTTTTCATTAAATTTCTATTTCATAAGTTTTTTTAATAATATTTTAATAAAACATCTTCTCGAATCATTAGACACCCAAATACAAATATTATCAGGTTATTAATTTTTATTTTTTTAAAATAATATAAATATTTATAATCCTTAAATTTTATCATTTTAATCCTGTTTTTACTTATAAATAAAATATTTTATTTGGTGAAATATAAAAAAAATGATATATTTTTATTATAAATATTTTGAACTCATATTTTATATAAAAAAAATTGTTTTGAAATTATAATAAAATTTAGTTACTCGTTTGATTCTTATAGTTAAATAGATTTTATTTTTTAGCTCTTATATTTTAAATCTAGTTCTTATATAATGTTTCTAATTTCTTTTATAAATGATAAAGACTAAATATGGTTATATTTGTAGTTGATAAATATTAAATTAGTTTAAAATAATATGAAAAAAAATTAATTAAAAATAATATTTAAATTATATAATAAAATAGTTTTTTTTAACAACTTTCATATTAATTGTATTTTATATCTTTGCAAATAAAATATTATGATACCATTTTTAACATTTTATAATATTATTATTATTATTATTATGTTTAATTATTCATGTAATCTTATAATTTCATAATTTTTACCTTTAAGTCCATTATTTAAAATTTATTTATTTCGAAAAAAAAAAAAAAGGGACCAATGCTCTCGTGAATTCTTCCGTGCCTCCCTGCTTGCCGTACTTGTAGATTCCATGGGCTTTGGTGGTCCAAATTAGTTTATAAAACGGGCTTTGATATTAAGACGGTAGATGTGTACATGAATGAAGAAAAAAAAAAACATAGTTTAAATCTTAAAATTTTGAAAGTAAAAAAATATCAAACTTTCTTAATACAGTATATTTAAATGTTATATATATTATTACATCTAACAATTCTATAATCATCGACTTGACATAATTATATATTAAAAATATTTAATGTGTATATAAATAAATAAATAGAAATTAACACACGCACTTGTTGTGATATGGGATATGCTTCATGTTTAAATTATCACTTTTAAAACATAATATCAATTGCTTTTAATTTTAAAAAATTCAAATTTTGTTCAACTTTTTCATTGCGAAATGTTTTAATAATAAACCCAAGTTTCTCAACTATTTAGCATTATCCTACTTAAATGCCATGGGATTATGTTAATCTGGTGCCTGAAAATAATAATAATAATAATAATAATAATAATAATAATAATAATAATAATAATAAATAATAATAATAAAAAATAAATAAATAACTAGCACAGACCTTATAAATTTTAATAAGATTAAATTCACGGTTCCCTTAAATTTGACCAATGATAATCATCTATATAGACACATATTTGTCTATTCAAAATTTTGTTTTTCATCGCTTTAACTTTGTTTATGTAGCATAGTTTAAACTCTCTCTCTCTCTCTCTCTCTCTCTCTCTCTCTCTATATATATATATATATATATATATATATATATATATTAGAGATTAATTTATTTTAAAAATAAGAGTTTATTTTTCATATTAATAATTTAACATTAATTTATTTTTCATATTTTATATTATTAAATTATTAAAAAATAATAATAAAAATGGAAATTATAACACTAATTCTTATTATTAAAGTGAAAATACCATTTATACACATATATATATATATATATATATAACTTTTTATACAGAAAATGTTAAGTAAATTAATTATAAATTATTATAACTAATTGTAAAATAAATGATTACAAAAATTAACAAATTTATCAAATATAAGAACTTATGTTCTACATGTTCGAATTGAATTACAACTATTGCGAGTTTTCATTAGTAAAAAAATTGTTATATTATTGATATGAAAATTATGTACATTACTTTAAGCTAATAAATTTATTTATTAGTCTAATATATCGTACTGTGATTAATTTACAATGTTGATACTAATAACTGAATTTATAAAATTAAATTTCATTCTATATTAAGAAGTGTAACCAAATTTTTGGTGTGAAAATGAAAAGCCAAGAGGTTATCGAATGGAATGTGGTAAAGATTTTAACCACATCTTTTTCATTCTTATCTTCAAGTCTTAGCCAAAATCATTATCTCGACCCTACTCATTCCAAACTGGACAAAAAGATATACCTCCATAGCCACAAATTTCATCTCTTTCTTCACTGTTCCAATCCACACTTCCCACAAATCCAACCACTTTTTCAAATTTATAACCACGTTTTTTGGTGTAAAAATGAAATGTCATTGTTGTGAATAATTTTTAGTATCCTTCTCTGTCTTCTTTTATGAACTTAGCAACACAAGTTCTTCCTTCATTTTTACTCAAATAAAAAAATAAAAAAAGACTACTCTATTTTTTCTAGTTTATTTATTCTTAATTTTTTTTATCAATTTTAATTGTACTCGTACAATTTTAGATTAATATCTTATTTGAATGCGTGACTTAATTATCTCAGGTGCTAATGGCTTTCATAAGCTAACCAAATAATATATATGACAATATTATTAAATATACAAGAATTAAAAGAAAAATAAATTAATTGCTTATTTACATTTGGGAAATAATAATTAGTAATTAATATATATATATATATATATATATATATATATATATATATATATATAATTAGTTTCTACAAAGACAAATTTTAGCATAATCATTCTTAAGATTGCTTAGTGCATGTTCGGGTATCATTTTCGACCCTTTCAAAAGCATGCTGAGAACAAAGGATACACTAAAATTCCTTCTCTAAAAGTTTATTTGCCACCTTTTAATAGATTGTCGACTCTGATCCAAACATGGTTTTAATCTTTGAAATAAAATTAAAAGCCTTTTTTTTTATTTTTACTAAATATTATCTATATTATTTTCTTATGATCAAAATTCCTTAAGTAATATATATAACTTAACTAGTAGGAATACAATTCAAGTCTTCTATTGACCTTACAAATAAAATTTTACATTACTGATAAAAACTATTTCAAAACATTTTAATAGATTTAATTCTTTTTAATAAGATTGATGGTTTAATGATTTATGACTTAAAAACTATGATTTCACTCTATTCACACTAAATCTCGTTTTCTCTCTTTTACAGCTTTATTCATCAACAGAATTTGATTCGTACTTTAATTCAGTATTTTCATAGTTCAGATTTCAATAAAACACCAAGTATTAAAACCTAAGTATAAAAAAATAAGAGTTGAACCAAAAAAAAAAAAACTCATTATTTAAAACGTGACTTAAAAATTATAGATTACATGCGATTTTGTTATATTTGTTGAGAGATTTATAAAAAGAAATTGATAAGAAATGTAGCATTGGATTGATTTAGATTTGAAGTGTGGTTGAAGATGTAAAGCACCGACCAGCAGGGATCTAGTTTGGTGGAAGGTAGTACTTTTAAGGAAGCAAATGGTGGTTAGCAATGATATATATGCATTACAATTAATCAGTAAGTGTTTGAGGTCTAGCTATGCTTTATAAATAATGGACAGGATTTAGCTACCACTACCATTCCTCATAAAGAGACCATCATTTTGATCTCTTGTGGTGCTTTTTTCATGCAAGCATGTGGGAGCAATTAGTGCTGCTATCATAGCTACAAAGAAATCATGTTACATTTCTGGCTTCAAAACAATATCCTAATTATGTCTCTTTGACAAGTATTAGTATAATTTTGAGAACTCTCACTCCATTGTATTTCTTCGTATGTCTAAGAATATGATATAATGTTGAGATTTATTCCTTCTCTCTATTTATTTTTGGTAATTTAATGTATAATACAATAACTTATTTAAAAAACTACATTACAATAAAATTATATTACAAACAATATTTGTTTCTGAAAAGGTCCCGTACATTTATGGCTTACATTTCAACACGGTTCTTGCATTGCATGGTCCTTTTCGTTCCCTTTGCTGGTTGCGGAGTCAACAAGCAAAGACGTGCTTGGTAATGAGCATCATTGACTTGTGTGGGAGAAAGAAAAACACTCTCGGTCACTGCTGTGTTCTTGTTCTGAGGTACTACGTTGTGCAACATTTGGTTCATAAAATGTACAATGTCTTCGCCAAACCTCTAAAAAGCTGAGATTATTTTGTCGCCTTCTTGGTATGTTGGCCCCCAAAAGTTTATCATTCTGTTTTTCAGTTCACATTCAAAGCGTTTATTATTACTCGGTCACATGCTGCTGTTATGGGCAATTTTGCTTCTAAAGATTACTAACATTTCTAGCTTTTAATCACATATGATCATCAACACAACAATTCCATTGCCAGTAATAAACAAGTTTAAAGTTTGTGAGTGCAATGCAAGAATGTAAGAAATTGGACACCAAGATTTTCAATTTGTGGCCACAAACGCAGAATTGCCATGATGATGGTCCCAGCCATATACCTAATCTGTCAGTGACTCTATTGGGGCTTGTCTTTTGATGTGGGTGCAATTCTTGGCAGCCTCTGATAAGAGAGCATTCCTTTGTAGTCTTCAATTTTCTGTTAGATCAGGTGGGTATGATTTTCAAGGATCAATGCCTAAAAGTGCAATAATCACGTTTTTAAGATATTCTACTATTCTAACAATTATTAATAGCATTATCATACTTTTACATTGATATGTTAAACACAATTATTAAATAAAGTATGCATTTTATAACTCTTTTTTATTCAAACTCAAGACGGTGTTACATATAATCGCCTCTAATTAAAAACATTTAATAAGTTTATACAAACAAAACAAATCATGATAATAAATTCCAATTCCATCGAAGTTAAAATTAAAATTTCAATGATAATGTTAAATAAGTTTTAACTTCTCTAAATTACATTATCAGACTATAGAGACCGTCCTATATTTACTATTATAAAAAATAATGTCTAAAAGACATGTTTGTTTGGTTAGAGTACATGTAACACGGTCGGGTAACACAATTGATATAAATAAGCTTCTTAATAAAAAATAATCATCATATTTGATAGTTTATTATGAATTAGGAATATTAATAGAATTAAAAATACTTAGATTAAATTATTTTATATATTTTTTATAATAAGATATATATGAACTATTTGACAAGTTTTAATTGATCCTCTGAACAATATTTTTTAGAATTAAATCCTTAAATTGAACTTCTATTTATATTTTAGTGGAATCTTTCTATGTAACTTCTATTAATAAGCTAAGCTCACATCCCCTCATATTTTATTATTGTCTATTTCTTATATAAAGTTTGACAGTTTTTTAATTGACAAATTTGATGGAAATGTTAATATTGACGAAAATGCTAATTTAACCAATATCACGCCAAAATTTATTGAAAACCTTAAAACTATGCGAATCTTATATCTTATTTAACAAGCCACATTTATAACTTTTCAATATTTAATAATTTTTAAAAAATATAAAAAATTATTCAAAAAAGTGTGATAAAACGTATATATGTGTTCATCAGTTGAACTAACTCGACCAATTTGATAATTCAAACTAAACCAATTTAATTAGATCGGAGAGTTGGGTTATTAAGGTAAAAAAGAACTAAACCAATTAACTTAATGGTGATTCCATCTATTCATGTGTTTTTATTGCTAATTATTATATATACATTTTTGTGATGTAATTATATGAACTTTTTTTTTTCATATTGTTAGTAGGAAATTGTTAAAAGGATTGAAAAACAAAGGAAACAAAAATCGAAGATCATATGATTGGTTAAAAACTGATGAAGTGAAAAGATAGTTGAAAAACATTCGATGACCAGGTAACAGTATGAACACATAAATCGAGAATTAGAACCAAAAATCGAAGGAGAAATATTTAATGTCTATTTATTGAAGATAATCGAGAAAATAGAGTCAAAAGTAATGTTAAGAAACAAAGTGAAAACAGAAGCAATTCAAAATGCTCGAGATTTGGAATCGAAATCGAGGGTAAGGCTAACCTACATGACTATCGGAATTTTGGTTAAGTTATAAAGAGAGGAACAGTTGACGTGCACATAGAACATGGTAAGCGGTGGCAGAAGTCGAAGGTCAAGGGAGCAGTTACCTCATGCATGAGAACGTGAATGTAGTTTTTTAACCGTAGAGCTAGAAGTAAAACTGCAAAAGACGTGTACGCAGGACGTGGTAGCAGTTTTCGTTAACTGCTCCTAAGAGATTACTTGAAGGATTCTCTATAAATAGGGCGAAAGATGAAGGAAAAGAGGGAATTGGCAAAGACAACAGAAGCGTTAGTGAAAAGTCTACCGGAGAACGACGAAATTATAAAGTTTCTGGCGATCAGGATTTCCATTTTCATTGACTGCCTTTATCGCTTTCTTTACTTTCCCTGGTAATTTATGTTCATGTAATTTTCCTTTGATGCAATTTAAGTTTCTGTACTTTCGATTACTTGTCATTTACCTTTAATGTAATTTAAGTTTCTGTATTTTCGATTACTTGTCATTTACCTTTGATGCAATTTAAGTTTCTGTACTTTCGATATCTTGCCATTTATCGTTTCTGCAATTCCGATTTCCTGCTATTTACTTTCATGCAATTTTAATTCTGTCATTTACAATTAATGCAATTTCGAGGTTTCCACAATTTTCAATTCCCTGTAATTTCATACTCTGCACCGCTTTTCGATTCAACATTTTATTGCTTTCTTTACTTCGCGTTACTTAATAAAAAACATCAAAAATAGTACTTTCGATCATCGATTTGCACTCTAGGTCATGTGGTTTGCATCTTTTCGAGATTTTAGGATTCTCGATTCTCATGCACTTTTGATTGAAAACTAGTTGCTAGCCTAAGTAAAAAGAATCTACATGGTCAAGATTTGATTAGGACTTAACTCCCCATAAATCGAAATCAATCAAATTTTCACCATAAACAAATTGGCGCGCCAGGTAGGGGTAGCTTGTGTCGAAAAACACAAAATTGGTTAGTTTGAAAGTGTATGAGATTAAGGAGTGGGCGAGTGATAAGAATGAGTCATCCACCAAATAATCCGAGTAACAGTGAGGTTCTGAATGGTTCACATCCACCAAACACTGGGGGGCAAGGTCATAATGGAAATATGTCTGTAATATCGACAACTACGAGTATGTCGATACCTGTGAGTAATGAACAAAGTTCAGGCACATTAGCAAATACTCAACTAGGATCTAGCACTGCGATATCAAATAATATGCAAACTATGGGAAACCCTATAACAACATATGCAGGGTCGTATATGAGCGTAAGGTCGCCTGGTTTTTCGCTTAATAATATGAATGGGGTTGGTACCTCTTCAATACAACGAAGTTCGAGATTGAACTTAGGAATGTCTCAAAACTTAGGTACATTTCAAACTTTAGGCATGCCACAAAACTTTGGAGTATCTCCAAATTTAGGGGTATCTCAAAATTTAGTAACCCCCAGAATTCAGGAAGTGTGCAGAATTTAGGTACACAACAGATACCTCCAAATCTAGATCACAGAGCAAATCTGGATCATGGGAGATACACATTCGATAGAGATTATCATCGATCCAATTTTGAGACTATCGAAAACGCTAGTACTGGAATCTCCAGTAACTCATTAGGAGTACTTAGACAACAAATGGATGAGAGCAATTTCGAGATGGTTAACATGTTATCACAACAGTTGACTACAATATTGAATCCATTAGTGCAAAACACCACCACTAGTTTTGAAATACTAGCAGACCAAATGTCACGTATCGGAGATGCATTGGCAATACCCCGACAAACAAGGATCGAAAACAATGCCAATCAGAATACTAATATCAATCCCCCTTATTTATTAAGGAGAAATCGAAACAATGATCAACATATCACTACATGAAAAAAGCATTTTAGCGACCGAAAAAATCGGTCGCTAATGGCAAAAAATTGGTCGCTAATCAGTTAGCGACCGAAATGCATCGTCGCAAAAAGCCAAGTCGCTAATGTGTTAGCGACCGATTTTATTTCGGTCGCAAAATAGCGACCGATTTTATTTCGGTCGCAAAATAGCGACCAGAAATTAATATATCAAATTGGTCGCTAAATCGGTGACAAAGTTAAAAAAATAGCGACCGATTTAAATCGATCGCTAAATAACAAAATTAATTATATTATATTTTTTATAAGTTTAACTTAATATTAGGTTTATTGTCATTATCGGGATTCGAACCCGGTACCTTAGAGTTGGAGACTAAAACTCCAACTACTCGAGCTATTAGGATTTTTTAATAATAACTTACAAATAAATTATATTTATATACAAATAAATGTATATCCAGTATAAATATATAAATATAAAATCTATA
Source organism: Sphenostylis stenocarpa (assembly GCA_963425845.1). Classification (NCBI taxonomy): domain Eukaryota; kingdom Viridiplantae; phylum Streptophyta; class Magnoliopsida; order Fabales; family Fabaceae; genus Sphenostylis; species Sphenostylis stenocarpa. The sequence goes on along the minus strand of OY731400.1, from coordinate 34,508,259 downwards.
AATAAAAATATATTTATATATTTTAATATATATTTAAATATTAATACATTGATATATTTATATATTTATATCTTTATATTTTTATATATATTTATATCTTTATATATTTATATCTTTATATTTTTACATATATTTATATCTTTCCATATTTATATATTTATATATAAAGATATAAAGATATTAGTTTTGTATACAAATAATATTATAATATAGTATATTATACTATTAGTATAGTATACAAATTATATATTAGTATAGTATAGTATACAAATTATTAGTTTTGTAATTTATACACTATAAAAATAAATTACAAATATTATAACATAATGGTATATTAATATAATATAATATATTTGTATTCTAATTTTTAATTAAACTAAAATTACGCTAATAATATATAATAATATATGAGGGGATAATATTGATATATATATATATATATATATATATATATATATATATATATATATATATATATATATATATTTATATATTTATATTTTGATATATATATATATATATATATTTATATATTTATTTATATCCTTATACATTTATATCTTTATATATTTGAAAAAAATAAAAATTTAAATATTAAATTTTAAAAATAATATTATATTTTTAAAAATAAATATTAGAAAAAGATTTAAAAATATATATAAATTATATTTACATGTACAAAATATTAAAGATATATATTTATATCTTTACATATTTATATCTTTATATTTTATATCTTTATATCTTTACATATATTTATATCTTTATATCTTTACATATATTTATATGTTTATATCTTTATATATTTACATCTTTATATATATTTATATCTTTATATATTTATAAAATCTATAGATACAAATATATTTATATATTTTAATATATATTTAAATATTAATATATTGATATATTGATATATTTATATATTTATATATTTATATATTTACATATTTATATATTTATATATTTATATATTTATATATTTATATATTTATATATTTATATATTTATGTACTAATATACCATTATATTATTTTCATTGTATATAAATTACAAAACTGATAATTTTTAAAAAATTTAATGATAATTTTTTTAACTTATATATTACAAAATATTTTTTAATACTTTAATAAATATAACTTTTTTAAAATATTTTCATTAATTTAAAGTATAACTTTTAATATTTTTTAGTATTTTTTTAAATGTAGATATCTTTAATATTTTGGACATATAAATATAATTTATACATGTTTTTAAACCTTTTTCTAATATTTGTTTTTAAAAATATAACATCATTTTTAAAATTTTATAGATTTATTTCCAATCTACTTTTTTAAACCTTTTTAAAATATAACATCATTTTTCTACTTTATGTTTACATTAATTAATATTCTTAAATAATTTATATTTTTATTTATAATTTTTTAATATATATTTGAGAAATTAATAATTATAATCAATTATTTGAAAAACTAATCAATTCTAATCAATTATTTAGAAAACTAATCGATTATAATTAATTATTTTAAAAAATTATCCAATATGATTGGTTATTTGAAAATTTAACCGATCATAATGGTTGTATATGATAGCGGTTCCAGTGGAACCACTCTTAAAACAGAACATCTAATAGCGGTTAACCCTTAACCGCTATCTAAAATATAGTTTAGATAGCGGTTCACGTGGAACCGCTATTATATAGGTTGAAATATGATCGATCATTTGAAAATTTAATCGATCATCATCAAAACTTACATTAACTATTTTTTTGAATATTATGTTTTTAAATTTGGTAATACAGAAAACGTTTCAGAAAGCAAAATGTTAAATACTTTTAAATATTAAAATTGACTTTACAAAAAATTAGGAAAAAAAACCATTCAAAAAGAGTTCAAAAATGTATTATAATATTTTCAGTTTTAGTTTAATTATATTTTTCATTCTCAAAGTAGAAAAATATATTGTAATTATTTTAATTTAATAAAATATAATTTAAATTTTTAATACTAAAATTAAAAGATTAAATAATAATAAATTTAATTCTTTAAATTTAGTATTTAGAAACTAAAATTATAGTTTCTCTGTTTTAAAAAATTAAAATAAATATTTAAAAATAAAAATCAAAACTAGTATTATCTTAAATTTATTAAAAGTATAATTAAATCTCTATTTTCTTCAATTTTTCTTTTTTTAACTTCTCAATTCTGCATTTTTGTCAATTCCATCATTATATTATCATCCTCATCTCCTCCCATGTTCTACTTTATGTTTACAATAATTAATATTCTTAAATAATTTATAATTTTTTAATATATATTTGAGAAATTAATCAATTATAATCTATTATTTGAAAAACTAATCAATTCTAAACAATTATTTAAAAAACTAATCGATTATAATTAATTATTTGAAAAAATTATCCAATATGATCGGTTATTTGAAAACTAATCGGTTATATTTAAAATTATAACCTTAAAAAAAATTATGATTATAAAATTAATAAAAATATAACTATGTTTAATGTTAAATAAATTATATATATTATATAAATTATATATATATATATATATATATATATATTACACAAATTAAAATTACATATATGAACTCTAAATTAATTTTATATATAATATTTACATAAATAAGGAGTAATATGAACTCTAAATTAATTTTATATATGAACTCTAAATTATATATATATATATATATATATATATATATATATATATATATATATATATATATTACATAAATTAAAATTACATATATGAACTCTAAATTAATTTTATATACTATGTTGAAAGTAATAAAATAATATTTAAAATATATTATTAAATATTATATTTAAATTTATTTGTGTGATTAAACTTTTTTTAATTTTTTGATTTATTTGATATTATAATTTTTTTAGAAATTAATAATAAATTAGGAGGATAATAAAAATCTTAAAAATTATATGTATATAAGAAGAAATAATATTTTGATGTAAAATTATATATATATATATATATATATATATATATTCTAAAATATAATTTATATTAATTACTATAATATAAAATATATATTCCAAAATATAACTTATTTTCATTTATATATATATTATAGAAATTAAAATAAATTATATTTTAGAATATATATATATATATATATATATTAAATATAAATTATTTTCAAGTTGATAATTATTATTCTAATTTATGCAAAATATATATATGATAGCGGTTCCATGTTAAACACTCTTATAGGTTCACATATAAGAGCGGTTCCATGTTAACCGCTATTATAGTTAAAAAACTAATCGATTATTTTAAAAAGTAATCGATTAGTTTTTCATACTGAGAACCTAGGTTATTTTTTTAAATAATTGATTAATTTTTAAATAATCAATTAGTTTTTCAAATATATATTAAATAATTATAAATAAAAAAATATATCAAATTAAAATTAAAAAAAATTATTTTTAAATTATATATATTATACAAATTATAAATATAAAGTTAAAAAAATTATATTTAAAATTATAACCTTAAAAAAATTATGATTATAAAATTAATAAAAATATAACTATTTTTAATGTTAAATAAATTATATATATTATATAAATTATATATATATATATATATATATATATATTACATAAATTAAAATTACATATATGAACTCTAAATTAATTTTATATATAATATTTACATAAATAAGAATAAAAATTATCAACTGAAAAATAAATTATATTTTAATATATATATATATATATATATATATATATATATATATATTCTCCAAATATAAATTATTTTCATTTCTATAATATATATATATATATATATATATATATATATTTTAACTATTTAAAAACTAATCGATTATTTCAAAAAGTCATTGATTAGTTTTTTCATACTTGATGAGAATCAGTTATTTTTTTAAACAATTAATTAATTTTTAAATAATGAATTGGTTTTTCAAATATATATTAAATAATTATAAATAAAAAAATATAGCAACTTTAAATTTTAAAAAAATAATTATTTTTAAATTATATATATTATATAAATTATAAATATAAAGTTAAAAAAATTTTATTTAAAATTATAACCTTAAAAAAATTATGATTATAAAATTAATAAAAATATAACTATTTTTAATGTTAAATAAATTATACATATTATATATATATATATATATATATATATATATATATATATATATATACATAAATTAAAATTACATATATGAACTCTAAATTAATATTTTATTTAACATTTATTGTTTTAAATTAGGTATTTAAAAATATTTGTAATTTCTAAAATTAATAATATATTTAGATTTATTATTGAAAGTAGTAAAATAATATTTAAAATATATTATTAAATATTATATTTAAATTTATTTGTGTGATTAAACTTTTTTTAAATTTTGATTTATTTGATATTATAATTTTTTTAGAAATTAATAATAAATTAGGAGGATAATAAAAATCTTAAAAATTATATGCATATAAGAAGAAATAATATTTTTATGTAAAATTATATATATATATATATATATATATATATATATTCTAAAATATAATTTATATTAATTACTATAATATAAAATATATATTCCAAAATATATCTTATTTTCATTTATATATATATATATATTATAGAAATTAAAATAAATTATATTTTAGAATATATATATATATATATATATATATTAAATATAAATTATTTTCAAGTTGATAATTATTATTTTAATTTATGCAAAATATATATAATAGCGGTTCAGTTTAACCGCTCTTAAAAGTGACTTCTGTGATAGCGGTTCAGGTTTAACCGCTCTCATATGTTCACATATACGGCTAGTTCCATGTTAACAGCTATTATAGTTAAAAAACTGATCGTTTATTTCAAAAAGTAATCGATTAGTTTTTCATATTGAGAACTAGGTTATTTTTTTAAATAATTGATTAATTTTTAAATAATCAATTAGTTTTTCAAATATATTAAATAATTATAAATAAAAAAATATATCAAATTAAAATTAAAAAAAATATTTTTAAATTATATATATTATATAAATTATAAATATAAAGTTGAAAAAAATATATTTAAAATTATAACCTTAAAAAAAAGTATGATTATAAAATTAATAAAAATATAACTATTTTTAATGTTAAATAAATTATATATATTATATAAATTATATATATTACATAAATTAAAATTACATATATGAACTCCAAATTAATTTTATATATAAAATTTACATAAATAAAAATAAAAATTATCAACTTAAAAAGAAATTATATTTTAATATATATATATATATATATATATATATATTCTCCAAAGTATAAATTATTTTCATTTCTATAATATATAAATATATATATATATATATATATATATATTTTAACTATTTAAAAAACTAATCGATTATTTCAAAAAGTAATTGATTAGTTTTTTCATACTTAGTTTTTTGAATAGTTAAATATATATATATATATATATATATATATATATATATATATATATATTATAAAAATGAAAATAAGTTATACTTGGAGAATAAATAAATATATATATATATATAGTAAAATATAATTTATTTTTAAATTGATAATTTTTATTTTTATATATGTAAATTTTATATATAAAATTAATTTAGAGTTCATATATGTAATTTTAATTTATGTAATATATATATATATATATATATAATTTATATAATATATATAATTTATTTAACATTAAAAATAGTTATATTTTTATTAATTTTATAATCATAATTTTTTAAGGTTATAATTTTAAATATAACTTTTTAACTTTATATTTATAATTTATATAATATATATAATTTAAAAATAATTATTTTTTTTAATTTTAAGTTGCTATATTTTTTTATTTATAATTATTTAATATATATTTAAAAAACCAATTCATTATTTAACTTTATATTTTTAATATATATTTTTTATAATTTTTTAATATATATTTCTCATTAGCGATCGATTTTAATTCGGTCACTATTTCAATTTGTGATTCGGTCGCTAAATCAATTGCTAAATGATTTTTTTATTTTAGTATGGAATAGCCACCGATTTAGCGACCGAAATTTTGCGACGCAAACAATTGATCGCTATTTCGGTCGCTAAATAAAAAAGTGAAACCAAATCATATTTTGGTGGCTAAATCGGTCGCTAATTGCGACCGAATTAAATTGTTCGCTAATTGCGATCGAAATTAAATCGGTTGCTAAATCGGTCGCTAATTGCGACCGAAAAAATTCAGTCGCTAATTTCGGTGGCTAAATGTGTTTTTTCTTGTAGTGTATGGGGAATGAATATCAACATGTGAGGAATGATATGTATGGAAATCTGAATGAGGGATTTCAAAACGCGTATAATCAAAATAACATGCAGTATAATCACATGCTAGGACAAAGGATGAATCCCCAAGGAGTGGAATTAAGACCACCCAATCAACCATATTTTGTTTCTCCTTTTCCAAATACGATTCTCGAGACAGAATTACCTCAAGGATATAAAATACCTAAATTTACCAAATTTGCTGGAGAAATTGGTGAGTCCACTATCGAGCATGTAGCTCGATATCAGATCGAATGTGGAGACCTAGCGATGAGTGAAGAATTAAAAATGAAATATTTCCCTAGTTCATTGACTAAGAATGCTTTCACTTGGTTTACTTCGTTGCCACCCAATTCAATATATAATTGGTTACAACTGGAAAGAAATTTTCATGAGCAATTCTTTAGAGGGGAGACTCAAGTAAGTCTCATCGACTTAATGAACATAAAGAGATACAATCATGAATGGGAGGACACCTTGTATTTCAAGAAGATTTGGAAAATTAAATCCCCTATTGATGAATTGATCACCAATAATATATTTTGGAGTGATGATACCCCTTTCTTTCTAGAAGGTGAGAAATTCTTGTCTACCTTCATCATCTGAGATCCATCCTTCAACAGAATTTGGACGGGGATGAGAAGCAGGAGCAAATCTTCTTCTTGTGGGGATCTTAGCACAAGATGAGGAAGCCATTAAGATTAGAAGGAAAGAAAACAAGAGAGTTTTGAAGGCAAGTGAGGTTTGGAGAAGGCAAGAGAGCTTGAATGATGCAAGAATGCTTTGATTCAAGGATTTGAGGTGTGGAGATGTGAAATGAAGCCTTCCTATATATAGAGAACAAGTATAACAGTCATAAACGATCATATTTGGGTGAAAGGGTGCCAAAATAGCCGTTTCAAACGGCTAGTTCATCAAAATGTTCCAGTTTAATCGATTAAAGCTTCAGTTAATCGATTAAACCATCAACTGAACCAAATAATCGATTAACTGATGTTGTTAATCGATTAAATGAGTAGATAATCGATTATTCCAGAGAGAAACTTCATATTTTGGTCATTTTGGTGTAGATAATCGATTATTTCCCAAAATAATCGATTATTCCAGAGAGATCATCAAATTTTTAAGGTTTAGACACATGATAATCGATTAAAACCCTATATAATCGATTATTACAATACAATCATGCAAAAATTGATTAGTTAAGAAAATTTTAAGCTATTTCTAATATTCCTAAGTTTCTTCTTAGATCATAGAATCTATCCTTGGGAAGAGGTTTATTAAAAATATCTGTTAATTGATGCTTTGTATTAACATATTCGATTTTACAATTTCCTTTACTAATATGATATCTTAAAAATTGATGTCTAATATCTATATGCTTAGTTCTAGAGTGCATTACTGGATTTTTAGTAAGATTTATTGCACTTGTATTATCACACATCAAAGGAATATTACTTAGAAAGATACTATAGTCTTCTAATTGTTATTTCATCCATAAAATTTGAGCACAACAATTACCAGCTGCAATATATTCAACTTCAGTAGTGGATAAAGCAACACATGCTTGTTTCTTAGAATGCCAAGACACTAAGGATGATCCTAACAAATGACATGTTCCACTAGTACTCTTTCTATCTATTTTACATCCACCATAATCAGCATCAGAATATCCTATTAAACTAGGAGAAGCTTCAGATGGATACCATAAACCAAATCCTGTAGTTCCTTTTAAATATTTTAAAATTCGTTTAACTACAGTTAAGTGAGATTCTTTTGGACATGCTTGAAATCTAGCACACACACAAACATAATGCATAATATCAGGTCTACTTGCAGTTAAGTATAATAATGAACCTATCATACCTCTATACATTGATTGATTTATTTCCAAACCTGATTCATCCTTGTCTAATATAGCATGAAGTTGCCATGGGTGTGTTAGTTTCCTTTGAAGTGTCCATTCCAAATTTCTTGAGAATCTCTTTGCAGTACTTGGTTTGAGACACAAAAATGCCATCTTTAAGTTGTTTAATTTGAAGTCCAAGGAAGAACGTTAATTCTCCCATCATTGATATTTCAAATTCATCTTGCATTATCTTAGCAAATTCTACGCACAAGGAATTATCAGTTGATCCAAAAATGATATCATCAACATATACTTGAACTAATAAGATATGTTCTTTTACTTTCTTAATAAACAAAGTGGAATCAATTTTTCCTCTAGAAAAATCATTTGAAGTTAGAAAACTACTTAATCTTTCATACCAAGACCTAGGAGCTTGTTTCAAACCATATAAGGCTTTCTTCAATTTAAAAATATGATTGGGATATTTAAAATCTTCAAATCCAGGGGGTTGTTCCACACATACTTCTTCTTTGATAAACCCATTTAAGAATGCACTTTTAACATCCATTTGATATAATTTAAATTTCATCAATGAGGCATAAGCAAGAAGTAGGCGTATAACCTCTAACCTGGCAACAGGAGCATAAGTTTCATCATAATCAATACATTCCTCTTGACAGTAACCTTTGGCAACAAGTCTGGCTTTATTCTTTGTTATATTTCCATCTTCATCAAGTTTGTTTCTAAATACCCATTTTGTTCCAATTACTTGATGAGATTCTTCTCTTGGAATTAATTCCCAGACTTGATTCCTTTCAAATTGATTAAGTTCTTCTTGCATTGCTATGCACCATTGGTCATCTTTAAGAGCTTCTTCAACACTTTTGGGTTCTATCTGTGAAACAAAAGCTACAGACATACAAAAATTTGTCATATTTCTAGTTCTTATCCCTTTTGAGATATCACCAATTATATTGTCCATTGAAAGTCCTCTTGGTGATTGCCATTCTTTTGATAATTCAGTTGGTTGAGATGACTCATTTTCATTCAAGTACATTTCTTCTAGAGCCTCTCTTATGTACTCTGTTAGAAATATAGGCTGAGATCAAGAGGGGGGGTGAATTGATCTTTGAAAGATTTTCAAGTTTTACAGATTATTTATTTCAAAGATTAAGAATTCTGACCAATTCTTGAATCAAACACAGCAAACAATCAAAGTAAAGGCAGTGACAGAATTAAAGAGAGAAAGGTTTAGAAAGATACAACCAAGATTTATACTGGTTCACCCAATCCCAGGGCTACGTCCAGTTTCCAGCCAAATTCCAGCTAGGTTCCACTAGATTGAACGTTTTACAGATTACAACTTCAATCACACACTCAATCTACCACAAGAACCAAAATTCCAGTCCTTGCACCTAAACCTTCACCAAGAACCAATTTCCAGTTCTTGAACAACCCTGCAGCCAAATTCCAGCCACAAAAACCAGTGCCCACACTTCCAAGCACCCACAATACAGAAAAGAAAAGTAAAGAAACAAAGAGAAGAAACTAGAACACCCAAACCAGGTTTATGCAGCTCTGCAGAATGAGTTTCTTCACCAAAAGAATGCAAGTATTGCCTCAAGAAAAAACTTCTAAGAACTTCACAAAACTAGCGATTCTCTCTTGAAAGTAGCACTTATGATTGCTTGATTGATTGCCAAAAGATATGTTTCAAAAGGTTCAAGCAATTCTGTTTATATAGAAGATTTTCCAAACTGCTGGTTTATTTAATCTGTTAAAATAATCTTTTAATCTGTTAAAAGTCTTGTTTTAATCTGTTAAAACTTCTTTTAATCTGTTAAAATGTTCTTGATTATTTTCCAGATTTGTTTTAACTGATACGACAACGTTTATATCAATTAAAACTCTTTGTAAAAAATCTTTCAAATTGTTTTAATCGATTGAAAGATTGTTTCGTCTTTCAATCGATTAAAATACTGCTAAAAATTCTCATAAAATTTTCTAAGTGATTTTAACTGATAACAATCTGTTTTAATCGATTAAAACACTTTGGAAAAAGTTCACTTAGTTATTTTAATCAATTGAAACACATTTTAATCGATTAGAATTCTGCCAAAAGATTTCATAAAACTTTCTAAGTTATTTTAACGTATAGCATGCTTATTTTAATCGATTAAAACATTCTAGAAAAACCTCTTAGTTGTTTTAATCGATTATTTCACATTTGTATTGATTAAAATACTGACAGAACAACTTTCAAAACACTTCAAGTTATTATAATCGATTATTTCGAGTTTGTATCGATTAAATTCTGCCAGAATACTTTTCAAAATATTCTAAGTCATTTTAATCGATTATATCAATTCTATATCAGTTAAAATACTGGTAGAAGATTTCAAAAATCCTTCTAATGAAAACAATTGATTATTTTGAAAACATATTAGTTAAAAACCTATTACAAAAGTGTTAAGAACAATTTAGTTGATAAAACTCATATACTATTAGTTAAAATAGTTACTTAAAAACCTTTTAACAAAATACTTTGTTTTTAACAGTTTAAACGCGTTTTAGAGGCATTTGCAAAATCTTTTAAATGAAGAAACCTCATGCAGCAGAGAGATAAAAATGATTATACCTAAGTAAAGATGCAGACCCACTAATCACTCTACCCTTTTATCTAAGTGACCTTTGACTGCAGCATAGTAGCCTTTGACTTCATTTTTTACTTCATCAAATCAACAAAATCTTTGCTAAAGTAATTCGATAAAATCTTCATCACTTTCATACTCATCATCACCAGCAACTTCTTTATTTGACTCAAGAGGATTTCTCTCAAGATCTACAATTTCATCAAAAGTGACATGTATAGATTCTTCAACATTTAAAGTTCTTCTATTGAACACTCTATATGCTTTGCTAGTTAGTGAATAACTTAAGAAAATGCCCTCATCGGCTTTTGAGTCAAATATTCCTAAGTTATCTTTTCCATTATTTAACATAAAGCATTTACATCCAAATATTTTTAAATGAGCAACATTTGACTTTCTACCATTTAATAGTTCATAAGGAGTTGATTTTATAATTGGCCTAATAAGCATCCTATTCAACACATAACATGCAATACTTACAACATCAGCCCAAAAATACTTAGGAACATTTGATTCATTCAACATTGTTCTAGCAAGTTCCTCTAGTGACCTATTTTTCCTTTCTACTACAACATTTTGTTGGGGAGTCCTAGGTGCAGAAAAATTATGCAAAATACCATTTTCCTCACAATAATTTTCAAACCATTCATTTTGAAACTCTTCACCATGGTCACTTCTTAACACCTTAATTCTTAAGTCTTTCTCATTTTGGATTTGCTTGGCAAACTTCCTAAAGACCTTAAAAACTTCACTTTTTAATGTAAATGTCCAAGTATATCTAGAAAAAGCATCAACAATCACAAGAGCATAATAATTTCCACCAAAACTTTTTATCCTAGATGGACCAAATAAATCTAAGTGTATTAGTTCTAAAGGTTTTGATGTGGAAATAACATTTTTAGATTTAAAAGATGATTTTACTTGTTTACCTTTTTGACATGCATCACATAATCTATCTTTTTCAAATTTTAACTTAGGCAAACCAACAACTAAGTCCTTTGATATTAATTTGTTTAATTGATGCATATTTATATGAGCCGCTCTCTTATGCCATAGCCATGGATTTTCTTCCTTAGCAACTAAGCATGTTATACTAGTATTAGGTACATAATCCAAATCAATCAAATAGATATTATTATGCCTAATGCCTTTCAATGCTATATTTTAGGAATCCTTTAAATGTATGGTACAAAATTTACTTTCAAAGATTACCTTGAATCCTTTGTCACAAAGTTGACTTATACTTAGGAGATTATGCTTTAACCCATCAACAAGAAGCACATCCTTTATCTCCAAAGTATTTGCACCACCAATGTTTCCGATTCCAAGTATCTTTCCTTTGTTGTTGTCCCCATAGGTTACATATCCTTGTTCTTTAGCTTTGAAACTTACATATTTCGTTTTATCTTCGGTCATATGTTTTGAACATCCACTATCAAGATACCACATAGACCTCTTGGATTTGGAAGTCTCCTACAAAACAAGAACATGATAATCTTAGGTCCCCATAACTTTTGGGTCCTTGGGGTTAGAGACAAACAAATCATTTAACTATAGGAATCCAAACATATTTGCCTTTAGGGATACCAAAATGCTTAATTTTACATCTATTTGAGGTATGACCATGTTTCATACAATAAAAGCATGCATTAGATGTAAATTTTGAATATGTTGCATTTCTAACTATTGAAGTTTTAGTTCCTTTTTTAACCCATACTCTTCTATTTTTAATTTTAGGCTTTTTCAAAGGAACATGACAATTTTTTCTAATTTGAAAAATAACAACTTTATCCTTATAATTATCACTTATTTCCTTCTTAGCTTTATCAAACAAATGGCTAAGTATATCAATATCATGTTCATACTCTTTACATGATACACATGCTATATTTTTATTATCTTTTTCTTCTAACCATACAATTTTCGTTTTTAAGGACTCCACCTCTTTTTCGGATTTATTCAAACACTTTTTCACAGATTTATATTCATTTTTCAAGTCCTTAAAAGCATTAAACAATTCTCCATATGCATTTTGTAAAGCATCAAAGTCATTTTCATCATCACTTGAGGAAGAGTCGAAATCACTAACCTCAAAATCGGAAGAGATGTTGTCTTTTTCCATCAAGCAAATGTTAGCTTCAATTTCCGAATCACTTGACTCCGAACTTGAATCACTATCGTCCCAAGCAATGTAGGTTTTCTTCTTGAAAAATTTCTTGCCCTTATGGTCTTCATTTTTCTTATTTTGACAATCGGTTTTTACATGTCCTGTTTCACCACAACCATAACATTTAATATTTAAAGAAGTACTTTCTCTTACCTTTCCCTTACCTTTGAAGGGTTGCTTCCCTTTGGCTTTCATTAACTTGGTAAATTTCTTTATCATAAGACTCAATTGTTCTTCTTCTTCAATTTCTGAGTCTTCTTCTTCCTTCTTGTTCTTATTCTTGGAAATTTCAGTTTTAAAGGCAAGGTTCCTCTTTTGATGTTGGCCTTCTTCATCATTTAGCCTTCCAAGTTCAAGTTCGTGCTCTCTCAACTTTCCAAAGAGCGCCGCCATAGACATTGTTGCAGGATTTTGTGACTCCGTGATGACCGTCACCTTAGGTTGCCATTTCCTATCCAAAGATTTAAGAAATGTTACGTTTAACTTATCAATATCAAAAATCTTACCTAACCCGGTGAGATGGTTCACAATATGTGTGAAACCCTTTTGAACGTCAAAGATCGTTTCCCCTTGTTGCATCCGGAACATCTCACATTCTTAGATCAATGAATTCTTCCGTGCTCTTTTTATGTCATCGGTACCTTCGTGGGTTACTCTTAACATTTCCCACATTTCTTGAGCACTCTTACAAACAGAGATCCTGTAAAACTCATCAAGGGTGAAAGCAGATCAAATAATATTTCTTGCCCTAACATCATATTGGACTTTTCTATTTTCCTCAGCCGACCATCTAGAAAATGGTTTTGGTACCTCTTCTCCGTTTTCAGTAATTTTAGGAACAAAAGGTCCATTTAAAATTGCATCCCAAACACCTCTATGAACAGACTCCAAAAATATTTGCTTTCTAACTTTCCAAAAAGGATAATTTTGCCCCGCAAAAGTGGGGGTCTACTGATAGGAGCACCCTCAGCAAACGTTTGATTTTGTCTGGGCATTTTCGAAAATTGAATGACTATCAAAGCAAGCTCTGATACCACTTGTTAGAATCGCACATCGGAATGTTTGCATTTATGGACAAAAACCAAGAGGGGGGGTGAATTGGTTTCTTAAACAAAAATTAAGGTTTTAAATTTTTTTTCAAATTTCACCGATTAAAATGCTGTGTAAAGTAAATAGAGAAGGGATAAAATATTACACAGTCGATTTATACTGGTTCGGATCAAAAGACCTTACGTCCAGTTGCTAATCACTCAAACAGAGGATTAATGCTGTCACTATAATCATAGTTATACAAACAGATTACAAATGAAAATATAAGGTAAAGAATACACCTCTCTTGAGTCACACAAGAGATGAACACCTCCTTTGAATCCACAAAGGATGAAGAACAACTTTCTCTAGAGATGGCACAACACACAATCCACCAAGAAAACCCACTCAGTGATTCTTATCACTTCTAGCCCACACTAGGTTTCAAAAGCCCCTTTTTCCTCCTAACAAATAGTTCTCTAGCAGTCACAACTCTTAACTTTTGTTTGAAAAAGGTTGTTCACTTTGAAGAGAGCCTTAGAGAACCTTAAGTAGAGAGATTAGGGTTTGGGAATTGGGGATTTTTGAAAACAAATGAATTGGGAATAGTGTTTTCAAAACTTGGTCCAATTTTGAATTTGAAAACACATATCTGACTGAAATAATCGATTATTTTGAGTGTTAATCGATTATTCCAGAGCCATTTTCGCAGAGGACCAAAAACTACATTAGTTAATCGATTAATAGGCCAGTTAATTGATTAACAACCCAATTAATCGATTAACAGGGCATTTAATCGATTGTTCCAGAGAGCAAAGACTGAAAATTGTTTTCTTTCTGTAATAATCGATTATCCTACCATTTAATCGATTATTCCAGTATGTTTTTGATAAAAATGAGTTTTTAGAGCTTTTAAAGAGTGGTCTATGTGCTGGCTATCTTGGACTCTAATATTACAGACTCAAAAACATAAAAACAGAGTTATTACATAACATTACAAGTCTTCAAATATTTAAGTCCTTTATTCTTGAATCATCATCAAAATCTACAAGCTTCATATCCATGTATGTTCAACATTCATATCCTTGTATGTTTCAACAACTATTGATTATACCTTGAATAACCATCCAAAAAATAATAAAAAGCTTGTCCTGCTAACCTTTCTAACATTTGATCCATGAAAGGTAAAGGAAAATGATATTTTCTAGTTGCCTGTTTTAATTTCCTATAATCTATACACATTCTCCAACCTGTGACAGTCCTAGTAGGTATTAATTCATTTTTATCATTACACTACAACAGAAACATCAAATAGTGACCGAATTTTCGGTCACTAAATGATCAAAATCGGTCACTAACTAAAATAGTGACCGAAATAGTAACCAACCCAAATCGGTCAATATTTCCTTGGTCGCTGATTTCAGTGACCGAATCAGTGACCAAATCAATGACCGAATCAGTGACCGATTCAATGACCGAATCAGTGACCGATTTGATCAGTCACTATATCGGTCACTAACAAAAACATTAAAAAATTAACAAAAACATTAAAAAATTAAAAATATTTTTTTATAACTCTCTAATCTTCCTTTTATATTCTTTTATAATATATTTTTATTATTTATTATATTATTTAGAAATTTGAATTATTATTAGATTGAAAGAATAGTTATTGCGTGGATTCAAACTCAACACCTTAGAATTAGAGACTCGATACTCCAACCACTTAGCTACTAGGAATTTTTGATAATAGTTTATAAATTAATTATATTTATATACAAATAAAAATATATATCCGTGTAAATATATAAATATAAAATATATAAATACAAATACATATATATATATATATATATATATATATATATATATATATATATATATATGTGTGTGTGTTGGATGTGAGGGCGCTCGAGGGTGAAAGTGTGTCGAGTAGATTTTTAAAATTTGATGTCAAATTTGTGAGCGGATCTCTTTATATGAGTTTATAATTTAATGACACAATATAATCTTTATAATTTATTTATATAATGATATAAAATAATTTTTTTCTTTATTTAATTTTTTTATTTGAATTTATTCTTCTTATATTTTTTTCTTCTATTATTTAATTAAAATTCTTATATTAAAATAATTTTTTCAATATTAAAAATAATTAAATATTTATTTTTAAAATTATTTAATTTAACAAATTATTATAAATTAATCTAATTATGATTATTAATAGAACAATTTTTTCCTAACATATTATTATAAATTAATCAAAATCATCTTTTAATAATTATTTTTTCCACACATAGATTAATTCATAATAATTTGTTAAATTAAATAATTTAAAAAAATAATTTTAAAAATAAATATTTAATTATTTTTAATAATGAAAAATTATTTTAATATAAGAATTTAATTAAATAATAGAAGAAAAAAAGATAAAAAGAATAAATTAAAATAAAATAAAAATAAATAAAGAAAATAATTATTTTATATCATTATATAAATAAATTATAAAGATTTTATTCTATCATTAAATTACAAATCCATATAAAGAGACTCACTCACAAATTTGACATCAAATTTTGAAAACTCACTCGACACACTCTCACTCTCTAGCGTGATCCTCACATCGAACATATAAATATATAAATATATCAAAATATATAAATATATTTGTATTTATATATTTTATATTTATATATTTACACGGATATATATTTATTTGTATATAAATATAACTTATCCGTAAATTTCTATTAAAAAATTCTAACAGTTTAGTGGTTGGAGTATTAATATCTAACTCTAAGGTACTCGGTTTTGAATCTTATTAGTAATAATTTTCTTAATCTGATTAAAAAAATTGTTAATAAGAGAAATTATATATTTTTGTGGAAATTAGAGCAATTAAATTGTTGTTATGGACTAAAACCCAAAAAGTAAAAAATAAAAAATATAATTAAATAAAAGAAAAACTATATACTTTTGCATTTTTATTTTGAAATATTAGTTTTTTTATGAAATTATTTTTAATTAAAATAATTAAAGTGATATATATATATATATAATTTTTTTTATTTTTTAATTTTAATTTATTAATATTATCAAGTTTTAGCTTCATGATTAAAAAAATACCAATAATTTAAATTTTATTAATTCTATAATTTTATATAATTATTATTATAAATTAATTCTCCAATAACTAATAATATTAACACATTTATTAAATTAAAATTCTTTATTTTAATTAATTATTTTGATTTTTTTAAATAAAAACGATAACACTTAAAATTAATTTCTAACTAAATCTTCACATATTTATGGTTAATAGTATATTATATTATTATGTTTAATTAAATTTTAAAATAAGTTCACTTAATCTTTACACTTTTATAAAAATACTAATATAAACTTAAAATATTTATCGAATTACTAAATTATTTAAAATATTAATATAAATTTGAAATATCAATTCAATAATTAAAATAATTTTAATTTTTTTATAAATACATTGAAATACATTTTTATTAACATAAAAGTAATATATATATATATATATATATATATATATATATATATATATATATATAAAAGAGACTAAATTAATAATTAATTTAATCATTGATTATATATATAAAAGAGATTAAATTAATAATTATTTTAATGATTGAATCGGTGACTAATTTAATAATTAATTTTAATTTTTTTATTTACATACTAAATTAAAAAATAAAATAAATATAATTATATTACTAAATTATTTAATAAGTTAATAAACTATTTTTTAAATTTTTTATAATGTTATTAAAATTTTTATCAATTATTTTAAATTATTAACTAGAATTATATTTCATATATTATTAAAATATTTTTAAAAATTATATATATAAATAAAAAATGGTCACTAATATATATATTATTTGTTTAGTGACTGAAATTTTAGTCACTAAATCAGTCACTATATATAAAAAGAGAAATCAATCACCGATTCAATTACTATTAGTAACTAAATTTTTCGGTCACTAATTTTGATCACTATTAACCATTTTTCTAGTAGTGACCGAATCAGTGACTGATTTTGTGACTGAATCAGTGACCGATTTCCATGACTGAAAATTTAGTCACTAAATCAATCACTAAATATAAAACAGAAATCAGTCACTGATTCAGTTACTATCAATGACTGAATTTTTCGGTTACTAATTTCGGTCACTATTAACCATTTTTCTAGTAGTGTTATAAATTACAGTCATACTTCCTTTTTTGGGACTACCTGAATTGGGCTAACCCAAGTATTGTTAGAGATAGGATAGATCATACCAGCATCCAACAATTTCAGTACTTCTTTCTTTACCACCTCTTTCATGGTTGGATTAAGACGTCTTTGAGGTTATGCAACGGGCTAAAAATCATCCTCCATGTGAATCTTATGCATGCAATAAGATGGATTGATTCCTTTGAGATCAGATAAGGTCCACCCTATGGCCTCTTCATTATCCTTAAGAACTGAGATAAACTTTTCTTCTTCAGAATTTGTTAAGGCATTGTTAATCACCACTAGTTTATTACCTCCATCTGCAAGAAAAACATATTTTAAGTGAGGAGGTAGTACCTTTAACTCTAGCTTTTGACACCCAGTTTCATATTCTTGCTGCAATTTCTCAGATCGTATTTCTTTTGAACTAACCTCTTCTGCTGAATCAAAATGTTTCAGATATTTCTCAACTTCTTCATCTTTTTCATTAAATTCATCACCAATACCTATCAAGGCTTTTTCTAACGGGCTTGCTTTGGTTAGTTTCTTTCTTGTTGCTTGAAAGATATAATCTACCACATCCATCCTAAGACAATGTTTTTTTATCTTTGGGATGCCGCATTGCTTCAAATACATTAAAATTAACTTCCTCATCTTCTATTCTGACCTTTAATTTGCCATCATCCACATCAATAATGACTTTAGCAGTCTTCATGAAAGGTCTTCCCAGTATAAGAGGAACTTTAGTATCTTCCTCCATATCCATCACAACAAAATCAACTAGGAACATAAATTTATCAACTCTAACCAAAATGTCCTCCGCCATACCATAAGGGAATTTCAGAGACCTATCAGCTAGCTGAAGTGTCATTCTTGAAGGCTTTACTTCCAAGTCTCCTATTCTTTTAAGCATAGACAAAGGTATTAGATTTATGCTGGCACCCAAATCAAGTAATGCCTTACCTACTTGGAATGTTCCAATTGTGACTGGTATAGTGAAACTGTTAGGATCCTTGGACTTTTTAGGTAATGATTTCTGGAATATAGCGCTACATCCTGCATCTAACTCCACTGTTTCTGTAGTAAATCTCCTTTTCTTAGTTAATAACTCTTTCATGAATTTTGCATAAGTTTACATCTGCTCCATAGCTTCCACAAAGGGTATATTAATTTGTAATTGCTTGAAAATATCCATGAATGTTGCAAACTGTCTTTCTTTATCTTTCTTGGAAGTATGATTGTTAGAAAAGGAGGCTGAGATAAAGAGGGGGGTGAATTGATCTTTGAAAGATTTTCGCAATTTACAGATTATCTATTTCAAAGATTAAGAGTTCTGACCAATTCTTGAATCAAGCAAAACAAGCAATTAAAATAAAGACAGCAGCAGAATTAAAGAGAGTAAGATTTAGAAAAATACAACCAAGATTTATAATGGTTCACCCAATCCCAGGGCTATGTCCAGTTCTCAGCCAAATTCCAGCTAAGTTCCACTAGATTGAATGATTTACAGATTACAGATTCCAATCACACACCCAACCTACCACAAGAACCAAAATTCCAGTTCTTGCACCTAAACCTTCATAAAGAACCAACTTCCAGTTCTTGAACCAACCTGCAGCCAAATTCCAGCTACAGAAACAGTGCCCAACAATTCCAGACACCCAACATACAGTAAAGAAATGTAAAGAAACAAAGAGAAAAAACTAGAACACTCAAACCCGGATTATGCAGCTCTGCAGAATGAGTTTCTTCACAAAAGAAATGCAAAAATTGTCTCAAGAAAGAACTTTGAAAAACTTCACAAAACTTGCGTGATTCTTTCTTGAAAGTAGCTCTTATGATTGCTTGATTGATTGCTCAAAGGTATATTTTAAAAGACTCAAGCAATCCTGTTTATATAGAGAATTGTTCTAACTGATGGTTTAATTAATTTGTTAAAACAATTGTCACCGCCGTCAAAAGAGGTGGTCGGAGCGAGGTGATGGATTCTGACTTTGACTCACGTTTTAAAGTGATGTTACAACGCCTTTAGGTTGTCCGATAATTGGGCTGGACCTGAAGGCAAGGTTTTCGAAAATGAGTTATGGAGTCGCCACCAATGTTTTATCCGGAAACATTGGAAAAGGAAAAAAGAAGGCGTTGGTTTTGAAAAACCAACTTTGGCCATTATAACCAGAGTTGGGTAAGGGAGTTAGTTACATGTAGGGAAGGTATTAGCTTCCCTACGACGTCCCTTTCGGGTTCCCTATGATGGGTCATTTATTTCATAAATAAACCTTTAAAATGACGCTTTTACCCTTTATTTATTTGCAGAATTTAAAATATTGACTATATGGCCCTAACAGCTAATGCACAGATAAATGTAAAGAAAAAGCAGTAAAAGAAAGAGAGAAAGTATGGAAACCTTCGAAGCAAGCTTTCATATTTAATATTCTTGAAGTAGGGTGCTTTTTGGCAATCCATCACTCTACAACGTTGGTCGTTCTTCCTCGCAACGCTACAAAATACCCTCTAAGAATGCTAAGAAACTCCGGAAATGCTTTAGAGGGATCCTAGGAGAAGAATTAGAAGAAATTATAGAAGGGAAAGTTGAAGAACTATGTGCAAAGGAGGGGAATGTACCCTCCTTTTATAGGGATTCATGCCTGTCAGGTCGAGACGGCTGTCTCGCCAAGTGGGACGGCCATCTCACCAAGTGGGACGACCGTCTCGCCTTTGATAAATGGCGAGATGACCATCTCGCCAAACAAGACGGCGGTCTCGCCTTGGCGAGTGGCGAGAAGGCCATCTCGCCAAACAAGACGGTGGTCTCGACCTTCCAGGTGGAATTCCTTTTTTTTTCTATACAAAAAACCTTCCTACTCTAATATGGGGCCTATTAGTCTATCCTAGGGACCTTTTAGGCCTTGCCCATCTTCGAATTAGAGGTCTTCTGCTCTTTATTTTGAGGTCGGGCAAGATTTGAGGTCTACAGTTGCCCCCCCTTCACCTGACTAGCCGACTGTTGGCCTGTTATGCCAAAAAGATCGGCTAGAGGGTGAAGGAGTTAACCCTCTTGCCTGACTGTCCTTCGGATGCTCCATCTTGTGATAACCGACCCTATAGACAAAAAATGTGTGTGTGCGCTTCCGGGATGCTCCTTCATGCTGTAGTTGACCCCTTTGGTTGACACGTGGTAGAACCTCAGGATGCTCCTTCTTGCGGTAGCCGACCCCTTGATTGATGAGTATGAACCCCCATCCGGTAGCTTTGGGATGCTCCTTCTTGCGGTAGCCGACCCCTTGACTGACAAGTTGTAGAATCTCAGGATGCTCCTTCTTGCAGTAGCTGACCCCTTGGTTGACAAGTGGTAGAACCTCAGGATGGTCCTTCTTGCGGTAACCGACTCCTCGACTAATGAGTATGAACCCCCATCCGGTTGGTAGCGTTTGCAGTCCACCATTGTAGGACTGAATGAGTATAAACCCCTCATCAGGCTGGTATGGTCCACTTCGTAGGACCGATTGCGACTTACTGCTCTGGCTCATGCGTAGGTTCATGAGTAGGTTGATGGGTATGAACCCACTATCTGGCTGGTACAGTCCACTTCGTAGGACTGGTGGTGGTGGTGGCTTACTGTTCTAGCTCATGCGCCGATTGATGAGTATGAACCCCCCATCTGGCTGGTGCAGTCCACGATTGTAGGACTAGATGAGTATGAACCCCTCATCTGACTGGTAGAGTTTGCACTCCACCATTGTAGGACTAGATGAGCATGAACCCTTATCTGGTTCTGAGTCCTTTGTTTTGGACTTAAAAATGTGCTGGCATCTTACTACTTCTGGTTATGCGCCGGTTGATGGGGAATAATTTTTGTTGAGGGATATTCCTGACTTTTCTGGTGTATTCATCCGGTGTGCCGGAGATTCTTTGTTTTTGGCTTTTCCATAGTCATCCGGCTTTGTTGGTTGCCGTGAATTTTTGATGAGTGCCTCTTAGGTAGGCATAAATCCTCTAGGGATTTGTTAATTTTGGTGACGCCTCTTGAGTAGGCGGATATCCATTGAGGATTTGTTGATTTTGATGGTGCCTCTGAGCAGGCAGATACTCCATTGAGGTTCTGGTAATGCCTCTGAGTAGGCAGATGCTTCATCAGAAGTGAAGACTTTTGACTATATTTGTTTTGCCTCTAACTAGGCTGATAGTCCCTTCTGGGGATGTTGGCTCTTGCTTGCCAGATTTTGCCTATACGTAGGCAAATGACTTTCTGAGGATGAATCTGAAGTTTTGCCTTTGCAGTAGGCTCACTTGGGATGATCTTTCTTTTTTATTGATCCACTGGGGAATTGGTGGACTTCCCGGGGATTCGATTTTGGTAGCTCTTTGGGGGAATGGAGTCTCGGCTCCTTATAGGTGCGGGTTGGCTTTTGTGATGCTCTTATTTTACTGAGGGATGAGAATTTCTGATTCATTCTTTTTGTAGACTTTTCTGGGGAGATTCACTTGGGGATTTTTATTTGGCCTTCTCTGTTGCGGCCCTTTGTTTTGGATATCTACTGGAAATGAAGGGTTTTCTTCTTTTTTTCTCTTTTTGTTGTTGAGCCCTTGATGGTATGGAGATTGGACTCTTTTGACTGTTGATGATGATGAGCTCTTGAAGCCTTTATTCTCTATTATGGAGTGTGGAGGAGACTTTGGGTGAGTGTGCTCGATGAATCATGTGGTGGTAATGTTGAGCCATGAGGAGTATTTTTGTTGCCTCTGGAGTAGGCAAGGATCCGCTTGGGGATAACTAAGCCTTTCCGTTGACTTTTCTTTTATGATGTCTGATGATTGTGCCCTCTTTTATTGGGTAGAAAAATGATGACTGAAGCTTTGGCTTCTGGAAGCTTCTTATTTCTTTTGAGCTTATTTGATAATGACAACTCGCTCTTCTTTCTTGAGGGAGAGAAATGTTTGGAGACTTCTTATATGTGCCTTCTTTTTCTGGGTAGAAAGATGGTAGCTGGAGCTCTTGATTTTCGGAAGCTCTTATTCTGCTGAGTCGCTTGATTGACGACTTGCTCCATTTTCTTGAGGGCATTATTTGGAGACTCGGTCTCGGTGATCCTGTTTTCAATCACAAACATGAAGCTAGTCTCCTTATATGCATGAATGCTTTTCATTTTTTGTTATTTATCTAAAATAATTTTTATTTCGTTCATTTTTTATCTTGATAAAGTGGTTTTGTGAGACTACTTGTGCGTGGATGCCCTAAATGCAATCTATTCTTTTTGATCGATGCATCTAGAAAAGTGACTGGCATTCTCCTGCTGGACTTTTTATGATTATGATGAAGGACCCCTCTCTTTTATTCATTTTTTGGTTTAGCCCTATCTTTTGCTTAGACTGCCCTTTTGGGGTTTTCGGTCTAGCGGGCTGCCTTAATTTTTGCCTAGGATATCTTAGCGGGTTTTTTCTTTTTTTATGAATGCCCTAACTTTTACCTAGACTGCCCTTTGTGGGTTTTCAATCTAGCGGGCTACCCTAACTTTTGCCTAAGAATCTCCTAGCAGGCATCATTATTTTTATTTTCATTTTTTCTTTCTCTTCTTTTTTGAGACATAGGACCCTATCATATGCATGCAATGTTTGCGATATGCATCCTACAATGCTATTTCAATTAATATTTCAGAAGGATTAATCAAATCTTCTTTTGCTTCTGACTTGCTTCTGTCATTATGTGTTTTCATCGACATGATAGGCTGTACCGATTTTGCCGTCTCGATTTTTCTATGACCAAAGAATGATTGTGTTGATTGTAGAGCGACTTGCCATGTCAATGCACCCCTCCCTTTTCTTGGGGATGTCAATCCTCCTATTGATTAC
Organism: Sphenostylis stenocarpa; assembly: GCA_963425845.1. NCBI lineage: Eukaryota > Viridiplantae > Streptophyta > Magnoliopsida > Fabales > Fabaceae > Sphenostylis > Sphenostylis stenocarpa. The sequence goes on along the minus strand of OY731400.1, from coordinate 34,484,115 downwards.
TATCTCCACATTTTCCTACAACTTACTAAAATGTCGTAGTGGTAAGGGTCAAGAGAAAAGAAGGAAGATGATATTTAATTCAAAGGCTTGTGTCTTAGAAGTGTTTTATTCTGACAAAAAATGGTTTTTGTAAGCACGACTAACTAAGGTTGGCTAGAGTGTTTAGGCTAATTTAAATGAACGTTTTGTTTATGGAGTGACGTCTTATTCTATGATGCTTGCTATGATTGATTGACTTCCCTAGTCCGCCCTTTGAGTTTTCAGTCTAGGATGTTGTCTTTTGCTTTGTCCTAACTTTTGTCTAGGTTTCTTTTTATTGCTTTGGGAAACCTAGCGGACTTTATTTTGTAACCCTAATTTTTGTCTAGGCTACCCTTTATGGTTGTTCGGGTTTCCTAGCGGGCTTACCCTAACTTTTGCGTAGCCCCCTTTGGTGGGTTTCCTACCGAGTATCTTGCCCTCTCTTTTTGGCCTTTGGCTTCTATGGGCTTCTTTTGATTTTCTTTTCTCTTTGCACAACATTGGTGAAACACGACTTTATTATGATGAGGTGAAACCTTATTTTGTGTTTCTAGTCAATCAGTGATGATGGATTTGACTTTTATTTTGGTCAATGGCGCAGTTTGATTACTTTGACGCGTTTTAAAAACGTTTGCTTAAACATGGTGTAGACCCCAAATCTTGCCCGGTCTCATAATAAAGACTAGAAGACCTCCTTTTCGAAGATGGATGAAGTCTAAGAAGCCATTAGGAGAGACTATTAGGCCCCATACTAGGATAAGAGGGATTTTCTGCATGAAAATAAGGATTTTCGCCTTTTAGGGTCGAGACTGCCGTCTCGCTTCTCGGGACCGCCGTCTCGCCACTTCTGCAAGTCGAGACCGCCGTCTCGTTTGCCGAGACGGCCGTCTCGCCACTTGCAAATGGCGAGACCCCCCTCCCGATTGGCGAGACGGCCTTCTCGCCATTTTTGCAAGGCGAGACGGCCGTCTCGAATGGCGAGACGACCGTCTCGACTGTAAGAATTAATGGTTGAGTTCAAGAGGGGGCGTGAATTGAACTTTTGAAAACTTTTTCGAAAAACACTCTTTCTTTTGGAAGAATGATTAAACTTTATCCAATCTTTTGTTAGGCAGATTTGATTTTAAACAAAGCAAGAATATAAGCAAGAATTGAAAAGAGATGAAAACAGAAATTCAACACAAGAGTTTATACTGGTTCACTCTTTCCCAGAGCTACGTCCAGTTCTTGACAAATCTGCCAAGTTCCACTAATTCCAAGTGAAAAAATACAAACTAGTAGATATACACCAATCTACCCCAAGAACTATCTTACAACACCACAAGATAGACTCTTGAATTAACCACCCAGTAACCAAACCCAGTTACTGTAACCAGTGCAGATTCAAAACCCAATCTACACAATTAACCTTTGTACAAGTGTATGAAAAGAATAAACCTGGACTGCAGCTTTAACAATATAGAAGTCCAGAAGCAATTTCCCAACTCAGAACTTTCTCTCTTGATGAACTTTCAACAACCTTGATCTAAACGCCTTATGATATGAAAAGTTTTATGAATGCACAGAGAAAGGCACTAATATGATAGCTCTAAGATTGCTTTCAAATGTTTTCCAAATTGTATGTTTTCAACAGAGAAACCAAAACCGTATTTATAGAGTAAAAAGTGAGAAACTGTTAGATTCAATCAGTAAAAACGACTTGGAGTAGCAGATGACCGATCAGAATAACTTTATGACCGATCAGAACTAGATATGATCGATCAGAATTGAGTTGTGATCGATCAGAGTATTTTTCAATCGATTAAAATGACGATTCAATCAATTGATTTCATTTAAAAGCTAATTCAATCGGTTGTTTCGAGTTTTCAATGGATTGAAATAGTTTAGAAAAAATGATAGCTCTCTGTTTCAATAGATTAAAATATATTTCAACAGATTGAAATCTTGTGATGCTTTAGAATGAAAAAATGATCTCTCTGTTTCAACAGATTAAAATTCATTTCAACAGATTGAAATCCTGTGATACTTCAAAGTGAAAAATAACATCTCTCTGTTTCAACAGATTGAACTTGATTTCAACATATTAAAATTGCGAAACCTTTAATATGGAAAAATCATTAAGAACATTTTAACCTGTTGATTCTGCGATTCAATCAATTAAAAATTTTGACAGCATATAAACATTTCCTGCTTTAAGTGATTTTAACAGATTGAAATTTCTTTTAAACAGATTGAAAAACTCAGTTTGTTCTTTTAATGTTTAAAGGTTGGTTTTTCATGCAGTGAAATAAGTTCAATGAGATGCATCATTTAAAGACGCTTATCACAAGATCTATTGAACTATCAAGAGATTAAATTCTAAACCTTTAACCCATCTATCTACACACTCACAAAATAAACTCTCTAAACTCTATATGTCTTCATCTAAACTCTATATGTCTTCTCGCCATTTTTGCAAGGGGAGACGGCTGTCTCGAATGGCGAGACGACCGTCTCGACCTTGTCAGACGAGACGACCGTCTCGACTTGACAAGCGTGAATCCCTATAAATAGACGCGCCTTCACCCTCATTTCACATAGTTCTTCCACTCTCTCTCTTGCAACTTCTTCAAATTCTCTTCTTAGAACCCCTCCGAAGCATATCCAGAGTTTTCGAGAGTTTCTTTAGAAATTTTATAGCGTTTCTGAGAGTTTTTCCAGTGTTGTAAAGAGTGAAGGGCTGCCAAAACGCACCCTAGTTTTCAAGAAATTAATCAAAGAGCTTGTTTCGAAGTTTTCTTCTTTCTCTCCCTCTCTTTATTGCCTTTAATTTTATATTTAAATTGCATAATAGATACTAGGGCCATGTAGTCACTATTTTAATTCCGCAAATAAAAGGGTAAAAATGTCTTTTCATAAGTTTATTTATTAAAATAGCTGGCCTATCATAGGGATCCCAAAAGGGGCGTCGTAAGGGAACTAATACTTCCCTTACACATAACTAACTCCCTTACCTAAACTCTGGTTTTAACGACCAAAGTTAGTTTTCGAAAACTAGCGCCTTTTTACTCCTTTTTCGATGTTTCCGGTAAAAACATCGATGGCGACTCCATAACAACTCTTCAAAATTAGTTCTTGGGTTAGCCCGATTATCGGACAATCCAAGAACGCCCTTTCGAAAACCTCGCCTCTAGGTTCAGCCCGGTTATCGGACAACCTAAAGGCGTTGTAACCACACCTATAAAAACGCGAAAATCAAAAAGTCAGAACCATCGCGTCGCTCCGACCGCCTCGTTTTGATGGCGGCGACAGATGGCGACTCCACTGGGGAAGCCTAAAGAGTTGATCCCATCTAGTGATGGACCAGCTTAAATAAATAAACCAAGAAATTACGCTTTTACCCTACCTTGTATTATAACATGTTTTAATGCTTGGCTTTAATAACTGTTGTTTGTTTATTTTACACAATTGTTTGAAATACAAATTGTACACAAACCTTTGCACACAACATTTCCCTCTATACCCGGGGGCAAGTGAGAAATCCATAGGGAGTGGGTGCCAGGTACGGTTCGCTGTAGTGATGGCCTTGTGCCCACCAATGTGATCGGAAACCACCACTCAAGGTGATAACCTTCGTCTTTTGGCACAAAGATTGACTATGGCCTTAGTGCTAAGCATGGTCGGAAGGCTGGAGAGTGGGGACCCTATAATGGGGGCACCTTGGGGGCCTTAGCCTTGGTGAGAACATTTAGAACCTACCTTCGCTAATGCACTTTTCTGCAAGAAAACCCTACCTCATGATTAAAAATGACTTCTCGCCTGTTCGCGGATGATTGAATTGTGTGCGCATTTTTTTGTTGCATTTGTTTGTTGCATAGCATAACCAAACAACAGAAAAATCACGAAAAACATTTTTTTTCAATAAACACCCTTATCTCGGACAGTTTGCTTTTTAGCTAGCCTAGTTTTAGGTTCTTTGTGAGCTAAGTAGCCACGCAGTCCGACAGAAGAGATAAGGGACGCTAAATATTATTCTTTCGCATAAAGCCATTTTTTATCTCGGACAGTCTGCCTTTTAGCTAGCCTGGTTTTAGGTTCTTTGTAAGCTAAGTAGCCACGCAGTCCGACAGAAGAGATAAAAGGCTATAAAAATCAAAATAAAAATCCAATTCAAAACAATAAATGGGACCTTGTTTATAAACATTATACTCATAAATCATTCATATAGATAGTCTATTTTTTCCAAAAAAATATATACGCAAATACCATACATTATGTAGAAATAAAACATGATAAATAGAAAAATAAAAACTCACATTCATTCAGTAAGCATCATATTCATAAAACATGCATTTTGGTTTTAGAAAATGGAGGGGACTAGTAGACAGTTGAAGAAAGTGGACATTCCCCGGTACCATACTGAGAAGTTGGAACGACTTTGCGCGATAATGCCACCAGAGGTCCGCTCCGACTTTGAAAAATCTTATGGACAGATTCTCGACCTGCTGAAAATCTGTATCGATCAAGTTTTCATCAGGGTATTAGTTCACTTCTGGAACTCTAGTCTACGCTGTTTCGAATTTCCACAGTTCGACATGGTGCCCACCTTGGAGGAGTACGAAATTATGCTGAAATGGCCCAAATCAGCCGGGGTCCATATCCGCCATGGGGCATACACTCCTACAGCACAAGTCGCTGCCATCATCCGATTGCCATTCCGGCAGACTACCCTGATTGAAAAAGGGAACATCCAGGGTTAGAAAGTCTCAATGTTAGAAGACCATTTGTCTGACTTGGCTGAAAGGGCAGAATGGGTCGCTTTTAACAAAACCCTGGCCTTAATCATATTTGGAACGATCTTGTTTCCCTTCCACCTTGACACAGTGGATCAAGCCGTCATGGATGCCTTCTTTGCCTGGGACGTGAACTCGAAGAGTCCCTTGCCTGCAATTCTTGCCGACACCTTGCTCTCAGTGGAATTTTGCCGCCAGAAGCAAGGAAAAATACTTCGTTGTTGCTCTTCACTACTCTTTGTGTGGGGCATCACATATTTTTACGCCTCTAGTCACATGGGGATGTTCCCCGACCCTTTGAGGAGCTTCTCCAAAATCCCTCTCCAACGACGCTTAACCTCGGAGTGGAAGGACGAGTTGGAACAATGGGATGCCAACCATTTATCCTGGGTCTGCCCTTGGTTTCGACCCGGTCCAGTCCTCATCAGATGTGGAGATTATCCGAACGTACCCTTGATAGGACTCAGGGGTTGCATAGCCTATTCACCTAGAGTAGCTATGAGACAACTCATGAGGACTCAAACTACAATTTCTCGAGGGGAACTCGGAGGACTGTGTTTCTTCGGAGACCCATGCACAATTGCTAACTCACTAGCCGTGAGAAGAGCATGGGAGAAACCAGTCTTTATGGGAGATAGAGAGCTAGGAAAAGCTCGAGTGGTTGTCTCCAATGACTATGAGGTGTGGAGAAAAAGAAGAGGGATGTCTCAACTATCCACCTCACTCATTACAAGCGCCAATAGTGAAGAGTTGCAAGCTCAAGTCGATGCCTTGACCCAGAGGATAGAAATCATGGGAGCCCAGATGAGGGCCCTTGAGGAAAGAGAACAAGAATCTATCCTCACCATTGATGGTCTACAAAGGCAATGCAAGAAAAAGGATCATGAAATAGAGTGCCTCAAGGATCAGTGTGCTGATTCTAATGAGCAAGCTATTCGAGCATCCAAGGCTGTTAAAAACAGCTTGGATAACCAACTTTAAGAAATAACCGCCAAATCAGCACGCCTTGAGGCCGAATCAGCAAAGCAGGCTCAAACGATCAAGAACTTGTTGCAAGACCTCACAAGGACTCGGTCAGAAATACGCCAAGAGCGAGAGGCCAATCGAAGACTTAACAAAAGTCTCGCTGAGCTACGCTGCAAAGAAAGAGATGGGCTAGCTTAGTACAGCCAAGTACTACAAGAAAAGGACCGAGCCCTTGCAAAACTCGATGAACTACAAGCCTTGGTCATCCATCAAGAGGCGAAGATCAAAGAGGCTCAAAAGTACAGTGAAGATATGAGCCAGGCAGTCCAGAAGCAAAGCGAAGCACTCGCTCGTCATGTCTGGGAAGTCGAAAGAGAATTACATAGAGATCAAGACCCGCTTGTAGGTTTCTTTAGGCTTTTCCGTTTCTGTCAAAAGTTGCTTTGTAGTATGGAATAGGGGAATGTACATCTTCTACGGATAAATGAAATTTTTCTTTATTCAACAATTGTCTACTTGCATGCATATCATTCATTTGCATATTTAATTTCCCCTCCTTCACTCTTAATAAATAAGATAATAAAAAGGAAGGATTAACTGACACGTCTTCCAAATCAGAAGAATGGAGAGAAAACTGCTCCTAATCAAGTTTGCCCCAACGGTCGACCCTCCACAAGAGGATAATAAGCCTCGACCGTTGGTCCTCAAAAATAAGGAAGAAGGGGCAAGGACACCAGTACGACTATTTATGCCACGTCCTTTCCCCTATGAGTCAAATAAAGCTGTACCATGGAGATATGAAGAATCTTCGCCAATAAAGGAAGATATCTCCAACATAGCCGGGATTGGGGGCATGACTAGAAGTGGAAGAGTTTACTCCCCCAGGGACTCACAAGAAGATATCTCCAAAAATAAAGGAAAAAAATAAAATGACTGAAGAAAAAGAAAATAAAGAATCCAAAGAGGAGACAGAGGAATTACTCCAGTTTATAAGGCAAAGCGAGTATTCCATTATTGACCAGCTCAATCATACACCTGCAAAGATAACATTGTTATCTCTAATAATGAGCTCGGAACCGCACAAAAATTCCCTGATGAAGGTCTTGAGCGAAGCGCATGTACCTCACACCATATCCCAAGAAAAGGTTGAGAGGATCATCGGTCACATTATGGCAAGCGATCACCTCACCTTCACAAAGGAAGAACTCCCCCTCGAGGGATCAAACCACAACAAGCCCTTGCACATCTCCATCAAGTGCAAGGAGTACCTCATCACCAAAGTTCTTGTGGATAACGGGTCGTCCTTGAACGTGATGCCCAAGTGCACACTAGACAAGTTGACTATCCAAGGAACCCATCTACGCCCAAGCAGCACTATCGTTCGAGCCTTCGACGGATCAAAACGAGAAGTAGTGGGAGAAGTTAATTTGCCAATCCAAGTTGGACCCACTATCTTCAACGTCGATTTCCATGTAATGGATATTACTCCAGCATACAGTTGTCTCCTCGGCAGGCCTTGGATTCATGACACTAAGGCAGTACCTTCAACGCTCCACCAGAAAGTCAAGTTCATAGTGGATGACAAATTGGTCACGGTCCAAGCAGAAGATTATATCTTGATCAGTGGACTGTCCACCCAACCTTATGTGGATGCAGCTGAAGAAGCCCTTGAAACATCTTTTCAAGCGCTCGAAATCGCCAACGTAGAGAGACTTCCCAAAAACACAAAGGTAGCCCGCATGTTGATAAAGCATGGTTACCATCTTGGCCAAGGACTGGGGGCAGATTCCCAAGGCATGAAGGAACCCCCGGAATTCGAAGATAATCCTTTCAAGTATGACCTAGGATATGACCCTACTAAGGGCCGAGCAGAAGGAAGAAAAGGGAAGTCTCCCCTCCGCACACTCAAACAAATATTCCGAAGCAGAGGGATGCAAGCGTCAAGAGCTACCCTAGTCATTAGGAGATATTTTTCTTCATTTAAGGGATGTAAACCCAATGATTGTTAGAGATTATCCCCCAGGGTTAGCCCGACCCCCGGGCATTTTAGGCCACATATTCCCTTATTAATTAATAAAGAATACACTTCTTACTATCTGCTTCTCTTCTTGCTATTTCATGACTAGACCTCACAATAACCTTGTCTAAGTAAACAAAAAGAAAATGAAGAATAAAAAGCGCATCCAAGTAAACAAAACTTGTCATTGCCATTACAATCAAGCTAGTTGATTAGAAGCACAAAATAAGGCTTTACCTCACAGAAAGTCATGCTTCGCCAATATTGTGAAAAAAAAAATAAAAAAAAAAGAAAAAGCCCATAGAAGCAAAGGCCAAAAAGAAAACCCACTAAGGGGGCTACGCAAAAGATAGGGTCAACCCGGTAGGATACCCGAACAAAAATAAAGGGTAGCCTAGGTAAAAGTTAGGGTTACAAAATAAGGTCCGCTAGGATTCCCTAAACAAAAACAAAAAGAAGGAACCTAGACAAAAGATAGGGCTAAAACACAATATCCTAGTTCAAAAACCCAAAAGGTGATCTAGGGAAATCAACTAGCCATAAAAAGAAATGGAAATAAACTAAGGCGCAAGTACAAAAAAGAAGGGAAACATTTGCTTAGACAAAAGCTTAAACACCTAGGCCTAACCTTAGTCAGCCATTCTTACAAAAACCTTTTTCTAGATAAAAATTAACCATCTAAAACACAAGCCATCGAATTTGCCTTCTTACTTCTTTTCTCTTGACCCTCACAAAATTATTCTAACAATTAATTTGGGAATATGGAGGCGTATAGTCAACAAGAGGATTGAAACCCCTGAAATGAAGAAAAAGGGACATTAACATGGCAAAGTGTGCTCTACAAAAAAGAGAGAAAAAGAAAAAGAAAAAAAAAGAAGAAAAAAAGAAAAAGCAAATTATTCTTCAGTCACAAGAAGTCCAAAATGGTACAACCAAATACGAGAACGCAAATCAGAGGGCACTAGTCGCTACAAGACATGTCAAATAAATCCTTCTGAAAAACTAATTGAAATAGGCATTATAGGACATTAAACATGAAAACGTTGCATGCATAAAATGTTTTTGAACCAGGTCCTATTTTCTTCAAAAAAAAAATCTCTCAGAATCAAGACGACCATCTCGCATTTCCAGACCGCCGTCTCGATCTTCAGTAAAACGAGACCGCCTTCTCGCTTGGCGAGATGGCCGTCTCGCTTAAGGCCAAAGCCGAGACCGCCATCTCAAGGTTCCAGACGGCCGTCTCGACCAGCATGAAATCGAGACCTCCGTCTCGACTTCCCAGACGGTGGTCCCGAATCTGAAAAAATTTCTATAAATAGAGGGGGGCCTAGGGGGGTCTCCACACGTCCTCTTGCACTCCCACTCTCCATTCTCTCACTCTCAAGCACCCTACTATCAAGATGCACCGTGGAGATCAGTCTAGGAAGAGAAGAGGCTCTGCCGGCCCTAGCAGCTCCTCAGCTCCCACTCCGTAGGACCCCACGCAACTTTCACCACTGCACCAGGCCCGCTTAGAGCACATCCTAGGGTATACATGGCACCCCATGTTAAGGTTAGACTTCGGCATCCTCGCCGAATTCGGATGGGAAGGTGACGTCCGTGCCCACATCGACAACATAGGGTGGGGCTTCCTCCTTCAACCTCCACCTACCCACGTCTACCCCCAGGCGGTGCTAGAGTTCCTCGCCTCCATCTCCTACGCCGAGACGCCCGCCATGGTACCAGGTCTATCACCGACAAAAATGGTGACATACTTCATGGGTGGGATGTACCGGACCACCATCCTGGACGAATTCAATGTGACCATTGGGTTTGTCCAGCCCGAGGACGTGCTAACTCGGGACTACCAGGAGGCTATCTGCGTACGCCTCACCAACCTCACTACCGGCGAGATGTGGGAATAGCTCACTGGGGCGCACACTTTGCCCACATTGATGAAGGGCTCCGCACTTCCCCCAACCCTCCGCATCTGCCACAAGCTGCTGGCTGGGACTGTCCATGGGCGAAAAGAGAGTCAGGGAAAGGTAACCCTTCCAGACCTCTTTGTCCTTTATTGCATGAGCCAGAGGCGCTGGTGCAACCCTGGCTATTTCTTCCTGAAGGCCCTCAAGGACTTTGGGAGCCGGCCCGTGGGAGCCGTCCTCATGGCTCCCCTCATTACCCCCCTGGCAGAAAAATGGGGGTGCAGTGGCAGGGAGGAACTGGCCTCCAGCCTCCGACCCGAGACTATCAACGGGTCGGTCCTAGTCAGCATGGGGATGCTATTGCGCCAAGGGACCCGTTTGATCCTCCACCCCTCACTGGATATCACTTTGGATCTCCGGGATCTCGTAGCAATTCACGATCTCCCGAGTTCCAACAACAGCAGCAACAACAACAACAACAACAACAGCAATACACGGACGATTTTGCTGGCATCAACCGCAACATCTACGATTTGCACCAGCAATTAGACCAGATGTCTATGAGACAAGAGCAAATGTCTCTAAGGCAGGAGGCCTTTGACACGAGGTTGGAGACATTCGACCAATATCAAGAGGGAATAAGGCAAGACCTGGCGGCATTCCGGCAGGAGTACCTCGACGTAGCCCGGGACCAGGCAGAGTTCCGAAGGCATATGTACCAGCAGTTCCCCTCTTATGGATCGTCTCCAGACACGAGTCCTCCGTCTTAGAGATAGGGCTTTAGAAAAATAAACTGCTGTAAAAACTTTTTATCATTAAATAAAATTTTATTTCATACATTTTGCTCTCCCTTCCAAAAAAGAGTCGGCATAACAAAAAAGAAAGAAACTAAGAGAAAAAAGGACTTACGCTAAAAAAAGCCAAAATCCAAAATCATGAGAAAAAAGAGATAAAACTACAGAAAAAGGCAGGATTAAAACAAGTCAATCATCTTCACCAACAAATTTTCGACAACCAAGCAAGAGTCGAATAAAAAAAAGACTACCCGACAACCAGCAAAGTTGGATGACCACCACCAAAAGATCATAATCAAAGAATCCCCAGCAACCAACAAGCTGGATGAACACCAACAGAATCCCCGGCACAGACTGGACGACCAATCTCAGAAAAGACAAAGACAAGAGAACACATCTCAACACTCGGCGCATGAGCTAGAGCAGTAAGCCGCCACCACAGCCAAAGGATCAGCTACCGCAAGAAGGAGCATCCGGAGGCACAACACCAGATGGGGGTGTATACTCATCAAGCCTTACAAAAGGGGGCTTATCGGACGGGGGTTCATACTCGTCAAACACCAGATGGGGGTGTATACTCATCAGGCCTTACAAAAGGAGGCTTACCAGGCAGGGGTTCATACTCGTCAAACCAGATGGGGGTTCATACTCATCAGCCAAAAGGATCAACTACCGCCAGAAGGAGCATCCTGGAAGCACACATTTCCCCAGAAGATCAACCGCCACAAAGAGGGAACATCTGAAGGGCAACCGGGCAAGAGGGTCAACTCCTTTACCCTCCAGTTGATCTTCTTGGCACAACAAGCCAACAATCGACTAGTCGGGTAAAGGGGGGGCAGCTGTAGACCCCAAATCTTGCCCGGTCTCATAATAAAGACCAGAAGACCTCCTTTTTTAAGATGGATGAAGCCTAAGAAGCCATTAGGAGAGACTATTAGGCCCCATACTAGGATAGGAGAGATTTTCTGCATGAAAATAGGGATTTTCGCCTTTTAGGGTCGAGACCGCCGTCTCGCTTCTCGGGACAACCGTCTCGCCACTTCTGCAAGTCGAGACCGTCATCTCGTTTGGCCAAATGGCTGTCTTGCCACTTGCGAATGGCGAGACCCCCCTCCCGATTGGCGAGACAGCCTTCTCGCCATTTTTGCAAGGCGAGACGACCATCTCGAATGGCGAGACGACCGTCTCGACCTGACAGGCACGAATCCCTATAAATAGTCACGCCTTCACCCTCATTTCACACAGTTCTTCCACTCTCTCTCTTGCAACTTCTTCAAATTCTCTTCTTAGAACCCCTCCGAAGCATTTTCGGAGTTTCCGAGAGTTTCTTAAGAAATTTTATAGCGTTTCCGAGAGTTTTTCCGGCGTTGTAAAGAGTGAAGGCCTGCCAACATGCACCCTAGTTTTCAAGAAATTAATCAAAAAGCTTGCTTCAGAGGTTTCTTCTTTCTCTCCCTCTCTTTATTGCCTTTACTTTTATATTTAAATTGCATAATAGATACTAGGGCCATGTAGTCATTATTTTAATTCCGCAAATAAAAGGGTAAAAGCGTCTTTTCATAAGTTTATTTATTAAAATAGTTGGCCTATCATAGGGAACCCAAAAGGGGCGTCGTAAGGGAACTAATACTTCCCTTACACGTAACTAACTCCCTTACCTAAACTCTGGTTTTAACGACCAAAGTTAGTTTTCGAAAACTAGCGCCTTTTTACTCCTTTTTCGATGTTTCCGGTAAAAACATCGATGGCGACTCCATAAGAACCCTTAAAAATTAGTTCTTGGGTTAGCCCGGTTATCGGACAATCCAAGAACGCCCTTTTGAAAACCTCACCTCTAGGTTCAGCCCGGTTATCGGACAACCTAAAGGCGTTGTAACCACACCTATAAAAATGCGAAAATCAAAAAGTCGGAACCATCGCGTCGCTCCTACCGCCTCGTTTTGACGGCGGCGAACATGATTATTAATGAGGTTTAGATATGAATAGCAAGAACAGAAGCAGATAGTAAGAATGAAATTCATTGTAATTAATAGGGAAATATGTGCTCTACAATGCTCGGGGGTCGGGCTAGCCCCGAGGAGTAATCTTTAATAGTCATTGGATTTACAAACCCTAAGAATCAGAAGGAGAACACCTAATGACTAAAGTCGCTTTTGACGCTTGAACCCCTCTATTTGGGAAAAATCTGATTCAAGGTGTGGAGGGGAGACTTACCTTTTCTCTGTGCAGCTTGATCCTTTGTAAGGTCATGCTTCAAAGGGTTGTCTTTAAAAATCTGGTGGCTCCCTTATTCCTTGGGGGTTTCTAATGAGCCCTTGGTTTGGGCGGCATCCATATTTCCTCATCATGTGGGTCACCTTCATATTGTTGGGGAAGTCTTTTCATATTGGTAAAAGATATTTCAAAGGTCTTCTTCAGCCGCATCCAATCAAGGTAGGGTAGACGACTTGTTGATCTGAATGTCGTCTTTTTAGCTTGAACCGTGACTAGCTTGTTGCCTATCGTGAGTTTGTTTTTTTGGCGGAGCGTTGAAAGAACTGCCTTAGCGTCGTGAATCTAAAGTCTATTCAGTTTCCTCTTTGAATTATGTCTTTCTTCGGTCTTTTTATTTTTTCCTTTATTTGTAGGAGCATCATCTTATAGCTCCTTGGGGGAATAGATTCTTCCACTTGTAATTCTGCCCCCAATGTCTGCTATGCTGGAGATATCTTCATTGATGGACGATGTTTCTACGTATCTCCATGGTACAAATTTATTTGACGTATCGAATGAGATGTGAACAAACGCAATGATGTCCTTGCCTCCTCTCCTTTATTTACTCGGATGACCAACGGTTGAGGCTTATTGTCCTCCTTAGGCGAATCAACCGTTGGAGAGAACTTGAGGACGAAAAGTTTGCTCTTCATCTTATTCTGATTAATGGGAAGCACATCAATTAATCTTTTCGTTTTATTATCTTATTATTATTAAAGTGAGAATGAATTAATGCAATTTATGAATGTAATAGACGGTTGAAGAGATGATGAAAACAAACAATTTTATTTATTTCATTTGGAAAGTGTACATTCCTCAATGCAATGTTTCAAAGTATATATTTTTAAAAGTGGAGAAGCCTAAAGGAACCCATAAGCGGGTTAGAATTTCTATGTATTTTCTCTTTTGACTTCCCGTGCATGGCATGTAAATGCTCTATCCTCTTTACACGGTATTGAGGAATGTCCACTTTCTTCAACTGCCTATTACTAGATGCATGTTATGAGGATAAAGTTTGGTGGATGCATGCATGCAGGTGTTTGTTTTTTTCCTAAACATTATCATGTTTTATTTTCTAACATGATGTATGATAGTGTTTGGGATTTTGTATGCGGATGAGAACATAAAGAATACCAGCCGCTTTCTAGAATTCAAAAAGAATTTAAGATTGTGTATTTTTATTTGATTAGTGGGGGATAGATATGCCTTAAGACAATGGCTTTGGTATCCTCTTAAAGCTCAGCTTCACGTAGCACCATACCCACTTTGGTAGAATGATTCCTTCCTCATAAAGGTCACCATATACCTTAATACACTTGTCTCTTCCTTATGGAAGATTACAAGTGCACTTGGGCCTCTTTCCCCTTTGTCTTAGGGATATCTAATGTCCCCTAGAATGAATGTATTTATGCATGTGCTAACAAAAAGGACTTTTTATGATAAAAAAAGGCAGTAGATGTTCAAAGTGCGATAACTTTTGACTGAGACGTCGGATTTGGACGCACAACATATCAAAACGAAGAGAAAAAGGTGCAGAATAGGCCATTAAAGCCCAAAGGGGATTTGGCCCAACAATTTTTCCAAAAAATGCTCCTAAGACCCATTTTTTTAGAGATTTATTAAGATGGTGCGTATGCATATTTTCCTTATGCATTTATTTTCTCTCTTGGTTTTTTCCACTTATGACATGATGCGATATGAATGATACGACTTTTGTCAAAATTTTATTCAAATTCATTATTTTGTTTTCTTTTATTCAAATTATTTGATTTATTTGATTTATTTGTTTTATTTGATTTATCTCTTCTGTCGGACTGTGTGGCTACTTAGCTTACAAAGAACCTGAAACCAGGCTAGCTAAAAGGCAAACTATCCGAGATAAAAATGATTTATTGCAAAAGAATAATTTTAGCGTCCTTTATCTTTTCTGTCGGGCTATGTGGCTACTTAGCTTACAAAGAACCTGAAACCAGGCTAGCTAAAAGGTAGACTGTCCGAGATAAGGGTGTTTATTGTGAAAAGAGTTTTTGAGGTTTTTCTTTTTCTATCTATTGTATGGTTATGCTATGCAATCAAATGCAACAAACAAATGCACACACAATTGCACTCATCCGTGAACAAGTAGGATGACATTTTAATTATGAGGTAGGGTTTTCTTGCAGAAGAGTGCATATTCAGGGTAGTTCTAATTTTCCTCACCAAGGCTAGGCCTCCAAGGTGCCCCCATTATAGGGTCCCCACTCTCTAGCCTTCCAACCATGCATGACACTAAGTCTATAGTCAGTCTCTGTGCCAAAAGAGAAAGGTCACCTTGAGTGGTGGTTTCTGATCATACTGGTGGGCTCATGGCCCTCACTACGGCAAATCGTACCTACCACCCACTCCCTATGGATTTCTCACTTACCCCCGGGTATAGGGGGAACTGTTGTGTGCAAGGGTTTTTATACAGTTTGTATTTCAAACAATTTCATAAAATAAACAAAAAACAGTTATTAAAGTCAAACAATTAAAAACATGTTATAAAACAAGGCAGGGTAAAAGCGAAGTTTCATTTATTAAACTGGTCCATAACTAAAAGGGATCAACTCTCTAGGCTTCCCTAGTGGAGTCGCCATCTATCGCCGCCATCAAAAGAGGAAGTCGGAGCGACGCAATGGATTCCGACTTTGACTCGCGTTTTAAAGTGATGTTACAACGCCTTTAGGTTGTCCGATAACCGTGCTGGACCCAAAGGCGAGGTTTTTCGAAAATGGGTTCTGGAGTCGCCACTAATGTTTTATTTAGAAACATTGGAAAATGAAAAAAGAAGGAGTTGGTTTTGAAAAACCAACTTTAGTCATTATAACTAGAGTTGGGTAAGGGAGTTAGTTACATGTAGGGAAGGTATTAGCTTCCCTACGACGCCCCTTTCGGGTTCCCTATGTGGGCCATTTATTTCATAAATAAACCTTTAAAATAATGCTTTTACACTTTATTTATTTGCAGAATTTAAAATATTGATTACATGGCCCTAATAGCTAATGCACGGATAAATGTAAAGTAAAAGCGGTAAAAGAAAGAGAGAAAGTATGGAAACCTTCGAAGCAAGCTTTCGTATTTAATATTCTTGAAGTAGGGTGCTTTTTGGCAATCTCTCACTCTACAACGTTCGTCGCTCTTCCTCGCAACGCTATAGGATACACTCTAAGAATGCTAAGAAACTCCAAAAATGCTTCGGAGGGATCCTAGGAGAAGAATTAGAAGAAATTATAGAAGGAAAAGTTGAAGAACTGTGTGAAAAGGAGGGGAACGCGCCCTCCTTTTATAGGGATTCGTGCCTATCAGGTCGAGACAACCATCTCGTCTGGCAAGGTCGAGACGGTCGTCTCGCCAAGTGGGACGACCGTCTCGCCAAACGAGATGGGGGTCTCGCCTTGGTGAGTGGCGAGAAGGTCATCTCGCCAAACGAGACGATGGTCTCGCCATTGGCAAGTGGCGAGACGGCCGTCTTGTTGAAACATACAAGGATATGAATGTTGAACATACATGGATATGAAGCTTGTTGATTTTGATGATGATTCAAGAATAAAGGACTTAAAGATTTGGAGACTTGTAATGTTATGTAATAACTCTGTTTTTATGTTTTTGAGTTTGTAATATTAGAGTCCAAGATAGCCAGCATATAGACCACTCTTTAAAGGCTTTAAAAACTCATTTTTATCAAAAACATACTGGATTAATCATTTAAATGGAAGGATAATCGATTATTACAGAGAGAAAACCATTTTCAGCATCTGCTCTCTGGAATAATCAATTAAACACCCTATTAATCGATTAACTGGGCTGTTAATCGATTAAATGCCCTGTTAATCGATTAACTGGAGTTGTTTTGGGTTCTCTGCGAATTTGGCTCTGGAATAATCGATTAACACTCAAGATAATCAATTATTTCAGTCAGATATGTGTTTTGAAATTCAAAATTGGACCAAGTTTCGAAAACCCTATTCCTAATTCATCTATTTTCGAAAATCCCCAATTCCCAAACCCTAATCTTTCTACTTAGGGTTCTCTAAGGCTCTCTGCAAATAGAACAACCTTTTTCATGCAAAAGTTAAGAGTTGTGACTGCCAGAGAACTGTTTGTAGGGAAAAAAAAGGGGCTTTTGAAACCTAGTGTGGGCTAGAAGCGATAAGAATCACTGAGTGGGTTTCTTGGTGGATTGTGTGTTGTGTCATCTCTAGGGAAAGTTGTTCTTCATCCTTTGTGGATTCAAAGGAGGTGTTGGTGTTCATCTCTTGTGTGACTCAAGAGAGGTGTATTCTTTACCTTATCTTTTCATTTGTAATCTGTTTGTAAAACTGTGATTATAGTGACAATGTTAATCCTCTGTTTGAGTGATTAGCAACTGGATGTAGGGTCTTTTGATCCGAGCCAGTATAAATTGACTGTGTAATCTTCTATCCCTTCTCTATTTACTTTACACAACATTTTAATCGGTGAAATTTGGGAAAATTTTTAAAACCCTAATTTTTGTTTAAGAAACCAATTCACCCCCCTCTTGGTTTTTGTTTGTAAACGCAAACATTCTGTTGCGTGATTCTAACACGTCTTGCCAAGCGAGATGACAGTCTCGACCTTCCAGGTGGAATTCCTTATTTTTCTGTACAAAAAAGCTTCCTACTCTAATATGGGGTCTATTAGTCTATCCTAGGGACCTTTTAGGCCTTACCCATTTTCGAATTGGATGTCTTCTGCTCTTTATTTTGAGGCCGGGAAAGATTTGGGGTCTACAACAATCTTTTAATCTGTTAAAAGTCTTGAATTAATCTGTTAAAACTTCTTTTAATCTGTTAAAATATTCTTGATCATTTTCCAGATTTGTTTTAACTGATGCGACATCGTTTCAATCGATTATAACACTTTGTAAAAAATCCTTTAAGTTGTTTTAATAGATTAATTCACATTTTAATTGATTAAAACAGTTAGCAGAAATTCTCTTAAATTGTTTTAATCGATTAATTCAATTTTACATCGATTAAAATTCTGACAGAACACCTTTCAAAATATTTTATGTTGTTTTAATCGATTATGTTGAGTTTGTATCGATTAAAATACTGACAGAACATTATTCAAAACACTTCAAGTTATTTTAATCGATTGTTTCGAGTTTGTATCGATTAAAATACTTCCAGAACACTTTCCAAAACATTTTAAGTGATTTTAATCGATTATTTCGAATCTATATCAGTTAAAATATTGGCAGAAGGTTTTCAAAAATTCCTTTAATGAAAATAATCAATTAATTTGAAGGTATATTGATTAAAACAGTTCTAGTGAATGTTTTAAAAGGTTTTAATTGATTATTTCGAAAACCTATCAGTTAAAAACTTGTTATGTAAGTGTTAAAAACATTTTAACTGATAAAGCTTATATAATATTAGTTAAAATAATTTCTTAAAAACCATTTAACCAATTACTTTGGTTTTTAACAGATTAATCAACTTTAGAGGCATTTTCAAAATCTTTTAAATGATGAAACCTCATGCAGCAGAGAGATATGAATGATTATACCTATGTATAGATGCAAACTCACTAATCACTCTACCCTTTTAACCAAGTAACCTTTGACTTCAACAGAATATCCTTTGACTTCATCAAATCAACAAGATCTTCATTTTATCAAATGATTCAAATAAGATCTTCATTACTTTCTGTCTCCCCCTATTTGATGAAGACAAACACCTCTTTGAATGATATCTCTTTGAACGATTCTGCAGAAAAAGTCACTTGAATATATAGATTAGTGAGTATTCAAAATTAATCATTTCTCCCCCTAAAATAGTGAGTATATCAAAATTAATCATTTCTCCCCCTTTGACTTCATCAAAAATAGGGAAGAGAGGGGTAAAACAAGTAAAGTATGTATTAAAAAAACAACACTACAATGATACTAATGAGATGTATTATTCATTTAAGAACCAATGAAAGTAGATTCAAACTTATCTTTGTTAACACGTTTGTAACGAATACAATAAACACGTGTAAAGATAAGGGAACCATGCTTTAGTAGCATGTTACAAGAACAACCATTAACTAAAGCCTTTAATTTTTTTTCCAGAATAATAATCGATTAAAAACAGGACATAATCGATTAAATTGATCATTATAATGATTTTAATTGATACAGATAACATTTTAATCGATTAAAACAAATGTACATTGAAAACCTGAGAGCATTTAATCGATTAAATTGAAATTTAATCGATTAAAATAGTACTAACATTAGTATTATTAATGAAATTAATCGATTAAAACTAGTTTATATCAATTAAAACACTCAGAAATGGGAACTAAGTGATGTTTGATGCATTTATAATGCTTAATTTAGTTCGGATTTTATAAAATCGATCATGAGCAAGAGGTTTTGTGAATATATCAGCTAATTGTTTCTCAGTTTCTATAAAGAAAATTTCACAATCACCTTTTAAAACATGATCTCTAATGAAATGATGTCTAATTTCTATATTTTTTGTCCTAGAATGCTGAATTAGATTCTTTGTTAATATAATGGCACTGGTATATTATCACATAAAAGAGGGATTTTATTTAGAATTAAACCATAATCCTCAAGCTGTTGTTTGAGCCACAAGGATTGAGCACAACAACTTCCAACTGCAATGTACTCGGCTTCAGCTGTAGAAAGAGCAACACATGATTGCTTTTTACTATGCCATGAGATTAGACTGCTTCCTAGGAGATGACAAGTGCCACTGGTGCTTTTTCTGTCAAGCTTACACCCTGCAAAATCTGAGTCAGAGGATCCAATTAGATTTAGTTTGGACTCACCAGGATACCACAACCCAACATTTAAAGTTCCTTTGAGATATTTGAGGATCCTTTTTGCGGAAGCAAGATGAGATTCTTTTGGTGCAGATTGAAACCTGGCATACATACAAACACTAAACATAATGTCAGGTCTACTTGCTATGAGATATAATAAAGAACCAATAAGCCCTCTATATTTCGTTTGATCTACTGGTTTTCCCTTTTCATCAGCATCAAGATAGCAATTGGTGGACATTGGTGTTGATGCCTCTTTGCAATGCTGCATCTCAAATTTCTTTAGAAGTTCTGTGCAGTATTTTGATTGATGAAGAAAGCTTCCTCCTTGAAGTTGTTTAACTTGTAACCCAAGAAAGTAATTAAGTTCCCCCATCATAGATATCTCAAATTCTCCCTGCATATCTTTGATAAATTCTTTACATAAAGACTCATTAGTGGCTCCAAATATGATGTCATCAACGTATACTTGAGCTAGAATAATATCATTATTGAATTTCTTAAGAAATAAAATTTTATCAACCAAACCTCTTTTATAGCCCTTTGATAAGAGAAAATTACTTAACCTTTCATACCATTGTCTTGGGGTTTGCTTGAGACCATACAATGCTTTCTTTAATCTGTAGACATATTCTGGATGAATATGATCTTCAAAACCAGGTGGTTGTGTAACAAAAACTTCGTCATTAAAGTAGCCATTTAAGAAAACACTTTTGACATCCATTTGAAATAACTTGAAATTGTTTATTGAGGCATAAGCAAATAGAAGTCTAACAACTTATAATCTAGCAACAGGAGCATATGTTTCATCAAAATCAATTCCTTCTTGCTGATTATACCCTTTAGCAACTAATCTAGCCTTGTTTCTTGTAATTATACCATTTTCATCCATTTTATTTCTAAAAACCCATTTAGTTCCTACAGTATTAACATTATTTGGTTTTGGAATTAATTCCCATACTTCATTTCTTGTAAATTGATTTAATTCATCATGCATAGCATTAATCCAATTATTATCCTTTAATGCATCAGATATGGTTTTTGGTTCAACTTGTGATACAAATGCCATGTGATTACAAAATTTGTTTAAAGATCTTCTAGCAGAAACTCCCTGATTTATTTTATCGATGATGTTGTCAATTGACAGATTTCTTGGAGTCTTCCATTCTTTGGGCAGCTGTTCCTCAGATTCTTCAATAGATTCCTCCTATTTTTGAAAAATATTTGATTATGGTAATTTTAACTGATACATTTTATCAGCTAAAAAATCGTCATCTGTACTACACTTAGAATTTTTCTGCATACCTGGGTTAGTCTCATCAAATACAACATGAACAAATTCTTCTACATTATTTAGTCTTTTGTTGAAGATTCTATAAGCATGGCTATTTAATGAATAACCCAAGAAAATACCTTCATCTGATTTGGAGTCAAACTTTCCAAGATTTTCCTTTCCATTGTTTAAAACAAAGACCTTACATCCAAATACTCTAAAGTAATTTATGTTAGGCTTTTTTCCTTTATATAATTCATAGGGAGTCTTTTTGAGAAAATGTCTAATTAAAACACGGTTTAGTACATGACAAGCACTACTTATGGCATCAGCCCAAAAGTATTTTAGTAATGCTTTTTCATTAAGCATTGTCCTAGCTAACTCTTCAAGAGAACGATTTTTCCTCTCAACTACACCATTCTGTTGAGGAGTTCTAGGAGCAGAAAAATTATGCTTAATGCCATGTTTTTCATAAAATTTATTAAAATTTTCATTTGAAAACTCTCCCCCATGATCACTTTGAATACAAGATATAAAATAGCCTTTTTCATTTTGAATTTATTTTGCAAATTTCTTAAACAAATGGAAAGTATCAGATTTTAATTTTAAAAACATTGTCTAGGTAAATCTTGAGTAATCATCTACTATAACCAATGCATATAGATTCCCTCCTAAACTCATAGTTCTAGAAGGACCAAAGAGATCCATGTGATAAAGTTCAAGCGGTCTTGACGTTGAAACAGTATTTTTCTGTGACAAAGAATTCTTCACTTGCTTGCCCTTTTGACATGCATCACATATTTTGTCTTTCACAAACTTAAGTTTAGGTAAACCAATTACAAGATCTTTAGAAATCAATTTATTGAGATGATTCATATGAATATGATCTAATCTTCTATGCCATAACCAGGAATCATTCTCTTTAGAAATTAAACAACAGTTTTTAGTAGAGTTAGTATCTAACATGTAAATGTTGTTGATCCTCTTACTAGGGATCAGTACTTGATCTGAATCTTATTTGATGATTTGACATTGTTCTTGTCCAAAGATAACTTTGTGTCCTTTATCACACAGCTGACTGATACTGATCAAATTATGTTTCAAACCCTCAACATATAGTATATTGTTAATAATTCCAAGAATTCTTCCTTTGTTATTATCCCCATAGATGACAGTCCCACCATTCTTTGGTTTTAAATTGTGAAACTTTGTAATATCTCCTGTCATGTGTTTAGAATAGCCGCTGTCAAGATACCAGAGATCTTCAGTTTGCTGTGCCTGAAAGAGAAATTAGTGTAGTTGCAGTACTAACCGATTAAATGAAGAAGTAATCGATTAATGAGGATATGGTAAATCCTTTAGTTGAGGTATTTGATTCTCAACTTTCTCCCTTTTTTCTCACTATTTTTATTTTATTTTTTTCTCTTCTTCTTTTTCAGTACTTTTTCTTTTTCTAAACTCTCACTTTTATTTTTATCTTCCTCTCCTTCACACTCATTTTTTTTTCTTTATCCTCTTTTTCTTGTAAGACTTCCTTCTCTACAGCCAGGTTGTCACTAATCCCTTTTCCTATGACCTGACCACTCCTTATAGTTATTGACTTACAATGCTCCTTTGGATTTGTTTGTGTGTTAGCTAAAAAATGTCTTCCTTACTGCTCAGATAGTTGTTTAGCCAATTGGCCCATATGGGTATCTAAATTTCTAAATGAAGCATCAGTATTTTTCTGACTAGACAAGGTAGCTTGCATGAATTTTTCTAAAGTGTCCTCTAATTTGCTCATTCTGTCATGCACTGGAGGATAATTTTGCTGCTGATGTTGATATGGAGGTTACTGATATGACTGTTGTTGATATAGAGATGGTCTATTGGATGAACTAACACCTTGTTTCCACCCAAAGTTTTGATTTTGATTTTGATTCCCTCTCCATGCTTGTGAAAAATTATTCTGATAGTTGTTGGACCTAGGGAAATTACCTTGTCTTCCTTTACCATTACTACCTTGAGCACCCATATAATTAGCTTCTTGTTATTGTAGGTTGCCTTGGTAAGAGAATTATTCATTTGGATGATCACCTCCACACACATCACAACTCATCTGTTGGTTAGGAATGAATTGTACTACATGCATTTGTTGAGGTAGTTTCTCTATTTTTTGGTTCAATGCTTCAATCTATTGGGTTATAAGTTTATTCTGGGCTAAGAGAGCATCTGAGGTGCTAAGTTCAAGTACTCCTTTCTTCTGAATTGGATGTTTATCATGTTGGGCTTGTTGGTCTGTAGAGGCTAGTGCATCAATAATTCTTGTGGCATGTTCGATGTCTACATCTAGCATGGATCCTCCTGCTGCATCATCTAATAGAATCTTTGTATCAGGTCGCAGGCCATTATAGAAAATATTCAACTGAGCAATGCCTTCAAATCCATGATTTGGGCATCTTCTCAACAGTGATTTAAATTTCTCCCATACTTCACAAAAAGGTTCATTTTCTCCTTGTCTAAAAGTAGAGATGTTAGATTTTGCCTCGATGTAGCGGGATGGTGGAAAAAATCTGTTCAGGAACTTCTCTTCTACATTACCCCAATTAGTCAAACTCTAATTAGGATGTTCCTTTAGCCACTCCTTTGCCCTGCCTAACCAAAGAGAAAGGAAATAATCTCAAATATGCAGATTCAACATCTACTTCTCTAATTCCCATGGTACCAATCAACTCATAAAAAGTAGACAAGTGAATGTAAGGATCTTCATGATCCATTCTAGTAAATTGATGAACACTAATCAAACTTAAGAAGGCTGGCTTCATCTCCAATGTTTGGTTGGCTGGTATTGCAATGCTGGAGAAGTGTCTCGGACCTTGCTGCATAACATATTCTCTGAGTGTTCTTCTAGGTGGATTTGGATTTAGATTTTCTCATTCTTCCGCCAGGTCTTCTATGATTGGATCTAGTAAGTTGAGTGTAGGAGCAGGGTTAATAGATTCTCTTGTTACTTGTTCTTGAGTTTCTCTTCTTCTTCTACCCTGGTTTCTACGAGTAGATTTTTCAATCTTAGGATCAAATTCTAATTGATCTATAGATACCTGTCCTCTTAAATGCATAAACCAAAGAGTCACTCAAACAAAGATTAGCATAGGACAACAATTAAGCAAAATAAAACTAAAAAATAAAATAAAAACAGAAATAAAATTAAAATACTTAATAAGCTAAACAAAGAATTCCCAAGGAACGCTGCTCCCCGGCAACAACGACAGAAATACTTGTTAAATTATTGGCAAGCGTACCAAAATTATCAATCGCAGTCTAATATTTCGATTAAATAAAAGTAGACCCCACGAGGAATGATTTCAATGGAAATTCACGATTATATGCTTACTAAGTGGATTAAAACA
This sequence comes from Sphenostylis stenocarpa, assembly GCA_963425845.1. Classification (NCBI taxonomy): domain Eukaryota; kingdom Viridiplantae; phylum Streptophyta; class Magnoliopsida; order Fabales; family Fabaceae; genus Sphenostylis; species Sphenostylis stenocarpa. Next base: position 34,459,907 of record OY731400.1, on the reverse strand, counting down.
AAATGGGTTTTGTATAAAGAGTTGAATTGAAATTAAATGACAAAGAACTGTAATTTGTTTAAAAAGATCAATTAAAGGCACTTAGGATTAACTTCATTCTTTTCCCTCTCTTGCACTGGCTATGTCTAATTAAGATCATTAATGAACCTAACAATGTTGATGTCACCTACTCAAATCATCCATGTTGATTCCTCATATATGAAATTCATAAGAAAACCTAATAAATGTTGATTTCGCACAAAATTATGAGATTTTCTAGCATTAGGTTTAGGGTGTTAAGCAATTGATACATTCATTCCATTCCTGACAATTAACGTAACAAATATTCTTACCATGATCTAGGGTTCAAGATATATTTTTCAATCATATCCCAAACATCAAGAATAAATCATTCCAAGGCACAAAAGATAAGAATAACAATATCAAAACATAGATTAATATCTCAAAATATCACCATGACACAAAAAAGTTCAAAGGAAGTGCACCCAATCCCAAGAGAATGAAGTTAGCCACTCATGGTGGCCATTATAATGCTCCAAATGAGGAAGAAGTGAAAAATTGATGAAGATTGGATGAAACCCTAGCAGTAATCGTGTCTCTTCTCCCCAAAACTCCTCTCCTTTCTCAAAACATATCTTATCTTTTTATATGAGAATTTGGGTCTCGTATCTTTTGCTCAACGAAATTGTTCGCTCAAGCGAGAGTTTAGTATTTTCGCTCAAGCGAAAAAGTGCTCGCTTGAGTGAGTGAGTTCCAGAGAAGTTTAACTAATTTTCGCTCAAGCGAAAATAATGGTGCTTGAGCAAATGAATTCTAGAGAGTTTTAACTAATTTTCGCTCAAGCGAGGGTGTATCTCGCTTGAGCGACTTCTATGTTGAAAATCTTCTTCCTCCTTTCAGTTTTTTCTTCAATTATGTTGACAATTATGCTCCTTGCTCTTGTATCAAGGTATTTTCGAATTCATCCTACATTGGGAGAAAAATAAATTAGAATTGACATAAATTAAGTAATTTCATAATAATTAAAAACATAATTATATCAATTTTTTACCACTTAATATTACTCTAGCATAAATTTACGCCTTTCACATTGACATTGGAGTTTAGTTAGAAATAAAATGTCTAAAATAACATACGTAAAAAGTATCTTGTAAATTCTTTAAAAAATATTTCACAAGAAAAAAAGTATGAGACAAAAACTAGATGAGATTAACTTTAAACAAATATTTGAAGAAGATAATACACAATTGGTAACACCATTTTGTAAAAAAGGAAGTTAAAGAACTATTTAGGATTGCGATAGTGATAAGAGATTGGAATAAGATGGTTACAATTTCAAGTTCATAAAGGAATTTTGGATGATTTTAAAGGAAGAATTTATTAGGTTTATTACAATATTTCATATTAATGGAATTTTACCTCTAAAGGATGTAAGTTTCATTTGTTATGTTGACATTTAAAGGGAATAACCCATAAGGTCTTGGAGATTTTAGGCCCATTTCACTTAGGGATGTATGTATAAGATCATATTGAAGATACTTGCTATAATAATTAAAAAGGTGCTAACAAAGATTATTGACAACAAATGGACTTCTTTTATGGAGAATAGAAATTTACTCCAAAGTATGGAAGTAGCAATTGAGGTGATTGATAAAGGAAAAGAACAAAGAAACAATATTTAGTGTTGAAGGTGGATTATGAAAAAACATGATTAAGTATCATGGTAATTTTTACTATACATGTTGTGGAAATTTGGTGTCAAAGAAAAATGGATAGATTGGATAAAAGAAAATTTAAGTTTGTACTATATTACTATATGGTAAACAGTAGTCCAACTAGTGCATTTAGAAGTTAAAGAGTTTTGAGATAAGGAGATCCAATAACACCTTTCCTTTATACGGTGGTGGTAGAAGGTTTATGTGGTTTAATGAGGGAGGCATCCGAAAAAAAAAATGTACACACGGTTTATAGTGGGAAGAGAAAAGATTAAGGTAAATTTGCTTCAATAGGTAGATGATTTCATGAGTGAAGAAACCTTAACTAATGTGATGGTGATTAAGAGTTTCTTAAGGTTCTTTAAACCAACATAAGGTATGAAGGTAAATTTATTTAAAAATATATTCAGTGTCATTGTCGTGGATAGTACAAGTGTAGAGAGGATGGTAGGGTTATTAATTATAAGGTGTTAAAGATTCCATTTACGTAAAGAGAAACATTTGTTGGAAAACTAATAATTAATTATGATCCTGATATTGATTCTAACGATCAAACATAAATGTAATCACATACTGATAAACATGTTGTAAACTGAATGCAAAAGCGTACCTGAATTAGCCATAATGATGATATCTTTGTAGAACACTATATTGATCTTATGGTCTTCCACCTGAAGAGCACCTATATTTCCCTCTTGATTTTCTCTCTTGATGGGGATAGAAAGAAAGGAATGGGAGTGAAACTTATGTTCTGTCTACGTGCTCCCAGAAGGGGACCATGACCCCTTAAAATAACCAGAATTAGGTTAATTACTTAAGTTTTAGTATTTCTAATTTGGCCCCTCATCAAATTAGAAATTGCGCCATAGTCTCTACACAATTTTATTTTCATGACATATGCTTTTAGCCAAAATTTTTAATTTAGTCAGATCACTTTATTATTTGGCTTAAAAAATTATGGCCCTAACACATTTAAATTATGTATCATATATATACATGACCCAAATTTTGCCAACAATCTCCCATTGGTCACAAATATATATGTCCTTACAACCTTAAAAATGTGTTAGACTTTATGAGTTCAAAATTGCCATTATATTCCTTTAACATACTCCAAAAGTCCTGTCCATTAATCATATCAAGATATAGAACCAAACCAGTTTTTCATTGCATCATCGCAACTAAAACCAACAATGATTACTCATCCTGACATAACCAAATGACATGGATTCATCATGAAATGTGTAGAATGAAAAATTACGTGAAGGTGATCTGTACACGTCTATTTTCAACTGGTCCAAACTTTAACTTATCGAGATCGATATAATATCCTTAATGTACAAAGTGTAATGAATGAACGAAAAAATTGCATATCTATAGATAACCAAATATGTCTAAAAAATCAATGTATACATATATGAAATTAAACATAGAACATAAAATATATGAAAGTGACTAACTCCCACTAAACCAAAAATTCCTCAAACTGTAAAACACGCATGTGAGCAACATGCTCATGAAAGACCTTGGGCGGAAGTCCTTTAGCTAGAGGATTTGCTATCATGGAGTTTGTCCTTAAGTGTTCTATGGAAATCTGTCCACTTTGTACTCTTTCCTTAACAATATAGCTGATTTGTTGTCACAATATAACTTAAGTGGTTTTTCAATGTCTTTCACAATTTGCAGCCCTATGACAAAATTTCCCAGCCACATTCCATGATTTGATGCCTCATAGCATGCTACAAATTTTGTTGCTATAGTGGATGAGACTATAAGGGTTTGCTTGACACTGCGCCAAAAAACCGCACCACTTGCCAACATGAAAATGTAACCTAAAGTGGATTTCAAACTATCTTGACATCCTGCAAAGTCTGAGTCAGAAAACCTAGCGATCTCCAACTGGTCTGACCTCCTGTATGTGAGCATATAATCTTTTGTTCTCTTTAAATATCTTATGACCCTTTTTGTTGTTTTCCAATGGTCCATTCTTGGATTGCTTAAATATCTACCTAGAACTCCAACTATGTATGCTATGTATGGACGCGTACATACTTGGGCATAGATTAAACTCCTTACAACTGATGCATAGAGAATCTTTTGCATTTTCTCAATTTCCAAATTCCCCTTTGGGCACTAATTGAGACTAAACTTGTCCCCCTTTAAACTTGTGATACACACAATCATCAACAATATTCATCTTGAAGCCAAATGAGAAAATTACTTGATGAAATTTGTAGTACCATTGACGAGATGCTTGTTTTAGTCCATAAATGGCATTTGTTAGTTTGCAAACCATATTGTTTGGATCTCCCTGCACAAAATTTTCTGGTTGTACCATATAAGTTGTCTTATCAATGTTTCCATTGAGAAACGCCGTCTTGACATCCATTTGATGAAGCTCTAAATCATAATGTGTTATAAGAGCCATGATTGTCCTAAAAGAGTCTTTCGATGAAACTGGAGAGAAAGAGACTTTAAAGTCAATCCCTTCCCTTATGATACAGCCCTTAGCTACCAGACGAGCCTTATACCTTTCCACATTACCTTTAGAATCCCGTTTGGTCTTAAATATCCACTTGTAACCAATGGGTTTCATACCTTCTGGTAATGGGACAAGTTCCCAAACCTTATTGTCTTGCATGAACTTATACTCCTCCTTCATTGCTTCAATCCACTTTTGAGAGTTAGAACCTTGCATAGTTTGACGGAAGTTAACTGAGTCATCTTCCATTATATCATTGTTTTCCTCATGTTCCTGAAGAAATACCATGTAATCATCCAAAATAGCACTTCTTCTTTCTCTAGTGGATCTCTTCAAAGTTATTGGCTCATGATGCACAGGTTCTTGAGGATCTTAAGTTTGTTCTTCATGAACAACCAAATCATCTTGAGTAAGGGGTTCATCATAAATGCCTTGTGGAGGTTCCGAACTTACTTTATCAAAAGTAACTATTTGAATCGGTTATGAAATTATTACCGATTCTTCCTCCAAGATAAAGTTCTTAATCTTATTCTTCCCCTCAAACTCAATATCCTCAAAGAACGTAGCAGTTCCCGTCTCAAAAATTGTCTTTAATGTGGGATCATAAAATTTATAGCCCCCGGATCTTTCAGAATAACCAATAAAATAATTACTTACTGTTCGGGAGTCCAATTTCTTTTCATTTGGCTTATAAGGCCTTGCCTCATCTGGACAACCCCACACATGAAAATGCTTCAGACTAGGTTGTTGCCCAGTCCAAAGCTCATAAGGTGTTTTGGTAGCTGCTTTAATTGGTACTTTATTTAAAATATAAGTTGTCATTTTTAGTGCCTCTCCCCATAGTGATTCCGGTAAGGTGGAATGACAAATCATATCTTTAAGAGTGTAACACAAGCTCAAGCGCCACGATTCGATTGTGACCTGAGCACTTGTGCCATAATGCACCTGAGTGAGTATTTTCAATTTTACGTTTAGTACCACGTGATTCTGTATTAAGGGTTTCATTATAGGTGGCCACAATATCAAGTAAATACTGATTTTCATAAGCCAAAAGTGAACCAGTTCCAACTGAAAGTGATGAAGATCTTATTGAATCATTTGATTAAACAAAGATCCTGTTGATGTGATGAAGTCAAAATGAAGTCAAGAGTTACTTGGTCAAAAGGGTAGAGTGATTAGTGAGTCTGCATCTATACTTAGGTATAATCATTCCTATCTCTCTGCTGCATGAGGTTTCTTCATTTAAAAGATTTTGCAAATACCTCTAAAACGTGATTAAACTGTTAATAACAAAGTAATTTGTTAAATGACTTTTAAGTAAACTGTTTTAATTGATATTATATGAGCTTTATCAGTTAAAATGTTCTTAACACTTTGATAACAAGTTTTAACCGATAGGTTTTCGAAATAATCGATTAAAACCTTTTAAAACATACACTGGAACTATTTTAATTGATATGTCTTCGAAATAATCGATTGTTTTCATTAAAAGAGTTTTTGAAAACCTTCTGCCAGTATTTTAACCGATGTAAAATCGAAATAATCGATTAAAATGACTTAAGATGTTTTGAAAAGTGTTCTGACAGAATTTTAATCGATACAAACTCGAAATAATCGATTAAAATAACTTGAAGTATTTTGAAAGATGTTTTGTCAGGTATTTTAATCGATGCAAATGCAAATTAATCGATTAAAACAACTAAGAGATTTTTTCCATAATGTTTTAATCATTAAAACAAGTCTCGTTATCAGTTAAAATAACTTAGGAAGTTTAAGGAAACTTTTTAGCAGTAATTCTAATCGATTAAAATATAAAATAATCGATTAAAATAACTAAGAGATTTTTTCAAAGTGTTTTAATCGATTAAAACAGATTGTTATAAGTTAAAATCACTTAGAAAGTTTTATGAAAACTTTTGGCAGTATTTTAATCGATTAAAAGGTGAAATAATCGATTAAAACAATTTGAAGGATTTTTTACAAAGTGTTTTAATTGATATAAACGTTGTCGTATCAGTTAAAACAAATCTGGAAAATGATCAAGAATATTTTAACAGATTAAAAGAAGTTTTAACAGATTAATTCAAGACTTTTAATAGATTAAAAGATTGTTTTAACAAATTAATTAAACCAGCAGTTTGAAAAATCCTCTATAAAAACAGGATTGCTTGAGTCTTTTAAAACACACCTTTGAGCAATCAATAAAGCAATCATAAGTGCTACTTTCAAGAGAGAATCACGCAAGTTTTGTGAAGTTTTTCGTAGCTCTTTCTTGAGGTAAATTTTGCATTCTTTTTGTGAAGAAACTCATTCTGTAGAGCTGCATAAACCGGGTTTGAGTGTTCTAGTTTCTTCTCTTTGTTTCTTTACTGTATTGTGGGTGCCTGGAAGTGTGGGCACTGGTTTTTGTGGCTGGAATTTGGCTGCAGGGTTGTTCAAGAACTGGAAATTGGTTCTTGGTGAAGGTTTAGGTGCAAGGACTGGAATTTTGCTTCTTGTGGTAGATTGAGTGTGTGATTGGAATTGTAATCTGTAAAACATTCAATCTAGTGGAACCCAACTGGAATTTGGCTGGAAATTGGACATAGCCCTGAGATTGGGTGAACCAGTATAAATCTTGGTTGTATCTTTCTAAACCTTTCTCTCTTTAATTCTGCCACTGCCTTTACTTTGATTGTTTGTTTTGTTTGATTCAAGAATTGGTCAGAACTCTTAATCTTTGAAATAGATAATCTGTAATTTGCGAAAATCTTTCAAAGATCAATTCACCCCCCCTCTTGATCTCAGCCTCCTTTTCTAACACTAACAATATCTGAATTAAAAGACAAACTGAACTTATTGTTTCCAAATGAACACAAATAACTTAATTTGTCCAAATAAGAAACTGAAACCAAATTCTGTCTAAATGATGGCACAATAAAAGTGTCTTTCAAATCCAAATAAAAACCAGTACTCAATAACAATTTAAAATGCCCTATGCTTCCACCTCTACCGATTTTCCATCTCCAACATATATCCATTTTTTTTAAGAATCAATTGGATTCCGGTAGCTTAGGCAACCCTTCATAGAAACACTGATGTTAGTAGTTGCACCTGAGTCGAACCACCAAGTGTTACTAGGTATTGACGCTAAATTGACTTCAGAATAGACCAAAGTAGGAAACATACTTTTGAGGATTGGAACAAAATTTAAATTGGTAGATACAAAAACAATTGTAGCTGAATTTAGAACACGAGAAATAAACTAATTATGCTCACATTATATAAAAAATAAATAATTATAAATATATATTCAAATAATGGTTTGTCGCCGCCGTCCGTTCCGACGTCTAGGGACATCTCAAACGTTTATGCGAGCGGTCGCGAAAAGATGGTTTAGACTCGCGTTTTTATGTTAAATATGTTCATTGCTTCTGAGGTGCTCAACAACTGAACTATCCTCTAATAAAAGCAAGGTTTTCGAAAAGGGGTTCTTATGGAGTCGCCACCAATGTTTTGACCGTAAACATTGGAAAAGGATAAAAAGGTGTTGATTTTAATAAAAACCAAACTTGGCCATTATAACCAGAGTTAGGCAAGGGAGTTAGTTACGTGTGGGGAAGGTGTTAGCACCCCACAACGCCCCTTTCGGGTTCCCTATGACGGATTCATTCATTAAGTGAAGATTACGAGAAACTACGCTATTACCCTATTTTATTTATACAGTATTCAAAAATGGCTATCTACATGATTTTATGTTATATTGCATACAGAAAGCAATAAATAAAACAATAAAAGAGAAGAGAATTTGAAAAGAACCTCCGTAGCAAGCTTTGTATTGCAAATCTTTAACAGTGAGGATGCGTTTTGGCAATCCCCCGCTCTACAAAGACTCTCCTCCCCGAATACAAGATCAACTCTACTAAATTTTAAAGAAGAATCGAATGCTGGAATACAATTCCTTAACTGATTGTTACCTTTTTAAGGCAATCGGAGAGTTCATTCGAAGTAGAGAGAGAAGACAAGTGTTTTGAGTTGTCTGGAGTGTGAAAAAGTGGCAAATGAGCCTCCTATTTATAGTTTTCGCAGCCTGGCAGCTTGGGACGGCCGTCTGGAGCTTGGAAATCAGGGATGGCCGTCTGGGGAAGTTGGGACGGCCGTCTCGAGCCTCAAAACAAGTTGGGACGACCGTCTGGAATTTGGGACGGCCGTTTGGACTTCTGGGACGGTCGTCCCAACTTCTGGGATGGCCATCTCGACTGTTTTTGCCAGATTTTGTGTTCTGGGACCCCCGAGAATCTTTCCTTTCTTTATTCGGATGTCGATTGATGCCGATAAACGTCCATTGAAGCTTTATCTTCATATAGGAAGTCTTCTTGGCCTATATTGAGATGTCGGGCAAGCTTTATCTTGTTATAGGAAGTCTCCTTAGCCTTTATTGAGAGGCCGGGCAAAATTAGGGGTCTACAGCTGCCCCCCTTCACCTGCCTAACTAATTGTTGGCCTAATATGCCGACAAAGTTTGTTGGTAGGGGAAGGAGTTAACCCTTTTTGCCCGGTCATCCTTCGGATGCTCCTTTGCTGAAGTTTGCTGATCCTTCGGATGATAAATATTTTTGATAGGTACCAAGCCCTATCTGGTTTGAGCCTTCTTTTATAAGGCTTTCATGAGTACTTACCTTCACCAGGTATGAGTCTGCATTTTGCTAGACCCTTGTGGGTACCTACCCCCACTAGGTATGAATCTGCTTTTTGATGAGTACCTACCCTCATCTGGTGTGAACCCTATTTCATAAGGTTCTTGTAGGTACCTACCCCCACCTGGTCCGAACCTTGTTCTACAAGGCTCTGTGTGGGTACTTACTTCCGAGGTGCTCAACATTGAACTATCCTCTAATAGAAGCAAGGTTTTTGCAACCCGTTTTTGTAATGCTCTGTGAGTATTTTACTCTACCTAATGCATTTTGCTCGGTTTTGATGAGTACCTACCCTCATCCGGTACAAACCTTATTTTATAAGGCTCTGGGGGGTACCTACCCCCACCTAGTACGAATATGCATTTTTCGCTAGATTCTGATGAGTACCTACCCTCATCCGGTACAAACCTTATTTTATAAGGCTCTGGTGGGTACCTACCCCCACCTGGTACGAATCTGCATTTTTTGCTAGATTCTGATGAGTACCTACCCTTATCCGGTACAAACCTTATTTTATAAGGCTCTGGTGGGTACCTACCCCCACCTGGTACGAACCCCGTTCTGCAAGGCTCTGATGAGTACCTACCCTCATCTGGTATAAACCTTATTTTATAAGGCTCTGGTGGGTACCTACCCCCACTTGGTACGAACCCCGTTCTACAAGACTCTGATGAGTACCTACCCTCATCCGGTATAAACCTTATTTTATAAGGCTCTGGTGGGTACCTACCCCCACCTGGTACGAACCCCGTTCTACAAGGCTCTGGTGGGTACCTACCCCCACCTGGTACGAACCCCGTTCTGCAAGGCTCTGATGGGTACCTACCCCCACCTGGTACGAACCCCGTTCTGCAAGGCTCTTGTGGGTACTACCCCCACCTGGTACGAACCCTATTCTATAAGGCTCTTGTGAGTACCTACCCCCACCTGGTACGAACCCTATTCTATAAGGCTCTTGTGGGTACCTACCCCCACCTGATACGAACCCTATTCTATAAGGCTCTTGTGGATACCTACCCCCACCTGGTACGAACCCTATTCTATAAGGCTCTGGTGAATACCTACCCTCACCTGGTACGAACCCTAATCTATAAGGATCTTGTGGGTACCTACCCCCACCTGGTAGGAACCCTATTCTATAAGGCTCTTGTGGGTACCTACCCCCACCTGGTACGAACCCTATTCTATAAGGCTCTGGTGAGTACCTACCCTCACCTGGTACGAACCCTATTCTATAAGGCTCTTGGGATGCTCTTTTTTGGCATTCAGTCTTTTGATTGATGAGTACAAACCCTCATCCGGTTTTTAGAGATGTGTTGGCGGCTTACTGTCTCTGATCATGCACCTATTCCGTGGGGAGTGATTAATTTTCTTTTTGACTTTTCTTTTTTAGTCATCCGGTTTTACCGGGGATTTCGTTGTTTTTGGCTTTCTTGTTTAGCCATCCGGCTTTGCGGGGGATTCTTTGTTTTTGGCTTTTCTGTTTAGCCATCCGGTCTTGCCGGGGATTCTTTGTTTTTGGCTTTTCTTTTTAACCATCCGGTCCTGCCGGGGATTCTTGTTTTTGACTTTTCTTTTTAGCCATCCGGTCTTGCCGGGGATTCTTTGTTTTTGGCTTTTCTTTTTTAGCCATCCGGTTTTACCGGTGATTCTTGTTTTGGCTTATTTTGTTTAGCCATCCGGTTTTACCGGTGATTTTTTGTTGGTTGCCTCTTGTTTTAGGCAGGAATCTCCTGGGGATTTGTGGTTTCGAGCTTTTCTATTTAACCGTCCGGTCTTTGCCGGGTTTTATTGATGATTGCCTCTTAATTTAGGCAGGAATCCATTGAGGATTTGTTTATTGTGCCTCTTGATTAGGCGGATGCTTCAATAGTGGTGAAGACTTTAAACTTGTTGTTTTTTCGCCTCTAGATAGGCTGATGTTCCACTTGAAGATATTTGCTCTTGATAATACCTCTGAGTAGGCAAATGCTTTATTGGAAGCTTTTGTGCTTTAGACTTGCATTGCCTCTTGCATAGGTTGATTTCCCGTTCCTTGGGGATATTGGCTCTTTGCTTGCCTTTGAGTAGGCAGAGGCTTTCTTGGGAGTGAAGGCTTTGCATTTCACTGGGGATATTCATATTGGGTGTTATAGGTGATTAACTCCCTGAGGATATGAATTTGTATTTTGCCTCTGTCGTAGGCTCGCTGGGGATAGTTTTTCTTTTTGGTGATCTGCCGAGGATTTGATTGTTTTCTCGGAGATCTATTTTGACTTGCCCCCTAGGGAGAAATGGAGTTTTTGACTCTTTATTGGATGTTGTTGTTTTGAGTTGGCTTTGCTTATGCTCTTATTCCGCTGGGGAATGGGCTTTTACTTTTATCTTGCGATTTTATCTCTTTTTCGCGATTTTGAAAATTTGGTTTTTAAATGTGTGCGCCTTTTTAATTTCTTTTATGCACACTGGCTTTTTATGTTATCTGCTGGATGAAGAGATTTATTTTTTTCTCTTTTCATTTTGGCAATCCCGGGGAGTTTATTGGCTTCCTGGGGATCCAATCTTTGATTTGATTTTGTATGATGGAGTCTTGGCTCCTAACTTTTGTGAAGCTCTTTATTGAGCAGAATGAAGAGATTTTCTTCTTTTTCTCTTTTTGGAGATTTGCCAAGGAATCTGTCGGCTTCCTGGGGATGGAGTCTTGGCCCCTGGCTTTGTGAAGCTCTTATTTGAGCTGGAAGATGGAAAAAAAATTTTGTTTTCCTCTTTTTGTAGATTTTCCTTGATATGCTCTACTTGGAGATTTTTATTCGGCCTTTTTCGTGCCTCTATTGGGGAATGAAAGTTTTCTTTTCTTTCTTCTTGTTGAACCCCTGGTGATATGGAGGATTTGACTCCGTATTTTCTTTGATGGACTCTTGTGTAGTCCTTATTCTCCTTTGGGGAAGTGGCGGAGATTCTGGATGAGTGTGTTCGATGACTCATGTGATGATACAACTGAGTCGTGAGGTAATCTTTTTGTTTTGCCTCTGGAGTAGGCATGATTCGCTTGGGGATGATCAAGCCTTTCCGTTGGCTTTTTCATGTTGATAACTTCCTTTTCTTTATATGGAAGGATGTGGATTGAAGCTTCAACTGACTCTTTTTTGACGACTCATGTGGTGGTGTTGAGTCATGGAGTAATTTTTGTTTTGTCTTTGGAGTAGGCCAGGATCCGCTTGGGAATCATCGAGCCTTTCCGTTGGCCTTTTTCTGGTGTACCTTCGTTTATTGGGGTAGAAGGTTTAGAGCTAGTTTCCTTGAAGCTCTTTATTATGCTAGAATGGTTTTGATTTCGCCTTTTTCTTTCGCGATTTTGATTTTTATCGCGAGTTATTTGAAATCTGGCTTTTTAATATATCACGTGTGCCTTTTTACTTTATAATTTTTGTACACGTGGGCTTTTTGAAAGGTAAACAAAAATAACAACTTTTATTTATTACTTCCTTTTTTCTTTTTTTTCTTGGTGATACATTCAAGCATTTTTTAACTACTAGAAAATATCTAAAGACCTCCTAATCATCTGCTTCTGGGCTGGAATGGGAGGATGGTGCTGGCGAAGGGATGCGACGGAGTATGCGGCGCTGGAACCTTGCCTGAGTCTGGACCAAATTCTCTATTTGACGATCAGTCCTATCTTGCCTCATGGTCAGCTGACTGAACTATTGTCCCATGAACTGGAACTGCCCTTCCATGTAGGCATGCTCGTCATCTATACGTCGATATAAGCCGGCGAAGTCTGGATCGTATGCTTGCTGTTGGGATTCCGAAGTCGTAGGGATGTCCTGCGACGTGTCGAAATCATGCATATCCAGCGAAATCGAGATGATGGGGTTTAAAATAAACCCTGATCCTTGTCTACTAAGGATGTTCATGTGGACTAGTGTTCCTCCGTTAATCGGCTCTAGTCGGAGGCTAGCTGGGAGATCTTCTCCGTCAGTGCATCCCCAATATTCAGCTAAAGGGGTGAGAAAGGGAGCCACCATGATAGCTCCTGCTGGGCCGCGAGTTCCGTAATCCTTTACGGCTTTCAGGAAGGCGTATCCTGGGTTGCATCTATGCCCTTGATGCATACAATATACAATGAAAAGGTCAGCCAATGTTACCTTTCCTTGGCTCTCCTTCCGGCTATGTATAGTCCTGGCTAGCAATTTATGGCATATACGGAGCGGAGGAGGAAAAGATGCCCCTTTCAGATGTGATGGCAGGGTATGAGTTCCAGTAACTTCCTTCCACATGCTAGTGGTAGTGAGAACAGTTGGTTTCTCGAGATATGCTGACCTGTATTTTGGTGTTCTCATGTCTGCTCGTTGGCAAAAAAAAGTGGTCCGGTATGCCCCGTCCATCCAATAGGAGACGGCTTGAGTAGGCGGCACTCCGGGAGTCGTGGAAGGCATCTCCACCAGATTGACAGAAGCCAGGAATTCCAGCGTAGCAGTACGGTGGATCCGAGTAGGTGGCTCACGAAGCAGAAAATCCCATCCTATGTTGTGGATGAACCTTCTAACATCTTGATCCCAGCCGAATGTAGTCAGGATTTCAAAATCCAAACATAGCATGGGATGCCAAGAAAATTGTTGGACATTTGCCAGCCGTTGTTGATGTGGCTCTGCCAGCAGAGTGTTAGTGACAGGACTTCCTCTAGTAGAGGTCCTGGTGCGCTTTCTCCTGGATGAGGCCTCTCCATGTTCCATTGTATATCTTACTTACTTAAGGATGCTAGAAGTGTATGGAAAGGGAGGAAAAGCAAGATAGAAGGCTTGAAATGTGGTACCAAGACCAAGATCCGTGCCTAGCATACATAGGGGAAGCCAGAAGAGTTGGGACGACCGTCTGGGGTTGGGACGACCGTCTCACTTGAAAATTCACCTTTGGGATGACCATCTGGGGAGTGGGACGACCTTCCCATTCAAAAACTGGCCTTGAGACGGGCGTCCCACTTGGATTTTGCTGTTTGGGACGACCGTCTCGATCCTTGGGACGGCTGTCCCGAGTTTTTCAAGTTGATTTTCATGTTTTTTTATGAGAAGGAAGATAGGATTCCATTCATTGATGTCTTAATGCATGTAATGTTTCATGATATGCATCCTATGATCTATTTCAATTAATATTTCAAAAGTTTTAACTGATGTGCTTTGACTTCGGGTGCATTCTTGGTGTTGTACCTTTCTGTCATCATGTTTCTTGATTAACAAGCTTGGTTGTACCGATTTGCCGTCTTGGACTTTTCTTGCTATAGCCGAAGAACAATTTTTGTGCGTAGGGCAACTGCCATGTCAATGCCCCTCTTCCTTTCCTTAGGGATTTCAACCTTCCTATTGATCACTATGTTTCCACATTCCTCCTTATTACTTGAATGCTTTATAGTGAAATGGTCAAGAGAAAAGACAGAAAAGGATTTATAACAAAGGCTTGTGTTTTAGAGGTGTAGACCCCTAATTTTGCCCGGTCTCTCAATAAAGGCTGAAGAGACTTCCTACAACAAGATAAAGCTCGCCTGACATCTCAATAAAGGCCAAGAAGACTTCCTATATGAAGATAAAGCTTTAACGGGCGTTCATCGGCACCAACCGACGTCCGAATAAAGAAAGGAAAGCTTCCCAGGGGTCCCAGAACACAAAAACTGGCCAAAACAGGTCGAGACCACCGTCCCAGAGTCGAGACGGCCGTCCCAACCTTCCCTGGCCAAGTGGGACGGCCGTCCCAAGTGAGACTGCCAATCCCAACTTTCAGGGGGTCCCAGCCTGTGTAAAAGATGCAGTTGCGACGACCGTCCCAACCCAGACGGCCATCCCAACCCAGAGGGGCGTCTCAAATGGTCAGGCAGCGAAAAACTATAAATAGGAGGCTCATTTGCCACTGTTTCACACACGAGAGAACTCCCAGTACTTGTCTATTCTCTTCCCTCTTCGAATGAACTCTCTGATTGCCTTAATAAGGTAACAATCAGTTAAGGAATCATATTCCAGCATTCGATTCTTCTGTAAAATTTAGTAGAGTCAGTGTTGTATTCGGAGAGGAGAGTCTTTGTAGAGCGAAGGATTGCCAAAACGCATCCTCACGATTAAAGATTCGCAATACAAAGCTTGCTACGGAGGTTCTGTTCAATTCTCTTCTCTTTTACTGCTTTTATTTATTGCTTTCTGTATGCAATAGTAAATAAAGTCATGTAGATAACCATTTTTAAACATTATGCAATAAAATAGGGTAATCGCGTAATTTCTCGTAATCTTTACTTAAATGAATTAATCCGTCATAGGGAACCCGAAAGGGGCGTTGTGGGGGTACTAACACCTTCCCCGCACGTAACTAACTCCCTTACCTAACTCTGGTTATGATGGCCAAGTTTGGTTTTTATTAAAATCAACACCTTTTTATCCTTTTCCAATGTTTACGGTCAAAACATTGGTGGCGACTCCAAAAGAACCCCTTTTCGAAAACCTTGCTTTTATTAGAGGATAGTTCAGTTGTTGAGCACCTCGGAAGCAATGAACATAATTTTAACATAAAACGCGAGTCTAAACCATCTTTTTGCGACCGCTCGCATAAATGTTCGAGATGTCCCTGGACGTCGGAACGGACGGCGGCGACAGATGGCGACTCCACTGGGGAAGCTAGAGAGTTGATCCCATTTAGTGACGGATAAAACTCAAACTAAGTAAAGATTTGAAATTACGCCTTTACCCTTTTCCATATGTTTTATTGTATGGCTTTAATAATTGCTGTATGATTATTTTCTGCAAATTGTCTGAAATATAAATTGCACACAAAAACCCTTGCACACAACAGTCCCTCTATACCCGGGGGCAAGAGTGAATACCTATAGGGAGTGGGTGGCAGATACGACCGGCTTGTTGGCACACGGGGCTACAACCGTTGTCGGAAACCACCAACTCAAGGTGATAACTCTCTTCTTTTGGTCTAAGGATGTCGCCACGAAGTTCTGTGCATGACCAGAGGACTAAGAGATTGAGAGGTCCCTATAATGGGGGCACCTTGGGGACCTTTGTCCTTGGTGAGAACAGTTTAGAACCACCTAAACCAAGCACGTTTCTGCAGGAAAACCCTACCTCGTGATTAAATAAGCGTGGCTCTGCTCGTGGATGTATGAATTGTGTGTGCATTTGTTTACTACATTTGTATTGATGCATTAGCATAGTGTAATCATACAACAAACAAAAATAGTAAAAAACCCTAAAAATCATAAAAGTGATAAGATAAACCAACTTTATCTCGAACAGTCTTCAGTTAAGCTAGCCTGGTTTCAGGTTCTTTGTAAGCTAAGTAGCCACATTGACCGACAGAAGAGATAAAGGTTCATAAAAAATATAAAAACAAATTAAAGCCATAAAAATATCTTTTACAATAAAAAGATTTTCAACAATGTCGTATCATTCATACCACATCATCCAATAAGTGGTAAAACTAAGAGAGAAAATAAATGCACTAAGAAAAGTATGCATGCACATCATTTTAATAAACCTCCAAAAAATGGGTCTTAGGAGCATTTTTTGGGAAAATTACTAGGCCAAATCCCCTTCGGGAATTTGCAACTTGGTTCTTCACCCTTTTCTCTTCGTTTTGACATGTTGTGCGTCCAAATCGGACAACCCAGTCAAAAGTTATTCCACTTTCAATATCTGTTGTCATAAAAAATATTGCACATTCATTCTAGGATGCATTAGATATCCTTAGACAATAGCGAAAGAGACCCAAGTGTGTTTATCACCTTCCTAGAAGAGATAAGTGCGCTAAGGTATGTTGGCAACCTTTGAAAAAAGGGAAGTTAGCACACTAAGGTGGGTATGGTACCCTTAAAACATAGGCTTTTGAGAAGATACCAAAGCTATTGTCTAAGACATATTTATTTCACACTAATCATTTAAAATAAAAAGCTATAATAGAAATCTTTAAATCATTTAGAAAGTGGCTGGTCTTCTACTTGTTCTCACTCGCGCTCAAAAAGCCAAGAAAATGGAGAAATTAGAGGAGCAAAATCGTATGCTCACCGCTGAGCTTAACGCCATAAAGGAGCAGGTGCCGCAATTAAAGGAGTGGTTAGAGAAACAAAACCACAGGCTCATCACTGAGCTTAACTTCGTAAAAGAGCAGATAGCGTATTTAATGGAACTAATACGCCAACAATGTCTCTATAATGAGGTTTCCAAACAACAAATTCCTGCCCTAGAAGAGAAATTAAGGGCATTAGAGGAATACAACTTTGATGTAAAGGAGGTAACCGATGTCAAAAATACTCGATTCCCTCCCAAGTTTAAGAAATCCCACGCATCATTCAAGAAGCCCTTTGGCAAGAAAAAGGAGGGAAGTGTAAATGTCATGAACTTTGCTACTCTTTCTTCCTCTTCACCATCAGCTGGACAGTCACGTAGACAAGAGAAGAAATTCACTCCCATCCCAATCTCTTATGGGAGTCTGCTGCCAAGGATTTTAGAGGCCAAACTCTTAACACGTATCTCCCCAAAGAAAAAAGATCCACCTTACCCCGGTTGGTACAAACTCAACGAAAAATGTGATTACCACTCAGGTGCTCCTGGGCATTCTGTGGAGAATTGCGTCAACCTGAAATATAGGGTTCAAGAATTATTGAATGCCGGGTGGATTACTTTCGACGCCTCTACTCCAAAAGTAGATGATCAGCCTCTTTCCAAACCCGAATGAAGGATGGGCTAAGGAAGATCAGCTAACTAGGGCTCCCCATTTTGTGCATCTTTTGGTTAAAATAAAAAAATATAAATACCAAAAATATATAATAAAAAAAAATATATTAAAAAGCTTCCGATGCATCTCTCGCGGTCTCTGCTCATGGCCGCGAGATCTTTTGATTAAAGGGACTCGTATATATTTCTCTTTTCATCAATACAATGAGGCATTTTTCATAATATTCATATGCTTCTCATTCTTTTCTCTCTCATTCCAAAATAATTGAATAAAATCTACACCCAAATAAGGACCATATAAACAGTCATGTCTGTGATTGAAAGCTCTCTGCGGGATCTAAAAGCTGAAGGCGAATGGATTGAGTCAGACAGTGAGGAGGGGACCATTTCCCCGGACATGCAAAGACTGTTGGAAAAATAAGCTCAAAGGATACATCCCAGATTTTAAGGATAATCCTTTAAAGTACGACCCTACAAAAGATCAAGTCGTACAAAGAAAAAGAGAAGTCTCCCCTCCACACCTTAAAGACGATCTTCCGAAAAGGAGGGATATTAGCATCAAGGGTAGCATTAGTCATTAGATGTCCTTCTTCTGATTTTAAGGGGCGTAAACCCAATGACTATTGGAGATCACTCCTCGGGGTGTGCCCGACCCCCGAGCATCTCTAGGGCACACATTTTCCTGAAATTACAAAAGAATACTATTCTTACTATCTGCTTCTCTTCCTGCTAAACATGTCTATACCCCATTAAATAACCATGTTTAGACAAACGTTCTGTTCCAAAATGTGTCAAAATAATCAAAGCGTCATAGACAAAAAAAAAGTCCGCTAGGTATCCTAAAAAATGAAAAAGGGGAACCTAGACAAAAGTTAGGACACATCACAACATCCTAGGCTAAAAACCCAAAAGGGCGGACTAGGAAAGTTAATCAGTCACAAATAGGCGCCATAAAGTAATCAGCTGAAGATGCCACCTCATTAAAACAAAACGTTTGTTTCAACTAGCCTAAACACTGACCAACCCTGGCTAGCTATTCTTACAAAAACTATTATTTCAAAAAAAAAATCTCACTAAAACACAAACCTTTGCAATAAATCCCTTTCTTTCTATTCTCTTGATCCTTCACAATAAAGCATTCAAGTAATTAACTGGGAAATGTGAAAATATAGTGATCAATAGGAGGATTGAAATCCCTAAGGAAAGGAAGAGGGGCATTGACATGACAGTTGCTCTATATTCAAAATGATTACTCCTCGATTATAGCAAAGATCCGAGATGGCAAATCGGTACAGCTAATCATGTTGACAAAAGCACATGATGATGGAAGTAAACTTAACAGAAGCTGAACAGATTCAAAGCCGATATGACCAGCTAAACCTTATTGAAGAAAAATGGCTAAATGTTATATGTCGTGAGCAAGCCTATCAAAGAAAAATAAAAAAGGCTTACGAAAAAAGTCAACCATCATATTTACCATAAGAGGAATTTAATGGTAAATAATGTGCTTCTGACCCAGAAAAATAAAATTGGAAAATGGGCAGTGAACTATGAAGGACCCCTTGGGGTCAAATGAGCTTTCTCGGAAGGGGCTCTTATCTTCATCAATATGGATGGAAAAGAACTTCGACACCTAATCAACTCCGGTACGGTGAAGAAGTATTATGTTTGAAGACATTGCTCATGACCCGTCAGGAATGAAAACCCGCAAAGGGCATCCTTGGGCAAAAGATAGGGTCTATATCCCTCGCTAGGATACGTCCTAGGCAAAAAGTAGAGGTAATAAATAAAAAAAAGAAACTAAGAGCAATGGTTACTTTAGTCGAAAACCGAAAAGGCGACTAAAGTAACATTCTTCCAGAAGCAAGCAGTCTGCATAGTCTTCACTCTGAGCTCAGGCATCTCAACTGAAGCAATTAGGAGAACTAGGGGGCAGATATCATGGACATGATTGTTCAAGCCTATATAGTATAGCCAACCCTGACCATCCATTCTTCTAAACACCTTTTGAAATCCTTCTATAAAAGAATAAAACTTTTGCTCATTTATCAATAAAATTCCCTTTCATTTCCTTTCTCTTGACCAAATATTATGGAAATGTCTCTTTATTGATAAATCATAAATATGTGCAAAGACTTTTTAACCAAAGATCAAGCATGCATCTAAAAAAGAGGAAGCATAAAAATAATAAAAGAATAAGTGCCTGATAGGATATTCTTAGGTAAAAATTAGGGTAGCCTGCTAGATCGGAAACCCCAAAAGAACGGTCTAGGAAAAAGATAAGGCAAAAGCCCCCTAAGATATTATAGGCAAAAATTAAGGCAGCCCGCTAGATCGAAAACCCGTAAAGGGCGGTCTAGGAAAAAGATAGGGCTAAAACCAAAAGATGAATAAAAGAGGAGTCCATCATCATGAAGGAGGAGCCCATCATCATAAAAAAGGAGCCCATCGGCGTATTCATAAGAAGCCAACGGGAGAAGGCCAGTTACTTTCTAAATGCATCAAAAATAAATAAACAATAGATTGCATTTAGGACATACACACACAAAGTAGTTGCATAATACGACTTTGTCAAAATCAAGAAAAATAATTTTCTTCAAACAAGAATAATAAACATGCATATAAGGAGGATAGTCTCCATACTTGTGATTGAAAACAGGAGGCGCCAGAATCCAGTCTCCATATGAAAATCAAAATCGCGAAAGGCGAAATCAAAACCATTTCATTAGAATAAAGAGCTTCGAGGAAACTAGCTCTAACCTTCTACACCAATAAAAGAAGGTACATCGAAAAAAGAGGCCATCGGAAAGGCTCGATCATCCCCAAGCGGATCCTTGCCTACTCCAAAGGCAAAACAAAAAATTACTCCACGACTCAGCATCATCATCACATGAGTCGTCAACCATAGTCATTTAAAGATCCGACCACCATCCTTCCATCTAAGAAAGAAGGAAGCCATCAACATAGAAAAGCCAACGGAAAGGCTCGATCATCCCCAAGCGGATCCTTGCCTACTCCAAAGGCAAAACAAAAATTACTTCGTGACTCAGCACCACCACATGAGTTGTCAAAAAGAGTCAGTCGAAGCTTCAATCAACATCCTTCCATATAAAGAAAAGGAAGTTATCAACATGAAAAAGCCAACGGAAAGGCTTGATCATCCCGAAGCGGATCCTTGCCTACTCCAAAGGCAAAACAAAAATTACTTCGTGACTCAGCACCACCACATGAGTTGTCAAAAAGAGTCAGTCGAAGCTTCAATCAACATCCTTCCATATAAAGAAAAGGAAGTTATCAACATGAAAAAGCCAACGGAAAGGCTTGATCATCCCGAAGCGGATCCTTGCCTACTCCAGAGGCAAGACAAAAAGATTACCTCACGACTCAGCGGCATCACCACATGAGTCATCAAGTACACTCATACAAGAATCTCCGCTTCATTCCCCAAACGAAAATAAGGACTACACAAGAGTCCATCAAAGAAAATATGGAGTCAAATCCTCCCTATAACCAGGGGGCAACAAAAAGAAAGAAAAGAAAAACTTTCATTCCCCAATAGAGGCCACAACGAGAAAGGGCCAAATAAAAATCTCCAAGTAGAAGCATATCAAGAAAAGTCTACAAAAAGACAAAAAGAAGAAAAATCTCTTCTTCCAGCTCAAATAGGAGCTTCACAAGACCAGGAGCCAAGACTCCATCATCAAAATTAGATCCCCAGGAAGTTGACAAACTCCTTGGTGAATCTCAAAAAAGAAAAAGAAAAAAATCTCTTCATCCCGCTCAATAAAGAGCTTCACAAAAGTCGGGAGCTCAAGACTCCATCATCATAAAAAAAAAAAAATCAAATCAAGGATTAGATCCCCCAAGAAAAGAAAAATTCTCTAGGGATCGCTAAAAAGAAAAAAGATATCCTTTCATCCAAAGAAAAAGCCAATGTGCATAAAAGGCGCACATATGTAAAAACCCATTCCCCAGCAGGAATAAGAGCATAGGTAAAGCCAGCTCAAACAACAGCGTCCAATAAGGAGTCAAAAACTCCATCCCTCCCTAGGGGACAATCCAAAATAGATCTCCAGAAAACGATCAAATCCCTGGTGGATCACCAAAAAGAAATATCCCTAGCGAGCCCACCAACAAAGGCAAAATACAAATTCATATCCTCAGGGAGTTAATCGCCTATAACGCCCAATATGGATATCCTCAATGAAAGGCAAAACCTTCACTCCCAAGAATGCCTATGCCTACTCAGAGGTAAGCAAAGAGCCGATATCCCCAAGAAACGGGAAATCAACCTATGCAAGAGGCAATACAAACACAAAGCTTCCAAAAAGCATCTGCCTACTTAGAGGTATTATCAAGAACAAATATCCTCAAGTAGAACATCAGCCTATTCAGAAGCGAAAAACAACAAGTAAAAAGCCTTCACCACTATTGAAGCATCTGCCTAATCAAGAGGCACAACCAACAAAAATCAACAAATCCCCAGTGGATTCCTGCCTAAATAAGAGGCAACCAGCAAAAGAATCCCTGGCAAAGCTGGATGGCTAAACAAGAAAAGCCAAAAACAAAGAATCCCCGGCAAGACCGGATAGCTAAAAGAAAATCCAAAACAAGAATCCCCGGCAAGACCGGATGGCTAAAAGGAAAAGCCAAAAACAAAGAAATCCCTGGTAAAACCGGATGACTAAAAAAGAAAAGTAAAAAAGAAAAATCAATCATTCCCCATGGAATAGGCGCATGATCAAAGACAATAAGCCGCCAACACATCTCCAAAAACCAGATGAGGGTTTGTACTCATCAATCAAAAGACTGACTACCGAAAAAGTGCGTCCTAAGAGTCTTGCAGAATGGGACTCGTTCAGAACCTTGCAGAACGGGGTTCATACCGGGTGGGGGTAGGTACCCATCAGAGCCTTATAGAATAGGGTTCGTACCAGGTGGGGGTAGGTACCCATCAGAGACTTATAGAATAGGGTTCGTACCGGGTGGGGGTAGGTACCCACAAGAGCCTTATAGAATAGGGTTTGTACCGGGTGAGGGTAGGTACTCATCAGAGCCTTATAGAATATGGTTCGTACCAGGTGGGGGTAGGTACCCACAAGAGCCTTATAGAATAGGGTTCGTACCGGGTGAGGATAGGTACTCATCGTAGCCTTATAGAATAGGGTTCGTACCAGGTGGGGGTAGGTACCCACAAGAGCCTTATAGAATAGGGTTCGTACCAGGTGGGGGTAGGTACCCATCGAGCCTTATAGAATAGGGTTCGTACGGGTGGGGGTAGGTACCCACAAGAGCCTTATAGAATAGGGTTCGTACCAGGTGGGGGTAGGTACCCATCAGAGCCTTATAGAATAGGGTTCGTACCGGGTGGGGATAGGTACCCACAAGAGCCTTATAGAATAAGGTTCGTACCAGGTGGGGGTAGGTACCCACAAGAGCCTTATAGAATAGGGTTCGTACCAGGTGGGGGTAGGTACCCATCAGAGCCTTATAGAATAGGGTTCGTACCGGGTGGGGGTAGGTACCCACAAGAGCCTTATAGAATAGGGTTCGTACCGGGTGAGGGTAGGTACTCATCAGAGCCTTATAGAATAAGGTTCGTACCAGGTGGGGGTAGATACCCACAAGAGCCTTATGGAATAGGGTTCGTACCGGGTGAGGGTAGGTACTCATCAGAGCCTTATAGAATAGGGTTCGTACCAGGTGGGGGTAGGTACCCACCAAAGCCTTATAAAATAAGGTCTATACCAGATGAGGGTAGATACTCATCAGAATCTAGGAAAATGCAGATTCGTACCAGGTGGGGATAGGTACCCACCAGAGCCTTATAAAATAAGGTTTGTATTAGATGAGGGTAGGTACTCATCAGAATCTAGCAAAAATGCAGATTCGTACCAGGTGGGGGTAGGTACCCACCAGAGCCTTATAAAATAAGGTTTATACCGGATGAGGGTAGGTACTCATCAGAATCTAGCAAAAATGTAGATTCGTACCAGGTGGGGGTAGGTACCCACCAGAGCCTTACAAAATAAGGTTTATACCAGATGAGGGTAGGTACTCATTAGATTCTAGCAAAATGCAGATTCATACCAGGTGGGGGTAGGTACCCACCAAAGCCTTATAAAATAAGGTTTGTACCGGATGAGGGTAGGTACTCATCAAAACTTAGCAGAATGCATTAGGTGGAGTAAAATACTCACCTAAGCATTACAAAAACGGGTTGCAAATACCTCGCTTCTATTAGAGGATAGTTCAAGTGTTGAGCACCTCGGAAGTGAGTACCCACAAGAGTTTAGCAAAATGCGAACTCATACCGGGTGAGGGTAGGTACTCACCAAAGCCTTGCAAAAACAAGGTTCATACCTAGTGGGGGTAGGTACCCACAAGAGTCTAGTGAAATACAGACTCGTACCGGGTGAGGGTAAGTACTCACCAGAGCCTTATAAAGTAAGGCTCAAACCAGATAGGGGTTGGTTCCTATCAAAAATATTTATCATCCGGAGGATCAGCAAAGAAGCATCTGAAGGATAACCGGGAAAAAGGGTTAACTAATTCCCCTACCATCTAATTTTGTCGGCATATTAAGCTAACAAATTAGGCAGGCAGGTGAAGGGGGGGGCAGCTGTAGACCCCTAATTTTGCCCGGTCTCTCAATAAAGGCTAAAGAGACTTCCTACAACAAGATAAAGCTCGCCTGGCATCTCAATAAAGGCCAAGAAGACTTCCTATATGAAGATAAAGCTTTAATGGGCATTCATTGGCACTAACCGACATC
Organism: Sphenostylis stenocarpa; assembly: GCA_963425845.1. Classification (NCBI taxonomy): domain Eukaryota; kingdom Viridiplantae; phylum Streptophyta; class Magnoliopsida; order Fabales; family Fabaceae; genus Sphenostylis; species Sphenostylis stenocarpa. Next base: position 34,435,563 of record OY731400.1, on the reverse strand, counting down.
CGAATAAAGAAAGGAAAGCTTCCCAGGGGTCCCAGAACACAAAAACTGGCCAAAACAGGTCGAGACCACCGTCCCAGAGTCGAGACGGCCGTCCCAACCTTCCCTGGCCAAGTGGGACGACCATCCCAAGTGAGACTGCCAGTCCCAGCTTTCAGGGGGTCCCAGCCTGTGTAAAAGATGCAGTTGGGACGGCCGTCCCAACCCAGATGGTCGTCCCAACCCAGAGGGGCGTCTCAAATGGTCAGGCAGCGAAAAACTATAAATAGGAGGCTCATTTGCCACTGTTTCACACACCAGACAACTCCCAGTACTTGTCTATTCTCTTCCCTCTTCAAATGAACTCTCTGATTGCCTTAATAAGGTAACAATCAGTTAAGGAATCATATTCCAACATTCGATTCTTCTGTAAAATTTAGTAGAGTCAGTGTTGTATTCGGAGAGGAGAGTCTTTGTAGAGCGAAGGATTGCCAAAACGCATCCTCACGATTAAAGATTCGCAATACAAAGCTTGCTACGAAGGTTCTGTTCAATTCTCTTCTCTTTTACTGCTTTTATTTATTGCTTTATGTATGCAATAGTAAATAAAGTCATGTAGATAACCATTTTTAAACATTATGCAATAAAATAGGGTAATCGCGTAATTTCTCGTAATCTTTACTTAAATGAATTAATCCGTCATAGGGAACCCGAAAGGGGCGTTGTGGGGGTGCTAACACCTTCCCCGCACGTAACTAACTCCCTTACCTAACTCTGGTTATGATGGCGAAGTTTGGTTTTTATTAAAATCAACACGTTTTTATCCTTTTCTAATGTTTACGGTCAAAACATTGGTGGCGACTCCAAAAGAACCCCTTTTCGAAAACCTTGCTTTTATTAGAGGATAGTTCAGTTGTTGAGCACCTTGGAAGCAATGAACATAATTTTAACATAAAACGCGAGTCTAAACCATCTTTTTGTGACCGCTCGCATAAACATTCGAGATGTCCCTGGACGTCGGAACGGACGGCGGCGACAAGAGGGATATTTTTGTAATAGAGGTTTTTGTAAGAATGGCTAGCCAAGGTTGGTCGGTGTTTGGGCTAGTTTAGAAAAACATTTTGTTCTTATAACGTGGCGTCTTTGTTTACTTATTTTATGGCGCCTTTTGTGATTGATTAACTTTCCTGGGCCGCCCTTTCAGGTTTTCAGCCTAGGATGTTATGCTTATGTCCTAACTTTTGTATAGGTTTCCCTTTTTGTATTTATTTTTTTAGGAATACCTAGCGGACTTTTCGTAACCCTAACTTTTGTCCAGGCTACCCTTTATTATTGTTCGGGTCTCCTGCCGGGTTTACCCTAACTTTTGTGCAGTCCCCTTTTGTGGGTTTCCTGCCGGGTATTTTTGCCCTTTTATTTTCTTGTCTTGGCCTTTGGCCTTGACGGGCTCTCCTTTTTTGTATATATATATATATATTTATTCTTTTTTTTTGCACAACATTGTCGAAACTTGATTCTATCGAGATAACTTTTATCCGTGTTTCTAGTTAATCAATCATATTTGACTTTGCTTTGTGACACTTTGATTGTTCTGACGCATTTTGGAACAAAATGTCTATCTAAACCTTGTTTATTAAAAATGGGGTATAGATATATTTAGCAAGAAAAGAAGCAGATAGTAAGAATAACATTCTTTTGTAATTTCAGGGAAATGTGTGCCCTAGAGATGCTCGGGGGTCGGGCATACCCCGAGGAGTGATCTCTAATAGTCACTAGGTTTACATCCCTTAGAATTGGAAGAAGGACACCTAATGACTAACGCTACCCTTTGCGCTAATACCCCTCCTTTTCGGAATATCGTCTTTGAGGGGTAAGACTTTCCTGTTTTCCGTATGGTTTGATCTTTTGTAGGGTTGTACCCTAAACCATACTTTAAAGAATTATCTTTGAAATCCGGTGGCTCTTTTATTCCTTGAGCATTCTTTCCAAGCCCCTGTCCTGGGCGATATCCATATCTTTTCATCATATGGGCCACCTTTGTATTACCAGGAAGTCTTTCTATGTTAGCAATTTCGAGCGCTTGAAAAGATGTTTTAAGAGCCTCTTCACCGCATCCACATATGGTTGGACAGACGGTTTGCTAATTAAAAAGTCTTCTTCAGCTTGAACTGTGACAAGTTTATCATTTGTCACAAACTTGACTTTTTGGTGAAGGGTTGAAGGTATTGCCTTAGCGCTATGAATCCAAGGTCTACCAAGGAGAAAACTATATGCTAGCGTGATATCCATCACATGGAAGTCTATGTTAAAGATAGTAGGGCCAATTTGAATTGGTAGACTAATCTCTCCTACTCCACGTCTTGATCCATCAAAGGCTCGAACAATTGTATTACTCGGGCGCATGTGGGTTCCTTGCACTGTTATCTTGTCAAGTGTGCCTTTAGGCATGACATTTAAGGATGACCCATTATCCACAAGAACTTTGGAAATGAGATATTCCTTACATTTGACAGAAATATGCAAGGGCTTATTGTGATTTGACCCTTCTAAAGGGAGTTCTTCATTTGTGAAGGTAAGATGGTCATTAGTTGTAATGTTACCAATGATTCCTTCAAATTTGTCTTGGGATATTGCATGCGGAACGAATGATTCATTCAAAACCTTTAACAGTGAGTTTCGATGCGACTCCGAACTCATTATAAGTGATAACAAGATTATCTTTGCAGGAGTGCGATTGAGTTGATCGATGATGGAGTACTCACTTTGTCTTATGTACTGGAGTAACTCATCTGTCTCCTCCTTGGATTCTTTTTCCTCTTCGGCCTTATTTTTTGCCTTATCTTTAGGAATATTATCTTGTAATTCCTTGGGGGAGTATATTCTTCCGCTTCTAGTCATGTCCCCAATACCGGCTATGTTGGAGATATCTTGATTAACTGGTGATTCTTCTAAGTATCTCCAAGGTACAACTTTATTTGATGAATAAGGGAAAGGATGAGGCATGAATAAACGTAAAGGCGTTATTGCCTCTTCCCTTTTATCGATTGGAATGACCAACGATTCTTGTTTGTTATTGTCTTTGGGTCTATCGACCGTTGTAGAGATTTTGATGACGAAAGACTTCTTTTCCATTTACTCTGATTTGTGGAAAGCACATCAATTAATCCTTTCTTTTTATTATCTTTATTATTAAAATGAGGAGGGATGTATGAATGTATGCAACTTATGAATGCAATAGACAGTTTAAGGAAATCCTTTTTATTTTAACTAGAAAGTGTTTATCCTTCTATACAATGCTTTGAAGCAAGTGTTGACAAAAACGAAGAAGCTTGAAGAATCTTATAGGTAAATTAGGTTTTCTTTGTAATTCGTCTTTAGCTATTCTCACATGATTTCTGAGCGTCTTGATTTGCTCATGTACCGCCTGGCTCATATCTTCACTGTATCGATGAGCCTCTTTTATCTTTTCTTCTTGATGAACGATCAAGGCATGCTGTTGGTCAGACCTCTTTATTACTTGGTCTCTTTCACGAAGTAATTGACCATACTGAGCTAATCCATCTCTTTCTTTATCATGTAGCTCATCCAGGTTTTCTCTGTATCTTTCAACGGTTTCCCACCACTTTTGTGCTTCTGACCGAGTTTCTGCTAGGTCATCTTGTATTAACTTGATCGTTTTTGCCTGTTCTGCAAGCACACTCTCAAGATGTGATATTTCGTCATTCATGTCCCGGAATAGACTATCTTGCTCAAGCCTCAGAATTTTCAGTGCTTGTTTAGTCTCTTCTTGATAGTTAGCACAATCATTCTTAAGACGCTCTATTTCATGGTCCTTCTTTTTACATTGCCTTTTTAGACCATCTATTATAAGGGTTGCTTCTTGCTCTTTTTCTTCGAAGGCCCTCAATTGAGCTTCCATTACTTCTACCCTTTTATTTAAGGCATTGACCTGCAATTGTAGTTCTTCATTGACTAATGTTGTTGTGAATGTAGCAGATGGTTGGGGTATCTTTCTACTTTTCCTCCATTCTTCATATTCATGGGATGTAGATACCTGAACCTTTCCGAGTTCTTTATCTCCTATATAGACTGGTCTTTCCCATGCTTTCTGGACAACGGATACTTCTTCAAAACTATGGGAGTAATGGCATAGACTCAGCCCTCTGAGCTCTTCTTGAGTTGGCATAGTCTGGGTTCTCATGAGTTGTCTCATAGCTATATTGGGAGAGTAAGCTATACAACCCCTGAGGCCTAGTAGTGGTATGCTCAGGTAATCTCCGCATCATACAAGAATATAACCGGGTCGGAACCAAGGGCAAACCCATGATACATGCTCTATGTTCCAATTTTCTAACTCGGTTTTCCATTCTAAAGCTTGATGATGCTGAAGAGTGGGATTTTTGCAAAACTTCTTAAAGGATCAGGGAATATGCCCATGTAGCTTGAAGCGTAAAAGTGAGTAATGCCCCATACATATAGTAATGAAGTGCAACATCTAAGTGTTTTCCCCTGTTTCTGTCGGCAAAAATCTACTGAAAGCAGGGTATCAGCAAGAATCGCAGGTATAGGACTCTTAGAGTATACATCCCAGGCAAAGAATGCATCTATTGCAGCATGATCCACAACGTTCACATGAAATGGGAATAATATGATTCCGAACATTGCCAATGCTAGAGTTTTGTTGAAGGTAGACCAATCTTTCTTTTCGGCCAAAGAGATTAAGTGGTCTTCTATTATTGACATTTTCCAACCTCGGATGTTCCCTTTTCCCTCTAGGATGGATTGATGAGGAGGCAATCGTATGATAGTAGCAACCTTACTCACGGCCACATACACTCCTGAGCAGACATAGACCCCGACTGACTGAGGCCATCTAACCATGAGTTCATATTCTTCTAAGGTTGGTACTAAATCGAACTGCGAAAACTCAAAGCAGTGCAGATTGGGGTTCCAGAAGTGGACCAATGCTCTAACAAAGATAGGATCGATGTTGATTTTCAGGAGGTCAAGAATCCTTCCATAAGATTTCTCAAAATTAGCACTGACCTCTGGCGGCATATATGTACACAACTTCCTTAACTTCTCTACACGGCATAGGAGGATTTCCACATTCTTTAACTGTCTATTACTGGATCCCTCCATTATCTAAAAGAAATGAAAATGCATGATATGAGGATGAGTTCTTGTAAGTGTATGCATGCAAGTGTTTGTTTTTCTAAATATTATCATGTTTTATTCCTAATATGATACATGATAGTGCTTGGTTTTTTCTTGAAAAGAAAACTATCTATATGAATGTTTTATGGATTTTGGTGAAGAGAGTCCTATTTTCTTCTCTTATTATTTTTATGAACATATGTTGTATGAATCATAAGACTTTTGTCAAAAATCTTTTTATTATAAAAAGTCATTTTTACAGCTTTGAATTATTTTTACATTTTTTATGACCCTTTATCTCTTCTGTCGGCCAACGTGACTACTTAGCTTACAAAGAACCTGAAACCAGGCTAGCTTAACCGAAGACTGTCCGAGATAAAGTTGGTTTATCTTATCACTTTTATGGTTTTTTAGGGTTTTTCACTATTTTTGTTTGTTGTATGATTACCCTATGCTAATGCATCAATACAAATGCAGCAAACGAATGCACACATAATTCATTCATCCATGAGCAGAGCCACGCTTATTACGAGGTGGGGTTTTCCTGTAGAAACGTGCTTGGTTTAGGTGGTTCTAAACTGTTCTCACCAAGGCCAAAGGTCCCCAAGGTGCCCCCATTATAGGGACCTCTCAATCTCTCAGTCCTCGGGTCATGCATGGAACTCCGTGTCGACATCCTTGGACCAAAAGAAGAGAGTTATCACCTTGAGTTGGTGGTTTCCGACAATGGTTGTAGCCCCGTGTGCCAACAAGCCGGTCGTATTTGCCACCCACTCCCTATAGGTATTCACTCTTGCCCCTGGGTATAGAGGGACTGTAGTGTGTAAGGGTTTTTGTGTGCAATTTATATTTCAAACAATTTGCAGAAAATAATCATACAACAATTTATTAAAGCCATACAATAAAACATACGGAAGAGGGTAAAGGCGTAATTTCAAATCTTTACTTAGTTTGAATTTTATCCGTCACTAAATGGGATCAACTCTCTAGCTTCCCCAGTGGAGTCGCCATTTGTCGCCACCGTCCGTTCTGACGTCTAGGGACATCTCGAACGTTTATGCGAGCGGTCGCGAAAATATGGTTTAGACTCGCGTTTTTATGTTTGATTAGTCATTATTTTCCCGCATTTTCTTATCTTTATATACTTATCTTAATTGGTGCATTGTGTTTAATTATCTATTATTAGTGCATTTTCATTGATTGGGCTTCATTGGGCCAATAATTTAGATTTTTATCTATTTGATCTAATTTTTACTCATAAAGCAATTTTGGACTTGAAAAATTGGGCCGAATGTCATATTTTATTTTATACGGGTACTGACATTAGTTTATTGTTTTATTTATCATTTTTTCTACAGATCTCCAAATAACATGATTCTAAAATAATTATAAACTAGACACATTGAGCTTTCCACAGGATCCAAAATCATTCAATTCGAAGCTAAATTGGATTTTACATAAATTATCCAAAACGGGTCAAGCGCACCAGGCCGGCCCAATGGACATGCTTCAGTAATTTAAGTCTCATAAATTCATTAAAGCTCCGAAAATAGTAGAAACGGTGGCGTTTTAAAGCTAACTCAAGAGGCTTTCGTTGGAGACCAAAATCGCTTAATTTGGATAAGTATTGAAAATACTGCACGTGTTTGAAGTTCATGGACCTGCACTGAAGCCAATTTATGATGTGTTTCATGGACTAGTTGAGCCCAAACCTCGATTAAGATTAGGGTTAGGGTTATTTATATAGGAGAGGCACATCACACGAAAGGAATACAATCACACAAGGACTAGGCAGCCACCACACTTCCGTCTTTCATCTTCTGCAATTTACATTCAAGTTTGTTACTCTTCTGTCATTATTTTTAAATTCTTGTTTCAATTTTAATTATGTTTCTTCTATTGCGTTTTCAACTTTCTATGGATAGCTAAATCTTTGTATTGATTTTCTGAGAAGAATGCAAGTAGATCTTTGAGGTTTTGTTCTTCAATTTCATATTGTTTGTTCTCTTAACTCTTCATCTTCTAATCTCAGTATTGAATTATAATCTGTTTATGCTTAATAAACCGAAACTTATATCACAGTTTGCTTAATTCTGTGTTAGATATGAGATTATGTGATGTATGCAATGCTTAATTGTATAAGGATAATTTGGGGTTAATCTTCGCTTAGTTGGTTAATTTCATGTTAAAATAAGGGTTAAGGAAAATTTGGGATTAATCTTCGCTTAGTTGGTTAATTTCATATTGGAACAAGGGTAAAAGCTAATTTGAGATTAATCTTCGCTTAGTTGATTAATTTTGAATTAGAATATAATTTGGGATTTATCTTCGCTTAGTTGGTGAATTTTGAATTAATTTCGTAATCTAGGATAAGTGACACTGCATTAGAATCAGGAAATCAATTGCATTTTAATCTGTTTTTAATCCGCATTTTTATAATCTGCTTTTGTTCTGTTTCATCTAATATTTTAATTTTGAAAAACTCCCCTTTTAATTTTTTGTTACTAAAAATTGATAAGCTTTGATAGAAATTCGTGGTCTTTGGGAGACGACCTAGGAAAGCTTCCTAGTACTACATTTATCTGTTTTAATTATTTGACCGAGTACGACATCGATCAATGTTAAATATGTTCATTGCTTCCGAGGTGCTCAACAACTGAACTATCCTCTAATAAAAGCAAGGTTTTCGAAAAGGGGTTCTTATGGTGTATGCGCTTTTATTTTATATTGCATACAGAAAGCAATAAATAAAACAATAAAAGAGAAGAGAATTTGAAAAGAACCTCCGTAGCAAGCTTTGTATTGCAAATCTTTAACAGTGAGGATGCGCTTTGGCAATCCCCCGCTCTACAAAGACTCTCCTCCCCGAATACAAGATCGACTCTACTAAATTTTAAAGAAGAATCGAATGCTGGAATACAATTCCTTAACCGATTGTTACCTTTTTAAGGCAATCAGAGAGTTCATTCGAAGTAGAGAGAGAAGACAAGTGTTTTGAGTTGTCTGGAGTGTGAAAAAGTGGCAAATGAGCCTCCTATTTATAGTTTTCGCAGCCTGGTAGCTTGGGACGGCTGTCTGGAGCATGGAAATCAGGGATGGCCATCTTGGGAAGTTGGGACGGCCGTCTGGGATTTGGGACGGCCGTCTTGACGACACTCGAATGGAAGGGAAACAATTTAGGGTTAGGTTTTAAGAATTGATTTGATTAGAAATAGAAAATAGAAAAACATAAAAGATACCGTAGGCGCCACAAATAAGAATATTTGATAAGCCAAGAAGGATCGCCACAAGAATCGAATAATTCTTGATAAGATCAAGTGATGCAAGGAAGAACCCTAGCAGAGCAACAACTCACAAAGTAATCTGAATATTACGTACGTTCATTCTGAATTCCCAAATGTTTAATACAACTTAAGTTTATGAGTTTGTCTCATTGCAGGAAATAAAGATAAATTAAAATCCTAATATCCCAAGCAAAGTTAAGTTACCCAAATGGTTCAGTGAAGGCATTATAAGCTTTGGGTCTTGGGTTCAAATGCCCACTATAGCAAATAAAATAGTAATAATAATAAAAACTAAATCTTTTAGTTGTGCCTCCTAGCTCTCCAAACATTCTATGCATGTGATAGGTTTAGCCTTCTCCATGTTTGGATCTTTTAATAGTTGGGCCTTTAGCAAATTGCTCACTTTGTATTGCAATGCCTCTTGTGCTTTTCTGAGCCTGCCTCTTGTCATAGGTCCACCTAAGTCTTGGATTGGATCTTGGTCTTGATCCTTCTCGTTATGGGCTTGGGCCTTTATGTGCACATCACGTCTCGAGCCTCAAAACAAGTTGGGACGGCTGTCTGGAATTTGGGACGGCCGTCTAGACTTCTGGGACGGTCGTCCCAACTTCTGGGACGACCATCTCGACTGTTTTTGCCAGATTTTGTGTTCTGGGACTTCGGGAAACTTTCCTTTCTTTATTCGGACGTCGATTGATGCCGATAAATGTCCATTGAAGCTTTATCTTCATATAGGAAGTCTTCTTGGCCTATATTGAGATGACGGACAAGCTTTATCTTGTTATAGGAAGTCTCCTTAGCCTTTATTGAGAGGCCGGGAAAAATTAGGGGTCTACATGGTTTAACCCATCTCAAGACACCCAATGCACCATCAATATCAAGTCTTTGGATAGTAATATTAAGTGCTAGAGGTAACTTGTTGTAATAATCAAACATTGACAATAAAACACATCCAACAACAAACCAGTCTTTGGATTGATTTATCATCGACAAAGCAAATCCTTATAATTATCACATGTTTATCATTACAAGTGTGTATGCAATTCGGCCAAATATTAATCTTCCTTTGAGCCGACTAATACTCGCATGAATATATACAAACACTAACATTCAATATTTTTCATGAACTGCCCAATTCAAGAGAGGTTACTTTGGTGACTTCTTGACTCAATTTACTCACAAAAAATATTAAACTACCAAAAAATTGAATATTTTATTTATATAACAAAACCAAATATTTAATATTTGCAAACTAATTCAAAAGATAATCACCTCATTAGAATTCCACTAAGGATGAACTCCTCCCTAGAATCCCATTAAGGATGAACACCTCCTTTGAACAAATCAAAGGATGAAAAACACCTCCTTTTCCACCAACACATAAAGGATGAATATCTCCCTAAAATCACACTAGGGATGAAATAGAGATAGTTCTGAGTCTCTTTAACACACTGCTCTAAACCTTAAAGGGGATTAAACAGTAATCACTCAAACCCTAAATAGGGAATTTAACATCAACTTTCCTTAAATCCCTAGAGGACAAAGGCAATAAAATAATAACAACCACACCTGTGGAAACATTCACCAGTTACCTAAGATCCTCTGTATTGGGAACTCCCCAAACACCACCCCCAATTCCAAACCCATCCATATCCACCATGAAAAGAAAACGAAAACAGAACCCAGAAAAATAAATAAATAAAAACAAAAACAAAAGATTCAAAAAGAACAGAGAACCCAATACAAGAAAGATTGAAATTTGAAACACTATTTCTTTCTCAGTAAAAATTGAAACTTAAACCAAAATAAAAGGGAAAAACAAAGAAGAAGAATTCATAGCTTCCTCCACGGTTCCATCAGCGAGCAGAATCAGATTGAGGATGTTACCCCCAAATTTAAATTTTAGAGTTCATGAAAATTGGAGATTATTCTCCACCTAGGGTTCATAAAAAATGGGTAATTTGAATTGTTTGAAATAAAATTAATCCTAATTTTCATAATTGGGGTTCTATAAATTAAATAGATATGAATCAAGTATGGGCGGCTCTGATACCAATTGTTGGAAAACTAATAATTAATTATGATCCTGATATTGATTCTAACGATCAAACATAAATGTAATCCCATACTGATAAACATGTTGTAAACTGAATTCAAAAGCGTACCTAAATTAGCCATAATGATGATATCTTTATAGAACACTATATTGATCTTATGGTCTTCCACCTGAAGAGCACCTATATTTCCCTCTTGATTTTCTCTCTTGATGGGGATAGAAAGAAAGGAACGGGAGTGAAACTTATGTTCTGTCTACGTGCTCCCAGAAGGGGACCATGACCCCTTAAAATAACTAGAATTAGGTTAATTACTTAAGTTTTAGTATTTCTAATTTGGCCCCTCATCAAATTAGAAATTGCTCTATGGTCTCTACACAATTTTATTTTCATGACATATGCCTTTAGCCAAACTTTTTAATTTAGTCATATCACTTTATTATTTGGCTTAATAAATAATGACCCTAACACATTTAAATCATGTATCATATATATACATGACCCAAATTTTGCCAACAACATTTTGTTAAATATGAAAACATCATGTGTCTCTTTTGTGGATTATTTGTAAAGAATACTATACATATTTATTCTTTTGCAAAAAGATCTATGAGATTTAAGTGTCATGGTATGTCCTTATTAATGTCACAACACACCTTTCACGAAGCATAATTCAAATATTTTACCAGCATAGACGCGGACTGCAAAATAAGGAGAAATTGATAGGTGGTATCACTTATAGGAAAAGGACTTTTAACATCGATTGTATATTCCAACTAGAAAGTGAATGAATCACATTGGTTAAAAATCAATGTAAAAAATAGACATATAACATCACTTCTTTATACAATCGATATACTACTATGTGTTTTTTAATAATATTATTTTATTTTATTCTTCACTTATTAAATTTTTAAAATTCATATAAGAAGACCAAATATTTTTCCTTAGTTAATACAAACTTTGAATCAATTCTAACAAACTTAGAAAAATTATAACATGACTTTTATTTCAAACAATAAATTATCTCATAAATTTAATGAAAATTGTAAAAAATAAATAAATACTAACCTTGAAAAAGAGCACATGTGGAAGTAATAATGAAGGGAAGAGACTACAATCAATTTATAATTTGTAAAACGATAAAAAGAAGAAAAGTAATGAAGAAACACAAGACTTATTCATGGTAAAGAGAGCTTTACGTGCAATTATGCTTACAAAGAGGATGAAGAACGCAACCATGATGTAATGAAGGTGTTCAATTCTAGTTTACAAAGGAAAAAAGAGATATAAATGGTTGCATGGAGGTCACAATACAGAGAATAAGATAATAACGGTGCTCACTTTTCACAAAAAAGAAAATATGAAAAGTGAGACCACAATGAAAATCCCTAAAGTAGAATATATATATATATATATATATATATATATATATATATATGTATAGATATATTGGATCCTCGAATAATCAATGTGGTATGTAGCTATATAATACATCAATTACTCAAAGCACCAATGTAATATGTACATACTAAATCAGTTGTTTTAAGAACTGATATAGTATAATATGAACATACTACATCGATTTTTTAAGTAACCGATATAGTATGTGTTTGTTTTATTTACAAAAATATCATCACATGATTTATTACAATGGTTCCACTATAAGTGATGAAATGAGTGTCATAAATTCATGTTTGCACTAGTGTATGTGATATGTCGTGCAATTCTTTGATGTCTACGAAAAACAAAAGAATTGAGAGGTTTTTAGGAGTGAACTTTTTTTATTTTGAATGTTTGATGCAAGCTATGTGACGTGGCTCAGTTAAGAAGACAAAATCTTTTGAAATACCTTTTGGTTTATGGTATGCAAATCTTAGATTATTCTTGCTTATGAGAAATAGACTTTAATTTTGTATTTGGCTTAAATAATTGTGCAGATATACATTACGCTACGACTTTAGATTGACCCACGTACCAAGTTGAGTAATAGATGATCTAGAGTGGATATTTGAAAGAGTTAAAATCGGTTACCACAAAAGTGAAAAATACAAACTCATCTCTAATTTATCTTTACTACACCACTCACACCCTCAATATCAAGATAACGACCACCACTGTTGATTTATTGGCAAGCGTACCAAAATTATCAATCGCAGTATAGTATTTCGATTAAATAAAAGTTGATCCCATGAGGAACGGTTTCAATGAAAATTCCCAATTATATGCTTACTAAGTGGATTAAAACAAATTAGGTTTTGCATAAAGAGTTGAATTGAAATTAAATGACAAAGAACTGTAAATTATTGAGAAAATATCAATTAAAGGCACTTAGGATTGACTTCCTTTCTTATCCCTCTTTTGTAATGGCTATGTCAATTAAGAACGTCAATTAACCTAACAATGTTGATGCCACCTACTCAAATCATCCATGTTGATTCCTCACACGTGAAATTCATAAGAAAACCTAATAAATGTTGATTCCTCACACAATTAATAGATTTTCTAGCATTAGGTTTAGGGTGTTAAGCAATTGATACATTCATTCCATTCTTGGCAATTAACGTAACAAATATTCTTATCGTGATCTAGGGTTCAAGATATATTTTCCAATCATATCCCAAACATCAAGAATAATTCATTCCAAAGCACAAAGGATAAGAATAACAACATCAAAACATAGATTAATATCTCAAAATATCACCACGATATAAAAGAGTTCAAAGGAAGTGCACCAAATCCCAAGAGAATGAAGTTAGCCATGAAAGAATTAATGGTTGAGTTCAAGAGGGGGGGTGAATTGAACTTTAAAATTTTTTCGCAAAACTTACTTTCTTTTGGAAGAATGAGTTATCTTTATTCAATCTTTGCGAAGGTAATTTGGTTTAAACACAGCAAGTTTATAGACAGAAAATAAAAGAGATGAAAGAAGAAATTTAACACACAAATTTATACTGGTTCACTCTAATCCAGAGCTACATCCAGTTCTTGACAAACCAGTCAAGTTCCACTAATACCAAGTGAAAATTACAACCAGTAGATACTCACCAATCTACCCCAAGAACTATCTTGCAAACCCACAAGATAGAATCTTGAAAACCACCCAGTAACCAAATCCAGTTACTGTACCAAGTGCAGATCACAATCCAACCTGCACAATCACACTTTTACAAAAGAGTATGGAAAGAAAAAACCTGGACTTGAAGTTCTAATTGTCCAGAACAAATTCTAACAACACTTTCTCTCTTTGATTGACCACAATTCTGATCACAACACCTTATGATATGAAAAGATTCTTGAATGCAGAGAAAGTCACGTATATGAAAGTTTCACAGATTGATTTCACAAGTTTTCTCAAGTAGTGTGTTGTATATATTTTCAAAAGATATATCAATTCTGTATATATAGAGTAAAACATAGAATCAGAACGTTTCATCTGTCAAAAACTGTTTCAGAGAGTCACAAGATCGATTAGTTTGAAGTAAAACAGTTTAGAAGAGACTCTGATCAATTAGAACTGAAGTATGATCGATCAGACCGAGTTATGATCGATCAGAATGAAACTATGATCGATCAGATTACATTTCAATCGATTGAAACCACGATTCAATCGATTGATTTCATTTAAAAGTTCATTCAATCGATTGTTTCGAGTTTTCAATTGATTGAAACAGCTTTAGAAAAAATGATAGCTCTCTGTTTTAATCGATTGAAAATCATTTCAACAGATTGAAATCCTGCAAACACTTAGTTAATAAAATAGCCTCTCTGTTTTAATAGATTAAAAATTATTTCAACAGATTGATTTTCTGAAAAACTCTTAGACTGAAAAAATAGTCTTTCTGTTTCAACAGATTAAAAATCATTTCAACAGATTGAAAATGCGAAACTTTGATATTGAAAAATTCATTGAGTTATTTTAACTTGTTGATTCCGCAAATCAATCAATTGAAAATACGACTATGTATGACCACTTATTATGTTGAGTGATTTTAACAGATTGAAAATCCTTTTCAACAGATTGAAAAACTTAGTTTGTTCTTTTAATACTTAGATGTTAGTTTTTCATGCAGAAAAATGATTTTCAATGGGATGCAACATTATAAGGCGCTTATCACAAAATATAATGGACTATCAAGAGATTAAGTGCTTAAACTAAAAACCTAATCATCTACACACCCACAACCTAAGCTATATCTATGTCTTCATCAAATCCACCAAGTGCTTCAATCTCCCCTATTTGATGGAGACAAATAACCACTGCACCTGCATAAAAAATAACGAGACCGGAGACATAGACCGAGAGACATATATTTTGTGGTGTGTGTGTAGTGACAGTTTTAAGCAAAATACTTCTCCCCCTATTTGACTGCATCAAATAGATTGTTTTAGTTACAGTCCAATGGGGCCACGTGGGTACCCCGAATATAAAACAGAACATTAAAAACTAAGAAAAGAAAACAGAATAACAGAAACATAAAAAGTCTTCATTCGTCCCCGGGGCCTTGATTGAATTGTAGTTCCACAATCCTGTTGTAAATGTCTTCTAGTTGATTATCAATATGCTGGAACCTTGCAATGAAATTTTCATCCAAATAATGCTGCCGAGCCCTCAGAGCAGCAGTCATATGCATATGCCTCCTTTGGTCTGAATGTAGTTCATCAGTACTAAATCTCCTTCGTTTAGCACTGCATGATTGCTCCCCCTGGGTGTGAGCTGCCACGACACAATGAAAGCGAGAATTCTTTCTTCCAGTTTTAGCTTCCAAGTATTGAAAGAGCTAACAGAATCACGAGTATTCTTCATGCATGACCGAAAGTACTGAACTTTATTAAATTCGTCCACATCTGAAGTGTATCCTTTGGTGACTTTTACACCAACATCCTTTATTCCAGCAACCTCCTTCCAGATGTTAGGTGTAATTTCAATGTCTACACCTTTAACTTGGGTTTTCAAAGTGGAACCTTCAAAGGATAAATTTGTGAAGAAAACTTTAATCAAATCAGGATAAATCCTACCATTTAACTCCAGAAACTTCTGAAGCTTTTGGTGTTGCAGTAGCTTTCGAATGCCTCTGAATCCTTTGGCATCAAACCAGGAGAACTTTAACATCTTCGGAATGTTGACTTTCTTCCTGCTCAATTCATGGATAAACAAATCCATTTTCTCTTGGTCCCCATTGAACCAAGTTTCAATTCGACCTCCAATATTTGGTTCTTGCCTTGCATTAGAAGACTCGCCTCTGCTGGACTTCTTCCTACCGGATTTAGTATGTTTGAGCATGCTTGAATTTTTGGAATGAACAGAAAAGAACCGAGAAGAAAGGATGATTAAAAAAATACTACTGTTTTCTTTAGAAATGAGAGCAAACGAACTCTTCAACTTTACAGTTTTGTCTTTATTGCAGTGATGATAAAAGAGGAGAGAGAATTGCTACTGTACACTTTAATTACCCTTACAGTAGATATCCAATCAGGGTCAATCAGCTTTTATTGGAAATCTTAGATATTAAAGAGAGTAGCTGAAGTTTATCTTGTTGTAAATGCTTTCAATTTACTCTGCAGAAATTGTTTAGAGATAAAGTACATACAACTAGCCCTAGAAAAAGAATAATCAATTGATATTCCGTGAAACCAATTGATTTTGTAATCGCAGATACTCAGAAGTAAAATAAACCAATTGAATCGAGAATTAAATCGATTGTTATTGTAAGAGACAATCATGCAGAGTATCATAAGTGAATTCAATCGATTGAATCGAAGATTTAATCGATTGATTTATAGAAGAAAGTGTGCAGAGCTACAAGATTAATGAAATAAATCGATTAAAAGCTTATCTAATCGGTTGAACTAATAACATATCAATATCAGAGAGTAAGAATCAGGAAATCAACAGATTATTTCGCAATTTCAATCGATTGAAACAAATAATATCAAGTTATTCATGCAATTATTAATCGATTGAACTTGTTATCAGTCTGTTAAAAAGCATACAATCACTGTAAAGAATCAGTTATGCAATACTAGATATATCTAGAATTCCTAATTCAGTCCTAAGCATATTAAGTCTATCTCTAGGAAGTGGTTTAGTGAATAAATCAGCTAACTGTTTTTCAGTTTCAATGAATAATATCTCACAGTCACCCCTAGATACGTGTTCTCTAATAAAGTGATGTCTAATTTCAATATGCTTAGTTCTAGAGTGTTGAATAGGATTCTTAGTTAAGTTTATTGCACTAGTATTGTCGCAAACCGGAGGTACCTTGTTTAGAGTCACTCCATAATCTGTCGAGTTGTTGCTTGAGGTAGATGCTTTGAGCACAACGACTCCCAGCTGCAATGTATTCAGCTTCTGCAGTTGACAGAGCAACACACGCTTGCTTTTACTTGTGCCACGATATAAGACTCGCTCCCCAGTAAATGACAAGTACCGGAGGTACTTTTTCGTCCAATCTACATCCTGCAAAGTCAGAATCAGAAAATCCAACAAGTTTAAGGGATGCACCTTCAGAAACCATAGTCCAACATTAAGCTGTTCCCTTAAGGTACTTTAGAATCCTTTTGGCAGCGATAAGATGTGATTCCTTTGGATTTGCCTGAAATCTTGCACAATAAGGCATACACTAAACATAATGTCGAGTCTACTAGCGAGTTAGATATAGTAGTGAACCAATCAAACCTCTATATTTAGTTTGATCAACAGATTTTCCTTTTTCATCTAAGTCTAGACAAGCAGTTAGTAGACATGGGTGTAGAGGATTCCTTGCAATTGTGCATATCAAATTTCTTTAACAATTCATTGCAGTATTTAGATTGACTAAGAAAAATGCGATTTCTTAATTGTTTAACCTGGAGACCAAGGAAGAAATTCAATTCTCCCATCATAGACATTTCAAATTCACTTTGCATTTCTTTTACAAACTTATTACACATGGCATTATTAGTGGAACCGAAAATGATATCATCCACATACACTCGCACCGAGAATAATGTCGATTCCGGATTTCTTAATGAATAGAGTTTTATCAACCTCACCTCGCTTGTACCCTTGATCAATTAGGAAGTTACTTAACCTCTCATACCATTGTCTAGGTGCTTGCTTTAAACCATAAAGGGCCTTTTTCAATTTGTAGACATGGTCGGGATGCTTGTGATCTTCAAACCCAGGAGGTTGAGAAACATATACTTCTTCATTGATGAGTCCATTAAGAAAGGCACTCTTTACATCCATCTGTAGTAATCTAAAACCACTTATACAGGCATAAGCTAATAATAATCTAACGGCTTCAAGTCTAGCTACGGGTGCAAAGGTTTCATCAAAATCGATACCCTCTTGTTGGTTATACCCTTTGGCTACCAACCTAGCTTTATTTCTAGTAATAATGCCGTGTTCATCTAGCTTGTTTTTGAATACCCACTTAGTACCAATTACATTGATATCTTTGATTTTAGGAACTAATTCCCACACTTTATTTCTTTCAAATTGATTAAGCTCATCATGCATGGCACTAACCCGAGTATTCATCATTTAATGCTTCTTTAAGCTGTCTTAGGCTCTATTTGTGAAATGAATGCCATATGATTACGGAATTGGTTAAGAGAATGTCTAGTAGATACTCCCTTATTGATTTGCCCGATGACATTGTCTAGAGAGAGATATCTTGGGACAATCCACTCTTTAGGAAGCTATTCCGAACATCTTCTTCCTCGTTCTTCGATAATTGTTGGTGACTCGGCTTTTGCGAGGTCCACCGATGGATCATCTTCTTCAACGAGTACATCGATCTGTGTTTCGGCATGTTTCAACCGATAAGAATTATCAGTTAATTCTTCTTCATCTACAGTACTCGTTGTTCTATTACTGCACCACTAGAGGAGACTCATTAAACACAACATGTACTGATTCTTCAACTGATTTCAATCTTAAATTGTAAACTCTATATGCATGGCCGTGAGTTGAGTAACCAAGAAAAATTCCTTTGTCGGATTTTTCATCAAACTTGCCAATATTTTCTTTCCCATTGTTTAAAACAAAACATGTACATCCAAAAACCACTGAAATAGTTTATGTTGGGTTTTCTTCCTTTGTACAGTTCATATGGGGTTTTCTTTAGCATGGATCTAATCAAGACTCTATTCAAAACATGACAAGCGAGTGTTGATCGCATCCGCCCAAAAGTATTTTGGTAAAGAATTTTCACACGAGCATTGTTCTAGCAAGTTCCACAATGGATCTATTCTTTCTTTCCACAACACCATTCTGTTGAGGAGTTCTTGGAGCAGAAAAATTGTGTTTTATGCCAAACTTTTCACAAAATGATTCAAACTTTTCATTTACAAATTCTCCACCATTGTCACTTTGAATAGATGTAATGAAATACCCTTTTTCATTATGTAAAACCTTGGCAAGCTTTTTGAAAGATTTGTAAGAATCAGATTTGGCTTTAAGAAAAATAGTCCAGGTAAATCTGGAAAAGTCATCAACAATTACCATGATATAAAGATTACCACCTAGGCTTTTATTCCTTGAAGGACCAACCAAATCCATGTGAAGCAGTTCCAAAGGTCTGGAAGTTGAAACAATGTTTTTGTTTGAAAAGGATTTTCTAGTTTGTTTGCCTTTCAAACAAGCTTCACAGATTTTGTCTTTCAAGATTCGAAGCTTAGGTCGCCCAGAAACTAAATCGATTAAAATCCAGAATTTAAATCGATTAAAACGAAAATGAATCGATTAAATTTGATACCATAGTGATTTTAGTTGATATAAATTCATTCTAATCGATTAAAATAGTTAAACTCAAATCCTGAGAACATTTTAATCGATTGATTCACATTTCAATCGATTAAAACTGTACGGACAGATTTATTAATATCTTCTGTAAGTTATTTTAATCGATTAATACTGGTTTATATCAATTAAAACAATCAGTTTAGGAAAAACAGAACCTGATTCGCAGCTCTGAACTTCAAGGGATTCCCAGACTTTGTCCCTGCAAACAAATTAAGCATTTTTCTAGTACCCTTAAGTATTTTGGGTCCTTAGGAATCAAATTTTCTGTTTAACATGTTTTGGAACCCATCTCTTCCTACCTTGCGGCACAAAATATTTTCTAGCATGACAAAATTTGATAGTATGTCCTTTCTTCATGCAGTAATGACAAGATGAGAAAGGGGATGTTGTAGCTTTTCTAAATGAAAAGAAGTTCAAATATTTTTTAGTTTTTACCCCAATCTTAGGTTTGTACCCGATTCCAGAATGTTCAAACACACAGTTTTGAGACCCAAGGAGTGCATCTAAATTCTCTTTACCTTGAGTAAACTTAGACAAAGTTTTAATCAAGTAATCAACCTTATCTTGCAGAAGAATACACTTTTCAAAATTCTTATTAGCAGCAACATTATCCGCAGATGCATAGATTATATCTAGATGTTCTAAATCTATTTTGCTTTCTAATAGTTCTTTTTCCAGAACTTTAACTCTATTTTCTAACCAATTATTTAAACCTTTCAACCGATTATTTGTATGAGATAAATTTCTGGCTTCACTATGCATTTCATTGAAATCATTTAGTAATGTGCTGTAATTCATTTCATTCTCTGTAGGAGTTGAACTTACATGTGAGGAAGAGGATTCACGACCGACCATCAAACACAGGTTCACCTCTTCACTTTCGGATTCAGAGCTGGAAGATGAATCATTGTCTTGCCAGGCTATATAGGCCTTTTTCCCTTTGTATCTTGATTCTTTCTTGTTCGATTCTTGGTCTTTTCCGGACAATCACTCTTTATGTGACCCTGTTTACCACAAGAATAACAAGTAATAGTATTTTGAACAGATTCGGTCTTTTTATCATTGTACCTTTTTACTTGGCCAGTTTTGTTCTTTCTTCTAAGAAATTTCCCAAATTTCTTAACCAACAAAGTCAGGTTCTCCGATTCATCTTCTTCGGATCCACTGTTTTCTTCAATCATCTTGAGAACAATATTTCTACTTTTCTTTTCTGCATTCTCTTGTTCTTTGAACCGATTGATTTCCAACTCATGTTCCCTTAACTTACCAAAAAGTGAAGCGGTAGTCATTTCGAGTCAAGTCTCTTGATTCCGATATAGTTGTCACCTTTGGTTGCCACGTTCTGTCCAAACACTTTAAGATTTTGATGTTCAACTCTTCTTTGTCAAAAATCTTTCCTAACCCAATTAGATGATTGACTATGTGCGTGAACCTTTTCGCACATCCGCAATTGTTTCTCCTTGCTGCATTTTAAACAACTCATAGTCCCTGATTAACTCATGCTTTCTTGCCCTTTTCACATCGAGATGTTCCTTCATGTGTGACCTCTAAAATTTCCCACATCTCTTTGGCGGAGGCACACTCGAGACACCCCGAAAAACTCATCAAGATTTAAAGCAGAGGTAATAATATTTTTTGCAGTATAATCATATTGGACTCTCCTATTTTCTACATCAGTTAATTCAGCCCAATCTTTTTCAACTACTTTACCATCTACTGTATGAGTTGGTTTGTAAGGACCATTAACAATTGTTTCCCAAATGCCTCTATCAAGAGATTCAATAAAGATTTTCATTCTAACCTTCCAGAAAGAATAATTCACACCAGAAAAAAGTGGAGGCCTGTTTATGGAGGCTCCTTCTGAAAAAGTCATCTTTCCCTCAGCCATTGGACCGATTTCTTGAGTAACTTACAAGAACCAGCTCTGGTACCAATTGAAAGAATTAATGGTTGAGTTCAAGAGGGGGTGAATTGAACTTTAAAACTTTTTCGCAAAACTTACTTTCTTTTGGAAGAATGAGTTATCTTTATTCAATCTTTGCGAAGGTAATTTGGTTTAAACACAGCAAGTTTATAGACGAGAAAATAAAAGAGATGAAAGAAGAATTTTAACACACAAATTTATACTTGGTTCACTCTAATCCGGAGCTACATCCAAGCAGTCAAGTTCCACTAATACCAAGTGAAAATTACAACCAGTAGATACTCACCAATCTACCCCAAGAACTATCTTGCAAACCCACAAGATAGAATCTTGAAAACCACCCAGTAACCAAATCCAGTTACTGTACCAAGTGCAGATCACAATCCAACCTGCACAATCACACTTTTACAAAAGAGTATGGAAAGAAAAAACCTGGACTTGAAGTTCTAATTGTCCAGAACAAATTCTAACAGCACTTTCTCTCTTTGATTGACCACAATTCTGATCACAGCACCTTATGATATGAAAAGATTCTTGAATGCAGAGAAAGTCACATATATGAAAGTTTCACAGATTGATTTCACAAGTTTTCTCAAGTAGTGTGTTGTATATATTTTCAAAAGATATATCAATTCTGTATATATAGAGTAAAACATAGAATCAGAACGTTTCATCTGTCAAAAACTGTTTCAGAGAGTCACAAGATCGATTAGTTTGAAGTAAAACAGTTTAGAAGAGACTCTGATCGATTAGAACTGAAGTATGATCGATCAGACCGAGTTATGATCGATCAGAATGAAACTATGATCGATCAGATTACATTTCAATCGATTGAAACCACGATTCAATCGATTGATTTCATTTAAAAGTTCATTCAATCGATTGTTTCGAGTTTTCAATGGATTAAAACAGCTTTAGAAAAAATGATAGCTCTCTGTTTTAATCGATTGAAAATCATTTCAACAGATTGAAATCCTGCAAACACTTAGTTAATAAAATAGCCTCTCTGTTTTAACAGATTAAAAATTATTTCAACAGATTGATTTTCTGAAAAACTCTTAGACTAAGAAAAAATAGTCTTTCTGTTTCAACAGATTAAAAATCATTTCAACAGATTGAAAATGCGAAACTTTGATATTGAAAAATTCATTTGAGTTATTTTAACTTGTTGATTCCGCGAATCAATCAATTGAAAATACGACTATGTATGACCACTTATTATGTTGAGTGATTTTAACAGATTGAAAATCCTTTTCAACAGATTGAAAAACTTAGTTTGTTCTTTTAATACTTAGATGTTAGTTTTTCATGCAGAAAAATGATTTTCAATGGGATGCAACATTATAAGGCGCTTATCACAAAATATAATGGACTATCAAGAGATTAAGTGCTTAAACTAAAAACCTAATCATCTACACACCCACAACCTAAGTTATATCTATGTCTTCATCAAATCCACCAAGTGCTTCAAGCCACTCATGTTGGCTATTACAATGCGCCAAATGTGGAAAAAGTGAAGGATTGATGAAGATTGGACGAAACCCTAGTAGTAGTCGCGCCTCTTCTCCCCAAAACCGCTTGCTTTTCTCAAAACACATCTTCTCTTTTTATAGGAAAAATTGGGCTTGTGGGCTTCACATCTTTCGCTCAAGCGAAAATTTCCTATTTTTGCTCAAGCGACAAAATGCTCGCTTGAGCGAGTGAACTCCAGAGAAGAATTACTAACATTCACTCAAGTGAATTTTCTTTCGCTTGAGCGACTGACTTCCAGAGAAGAATAACTTATATTCGCTCAAGCGAGAGTCCATCCACTCGAGTGACTTCCATGCTGAAAATCTTCTTCCTTCTTCCAGTTTTACTCCAATTATGCTGACAATTATGCTCCTTACTCTTGTATCAAGGTATTCTCGAATTCATCCTATATTAGGAGAAAAATAGATTAGAATTAACATAAGTTAAGTGGTTTCATAACAATTCAAGGCATAATTATATCAACTTTTTACCACTTAACAACTCCCCCCAACCTAGAATCTTGCTTGTCCCAAGCAAAGTAGTTTTTCCAAAATAAAACCATCGCCTATTATCACTTCTCTTCCAGAACCACAACATAAAAAAATTTCATATGTGATGCTCACAACTCGAAATGAAAACTAGAATACAAAAAGCATTCAAGTTACAGAAACTAACAAGAATAATTAGTCTTCAACTATCCTCAAAGAAGCATGATCTCTCAAATATAGTTATATATAATCATCTCTATTTCTCACAGGTAAGTGTTTATCTCATTCAATCACTTCATTTAGACAATCCAATATTGATAATCATCTTCAAGCAATCAACATTTGTTAAGCAAGACTTAAATCAAAAGGTCTTTTGAGACTTGTAATGGGGCTGGGCTAAGAAGGAATTCATTGGTTTTTCTAGGATATACAAAAGTATTTGAGAAATTCAAATCATATGAATGATTCTTGATTAACATTTCCTCAAGTCAGGATTCAAACTTCATGCTTTTATCCCTAACACAATGATAATGAGTTAATAATCTCACAAGTTATTATTCTCCCTTTTGACTTTTTTTTTCATGCTTTTGCATGTATCCTTTTTGGCTTTGCCATAATTTTTAAGCTTTGTTTTTCCTTTTTCTTCACACTTTTTTTTATAACACCCCAATAATACCCGTAGGACAACAATAAC
Source organism: Sphenostylis stenocarpa (assembly GCA_963425845.1). Classification (NCBI taxonomy): domain Eukaryota; kingdom Viridiplantae; phylum Streptophyta; class Magnoliopsida; order Fabales; family Fabaceae; genus Sphenostylis; species Sphenostylis stenocarpa. Next base: position 34,411,683 of record OY731400.1, on the reverse strand, counting down.
AATACCCAACAATAAGAAAAATAAAAACATTCATACTCATTTCCTTTCTCAAATATAGTAAGGTAGATAAATAGTTTTTAGGCTCAGGGGTTTTGTTTAAGAAGCAATATTATTTTTGGCTCAGAAGGGGTTCAAATGGATGTCCTATAATTAATGCAGGGTTGGCTATTTGGCTCTGGGTTATATCTACTACAAAGAAAAAAATTCCTTTATCATTTTCAAGTCTCGCCAACATGCAATCACATCAAAGAATCAATTAATACCAATTATCATCATAAAGTGTTGACACTCAATTTGAACTGTTTGTGGTACTCTACTCACCTAGGTTTTGGCTAGCTTCTCCAATTCAGTTAATTCCTAATTCTCTTCATCAATTCATTTTCACTATCATACTCATCATCCCAAAATCACTTGTTATTGGAGTAATCAAAATGTTTTTCTTCTAGTTCCATATTTGAATTAGACAATAAATAATAATTTCATAATTGGCTCTCATCCAAATTGTATGGGACAACAATTTAATCACATTAATTTAAACATTCATCACATTAAATATCAATTCAGAATATTCAAAACAAAACAACTTCAAACAAATTCAAACACAAAACTTAAAACATCAAATTAACCAATTCACTTAAACACACCAAAATAAATAAAAAGTCACTTAAAATTAAAAATTTCTCCCTCTTAATCGTATTCTTCACTTTCTTCTTCTTCATCTTCTTCTTGTGATTCCTCCACCTCTTCTTGTGCTCCCTGTGCACCAGCTGCACCTTCACCCCCTCCTGGAAAATAGGGACTGTCCCCAGGCCATTGAAGTAAGGCATCAAATTCCTGTGGTGACGTCCACTGCATACCTGGAGCAATTTGCAAAGGTAAGTTATAAAAATTTTCATTAATATTGCATTGACCCCTATGGGTCGTTGATTGTTGTAAAGTTAGATGCTCCATGTATTGCATCATTCTCTGAAAATCTGGCTGTTGAGGTGGGGGAGGTGGCTGCCAGGCTCTTCTTGGCTGGTGTGGTGCCTGTGCTAGTGGCTGTGGCTCCCCTTCTGCAGGGTTCACACAGTTTTGCTCGATGAATCTTCTATTAATTGGTGGTCGGATGTTCACTGATGGGTTAACTTCCACACCATGGGGTGCACAAAGGGCTGTTATGAGAGCAGGGAATCCAAGAGCCTTCGCTTGCTCTGCTCGTCGCCCGCTTTCCAAACACACAAACTGATAAATTTCCTCTGAAATAATCATGGCGACGTCAATCATAGTTTCATCCAGAATACACTTGATGATATAGCACCTGGGCATGTTCAGATCTGAACTATGCTTGATGGGTACAATGTTGGCCAGTAGAAAAGAAGTCCAAATTTGAGTTAATATGGTCATGTTAGCCCTTAAAATCCTTAAAGTCTTCCCAACATGGTTTGCCTCAAAGGTCCTCCCAGGCAAGCATAGGGCTCTTGCGATGTCATCATCCCTAAAGTGCATCTCAGTTAGACGTCTGCTATTCCTAATGACTTGGAAGTCACAAATATGGCCTTCCTCCAGAAAAAGTGGATTCCCCAACAAATCATTAATTGCGTTCCTATTATACGGAACCCACCTGCCTCTCACTTTAGAACGTGTCTGGAATGGTTCACCTTCAACTAGGCAGGCGTTGACATAGAACTCCTTTACAATCTCAGGATCATACTTGGGCATTGGGAGCACCAATTGCCTCCAGTTCCGGTGGGTTAATTCATTGTTGAATTCTGGATACTCACCCTCATTCAGTTCTACTCTTCTGTCTGGGATGAAGGTCCAGTTTCAGATTCTCTCAAATCTTGCCTACCTCTCAGCATCCCTAAATCTTCTTCTATCTCTTTGAATGCCTGCAGACTCAGTCCTTGGCCTTTTTCCAGCAGCCCTAGATGATGAAACACCTTGTGAATCTTTTCTTGAACCCATCTGAAACATCATGATACTCATAGTTAGTCTAATATTTTGATCCCATCATGAATATAATGCTACTTAGGTTTGCATGTGAGACTATTGATATGTTCAATTGCAAAAGCACACTATAGTTCATACTTGAAAATTTCATCAAACAGTTGGCATGCACCTTATTTTTGAACTTCTATGGCCCTAATTTCTAGCATGAATCCTTTCCCACTTACATAATTAAGCAATTCATTAGCAATTACACACTTTATATCACCTACAAACCAAATAAATTCCTTTGAAGCATTTTAGCACACACTTGGCATGCATATGAATTTCTAACCTATGACAATGCAATCTATACAATCAATTCAGCCACAAATCCAACTTGCATGACAAGAATCAGATAATTTCGAACAAAAAGAGTTAATTCCTTACCTTATTTTCAAATTTTCTAGAAAACTCACAAATGCAGAATTTGATATGAACAGTGGTTCAATTTGCATATTTAATCGGTGGAATGTTACTCAAATGCTCTAGAATAGATGAAGTGATGAATTGGGAGCCGAAATTTGAAAGATATAGGCTTAATTTAGAGAAGGGATGAGTTTGGGGAAGAGTGGGTGCGAAGTAGGGTTTTGGGATAAATGAAAAGTGACCCCTTTCATGATTTTAAAAAACCAAATCTGGGTATTTTTGCTCAAGCGAAAATCAATGTGCCTATTATTCGCTTGAGCGACCAAAAATAGAGAGAAATAACGTATATTCGCTTGAGTGAATCTTGTGTCGTTTGAGCGAATGTGTGCACGAAAAAAAAAATTCATTTGAGCGAAGAAAAACAGAGAGAAACAACTAACATTCGCTTAAGCGAATCCTCTGTCGCTTGAGCGAATTTCAGTGAATTTTGACTTAGAACATGATATTCAAATGCAATCCAATGATTAACAACTCAAAAGCAAATTTTCACATAGCTTTAGTTCAGCAATGTTCAAATGTGTTCATGCTCAATTTATAATGCAATAAGATAAAACAAAAAAATTTAAATTGCCAAAAAAAAAGAAATTAAAGATAAAACACTGGATTGCCTCCTAGAAGCGCTTGTTTAATGTCTTCAGCTCGATGCCTGTTTGCTTTAAGGTTCATCTAAGTAGATAATGAGGTGAAGCTTATCCACTGCATCTCCCAAATACGCTTTAATTCTCTGCCCATTAACTGTCCATATTCTTCCTGTTGCTGGATCTTCCAATTCCACAACATCATAAGGTCTAACGGATCTTACCACGAGTGGACCTGACCATTTGGATTTCAATTTCCCAAGAAAAATTCTTAATCTTGAATTAAATAGTAATACTGACTGGCCTGGATGAAAATATCTTTTCAGAATTTTCTTATCATGATATGCCTTAACTTTCTCCTTGTATAACTTGGATGATTCATATGCATTAAGTCTCATTTCTTCTAATTCATGCATCTGAATTTTTCTTTGCTCTGCTGAAGCTTTTGGGTCAAAATTTAAACATTTTCAAGCCCAATACGCTTTAAGCTCCATTTCCACTAGAAGATGACATGACTTACCATAGACAAGTTGAAAGGGAGATAGCCCAGTAGGAACTTTATATGCTATCCTATAAGCCCAAAGCGCATCATCTAACTTTATTGACCAATCTTTTCTTGAAGATGAAACAATCTTTTGTAATATTTTTTTAATTTCTATGTTTGAAACTTTTGTCTGCCCATTAGTTTGTGGATGATAAGGTGATGCAACTTTATGTTTGACCCCATAATGCTCTAAATATTTCTGAAGTTGAAAAATGCAGAAATGTGACCCTCCATCACTGATTAAAACTCTGGGAGTGCCAAATCTACAAAATATATTTTTCTTTAAAAATTTTATCACAGTTTTGGCATCAGCTTTTATAGTAGCCATTGCTTCCACCCACTTTGACACATAATCTACTACTACCAAGATGTATTCTTTAGAGAATGAGGATGGAAAAGGTCCTGCAAAATCAATTCCCCAACAATCAAATATTTCTACTTCCAACATGATATTTAGGGGCATTTCCTGTCTTCTTGATATTCCTCCTGTCTTCTGGCAATCACTATATTGTTGTGCGAAGTTGTGTGCATCTTTAAACAAAGTAGGCCAGAAAAAACCAAATTGGAGCACTTTTGCAGCAGTTCTTACTACATTAAAATGTCGACCATAAGGAGAACTGTGACAATGCCAGAGAATACTTTTGGCTTCCTTGCTTGTCACACACCTTCTCAGCAAGTTATCACTTTCTATTTTGAAAAGATAAGGATCATCCCATACAAAATAATGGGCATCCTTAAATAAATTCTTCTTTTGATGCCAAGTATATTCTTCTAGGACAACTCTTGCAGCTTTGAAATTTGCCATGTCAGCAAACCAAGGTCTTTCTTGTACCATCATCAGTTTTTCATCTGGACATTCCTCCTGCACTTCTAATTGATTATTAGTCACTTCAGTATTGACCAATCTGGACAAATGATCAGCTACCAAATTTTCATAGCCCTTTTTATCCTTGATCATCAAATCAAATTCCTGCAACAATAAAATCCATCTAATTAGCCTGGGTTTAGAATCTAATTTAGTTAACAAATATTTGATTGTTGCATGATCAGTATATACAGTAACAAATGAACCAATCAAGTATGCTCTAAATTTTTCCAATGTGTAAATAATACCTAGTAATTCTTTTTCAGTAGTTGCATAATTAATTTGGACTCCATTAAGAACTTTGCTAGTATAATGTATAGCATGAAAAATCTTAGATTTTCTTTGGCCTAATACTGCTCTTATAGCATAATCACTTGCATCACACATTAATTCAAAATCGAAATTCCAATCAAGTGCAATTATCATAGGGGTTGAAATTAATTTTTGTTTTAACAATTCAAAAGCATGCAAACATTCCGCATCAAATTTAAAAGAAATATCCTTATTGAGCAAGTTGCTGAGTGACTTTGCAATCTTTGAGAAGTCTTTTATAAATCTTTTATAGAATCCAGCATGTCCTAAAAAACTTCTTATGCCCTTCACATTTGTTGGTGGTCGAAGCTTCTCAATAATCTCTATTTTTGCTTTATCAACTTCAATCCCTCTTGCAGAAATCTTATGGCCTAACACCACACCTTCAGTTACCATAAAATGACATTTTTCCCAATTTAAAACTAAATTGGTGTCAACACACTGCTTCAATACAATGTTCAAATTCCTCAAGCATTGGTCAAATGATGCAACAAATACTGAAAAATCATCCATGAAAACTTTTATGCATTGTTCCACCAAATCTGAGAAAATTGCTAGCATGCATCTTTAAAAATTTATTGGGGCATTGCACAATCCGAATGACAATTTCCTGTAAGCAAACACATCAAAAGGACAAGTAAAAGCAGTTTTTTCTTGATCTTCTGGATCTACTGTTATTTGATTGTACCCTGAATAACCATCCAGAAAACAATAAAAAGCTTGTCCTGTTAACCGTTCTAACATTTGATCCATAAAAGGTAAAGGAAAATGATATTTTCTAGTTACCTGATTCAATTATCTATAATCTATACACATTCTCCAACATGTGACAGTCCTAGTAGGTATTAATTCATTTTTATCATTATAAATTACGGTCATACCTCCTTTTTTCGGGACCACCTGAACTGGGCTAACCCAAGCACTATCAGAGATAGGATAGATTATACCTGCATTAAGTAATTTCAGTACTTATTTCTTTACCACCTCTTTCATAGTTGGATTAAGACGTCTTTGAGGTTGTGCAACAAGCTTGAAATCATTCTCCATGTGAATCTTATGCATACAATAAGAAGGACTGATTCCTTTGAGATCAGATAATGTCCACCCTATTGCCTTCTCATTCTCTTTCAAAACTGAGATCAAATTTTCTTCTTCAGAATTTGTTAAGGCATTGCTAATCACCACTGGTTTGTTGCCTCCATCTGCAAGAAAGACATATTTTAAGTGAGGATGTAATACCTTTAATTCCAGCTTCTGACTCTCAGTTTCATGTTCTTGCTGCAATTTCTCAGATTGTTGTTCTTTTGCAGTAACTTCTTGTGCTGAATCAAGATGTTTTAACTATTTCTCAATTTCTTTTTCCTCCTCTTCATCAAATTCGTCATTAATACCTATCAAAGCTTTTTTTAATGGGCTTGCTTTAGTTAGTTGCTTCCTTGCTGCTTGAAAGATATCATCTACCACATCCATCCTAAGACAATGTTGTTTATCTGTAGTATGCCTCATTGATTCAAACACATTAAAATTAACTTCCTCATCTTCTACTCTGCTTTTAACTTGCCATCATCAACATCAATAATAACTTTGTTGTCTTCATGAAAAGGTCTTCCCAGTATAAGAGGAACTTCAGTGTCTTCCTCCATATCCATCACAACAAAATCAACTGGAAACATAAATTTATCAACTCTGACCAAAATGTCCTCCGTCACACCATTAGGAAATTTTAGAGATCTGTCAGCTAGCTGCAGTGTCATTGTAGGATTTACTTCGAAGTCTCCTATTCTTTTAAGCATGGACAAAGACATTAGATTTATACTAACACCCAAATCAAGTAATCCCTTACCTACTTTTAATGTCCCAATTGTAACTGGTATAGTGAAACTACCAGGATCCTTGGACTTTTGAGGTAATGATTTCTGAATTATAGCGATGCATCCTGCTTCTAGATCCACTATTTCTGTAGTAAATCTCCTTTTCTTAGTTAACAACCCTTTCATGAATTTTACATAAGTCGGGATCTGCTCCATAGCTTCCATAAATGGAATATTAATTTGTAAATGCTTGAAAATATCCATAAATCTTGCAAACTATCTTTCTTTATCTTTCTTGGAATGATGACGAGGATATGGTAAATCCTTTAGTTGCGGTATTTGATTCTCATCTTTCTCCCTCTTTTTCTCACTATTTTTATTTTTTTCTTCTTTTTTAGTATTTTTTTCTTTTTCTATACTCTCACTTTTATTTTTCCCTTTTTATCCTTCACACTCATCTTTCTTCTTTTCATCCTCTTTTTCTTGTAGGATTTCTTTCTCTACAGCCAGGTTCTCACCAATCCCTTCCCCTATAACCTTACCACTCCTTGCAATTAATGCCTTACATTGCTCCTTTGGATTGATTTGTGTGTTAGCTTAAAATTGTCCTCCTTGCTACTCAGATAATTGTTTAGCCAGTTGGACCATCTGGGTCTCTAAATTTCTGAATGAAGCCTTAGTATTTTTCTGATTAGCCATAGTGCTTTGCATGAATTTTTCTAACATATCCTCCAATTTACTCATTCTGTTAGGCATTGAAGGATAATATTGTTGTTGTTGTTGATATGGAGGTTGCTGATATGACTGTTGTTGAAATGTAGGTTGTCTAGTAGATGAGCTAACACCTTGTTTCCACCCAAAATTCTGATTCTGATTCCCCCTCCATCCTTGTGCAAAATTATTCTGATAATTGTTGGAATTAGGGAAATTACCTTGTCTGCCTTGACCACTACCTTGAGCACCCATATAATTAGCTTCTTCTTATTGAATGTTGTCTTGATAAGATCATTGTTCATTTGAATGATCACCTCCACACAAGTCGCATTTCATGAATTGTTGATAAGGAGAAGCTTGAATAACATGTATTTGTTGAGGTAGCTTCACTATTTGTTAAGTCAATGCTTCCATCTGTTTAGTCAAAATTTTATTCTGAGCTAACATAGCATCTGAAGTGTTAAACTTCAACATTCCTTTCTTTTGAGCTGGATGTCTATCATGTTGGGCTTGTTGGTCTGTAAAGGTTAATGCATCAATAATTCTTGTGGCATGTTTGATTTCTGCATCTAGCATGGATCCTCCTACTGCAGCATCTAATAGCATCTTTGTATCAGTTCGCAGGCCAGTATAGAAAATATTCAATTGAGCAATGTCTTCAAATCCATGATTTGGGCATCTTGTCAATAGTGATTTAAATTTCTCTCATACTTCATAAAAAGATTCATCTGCTCCTTATTTGAAAGAAGTGATGTTCGATTTTGCTTTGATGTAGCGGGATGATGGGAAAAATCTGTTCAGAAACTTCTCTTCTACATTACTCCAATCAGTCAAACTCTGATTAGGATGTGCCTTCAACCACTCCTTTACCCTACCTGCCAAAGAAAAAGGAAACAATCTCAAATATGAAGATTCAAGATTTGCTGCTCTAAATCCCATGGTACCAATTAACTCATAAAAAGTAGACAAATGAATGTAAGGGTCTTCATGATCCAATCCAGTGAATTGATGAGCACTAATCAAGCTTAAGAAAGCTGGATTCATCTGCAATGTTTGATCGTCCGGTACGGAAATGATGGAAAAGTGTCTTGGACCTTGCTGCATAACATAGTTTTTTAGTGTTCTTCTAGGTGGATTTGAATCTGGATTTTGATTTGGATTTAGATTTGGATTTGGATTCAGATTTGCTCCGTCTTCTGTCATATCTTCTATAATTGGGTATGGAAAATTGAGTGAAAGAGTTAACATATTCTCCTGTGGCTTGTTCTTGAGTTTCCCTTCTTCTTCTACCTCGGTTCCTCTGAGCTGTTTTTTCAATCTCCGGATTAAATTCTAACTTCTTTGAAGATACTTGTCCTCTTAAACGCATAAATCAAAAGAGTAACTCAAGCAAAGATTAGCACAAGACAATAATTAAGCAAAATAAAACTGAAAAATAAAATAAAACAGAAATAAAAATAAAATATTTAATAAGCTAAACAAAGAATTCTCAAAGAACACCGTTCCCCGGCAACGACGCCAGAAATACTTGTTGATTTATTGGCAAGCATACCAAAATTATCAATCGCAGTATAGTATTTCGATTAAATAAAAGTCGATCCCACGAGGAACGGTTTCAATGGAAATTCCCAATTATATGCTTACTAAGTGGATTAAAACAAATTGGGTTTTGCATAAAGAGTTGAACTGAAATTAAATGACAGAGAACTGTAAATTGTTAAGAAAATATCAATTAAAGGCACTTAGGATTGACTTCCTTCCATATCCCTCTTTTGTAATGGCTATGTCAATTAAGAAGGTCAATTAACCTAAAAATGTTGATGTCACCTACTCAAATCATCCATGTTGATTCCTCACACATGAAATTCATAAGAAAACCTAATAAATGTTGATTCCTCACACAATTAAGGGATTTTATAGCATTAGGTTTAGGGTGTTAAACAATTGATACATTCATTCCATTCCTGGCAATTAACGTAACAAATATTCTTACCGTGATCTAGGGTTCAAGATATATTTTCCAATCATATCCCAAACATCAAGAATAATTCATTCCAAAGCACAAAGGATAAGAATAACAATATCAAAACATAAATTAATATCTCAAATTATCACCATGATACAAAAGAGTTCAAAAATCCTAAGAGAATGAAGTTAGCTACTCATGTTGGCCATTACAATGCACCAAATGTGGAAAAAGGGAAGGATTGATGAAGATTGGACGAAATCCTAGTAGTAGTCGCACCTCTTCTCCTTAAAACTGCTTGCTTTTCTCAAAACAGATCTTCTCTTTTTATAGGAAAAATTGGGCTTTTGGGCTTCACGTCTTTCGCTCAAGCGACAACTTTCGTTCAAGTGAAAGTTTCCTATTTTCACTCAAGCGACAAAACGCTCGCTTGAGCGAGTGAACTCCAGAGAAGAATAACTAACATTCGCTCAAGCGAATTTTCTTGCCCTTGACTTCCAGAGAAGAATAACTAATATTCGCTCAAGCGAGAGTCCATCCCGCTCGAGCGACTACCATGCTGAAAATCTTCTTCCTTCTTCCAGTTTTACTCCAATTATGCTGACAATTATGATACTTACTCTTGTATCAAGGTATTCTCGAATTCATCGTATATTGGGAGAAAAATAGATTAGAATTAACATAAGTTAAGTGATTTCATAACAATTTAAGGCATAATTATATCAACTTTTTACTACTTAACAACCACTAACCTAAAATCTAGGGAATGTGACAAAATGATAAGGATATACACATCAAGAACTTGAAAAAGAAAAATAATATTCATTTTTAACTCGAGACTAGTAGAGAGAGAAAGAGAGCGAAAATTCATACCTCGTGAGATAGAATTGAAAACATCCCTACTCCGCAAGAACTTAATTGAAAATACAGGAGAAGAAAGATGAGGATAAGATGTGCAAATCCTTTAGACAACATGGAAGAAGATATTCCTACCTTACAGATGGTTAATGAACTGAGATGCATGTTAAATAGGAACAAATATGGTTGAAGAATGACGAGTTACAACATGATCTTAAAAATTAGAAAAATAAGGGATAACATGATTCAAGTGGAGAACAACATGACTTCTAGCCCTTCTCATTAGAAATACTGCCCATTATCTAGTGTCTAAGATAGACTCCATCATGGGAACCCAAAATTCTACTACGCACCTTAAAGTATTTTGATCACAAATATTGATTGGTGAAGAAAGTGAAGTATGATACAAGATGTTTGTAGGTACCATTGTAGGTAAAATCTTAGATTGGTTTAGTGACTTACCAAATGGGTCCCTCACCAAGTTGTAGGATTTTTTATATTAAATATTGATGGCTCAATTTGTTGCTAATAAATTGAAGTTGTCAAAGTTAAGTGATATTTTCAATGTTAAACAACATGAGAATGAGTCTCTAAAAGATTATGTAAGGCGTTTATGTAGTATTACTATGAAAGTACCATAAGCCAACAAAAGAATATTTGTTAACACAGTTGTCAAAGGCCTTAGAGCAAGGTATTTTGGTGAGTCACTAATCCAAAGGCTGGTAGAACATACACTACTAAAAGATCATTAAATTCGTGTGAATTTTTCTGCAAACAAATTTTGGTAAAAAATAGCTACAATTTTTCTAAAAAAAAAAATTCACAAAAAATTAGTACAAATTTATTTGCAAATATTTTTTCCGAGAAAATATATAAGATTTTTTTGCAAAAAATTAATAATAAGAAATTTCTACAAAATTTTCTTCAATTATATGTTTATAACTTTATTTCATTTTTTAAATATACATTTGTAAAAAGTTTGGCGAGAATCAAAATCATTTATTATAATTTTTTTATAAATTAAATTTGTAAAAAAATATTTAATAATATTTTAAAAGATGGTAGCAAATTTACGGGATCGAGAAAATCAGAAAATAATTTTTATATATTCATCAAAGTAGGACTGGATTTAAGAATACTCGAAAGTAGAAAGAAGACTTACAAATATAATGCGTAAGAAAACTGAAAACTTCATTAGAAAACCTTCATACATAAAGATTATAAAACAACACTCAAACTCGTTCTGCCCCTTCCTTCGAGCAAAGGGGCTATTTATAATGAGCTTACAGTATTCTAGACAATATCTAATTTACAAAAATACCCTTATTTTATTTACATAATTACCCCTTATCATATCTTGGCGTATCTTCTTTTGTCATGTCTTCTTTTCAAATTTGTCTTGGTCTTCTTTTTCTTTTTCTTTTGTCTCAATCAACTTTTCCTTTAGTCTATGTCTTCTTTTTCTTTTTGTCTTGATCTTCTACGTCTTCTTTATCAATTCTTATCTTGTCTCCATCTTCTTTTTATTTTTCTTTTATCTCAATCAAACATGTCAAATGGATTATTTTGAATACTTTCTTCTGAATCTACTTTTGAAGTTGTGGATTTATCTTTGATAATTTGTTCAAAATCCTTCATGCTAGTTGTTGCTACTAATTCTACCATCAATCTCTATTTTTCTGCTAAGAACAACTATTCTTGACTCAAAGCTTGACTTGATCCATCTCTTCTTTGTCGATGATTTTCTTGCCACTTGTCAATATTGCTTTTGGTTATTAATTTTGTATTGAACTTTTGCCACCACTTGATTTTAAATCTTCGTGACAATTGCTTTATATCTACATTTTCATATGTTGGTTCTACTTTATAATCCCATGCTACTATCCAGTAATGGATTGAGTAGCTACAAATGATATTAGTCTATACCCAAAGTCAAAAGATGTCTTTTCTCTAAAATATTGATATACATCATTAACATTCTATGGAAATATTGTCGATAATGGTCCAAAATCTGCGAACCATTTACTAAACCAATTTGGAAATTTTAATGATATTCCTCTTTTAAACCAAACAAACCACGAATGGGTTCCTAGATATACTAATAAGGATTTGGTCCATGCTTCTATATAATCATAATAATTATAAGATTGGGGTTTAAAGGTTCTAGAAAAGTTATTGGTATCATGAACAGGTTGGTTCCATTCTTCTGGAGATAAGACTCTCAGGATTTTTATTTTTGAGAATAAAATACTATTTTAACTGTTTCTAGTATGATAAATTTTTGCAGAGTCTGTGTCTACCAAAATAAACTCAAAAGGTTCTGGTTTTTTCTGTGTTTATTGGAGGATAATGAAAGTCTTTTGGGAAAAGGTTATTGGTTATTGATCTAACATTGTCATAAATCCATGATTTTTCTAAAATAATAATGGGAGAAGTTTCAGGCTTTTCTAAATATTCTTCTGAAGTTTGTTCTTGAGTGGGTTTAGTAATAAAATCTTTTGGTCCAATCAGGATATTCTGATATTGAAGAGGAGTAAATCTATTTTTGATCAAAGGGTTTCTAGACATATTGGGTATTTGAGGAGGTGTTTTTAGTATTTCTGCTAAGGTATACTGGATTTTAGGATGGGTTTGGGATGTTTGAGGCCTTAGTGATATTGTAGAGACTTCTTTTTGTAATCCTAGTGGGGGATTATACTGATTTTTAGATGTGGCTCCTTTTTGTGATTCCAGTGGGGAATCATATTGATCTTTACCTTTTTGTGATCCCAGTGGGGGACCATATTGATCTTTACCTTTTTGTGATCCCAGTGGGGGACCATATTGATCTTTACTGACTTGCTTCGTGCTCATGTTGAAGCCTGTAAAAACTCTCTTGTCAAAAAGTCTGGTAAAAAATTATTTTTTCCTTTTGTATGTTCAATTTCAAAATCAAAACATGATAATAATGATTGCCATCTAGCAAAAATATGTTTTGAAACTGAATTTTTAACATCCTTTATTAAAACACTTGATGTTGCTTTACAATCTGTTCTAATTAAAAACTTTTTATTAAAAACATCATCTTGGAATTTTTGAACACATAATACTACTGAAAGAATTTCTTTTTTAACTATAGAATACTTTTGTTGTGAAGGATGCCAAATACCCGAATGATATCTGACTACTAGTTCTTTAGAAAATTCTGAAAGCTTTTGTTTTAATACCCCCCCCCATAGCCTAAATTAGATGCATCAGTTTCTATTATTAAAAAGGCTTATGGATCAGCTATTCCTGAACAAGGGATTATTTTTACTAATTCTTTTATTTTAATTATAGCTTGAGTCATATCTTCATTCCACGTATGTGGGTTTTTCCTAAGTCTTTTAAATAATAGTGCATATATTATTCTAATATTTGGAATAAAATTCGTTATATAATTCACACATCCTAAAAATCTTTGTAATTGTTGCTTATCTTTTATTTCATTTGGAAATTTTCCTGCAAATTCTAGAGCTCTCTAGATAGGAGTTATTGTGTTTTGATAAATTTCATAACCTATGAATCTTATTTTTGTTTGAAATATTTTCATTTTCTTAGTCGATACAACTAAACCGTTTTCTTTTATTATCTTTATAAATATTTCTAAATGATTGATATGTTACGTAATATTTTTTGAAAAAATTAATACATCATCTAAATATACTATTGCAAATTTTATATATGGAATAAAAATATCATTCATTATATTTTGAAATTCACTTGGAGCTTTTTTTAATCCTTGTGGCATTACATTCCATTCATAATGTCCAAAAGGTACTACAAAAGCAGTCTTATATTTATCTTCTTCTTTTACTGAAATTTTATAATATCCCGATTTTAAATCAAATTTAGAAAATATTACTGCATCATGTACTCTTTTTATTAAATCATTTTTATTAGGTAATGGATATCGTATCCACTTTAATACTTTATTTAATGGTTTATAATTAATAACTAATCTAGGAGCTCCTCATTCTATTTCAGAACCTTTCATAACATAGAACCCTGTACAACTCCAGGGTGATTTTGAAGGTCTTATTAACCCTTTATCTAAATATTCCTGTATTTCTTTTTTACAATATTCTAGGTATTGATTATTCATTTGTATAGGTCTCGGCTTTAGTAGGTATTTGTTTTTCATCAAAATTATTTATATATGGTAATTCTATTGTATATTTCTTCCTATGCCAAAAAGCAGTAGGATTTAATTCACATAATTCTTTTTCTATTTTTTCTTCATATGATTTTATAATTTTTTTAATATTCTGACTATTTAGTTGTTCTTCTATTCTTTTAAATTTTATTTCTTGATTTCACATATTTATTTGTTTTTCTTTATCTCTACTTGGCTTATGGAAGATTCTTTTAATAGATTTAGTTCTCTAGTTTTTGGCAGTTTTATAAATTCAAAACAAATTTCTTTCCCTAGTACACTAGTTTTTAAACCTAATTCGGTTACTTGAAAGGGATATAATAAAGTTAAAAATTGGGTTCCTAATATTACTAGAGTATTCATATTTTTTATTAATACAAAGGAAGTATTATAACAAACTTTATTTTTACATATCTTTACGTTAGATAGTTTATATTGTATATGCATTTTTGACCCATTGGCACTAGTTACTTTTTCTAAAGTTTTTTCATAATATTTTGTAGGAATTAATCCTTCTTGAATACAATTTACATCTCGCTCAGAGTCTACTAAAGCTATTGTTTTAAATTTTTCTTCTTTTATGATTAAAGTGATTTCTACATGCCATTTGTGAGTAGTCATTAAATTTAATAAACTAATATAGCTTTCTTCGTTTAAATCTTCAATTTTACTAGATCCTTCTATATTTTTCTCTTGATTCCTTATGATTTCTTTTCCTTCTAATTCTAATAATCTATATTCTAAAGATACATAATTTTCTTTTAATATTTGTATTTCTTGTTTTAAGGTTTTAATTTCTTCTTGTAAATCTTTTATAGTTATTTGTCTGGCTCGGACTTTTAAATCTATTATAAATTTCTTTCATACTTATTGGGTTTATGTTTTTCCGTACTTCTTCACTACATGTTATTAAATTACTTAACTGTTGTAAAAATTAAATTTTTAAGGGAGATTCTTCTAATTTATCTATTATAGAAATTAATGTAGAGGTTTGATCTTTTGTTAACATATTTATATTTTTATAGTCTAAACAATTACATAATTCTGGTCCTAAACAATAATTATCTTTTGAAATTTTTCTTCTTCGCTAGAGGATTCTTGTTCGATCTGTTCTATTTCTAATTCACTATCTTCATTTTCTATAGAACTATTAGATTCTTCTTCTTCATAATTAATTAGAATATTTAAAAAATTTTCTTTTAATTTTTCATCTTCTATTTGATTTATTTTTCTTATAACTTTACAATTATTAGCATAATGTCCTGGTTTTCCACATTTCTAACATACATTCTTTTTCTTTTTGGGTTTATTATATTTGTGTTTTCTTGTCATTTTAGTTTTATTTTCTATATCTTTATTTTCAGTTTCTTGAATTTTCCTATAAGGTTTTCTATAAGATTTTCTGTATGTTTTTTCTTGTCGTTTAATCACCTTCTTTTTTCTATCACTAGGGGCTCTAATTGGTTCCATACCATATTGTTGACAAAAATTTCCTATTTCCCTTCTATTAACCATACTTTCTTTTCTAAGTTTATTTTGTAACTTAAAATCGGTACAAACCCGTATACCTGGTTTCTACGATTATATTATGTATTTGTCCATAAGTTAGAGTATCATACGCTATAGGTTTACCATAATGACTTTCTAAGTTTATTTTTACTTTTTTCTGAAAATAATTTAGGTAATCCTGCTAAAAATCTCTCTTTCCAAAATCCTGCAAATTCACTTCTCTTAAGGTTATTTTTGATAAAAAAAATTATCTTAATACCATCGATAATCTGACATGGTTGGACAATATAAATTTGCTAATTGGATAGATGATCTTTCTTTAAATATATTTGGGTCTCCTACAAAGTTTTGTATAATTGAGTATATTAGAGTAGTTACTGCATCTTCTTGATTTGTATCGGTTTTTATACTATTTAAAATTGATAATTTATCTTGTTCTGTGCAAAAATTATTCCACCATCCTTTCAATTAACCAGTGAATCCTTGAATTATCGCTATAGCAGCAGATTTATCACTACATCCTTTGGATTTATGGGCGGTAACCGCCATGGTCATTTGACAAGTTAAATCTAATATTGCTTGTTCACTTAATCCATCTAAATTCCACTCAGTTATATCATTCCCTGAGAAGGAATTTTGTACTAACTCTCCTCATTCTTCGAATTGTACATCAGCAAAAGTGGGTCTAGAATAATAATTTCTAAGTTTCAGATATGTTCTCATTTTATTTACTTCTATCGTATTTATAGAAGTATTTCCTATTTGTTCTATTTTCTTTTTTAATTCTTCTATTTGTATATCAGTGCTACTTTTTAATCTTAATGAATCTAATTCTTTTTGGGGTACGTTAAACAATTTATATATTGGTTTTATGGGTTCTTTAGAACTACTGGGTATATCTTTTAAGGGTTTATTTTCTATTCTAGTTAATTGTTTCGTCATAACTTCTAATACGAGTGTTGGAATAATTTAATTGAGAATGTAATTTTTTTATATCTTTTATTTGTACTTGGTTTTTCTTCACTTTTAACATCTTTATAAGGACTCGCTTCTATTTCTAAATCTTTTGTAGGTTTTATGATAATTCCATGTTGTGGAGGATACTCTGATGTTATTAATTCATTATTAATAGTTTTCCATGTATTGGTTATTTTTTCTAAAGGATATATATGTTTTTCTTGACTATAATTAAAGAACCAATCAAAAAAATATAAATTTAGTTCATTTTGTTCTAAATAATTATAGAAACTTTTTTCAAAATTCTTTTGTTTGTTGTTTTGTAAACGTTTTAAAATACCAGTCTCTATTTTGTTTATTATATTCTGCCTCAAAGTCTTTTTTAATTCAATTTTTATCTATACTAAAGGACGCCTCTCTATATACAGTATTTAATATTTGTGAAGCTGTTGGAGAGTATTGAGGAGATTCTGTTCCCCTTGACTCTTCATATACGGGCTTTGTTACTCTAGGTGTAATATTGTTTAATCCTCTCAAATCTAAATTTATTGTTGATCCATCAATTGAATGTCTTGAAGATTGTCCTTTATATATCATTTGAGGTTCTTTATTTTTAAAGGATAATGATCTATTCATTCTTGATCTAATATCAGTTCCATCTTGAATTATTTCTCTAATTTTTGTATTATATACTTTTGGTTCTTCTATAATATCTTCTAATTTCCATTCTTCCGGAATTTTACTTATTACTTCTTCATGACTTAGTCTGTTTGGGATTTGAACTGATGATTTCCTAAGATTGGCTTCTACTAATATGGTTTCATCTTTTGGAGAAGACCTTAAAGCTTTATAGTTGTAGTCTATTCTGGTTACTTTATAATAAACTCTATAAATTATTTGTATTGGACCAGATTCTTCATCTATGATTTCCTCAGGGATTTGTACATAAAATTTTATAGCATTACTGGTCTTATCATTTTTAATATTCATTGAAAAATTTGGATAACAGTTAAAAAAGGCAGGACCATCATGTAAATTACTTTCTAAAATAGCGATTATGGAGTCATTAAATTTTTTAAGTCTTATATCTCTTAATAACATTAATATTGGACTATTTACTCTTATTCCGTAATTTGGTTTTGCTGCTACTTGTATTAATCCTAAATGAATAAAATTATATCCATCTTTTATATGTTGATCTAAAATTGAATGTTCTAAAATATTTATTATCTTATTATTTTTTGTTCTTGGGTAACTATATTCTACTATATGAATTTCGTCTAGATTTGTTGACCAAAATTTATGTTGTTTATAAACTTCACATTTTTTTACTATAGGTATTGACCAGTTATGTAAAGAATTTTCTATTTCTGCAATTTGTAATTCTTTATCTTTATTATCAGAGGATGAAGAAGACGAAGCCTCTTGTTGCGGTGTTTTAACTACTATTTGTTTATCTTTGTTTCTTAATCTTAAATCACTTAAAGTTCTATGGATATTTGGCATTCTTACTCTTTCTCGAGTGTAGACCCCTAATTTTTCTCGGCCTCTCAATAAAAGCTAGGGAAACTTCACACGAAGATAAAGATCACCCAGCTAATCAATAAACACTAAGAAGACCTCCCACAACCACACGGAGTTCATCCAATTTCTAGACAAAGGCCAAAGAGACCTCCTATAACAAAGATAAAAGTTCGTCCGACATCTCAATAAGGGTCAAGAAGACTTCCTATAAGAAGATCAAGCTTCACCGGACACCTATCGGCATCAACCAACGTCCGAAAAAAAGCAAGGAAAGCTTCCCGGGGTCCCAGAACGCAAAAACTGGACAAAACAGGTCGAGACCCCCGTCCCAGAGTTGGGACGGCCGTCCCAACTAACCTAGGACAAGTGAGACGCGCGTCCCAAGTTCAAGGGGGGCTGGCTCTGTGTTAAAAATGCAAGTGGGACGGCCGTCCCACCCCAGACGGCCGTCCCGGCCCAGACGGCCGTCCCAAATGTGCCAGGCAGCGAAAACTATAAATAGGAGTCTCATTTGCTCATTTTCCACACCTCAGACACTCGAGACAACTCAGAGCACTTGTCTACTTCTCTCCCTCTTTCGAATGATCTTTCTGATTGCCTTATATAGGTAACAATCAGTTAAGGAATTATATTCCGGCATTCGATTCTTCTAGAAAATTTTAGTCGAGTCGAGTTTTGTCGTGAGGAGAGTCGTTGTAGAGCGAGGGACTGCTGAAACGCGTCCTTATTGTAACAGAGTTGCTATATAAAGCTTGCTACGGAGGTTCTTCTCAAATCTCTTCTCTTTTACTGCTTTATTTATTGCTTTATGAAATGTAAATAAAATCATGTAGATAGCCATATTTATTGTACGAATAAAATAGGGTAATAGCGTAATTTCTTGTAATCTCTACTTAAATGAATTAATCCGTCATAGGGAACCCGGAAGGGGCGTTGTGGGGTGCTAACACCTTCCCCACACGTAACTAACTCCCTTACCCAACTCTGGTTATAATGGCCAAGTGCAGTTTTTCTTAAAATCAACATTTTTTCCTTTTCCAATGTTTAAGGTCAAAACATTGGTGGCGACTCCAAAAGAACCCCTTTTTCGAAAACCTTGCTTCTATTAGAGGATAGTTCAGTTCTTGAGCACCTCGGAAGCAATGAACATATTTTAAATACAAAACGCGAGTCTAAACCATCTTTCCGCAACCGCTCGCATTAAACGTTCGAGATGTCCCTAGACGTCGGAACGGACGGCGGCGACAGATGGCGACTCCACTGGGGTAGCTAGAGAGTTGATCCCATTTAGTGACGGATAAATTCTAACTAAGTAAAGATTGGAAATTACGCCTTTACCCTTTTCTGTATGTTTTATTGTATGGCTTTAATAAACTGCTGTATGATTATTTTCTGCAAATTGTTTGAAATACAAATTGCACACAAAAACCCTTGCACACAACAGTCCCTCTATACCCGGGGGCAAGAGTGAATACCTTTAGGGAGTGGGTGGCAGATACGACTGGCTTGTTGGCACACGGGGCTACAACTGTTGTCGGAAACCACCAACTCAAGGTGATAACTCTCTTCTTTTGGTCTAAGGATGTCGACACAGAGTTCCGTGCATGACCCGAGGACTGAGAGATTGAGAGGTCCCTATAATGGGGGCACCTTGGGGACCTTTGGCCTGGTGAGAACAGTTTAGAACCACCCAAACCAAGCACGTTTCTGCAGGAAAACCCTACCTCGTGATTAAATAAGCGTGGCTCTGCTCGTGGATGTATGAATTGTGTGTGCATTCGTTTGCTGCATTTGTATTGATGCATTAGCATAGGGTAATCATATAACAAACAAAAAATGAAAAACCATAAAATCAAAAAGTGATAAGATAACCACCTTTATCTCGGACAGTCTTCAGTTAAGCTAGCCTGGTTTCAGGTTCTTTGCAAGCTAAGTAGTCACGTTGACCGACAGAAGAGATAAAGGGTCATAAAAAATATAGAAAAAAAATTAAAGCCATAAAAATGCCTTTATAAAATATAATAAAAATATTCTTGATAAAGGTCTTACAATTAATACAACCTTTGTTCATAAAAATAATAAGAGAAGAAAATAGGACTCTCTTCATCAAAATCCATAAACATCCATATAGATAGTTTGTTTCCAAAGAAAAAACCAAGTACTATCATGTATCATATTAGGAATAAAACATGATAATACTTAGAAAAACAAACACTTACATGCATGCATTTACAAGAGCTCATCCTCATATCATGCATTTTTCATTTCTTCTAGATAGTGGAGGGATCCGGTAATAGACAGTTAAAGAAAGTGAAAATCCTTCTATGCCGTGTAGAGAAGTTAAGGCAGTTGAGTACATATATGCTGCCAGAGGTCATTGCTAATTTCGAGAAATCTTATGGAAGAATTCTTGACCTCCTAAAAATCAGCATCGATCCAATTTTTGTTAGAGCGTTGGTCCACTTCTGGAATCCTAATCTGCACTGCTTTGAGTTTTCGCAGTTTGACTTATTACCAACCTTAGAAGAATACAAACTCATGGTTAGATGGCCTCAATCAGTGGGGGTCTATGTCAGTTCAGGAGTATATGTAGTCGTGAGTAAGGTTGCTACTATTATACAACTGCCTCCTCATCAATCCACCCTAGAGGGGAAAGGGAACATCCGAGGTTGGAAAATGGCTATAATAGAAGACCACTTAATCTCTTTGGCTGAAAAGAAAGATTGGTCTACTTTTAACAAAGCTCTAGCATTAGCAATGTTCGGAATCATATTATTCCCATTTCATGTGAACATTGTGGATCATGCTGCAATGGATGCATTCTTTGCCTGGGATGTATGTTCTAAGAGTCCTATACCTGCAATTCTTGCTGATACCCTGCTTTCAGTAAACTTCTGCCGACAGAAACAGGGGAAAACACTTAGATGTTGCACTTCATTGCTATACGTATACGCTTCAAGTCACATGGGCATATTCCCCGATCCTTTAAGGAGTTTTTCAAAGATCCCTCTTCAACATCGTCAAGCTTTAGAGTGGAAAACCGAGTTAGAAAATTGGAACATAGAGCATGTATCATGGGTTTGCCCTTGGTTTCGACCCGGTTATATTCTTGTACGATGTGGAGATTACCTGAGCATACCATTACTAGGCCTCAGGGGTTGTATAGCTTACTCCCCTAAAATAGATATGAGACAACTCATGAGAACCCAGACTGTGCCAACTCAAGAAGAGCTCAGAGGGCTGAGTTTATGCCATTATTCCCATAGCTTTGAAGAAGTATCCACTGTTCGGAAAGCATGGGAAAGACCAGTCTATATGGGGGATAAAGAACTCGGAAAGGTTCAGGTATCCGCATCCCATGAATACGAAGAATGGAGGAAAAGTAGAGGGATACCCCAACCATCTGCTACAATCACTACGACATTAGCAAATGAAGAGCTACAATTGCAGGTCAATGCCTTAAATAAAAGGGTTGAAGTCATGGAAGCTCAGCTAAAGGCCTTCGAAGAAAAAGAGCAAGAAGCAACCCTTATAATAGATGGTCTAAAAAGGCAATGTAAAAAGAAGGACCATGAAATAGAGCGCCTTAAGAATGATTGTGCTGACTATCAAGAAGAGACCAAACAAGCATATAAAATTCCAAGGCTTGAAAAAGATGGTCTATTCCGGGACATGAACGACGAAATAGCACATCTTGAGAGTGCGCTTGCAGAACAGGCAAAAACGATCAAGCTAATACAGGATGACCTAGCAGCAACTCGGTCAGAAGCGCAAAAGTGGTGGGAAACCGCCGAAAGATACAGAGAAGACCTAAAGGAGCTACATGATAAAGAAAGAGATGGATTAGCTCAATATGGTCAATTGCTTCGTGAAAGAGACCAAGTAATAGAAAGGTCTGACCAACAACATGCCTTGATCGTTCATCAAGAAGAAAAGATAAAAGAGGCTCGTCAATATAGTGAAGATTTGAGCCAGGCGGTACATGAGCAGATCAAGACGCTCAGAAACCATGTGAGAACAGCTGAAGACGAATTACGAAGAAAACCTAATTTACCCATAGGATTCTTCAAGCTTCTCCGTTTCTGTCAACACTTGCTTCAAAGCATTGTATAGAAGGATAAACACTTTCTAGTTGAAATAAAAAGTTTTTTTAAACTGTCTATTGCATTCATAAGTTGCATACATTCATACATCCCTCCTCATTTTAATAATAAAGATAATAAAAAGAAAGGATTAATTGATGTGCTTTCCGCAAATCAGAATAAATGGAAAAGAAGTCTTTCGTCATCAAAATCTCTACAACGGTCGATAGACCCAAAGATGATAACAAACAAGCACCGTTGGTTATTCCAATCAATAAAAGGGAAGAGGCAATAACACCTTTACGATTATTCGTGCCTCGACCTTTCCCTTATGAATCAAATAAAGTTGTACCTTGGAGATACTCAGAAGAATCGTCAGCCAATCAAGATATCTCCAACATAGCCGGTATTGGGGGCATGACAAGAAGCGGAAGAATATACTCCCCCAAGGAATTACAAGATAATATTCCTAAAGATAAAATGAAAAATAAAGCCGAAGAAGAAAAGGAATCCAAGGAGGAGACAAATGAGTTACTCCAGTACATAAGACAAAGTGAGTACTCCATCATAGATCAACTCAATCGCACTCCTGCAAAGATAACCTTGTTATCACTCATAATGAGTTCGGAACCGCATCGAAACGCACTGTTAAAGGTTTTGAATGAATCATTTGTTCCGCATGCAATATCCCAAGACAAGTTTGAAGGGATTATTGGTAATATTACAACCAATAATCATCTTACCTTCACCAATGAAGAACTCCCTTTGGAAGGGCCAAATCATAACAAGCCCTTGCATATCTCTGTCAAATGCAAGGAATATCTCATTTCCAAAGTTCTTGTGGATAATGGGTCATCCTTAAACATCATGCCTACAGGCACACTCGACAAGATCACAATGCAAGGAACCCACATGCGCCCGAGTAATACAGTTGTTCGAGCCTTTGACGGGTCAAGACGTGAAGTAGTAGGAGAGATTAGTTTACCGATCCAAATTGGCCCTACTATTTTCAACATAGACTTCCACGTGATGGACATCACGCCAGCATACAGTTGTCTCCTTGGTAGACCTTGGATTCATAGCGCTAAGGCAATACCTTCAACGCTCCACCAGAAAATCAAGTTTGTGACAAATGATAAACTCGTCACAGTTCAAACTGAAGAAGACTTTCTGATTAGCAAACCGTCTGTCCAACCATATGTGGATGCGGCTGAAGAGGCGCTTGAAACATCTTTTCAAGCGCTTGAAATTGCTAACATAGAAAGACTCCCTGGTAATACAAAGGTGGCCCCATATGATGAAAAGATATGGATATCGCCCAGGACATGGGCTCGGAAAGAATGCTCAAGGAATAAGAGAACCACCAGATTTCAAAGATAATCCTCTAAAGTATGGTTTAGGGTACGACCCCACAAATGATCCAACCATACGGAAAACAGGGAAGTCTTACCCCTCGAAGATGATATTCCAAAAAGGAGGGGTATTAGCGCAAAGGGTAGCGTTAGTCATTAGGTGTCCTTCTTCTAATTCTAAGGGATGTAAACCTAGTGACTATTAGAGATCACTCCTGGGGTATGCCCGGCCCCCGAGCATCTCTAGGGCACACATTTCCCCGAAATTACAAAAGAATGTTATTCTTACTATCTGCTTCTTTTCTCGCTAATCATATCTATACCCCATAAATAACCAGGTTTAGGCAAACGTTTTGTTCCAAAATGCGTCAAAATAATCAAAATGCCATAGACAAAATGAAGCCAAAGTTAATATGATTGATTAGCTAGAGACACGAATTACAAAATCGTGTTTCGACAATGTTTTAAGAAAAGAAATTATTATTAAAAGAAGCCCGTCAAGGTCAAAGGCCAAGACAAAAAGATGAAAGGGCAAAATCCTAGGCTGAAAACCCAAAAGGGCAGACTAGGAAAGCTAATCAGTCATAAATAGGCAGTTGAAGACGCCACCTCATGAAAACAAAACATTTGTTTGAACTAGCCTAAACACTGACCAACCTTGGCTAGCCATTCTTACAGAAACCTTTATTATAAAAATATCCCTCTAAAAACACAAGCCTTTGTTATAAATCCTTTTTCTTTCTCTTCTCTTGACCATTTCATTACAAAGCATTCAAGTAATTGACTGGGAAATTTGGAAATATAGTGATCAATAGGAGGATTGAAATCCCTAAGGAAAGGAAGAGGGGCATTGACATGACAATTGCTCTACCTTCAAAATGATTACTCTTCGGTTATAGCAAAGATCCAAGACGGCAAATCGGTATAGCTAATCATGTTGACAAAAGCACATGATGATGGAACTAAACTTAATAGAAGCTGAATGGGTTCAAAGCCGATATGACCAGCTAAACCTTATTGAAGAAAAACAGCTGAATATGATATGTCATGGACAAACCTATCAAAGGAAAATAAAAAAGGCTTACAAAAAAGGTAAACCCTCATATTTACCATAAGAAGGACTTAATGGTAAATAAGTTGCTTCCAGTCCAGAAGAATAAAATTGGAAAATGGGCAATGAACTATGAAGGACCCCTTGTGGTCAAATGAGCTTTCTCGGAAAGGGGCTCTTATCCTCGCCAATATGGATGGAAAAGAACTTCGACACCTAATCAACTCCGGTACGGTGAAGAAGTATTATGCTTGAAGACATTGCTCAAGACCCGTCAGGAATGAAAACCCGCAAAGGGCATCCCTGGGCAAAAGATAGGGTCTATATCCCTCGCTAGGATACGTCCTAGGCAAAAAAAAGAGGTAAAAAAAAAGTAAATAAAAAAAAGAAGAAACTAAGAGCAATGGTTACTTTAGTCAAAAACCGAAAAGGCGGCTAAAGTAACATTCTTCCAGAAGCAAGCAGTCGGCATAGTCTTCACTCTGAGCTCAGGCATCTCAACTGAAGTGATTAGGAGAACCAGGGGACAAATATCATAGACATGACTGTTCAAGCCTATATAGTATAGCCATCCCTGACCACCCATTCTTCTAAATATCTCTTGAAATCCTTCTGTAAAAGAAACAAACTTTTGCTCATTTATCAATAAAATTCCCTTTCATTTCCTTTCTCTTGACCAAATATTATGGAAATGCCTCTTTATTGATAAATCATAAATATGTGCAAAGACCTTTAATCAAAGATCAAACATGCATCTAAAAAAGGGGAAGCATATAAAAAATAATAAGAAAATAACAAAGGCCTGCTAGGATATTTTTAGGTAAAAATCAGGGTAGCCTGCTAGATCGGAAATCCCAAAAGAACGATCTAGGCAAAAGATAAGGCAAAATCTCCCTAAAATATTCTAGGCAAAAATTAAGGCAGCCCGCTAGATCGAAAATCCGTAAAGGGCGGTCTAGGCAAAAGATAGGGCTAAAACCAAAAAATGAGTAAAAGATGAGCCCATCATCATGGTCATAAAGGAGGAGCCCATCGGCGTATTCATAAAAGAGCCAACGGGAGAAGGCCAGTCACTTTCTAAGTGTATAAAAAATAAATAAACAAATAGATTGCATCTAGGACATCCACACACAAAGTAGTTGCATAATACGACTTTGTCAAAATCAAGAAAAATAATTTTCTTCAAATAAATAAACATACATATAAGGAGGCTAGTCTCCATACTTGTGATTGAAAACAGGAGGCGCCAAAGTCCAGTCTCCATATAAAAATCAAAACTATTTCAGCAAAATAAAGAGCTTCAAAGAAAATAGCTCTAATCAACATCCTTCCATCCAATAAAGAAGGTGCATCAAAATGAAAAAGCCAATGGAAAGGCTCGATTATCCCCAAGAGGATTCATGCCTACTCCAGAGGCAAAGCAAAAAGACTACCTCACGACTCAGCTACATCGCCACATGAGTCAACAAGCAAGCTCATCCAAAATCTCCACTTCATTTCCCAAAGGAGAATAAGGACTACTCAAAAGTCCATCAAAGAAAATACGGAGTCAAATCCTCCACATCACCAGGGGGCAACAAAAGGAAAAGAAAGAAAAAACTTTTCATCCCCTAACGGAGGCCACCACAGAAAAAGGTTGCACGAAGATCCCCAAGAAGAACATATCAAGAAAAGTCTACAAAAAGAAAGAAAAAAGAAGAAAATATCTTCACCCCACTCAATAAAGGGCCTCACAAAGCCAGGAGCCAGAACTCCATCATACCCCCAGGAAGCCAACAAATTCCCCAGGTCCGATAAAAAGGAAAGAGAAGAAAAGAAAACCTCTTCATCCCCAGCAGATGATAAAAAGCCTGCGTGCACAAAAGAAAAAGGGCACACGCATCTAAAATCAAAAATCCAAAATCGCGAAAAATCACAATCGCGAGAAAAAAAACAAAAACCCATTCCCCAATGGAATAAGAGCATAGGCAAAGCCATCTCAAAACAGCAAACATCCAACAAGGAGTCAAAAACTCCATTCATCCCTAGGGGGCAAATCAATTCCCCGGTGGATCACCAAAAAGAAAAATTTTTCCCCCAGTAAGCCTACCAGCAAAAGGCAAAATACAAATTCATATCCTCAGGGAGTTAATCGATTATAACACCCAATATGAATATCTCCAGTGAAAGGCAAAACCTTCACTCCCAAGAATGCCTATGCTTACTCAGAAACAAGCAAAGAGTCGAAATCCCCAAGAAACGGGAAATCAACCTATGCAAGAGGCAATACAAGCACAAAGCTTTCAAAAAAGCATTTGCCTACTCAAAGGTATTATCAAGAACAAATATCCTCAAAGTAGAACATCAGCCTAGTCAGAGGCGAAAAACAACAAGTAAAAAGCCTTCACCACTATTGAAGCATCTGCCTAATCAAGAGGCACAATCAAACCAAAAATCCCCAATGGATTCCTGCCTAAATAAGAGGCAACCAAACAAAGAATCCCCGGCAAAGCCGGATAACTAAACAGAAAAGCAAAAAATCAGAAATCCCCGGCAAAGCCGGATGGCTAAACAGAAAAGCCAAAAATCAAGAATCCCCGGCAAAAGCCGGATGGCTAAACAGAAAAGCCAAAAATCAGAAATCCCCGGCAAAGCCGGATGGCTAAACGAAAAAGCCAAAAACAAAGAATCTCCGGTAAAACCGGATGACTAACAGAAAAGTCAAATCAAATATTCCCCACGGAATGGGCGCATGAACAGAAACAATAAGTCGCCAACACATCTCCAAAACCAGATGACCACAGGATTGACTATCAAAAAGTCATCCTAAGAGCCTTGCAAAACGGGGTTCGGACCAGGTGGGGGTAGGTACCCATCAGAGCCTTGCAAAACGGGGTTCGGACCAGGTGGGGGTAGGTACCCATCAGAGCCTTGCAAAACGGGGTTCGGGCCAGGTGGGGGTAGGTACCCATCAGAGCCTTGCAAAATGGGGTTCGGACCAGGTGGGGGTAGGTACCCATCAGAGCCTTGCAAAACGGGGTTTGGACCAGGTGGGGGTAGATACCCATCAGAGCCTTGCAAAACGGGGTTCGGACCAAGTGGGGGTAGGTACCCATCAGAGCCTTGCAAAACGGGGTTCGGACCAGGTGGGGGTAGGTACCCATCAGAGCCTGGCAAAACGAGGTTCGGACCAGGTGGGGGTAGGTACCCATCAGAATCTGTCAAAATACAGATTCGGACCAGGTGGGGGTAGGTACCCATCAGAATCTGTCAAAATACAGATTTGTACCAGGTGGGGGTAGGTACCCACCAAAACCTTATAAAATAAGGTTTGTACCGGATGAGGGTAGGTACTCATCAAAACTTAGCAAAATGCATCGGGTAGAGTAAAATACTCACCAGAAGCATTACAAAAATGGGTGCAAAAACCTTGCTTCTATTAGAGGATAGTTCAGTGTTGAGCACCTCGGAAGTAAGTACCCACAAGAGTTTAGCAAAATGCGAACTCATACCAGGTGAGGGTAGGTACTCACCAAAACCTTGCAGAACAAGGTTCATACCTAGTGAGGGTAGGTACTCACTAAAGCCTAGTAAAATACAGACTTATACCTGGTGAGGGTAAATACTCACCAGTGCCTTATAAAAGAAGGATCAAACCAGATAGGGGTTGGTACCTATCAAAATATTTATCATCCGGAGGATCAGCAAGGAGCAGCATCCGAAGGAGGGTTAACTCCTTCCCCTACCAACTAATTTTGTCGGCATATCAAGCCAACAAATTAGCTAGGCAGGTGAAGGGGGGGCAGCTATAGACCCCTAATTTTGCCCGGCCTCTCAATAAAAGCTAGGGAAACTTCACACGAAGATAAAGATCACCCAGCTAATCAATAAACACTAAGAAGACCTCCCACAACCACACGGAGTTCATCCAATTTCTCGACAAAGGCCAAAGAGACCTCCTATAACAAAGATAAAAGTTCGTCCGGCATCTCAATAAGGGTCAAGAAGACTTCCTATAAGAAGATCAAGCTTCAACGGACACCTATCGGCATCAACCAACGTCCGAAAAAAAGCAAGGAAAGCTTCACGGGGTCCCAGAACGCAAAAACTGGACAAAATAGGTCGAGACCCCCGTCCCAGAGTTGGAACGGCCGTCCCAACTAACCTAGGACAAGTGAGACGCGCGTCCCACATGTGGGACGACCGTCCCAAGTCCCAGGGGGGCTGGCTCTGTGTTAAAAATGCAAGTGGGACGGCCGTCCCACCCCAGACGGCCGTCCCGGTCCAGACGGCCGTCCCAAATGTGCCAGGCAGCGAAAACTATAAATAGGAGGCTCATTTGCTCATTTTCCACACCTCAGACACTCGAGACAACTCAGAGCACTTGTCTACTTCTCTCCCTCTTTCGAATGATCTTTCTGATTGCCTTATATAGGTAACAATCAGTTAAGGAATTATATTCCGGCATTCGATTCTTCTAGAAAATTTTAGTCGAGTCGAGTTTTGTCGTGAGGAGAGTCGTTGTAGAGTGAGGGACTGCCGAAATGCGTCCTTATTGTAATAGAGTTGCTATATAAAGCTTGCTACGGAGGTTCTTCTCAAATCTCTTCTCTTTTACTGCTTTATTTATTGCTTTATGAAATGTAAATAAAATCATGTAGATAGCCATATTTATTGTACGAATAAAATAGGGTAATAGCGTAATTTCTTGTAATCTATACTTAAATGAATTAATCCGTCATAGGGAACCCGAAAGGGGCGTTGTGGGGTGCTAACACCTTCCCCACACGTAACTAACTCCCTTACCCAACTCTGGTTATAATGGCCAAGTGCGGTTTTTCTTAAAATCAACATTTTTTCCTTTTCCAATGTTTAAGGTCAAAACATTGGTGGCGACTCCAAAAGAACCCCTTTTTCGAAAACCTTGCTTCTATTAGAGGATAGTTCAGTTGTTGAGCACCTCAGAAGCAATGAACATATTTTAAATACAAAACGCGAGTCTAAACCATCTTTCCGCAACCGCTCGCATTAAACGTTCGAGATGTCCCTAGACGTCGGAACGGACGGCGGCGACATCGAGTTTCCATGCTACGGGACCACCTCTTTGCCTTAATGGCCTATCTGGCTGACCAACGGTCTCACTACCCCTCCTGGGTTTTACTGTCGGGACCACCAGACCTAAGGGCTAACCAACGTATAAGCACCTCTTAGTGCTACACGGATTCTTTCGAAGAGTTAAGAGTCCCAAAGACCCTTTAAACTCAAGGATTTAGAATTAAGATACAAATCTAAACACCTAATAGTTTAAACTAAGCAACAAAGTGACTTATATTCTTCAGTTTTCCTTCTAGATATTTAATATTACTCTTATACCAAGTTATACCCCAAGCATAATTAGCTGGGATTTCCCTCATTAACCTCTCTCTTTGAGCGATGCGTCTCGATAATCTTCTTTTAAGTTTCTTGATTTGCTTGGTTAATTCTATTGCTGGGTTTGGACTAAAACTAGGACTCATACCCGGGGATCGTAAGGGTCTTACTATAAATCCTAAACCAGGGATTGCCCCATCTATTTGAACAAATTCATTTTGGTTATTCATGTTTATTCACGCTATTCCCCCCCCCACAAGAAAACCAAATATGAGTAATAATCCAGAGCATTATGGCAATCCCTATCAACTTTTACTAAAATTTGATAATATCCTGATTTTAAATCAAATTTAGAAAATATTACTTTATAATAAACTCTATAAATTATTTGTATTAGACCGGATTCTTCATCTACGATTTCCTCGGGGATTTGTACATATAATTTTATAGCATCACTTGGTCTTATCATTTTTAATATTCATTGAAAAATTTGGATAACGAGTTAAAAAAGGCAGGGCCATGATGTAAATTACTTTCTAAAATAGCAATTATGGAGTTATTAAATTTTTTAAGTCTTATATCTCTTAATAACATTAATATTGGACTATTTACTCCTATTACAGTAATTTGGTTTTGCTGCTACTTGTATTAATCCTAAATGAATAAAATTATATCCATCTTTTATATGTTGATCTAAAATTGATTTTTCTAAAATATTTATTATCTTATTATTTTTTGTTCCTGGGTAACTATTATATCTCTTATTAAGTCTTATATCTCTTATTATATTTTATTAAGTCTTATATCCATCCCAGGAACAAAAAATAATAAGATAATAAATATTTTAGAACAATCAATTTTAGATCAACATATAAAAGATGGATATAATTTTATTCATTTAGGATTAATACAAGTAAAGCAAAACCAAATTACGAATAGGAGTAAATAGTCCAATATTAATGTTATTAAGATATATAAGACTTAAAAAATTTAATGACTCCATAATCGCTATTTTAGAAAGTAATTTACATGATGACCCTGCCTTTTTTAACTGTTATCCAAAATTTTCAATGAATATTAAAAATGATAAGACCAGTAATGCTATAAAATTATATGTACAAATCCCTAAGGAAATCGTAGATGAAGAATCTAGTCCAATACAAATAATTTATAGAGTTTAATATAAAGTAACCAGAATAGACTACAACTATAAAGCTTTAAGGTCTTCTCCAAAAGATGAAACCATATTAGTAGAAGCCAATCTTAGGAAATCATCAGTTCAAATCCCAAAAAGACTAAGTCATGAAGAAGTAATAAGTAAAATTCCGGAAGAATGGAAATTAGAAGATATTATAGAAGAACCAAAAGTATATAATACAAAAATTAGAGAAATAATTCAAGATGGAACTAATATTAGATCAAGAATGAATAGATCATTATCCTTTAAAAATAAAGAACCTCAAATGATAAATAAAGGACAATCTTCAAGACATTCAGTTGATGGATCAACAATAAATTTAGATTTGAGAGGATTAAACAATATTACACCTAGAGTAACAAAGCCCGTATATGAAGAGTCAAGGGGAACAGAATCTCCTCAATACTCTCCAACATCTTCACAAATATTAAATACTATAAATAGAGAGGCGTCCTTTAGTATAGATAAAAATTGGATTAAAAAAGACTTTGAGGCAGAATATAATAAACAAAATAGAGACTGGTATTTTAAAACGTTTACAAAACAACAAACATAAGAATTTAGAAAAAATTTCTATAATTATTTAGAACAAAATGAAATAAATTTATATTTTTTTGATTGGTTCTTTAATTATAGTCAAGAAAAACATATATATATATATCCTTTAGAAAAAATAACCAATACATGGAAAACTATTAATAATGAATTAATAACATCGGAGTATCCTCCACAACAGGGAATTATCATAAAACCTACAAAAGATTTAGAAATAGAAGCGAGTCCTTATAAAGATGTTAAAAGTGAAGAAAAACCAGTACAAATAAAAGATATAAAAAAATTACATTCTCAATTAAATTATTCCAACACTGTATTAGAAGTTATGACGAAACAATTAACTAGAATAGAAAATAAACCCTTAAAAGATATACCCAGTAGTTCTAAAGAACCCATAAAACCAATATATAAATTGTTTAACGTACCCCAAAAAGAATTAGATTCATTAAGATTAAAAAGTAGCACTGATATACAAAATAAAAGAATTAAAAAAGAAAATAGAACAAATAGGAAATACTTCTATAAATACGATAGAAGTAAATAAAATGAGAACATATCCGAAACTTAGAAATTATTATTCTAGACCCACTTTTGCTGATGTACAATTCGAAGAAAGAGGAGAGTTAGTACAAAATTCCTTCTCAGGGAATGATATAACTGAGTGAAATTTAGATGGATTAAGTGAACAAGCAATATTATATTTAACTTGTCAAATGACCATGGCGGCTACCGCCCATAAATCCAAAGGATGTAGTGATAAATCTGCTGTTATAGTGATAATTCAAGGATTCACTGGTTAATTGAAAGGCTGGTGGGATAATTTTTGCACAGAACAAGATAAATTATCAATTTTAAATAGTATAAAAACCGATACAAATCAAGAAGATGCAGTAACTACTCTAATATACTCAATTATACAAAACTTTGTAGGAGATCCAAATATATTTAAAGAAAGATCAGCTAGCCAATTAGCAAATTTATATTGTCCAACCATGTCAGATTATCGATGGTATAAAGATAATTTTTTTTATAAAAAATAACTTTAAGAGAAGATGGATTTGCAGGATTTTGGAAAGAGAGATTTCTAGTTGGATTACCTAAATTATTCTCAGAAAAAAGTAAAAATAAACTTCGAAAGTCATTATGGTAAACCTATAGCGTATGATACTCTAACTTATGGACAAATACATAATATATTCGTAGAAACCAGTATACAAGTTTGTACTGATTTTAAGTTACAAAATAAACTTAGAAAAGAAAGTATGGTTAATAGAAGGGAAATAGGAAATTTTTGTCAACAATATGGTATGGAACCAATTAGAGCCCCTAGTGCTAGAAAAAAGAAGGTGATTAAACGACAAGAAAAAACATACAGAAAATCTTATAGAAAACCTTATAGGAAAATTCAAGAAACTGAAAATAAAGATATAGAAAATAAAACTAAAATGACAAGAAAACCCAAAAAGAAAAAGAATGTATGTTGGAAATGTGGAAAACCAGGACATTATGCTAATAATTGTAAAGTTATAAGAAAAATAAATCAAATAGAAGATGAAAAATTAAAAGAAAATTTATTAAATATTCTAATTAATTCTGAAGAAGAAGAATCCAATAGTTCTATAGAAAATGAAGATAGTGAATTAGAAATAGAACAGATCGAACAAGAATCCTCTAGCGAAGAAGAAAAAATTTCAGAAGATAATTATTGTTTAGACCCAGAATTATGTAATTGTTTAGACTGTAAAAATATAAATATGTTAACAAAAGATCAAACCTCTACCTTAATTTCTATAATAGATCAATTAGAAGAATCTCCCTTAAAAACTTAATTTTTACAACAGTTAAGTAATTTAATAACACGTAGTGAAGAAGTACAGAAAAACATAAACCCAATAAGTATGAAAGAAATTTATAATAGATTTAAAAGTCCGAGCCAACAAATAACTATAAAAGATTTACAAGAAGAAATTAAAACCTTAAAACAAGAAATACAAATATTAAAAGAAAATGATGTATCTTTAGAATATAGATTATTAGAATTAGAAGGAAAAGAAATCATAAGGAATCAAGAGAAAAATATAGAAGGATCTAGTAAAATTGAAGATTTAAACGAAGAAAGCTATATTAGTTTATTAAATTTAATGCCTACTCACAAATGGCATGTAGAAATCACTTTAATCATAAAAGAAGAAAAATTTAAAACAATAGCTTTAGTAGATTCTGGAGCAGATGTAAATTGTATTCAAGAAGGATTAATTCCTACAAAATATTATGAAAAAACTTTAGAAAAAGTAACTAGTGCCAATGAGTCAAAAATGCATATACAATATAAACTATCTAACGTAAAGATATGTAAAAATAAAGTTTGTTATAATACTTCCTTTGTATTACTAAAAAATATGAATACTCCAGTAATATTAGGAACCCCATTTTTAACTTTATTATATCCTTTTCAAGTAATCGAATTAGGTTTAAAAACTAGTGTACTAGGGAAAGAAATTTGTTTTGAATTTATAAAACCGCCAAAAACTAGAGAACTAAATCTATTAAAAGAATATTCCATAAGCCAAGTAGAGATAAATAAAAAATAAATAAATATGTTAAATAAAGAAATAAAATTTAAAAGAGTAGAAGAACAACTAAATAGTCAGAATATTAAAAAAATTATAAAATCATATGAAGAAAAAATAGAAAAAGAAATATGTGAATTAAATCCTACTGCTTTTTGGCATAGGAAAAAATATACAATAGAATTACCATATATAAATAATTTTGATGAAAAACAAATACCTACTAAAGCCAGACCTATACAAATGAATAATCAATAACTAGAATATTGTAAAAAAGAAATACAGGAATATTTAGTAAAAGGGTTAATAAGACCTATAGAAAAATAATAAAATATTTTTAATTAATTACTTTTAAAATAATTAAAATTATAAAAAGTTATTAAAATATAAAATAAAAACAAAAACTTAAAGTTTTTCTTATGCGTCTATCTTCTTCCTTTAACCTTTTTCTTCTTTTTTTCATACCATTTTCTTCTTCTTCTTCTACCACATCAATTTCTTCTCCATATACAATTCCTTCTTCCTTCAACTCTAGTAGGAGAGATTTCTTCTTCCTCCGCATTGTCAATGCAGTGAATCGCTTGAATCACAATAAATTGCTTGAATCTCAGTGAATCGCTTAAATTTGATTAACACTGCAACCTAGGGTTTTCATTTTATATGACATTCCTAATATTTTGGGAATAATGCAAGTGTTGATTGAGTTGTTTGTTGAATTGTTATTTTGATTTTGGGTTACGCTGCTCACTGTGCCTAGGAAGTTCAAGTCCATATACAACCTCACTTTCAGGAGAACAGGTAAATAAATTAATGCTAGAATGGATGTAACTAATTGTTTGAAGTTGATGTTTGTCTTGTGGATCTTATCTTCAATAAGCACCTTTTCCAAGCATCCCTCTCCCTCTTATCTATGCTGGAGAAGTCTCCATGAACAAATCCAGGTTGTTCATCTCCAATAGTAAAACAAGAAGACACATAGTTCAGCAACTCAACCCCTTTGCTTCTCATCCCTGCCATGCTTTCTTTGCCTTCTACATCAACCTTTTTTAGACTCAATAAGGTAAGTTGTGTCTACCCTTTTCGTATACTTTTTACACTTTACAACACAAATAATAATTCTTACAATTTTACTAATCTTCATTAGTGTTACTCGTTGATATATTGTTTGATTTCTGGGTACCCATTATAACTATCAAATAACTTATTTGTTTTTTACTGTTCTGTGAAGATTTAGAAATTATGTATATCAAATTAGATCATATTGATACATTCCTACAATATCTTGAAATTGATTACTTTGTTGGCTTTCGTTCACTCAAGTAAATTCGAGGGTGTTCTTCTTAGTTTATATGTTTAGGGTTGCAAATATTTGACACACCAACCACTGCAAAATCTTGACAACTACTCATCCATTACAATACAAACATTTGGGTTTTCTCTTGGCATTGTTGTGTTGGTGAACTGGAAAAAAGAGTACACATTAATAAATTGAAGTTTCAACTAATCGATTAAAATTATTTATAACATTGATTTTCTCAATACTCTTGGATGCTTTCTTTTCATCATTGGTTGTTATACTCGTGTTTGTTCTTGTTGACATATATGTTATCTTTCTTTCACTCTATAAAATCCAAAGTGTTACAAAACATAGGGTTAAACATTTTCATGTTTATGTACCCATAATAGCAATAATAAGTTTAATGTCAATTATGTCATTATTTCTTAAAAGAAAAATATTTTACGTTATTATTTTTTTGCTTTTGTCCAACTCTATTTATATGTAGTTCTTAGATCATACTTTACGACGTCATTATTTCTTAAAAAGAAAATATTATTTCACACACTCATCCAAGTTAATTACTATGTTATTCTTTTTTCACAAGAGTTACTGTGTAATTCTTAAACCTTACTGCTACAGTTGTTTCAGAAAACTTAATATTTTTTATTTGGGAATATCATTTACACGATATTGTTTAAAATATAAAATATAACGTATTATTCATTTGAATTGATTTAAAATTTGGATTTAAAAGCATAGATAATCTAACTAATTTTTGGTTTTCATAGGAATCAAATTTTTGAGTTTTCTATTCGATGGATCTGATTTAAACATTATGCTCATTAAAAAAAAAAAGAAATGTAATTTTTTTCTTAATTTAATTCGTGAAGGCTACAAGTTTTAGAATATTCATATAACAATAATAAAACTATTTACAATAACCAATGAAAGTGTGAAACTTCTTTTCCTCCAATTAAAGTATCAAATTGATTCGAAATGTTCCTTGTCAACGCATTTAGATCCTGGGATTGATTGTTTCTGAATTTTATTGTTGGACAATTCACCTCAATTTACACGAGGAAGACTAGTAGTGGTCTGAGCTTAAAGGTTCCAACCCTATGCATTCGTATTTATTCTTTAATTAAGCATGATGCAAATAAAAGAACAAATGTAGGTCCTAAATTCTAGGCTTAACTTGAAGTAAATTGAATAATAGAAATTTTGCTTGAGCTATAAGATGCAGATATGAGGTCATCCCATTCCTGGTGAGTTCATGCCACGCGTCCAAACTCATGCCATTCAAATTAAGTTTCTTAATGGCTTGGGTCCCTTGGCTCTTGCGAAACCACACTTGCGTTGGGTCGGATCACCTTTTAGACCCAGAACCGATTCATGGTATTTTGGGTCCTACAATTGAACGGCCCAGATGCATTGATCATAATTACTCACGCTATTTAGAGATGGAAATGTTAGATAGCGAGAGGTACTTTTGTAGAATAGCTTGTTTGTTACATATCAATAGCATGTTCTTCAATTCTTTACATTGAACTCTGAAGCGGTGGCAGATATGAGCAGTATTATTTTTCTTCTTTTTCTTCGTCCTTTGTAATCATTCTTTTTGTTTTGTTTTTTTCATGATTGTATTTTATTAGTCATCATCTTTTTAAGTGGCATATTATTGAATTGTTGGAAAACATACCAAAATTATGAATCGTAGTATAGTATTTCGATGAAATAAAAATCAATCCAACGAGGAACAATTTTAAAGAAATTTTCCAATTATATGTTTTACTAAGTGGATTAAAACAAATTAGGTTTTGCATAAAGAGTTAAATTGAAATTAAATGACAAAGAATTGTAAATTGTTGAGAAAAGATTAATGAAAGACACTTAGAATTGACTTCCTTCCTTATCCATCTTTTGTAATGACTATGTCCATTAAGCACATCAATTAACCTAACAATGTTGATGTCACCTACTCAAATCGTCCATGTTGATTTCTCACACATGAAATTCATAAGAAAACCTAATAAATGTTGATTTCGCACACAATGAAGAAATTTCACACACAATCAAATATGCTCTAAATTTTCTCAATGCATATACTATAGATAATAATTCCTTTTCAGTAGTTGCATAATTAATTTGGATTGCATTAAGAACTTTGCTAGCATAATGTATAGCATGAAAAATCTTAGATTTTCTTTGGTATAATACTGCTCCAATAGCATAATCACTTGCATCACACATTAATTCAAAATATAAATTCCAATCAGGTGCAATTATCATAGGGGCTAAAATTAATTTTT
Source organism: Sphenostylis stenocarpa (assembly GCA_963425845.1). Classification (NCBI taxonomy): domain Eukaryota; kingdom Viridiplantae; phylum Streptophyta; class Magnoliopsida; order Fabales; family Fabaceae; genus Sphenostylis; species Sphenostylis stenocarpa. The sequence continues at coordinate 34,373,729 of OY731400.1, read as the reverse complement.
GTTTTAACAATTCAAAAGCACGCAAACATTCAACATTAAAATTAAAAGAAATATCCTTATTGAGCAAGTTACTGAGTGGCTTTGCAATCTTTGAGAAGTCTTTTATAAATCTTCTATAGAATCTAGCATGTCCTAGAAAGCTTCTGATGCCCTTCACATTTGTTGGTGGTGGTAATTTCTCAATGATTTCTACTTTTGCTTTATCAACTTCAATACCTCTTGCAGAAATCTTATGGCCTAATACCATACCTTCAGTTACCATAAAATGACATTTTTTCCAATTTAAAACTAAATTGGTATCAACACACCGCTTCAGTACAGTATTTAGGTTCCTTAAACACTGGTCAAATAATGTACCAAATACTGAAAAATCATCCATGAAAACTTCTATGCTTGTTCCACCAAATCTGAGAAGATTGCTAACATGCATCTTTGAAAGGTTGTTGGGGCATTCCATAATCCGAATAACATTTTCCTGTAAGCAAACACACCAAAAGGACAAGTAAAAGCAGATTTTTCTTGATCCTCTGGATTTAGTGTTATTTGATTATACCCTGAATAACCATATAAAAAACAATAAAAAGCTTGTCCTGCTAATCTTTCTAACATTTGATCCATGAAAGGTAAAGGAAAATGATCTTTTCTAGTTGCCTGATTCAATTTCATATAATCTATACACATTCTCCAACCTGTGACAGTCCTAGTAGGTATTAATTCATTTTTATCATTATAAATTACAGTCATACCTCCTTTTTTCACGACTACCTAAACTGGGCTAACCCAAACACTGCTATAGATAGGATAGATCATACTAGCATCTAACAATTTCAACACTTCCTTCTTTACCACCTCTTTCATGGTTGGATTGAGACGTCTTTGAGGTTGTGCAACAGGCTTGAAATCATTCTCCATGTGAATCTTATGCATGCAATAAGATGGACTGATTCCTTTGAGATCAGATAATGTCCACCCTATGGCCTTCTCATTATCTTTCAGAACTGAGATCAACTTTTCTTCTTCAGAATTGGTTAAAGCATTGTTGAGCACCACTGATTTGTTGCCTCCATCTGCAAGGAAAACATATTTTAAGTGAGGAGGTAATACCTTTAATTCCAGCTTCTGACTCTTAGTTTCCTGTTCTTGCTGAAATTTCTTAGATTGTTGTTCTTTTGAAGTAACCTCTTGTACTGAATCAAGATGTTTTAAATATTTCTCAATTTCTTCATCTTTTTCATCAAATTCATCATTAACACCTATCAAAGTTTTTTCTAACGAGCTTGCTTTGGTTAGTTGTTTCCTTGTTGCTTGAACAATATCATCTACCACATTCATCCTAAGACAGTGTTGTTTATCTGAGTGATGCCATAATGCTTCAAATACATTAAAATTAACTTCCTCATTTTCTACTCTAACCTTTAATTTGCCATCATCCACATCAATAATAACTTTAGCTGTCTTCATGAAAGGCCTTCCCAGTATAAGAGGAACTTCAGTATCTTCCTCCATATCCATCACAAAAAAATCAACTGGGAACATAAATTTATCAACTCTGACCAAAACGTCCTCCGCCACACCATAAGGAAATTTTAGAGATCTGTCAACTAGCTGAAGTGTCATTCCTATAGGCTTTACTTCCAAATCTCCTATTCTTTTAAGCATAGAGAAAGACATGAGATTTATACTAGCACCCAAATCAAGTAATGTCTTACCTACTTGCAATGTTCTAATTGTAACTGGTATAGTGAAACTGCCAGGATCCTTGGACTTTTGAGGTAATGATTTCGGAATTATAGCACTGCATCCTACTTCTAACTCCACTATTTCTGTAGTGAAGCTCCTTTTCTTAGTTAACAACTCTTTCATGAATTTTGCATAAGTTGGCATATGCTCCATAGCTTCCACAAATGGAATATTAATTTATAATTGCTTGAAAATATCCATGAATCTTGCAAACGGTCTTTCTTTATCTTTCTTGGAAGGATGACGAGGATATGGTAAATCCTTTAGTTGCGGTATTTGATTCTCAAATTTCTCCTTTCTTTTCTCACTATTGTTACTTTTTTTCTCTTCTTTTTTAGTATTTTTTTCTTTTTCTAAATTCACACTTTTATTTTTCTCTTTTTCTCCTTCACACTCATTTTCTTTACCCTCTTTTTCTTGTAAGACTTCCTTCTCTACAGCTAGGTTGTCACCAATCCATTCTCCTATAACCTTACCACTCCTTGTAATTATTGACTTACATTGCTCCTTTGGATTAGTTTGTGCGTTAGCTGAAAACTGTCCTCCTTGCTGTTCAAATAATTGTTTAGCCAATTGGCCCACTGTTAAATTATTGGCAAGCGTACCAAAATTATCAATCGCAGTATAGTATTTCGATTAAATAAAAGTCGATCCCACGAGGAACAGTTTCAATGGAAATTCCCAATTATGCTTACTAAGTAGATTAAATAGATTAAGTTTTGAAAATAAGAATTGAATTGAAATTAAATGACAAAGAACTGTAAATTGTTGATAAAATATCAATTAAAGGTACTTAGGATTGGCTTCCTTCCTTATCCCTCTTTTGTAATGGCTAAATCAATTAAGAACGTCAATTAACCTAACAATGTTGATGCCGCCTACTCAAATCATCCATGTTGATTCCTCACACATGAAATTCATAAGAAAACCTAATAAATGTTGATTCCTCACACAATTAAGAGATTTTCCAGCATTAGGGTTAGGGTGTTAAGCAATTGATACATTCATTCCATTCCTGGCAATTAACGTAACAAATATTCTTACCGTGATCTAGGGTTCAAGATATATTTTCCAATCATACCCCAAACATCAAGAATAAATCATTCCAAAGCATAAAGGATAAGAATAACAACATCAAAGCATAGATTAATATATCAAAATATCACCATGATACAAAAGAGTTCAAAGGAAGTGCACCCAATCCCAAGAGAATGAAGTTAGCCACTCATGTTGGCCATTACAATGCTCTAATTGATGAAGAAGTGAAGAATTGATGAAGATTGGACAAAGCCCTAATAGTAGTCGTGCCTCCTCTCCTCCAAGACTGTTTCCTTTCTCAAAACACATCTTATCTTTTTATAAGAGAATTTGGGTCAGGCCTCGTATTATTCATTCGCTTAAGCATTCTTCTTTCTTTCAATTTTACTCCAATTATGCTCCTTACTCTTGTATCAAGGTATTCTAAAATTCATCCTATATTGGGAGAAAAATATATTAGAATTAACATAAGTTAAGTGGTTTCATAACAATTCAAGGCATAATTATATCAACTTTTTACCACTTAACAACTCCCCCCCAACCTAGAATCTTGTTTGTCCCAAGCAAAGTAATTTTTCCAAAACAAAACCATCGCCTATTATCCCATTCTCTTCCAGAACCATAACATAACAGTAAAAATTTTCAGAAGTGATTCTCTCAACTCTAAATGAAAATAGAACACATAAGCATTTAAGTTATAGAAATCAACAAAGAATAATTAGTCATCAACTATCCTCAGAGAAGCATGATCTCTCAAATAAAGTTATATATACTCATCTCTAATTCTCACAGACAAGTGTTTATCTCATTCAATCACTTCATTTAGACAATCCAATATTGATAATCATCTTCAAGCAATCAACAATTGTTAAACAAGACTTAAATCAAAAGGTCTTTTGAGGCTTGTAATGGGGTTGGGCTAAGAAAGAATTATTGGTTTTTCTGGGATATACAAAAATATTTGAGAAATTCAACTCATATGAATGATTCTTAATTAACAATTCATAAAGTCAGGTGTCAAACTTCATGCTTTTGTCCCTAACACAATGACAGTGAGTTAATGATCTCACAAGTTATTATTCCCCCCTTGAACTACTTTTCATTTTTTTTTCTCATGCTTTTGCATGTATTCTTTTTGGCTTTGCCAATTTTTTTAAGCTTTGCTTTTCCTTTTTCTTTACACCTTTTTTTTTTTAGAATAACAATACACCCCAATAATACCCGTAGGACAACAATAGCAATACCCAACAATAAGAAAAATAGTGACATTCATACTCATTTCCTTTCTCAAATATAGGAAGGTAGATAAATAATGTTTAGGCTTAAGGGTTCTGTTTAAGAAACAATATTATTTTTGGCTCAGAAGGGGTTCAAATGGATGTCCTATAATTAATGCAGGGTTCGCTATTTGGCTCTGGGTTATATCTACTACAAAGAAAAAAATGCCTTTATCATTTTCAAGTCTTGCCAACATGTAATCACATCAAAGAATCAACCAATATCAGTTATCATCACAAAGTGTTGACACTCAATTTATCTGTTTGTGGTACTCTGCTCACTTGGGTTTTGGCTAGCTTCTCCAATTCAGTTAATTCCTAATTTTCCTTATCAATTCCTTTTCACTATCATACTCATCATCCCAAAATCAATTGTTATTGGAAACAATCAAAATTATTTTTCACGTTATAGATTTGAATTAGAGAATAAGAAATAATCTCGTATATGACTCTAAAACAAATTGTGGGACAGCAAGGGAATTCAAAATTTAAAATAAAGCAATTAAAAACATTAAATTAAAAATAAAAGAATTAAAACATTAAAAATAAAGTAAGTTTCCTCCCTTATTTTCTTCACTTGTCATCTACTCCTTATCTTGTGCCTCAGCCTCAGCTGCAGACTTTCTCACCCCCTCCGGAAAAGTTGGACTGCCCCAGCCCATTGAAGTAAGATTTCAAAGTCTTGAGGAGAAGTTCACTGTGTACCTGGAGTAATCTTGCAAAGAAAGAACCTAAGGAAGAAAAATGCACAAAAAACTTAAATTGCAAAAAGAAAAAATAAAATAAATTCAAAACATTGGGTTGCCTCCCAGGAGTGCTTGTTTAACGTCTTCAGCTCAACGCCTTTTTGTTTTAAGGATCATCTAAGTAGATAATGGGATGAAGCTCCTTCACTGCATCCCCCAAATATGCCTTAATTATCTGCCCATTGACTGTCCACGTTCTTCCTGTTGCTGGATCCTCTAATTCTACAGCACCATAAGACCTCACAGATCTTACTACAAATGGGCCTGACCATTTAGATTTCAGTTTCCCAGGAAAAATTCTTAGCCTTGAATTAAATAGTAAAACTGATTGGCCTGGATGAAATTCTCTTTTCAGAATCTTCTTGTCATGATATGCCTTAACTTTCTCTTTGTATAACTTGAATGATTCATATGCATTAAGTCTCATTTCTTCTAATTCATGCATTTGAATTTTTCTTTGCTCTGCTGAAACTTTTGGGTCAAAATTTAAAAATTTTAAAGCCCAATATGCTTTATGCTCCATTTCCATTGGAAGATGACATGACTTACCATAGACAAGCTGAAAAAGGGATAACCCAGTAGGAACCTTATATGCAGTCCTATAAGCCCAAAGTGCATCATCTAACTTTATTGACCAATCCTTTCTTGAAAATGAAACAATCTTTTCTAATATCCTTTTGATTTCTTTGTTTGAAACTTCTGCTTGGCCATTAGTTTGTGGATGATAAGGTGACGCAACTTTATGTCTGACCTCATAATGCTCTAAACATTTCTGAAGTTGAGTATTGCAGAAATGTGATCCTCCATCACTGATTAAAACTCTGGGAGTGCCAAATCTACAGAATATATTTTTCTTTAAAAGTTTATCACAGTTTTGGCATCCGCTTTTACAGTAGCTACTGTTTCCACCCACTTTGACACATAATCTACTGCTACCAAGATGTACTCTTTAGAAAATGATGATGGAAAAGGTCCTGCAAAATCAATCCCCTAACAGTCAAATATTTCAACTTCCAACATAATATTTAAAGGCATTTCATTTCTTTTTGAAATACTCCCTATTTTCTGACAATCAACACATTGTTGTGCAAAACTGTGCGCGTCTTTAAATAAGGAAGGCCAGAAAAAACCAGATTGGAGAACTTTTGCAGCAGTTCTAACTCCATTAAAATGACCCCCATAAGGAGAACTATGACAATGCCACAGAATATTCTTAGCTTCCTTGCTTGTCACACACCTTCTCAACAAATTATCACTTCCTATCTTGAAAAGATATGGATCATCCCATACAAAATAATGGGCATCCTTAAATAATTTCTTCTTTTGATGCCAAGTGTATTCTTCTGGGACAACTTTTGCAGCTTTGAAATTTGCCATGTCAGCAAACCAAGGTCTTTCTTGTACCATCATCAGTTTTTCATCTGGAAATTCCTCCTGCACTTCTAATTGATTGTTAGTTACTTCAGTATTAACTAATCTGGACAAATGATCAGCTACCAAATTTTCACAGCCCTTTTTGTCCTTGATTACCAAATCAAATTCCTGCAACAATAAAATCCATCTAATTAGTCTTGGTTTAGAATCTATCTTGGTTAACAAATACTTAATTACTGCATGATCAGTATATATAGTAACAGATGAACCAATCCATTATGCTCTAAATTTTTCCAATGCGTAAACTATATCTAACAATTCTTTTTCAGTAGTTGCATAATTAATTTGGGCTGCATTAAGAACTTTGCTAGCATAGTGTATAGCATGAAAATTCTTAGATTTCCTTTGGCCTAAAACTGCTCCTATAGCATAATCACTTGCATCACACATTAATTCAAATTCTAATTTCCAATCAGGGGCAATTATCACAGGGGCTAAAATTAATTTCTGTTTTAACAATTCAAAAGCCTGCAAACATTCCACATCAAATTTAAAAGAAATATCCTTATTGAGCAAGTTGCTTAGTGGTTTTGCAATCTTTGAAAAGTCTTTTATAAATCTTCTATAGAATCCTGCATGTCCTAAAAACCTTCTTATGCCCTTCACATTTGTTGGTGGTGGAAGCTTCTCAATAATCTCTATTTTTGCTTTGTCAACTTCAATCCCTCTTGCAGAAATATTATGGCCTAACACCACACCTTCAATTACCATAAAATGGCATTTTTCCCAATTTAAAACTAAATTGGTATCAACACACCGCTTTAATACAGTATTCAAATTCCTCAAACATTGGTCAAATGATGCACCAAATACTAAGAAATCATCCATAAAAACTTCTATGCATTGTTCCACCAAGTCTGAGGAGATAGCCAACATGCATCTTTGAAAAGTTGTTAGGGCATTGCACAATCCAAATGGCATTTTCCTATAAGCAAACACACCAAAAGGACAAGTAAAAGCAGTTTTTTCTTGGTCTTCTGGATCTACTGTTATCTGATTATACCCTGAATAACCATCCAAAAAATAATAAAAAGTATGTCCTGCTAACCTTTCTAACATTTGATCCATAAAAGGTAAAGGAAAATGATATTTTCTAGTTGCCTGATTTAATTTTCTATAATCTATACACATTCTCCAACCTCGTAATGAGTCCTAGTAGGTATTAATTCATTTTTATCATTATAAATTACAAGTCATACCTCCTTTTTCGGGACCACTGAATCAGGCTAACCCAAGCACTATCGGAGATAGGATAGATCATACCTGCATCAAGTAGTTTTAATACTTCTTTCTTTACCACCTCTTTCATAGTTGGAGTAAGACATCTTTGAGGTTGTGCAACAGGCTTGAAATCATTCTCCATATGAATCTCATGCATGCAATAAGAAGGACTGATTCCTTTGAGATCAGATAATGTCCACCCTATAGCCTTCTCATTCTCTTTTAAAACTGCGATCAATCTTTCTTCTTCAGAATTTGTTAAGGCATTGCTGATCACCACTAACTTGCTGCATTTATCTCCAAGAAAAACATATTTTAAATGGGGAGGTAATACCTTTAATTCCAGTTTCTGACTCTCAGTTTCATGTTCTTGCTGCAATATCTCAGATTGTTGTTGTTTTCCAGTAACTTCTTTTGCTGAATCAAGAAGTTTTACATAATTCTCAATTTCTTTTTCCTCCTCTTCATCAAATTCATCACTAATTCCTGTCAAAGCTTTTTCTAATGGGCTTACTTTAACTAGTTGCTTTCTTGCTGCTTGAAAGATATAATCTACCACATCTATTTTAAGACAATGTTGATTATCTGTAGGATGCTTCATTGCTTCAAACACATTAAACTTAACTTCCTCATCCTCTACTCTGACTTTTAACTTGCCATCATGAACATCAATAATAACTTTTGCTATCTTCATGAAAGGTCTTCCCAATATAAGTGAAACTTCAGTGTCTTCCTCCATATCCATCACAACAAAATCAACTGGAAATATAAATTTATCAACTCTGACCAAAACGTCTTCCGCCACACCATACGAAAATTTTAGAGATCTGTCAGCTAGCTGTAATGTCATTCTTGTAGGCTTTACTTCCAAGTCTCCTATTCTTTTAAGCATAGACAGCGACATCAGATTTATACTAGCACCCAAATCAAGTAATGCCTTACCTACTTGCAATGTCCCAATTGTGATTGGAATAGTGAAACTACCAGGATCCTTGGACTTTTGAGGTAAAGATTTCTGAATTATAGCGCTACATCCTGCTTCTAGCTCCACTGTTTCTGTAGTAAATCTCCTTTTCTTAGTTAACAACTCTTTCATGAACTTTGCATAAGTCGGCATCTGCTCCATAGCTTCCATAAGTGGAATATTAATCTATAAATGCTTGAAAATATCCATGAATCTTGCAAACTGTCTTTCTTTATCTTTCTTGGAAGGATGACGAGGATATGGTAAATCCTTTAATTGCGGTATTTGACTATCATCTTTCTCCCTCTTTTTCTCACTATTTTTATTTTTCTCTTCTTTTTCAGTATTTTTTTCTTTTTCTATACTCTCACTTTTATTTTTCTCTTTTTCTCTTTCACACTCATCTTCTTTTTCTTTTAGGATTTCCTTCTCTACATCCAGATTGTCACCAATACCTTATTCTATAACCTTACCACGCCTTGTAGTTATTGACTTACACTGCTCCTTTGGATTGGTTTGTGTGATAGCTGAAAATTGTCCTTCTTGCTGCTGCTCAGATAGTTGCTTAGCCAGTTGGCCTATCTGGATCTCTATATTTCTGAATGAAGCCTCAGTATTTTTCTGATTAGCCATAGTACCTTGCATGAATTTTTCTACAATATCCTCCAATTTACTTATTATGTCAGGCACTGAAGGATAATGCTATTGCTGTTGTTGATATGGGGGTTGCTGATATGACTGTTGTTGAAATGCAGGTTGTCTAGTAGATGAGCTAACACCTTGTTTCCACCCAAAATTCTGATTCTGATTCTAATTCTGATTCCCTTTCCATCCTTGTGCAGTATTATTCTGATAATTGTTAGAATTAGGAAAATTACCTTGTCTGCCTTGACTACTACCTTGGGCACCCATATAATTAGCTTCTTCTTGTTGAATGTTGCCTTGATAAGAACATTGTTCATTTGCATGATCACCTCCACACACGTCACAACTCATATGTTGATTAGGAATAGATTGTACTATATGCATTTGTTGAGATAATTTCTCTATTTTCTGGTTCAATGCTTCAATTTGTTGCGTTATAAGTTTATTCTGGGCTAAGATAACATCTAACCTGTTAAGTTCAAGAACTCCCTTCTTTTGAATTGGATGTCTATCATGTTGGGCCTGTTGGTCTGTAAAGGCTAGTGCATCAATAATTCTGGTGGCATGATCAATTTCTACATCCAACATGGATCCTCCTACTGCAGCCTCTAATAGCATCTTTGCATCATGTCGCAAGCCAGTATAGAAAATATTCAACTGAGAAACGTCATCAAATCCATGATTTGGGCAACTTCTCAACAATGATTTAAATTTCTCCCATGCTTCACAAAATTGTTCATCTGCTCCTTGTCTGAAAGAAGTGATATCAGATTTTGCTTTTATGTAGCGAGATGGTGGGAAAAATCTAATTAGAAACTTCTCTTCTACACTACTCCAATTAGTCAAACTCTGATTAGGATGTGCTTTCAGCCACTCCTTTGCCCTACGTGCCAAAGAAAAAGGAAATAATCTCAAATATGCAGATTCAAGATTTGCTGCTCTAAATCCCATGATATTAATCAACTCATAAAAAGTAGACAAATGAATATAAGGGTCTTCATGATCCAATCCAGTGAATTGATGAGCACTAATCATGCTTAAGAAAGCTGGGTTTATCTGTAATGTTTGATCATCCGGAATGACAATGCTGGAAAAATGTCTTGGCCTTTGCTGCATAACATAATTTCTAAGAGTTCTTCTAGGTGGATTTGCATTTGGATTTTGATTTGGATTTGGATTCATATTTGCTCCTTCTTCCGCCATATCTTCTATAATTGGGTCTGGTAAATCAAATATGGAAGAAGAGTTAGCAGATTCTTTTGGGCTTGTTCTTGAGTTTCCCTTCTTCTTCTACCCCGGTTCCTCCAGGCTGTTTTTTCAATTTTTGGATTAAATTCTAACTGCTCTAAAGATACATGTCCTCTTAAATGCACAAATCAAAAGAGTAACTCAAGCAAATATTAGCACAAACTAAAAAATAAATAATAATGATAATAATAATAATAATAATGATAATAATAATAATAATAATGATAATGATAATAATAATAATAATAATAATGATAATAATAATAATAATGATGATAATGATAATAATGTTAATGATAATAATAATAATAATAATAATAATAATAATAATAATAATAATAATGATAATAATGATAATAATAATAATAATAATGATAATAATAATAATAATAATAATAATGATAATGATAATAATGATAATAAAACAAAAACAGAAATAAAAATAAAATACTCAATAAGCTAAACAAAGAATTTTCAAAGAACACCGTTCCCAAGCAATGGCGCCATAAATACTTGTTGAATTATTGGCAAGCGTACCAAAATTATCAATCGCAGTATAGTATTTCGATTAAATAAAAGTCGATCCCAAGAGGAACAATTTCAATGGAAATTCCCAATTATGCTTACTAAGTAGATTAAACAGATTGAGTTTTGCAAATAAGAGTTGAATTGAAATTAAATGACAAAAAATTGTAAATTGTTGAGAAAATATCAATTAAAGGTACTTAGGATTGACGTCCTTTCTTATCCCTCTTTTGTAATGGCTAAATCAATTAAGAACGTCAATGAACCTAACAATGTTGATGCCACCTACTCAAATCATCCATGTTGATTCCTCACACATGAAATTCATAAGAAAACCTAATAAATGTTGATTCCTCACACAATTAAGAGATTTTCCAGCATTAGGGTTAGGGTGTTAAGCAATTGATACATTCATTCCATTCCTGGCAATTAATGTAACAAATATTCTTACCGTGATTTAGGGTTCAAGATATATTTTCCAATCATACCCCAAACATCAAGAATAAATCATTCCAAAGCATAAAGGATAAGAATAACAACATCAAAGCATAGATTAATATATCAAAATATCACCATGATACAAAAGAGTTTAAAGGAAGTGCACCCAATCCCAAGAGAATGAAGTTAGCCACTCATGTTGGCCATTACAATTCTCTAATTGATGAAGAAGTGAAGTATTGATGAAGATTGGACAAAACCCTAACAGTAGTCGTGCCTCCTCTCCTCCAAGACTGCTTCTTTTCTCAAAACACATCTTATCTTTTTATAAGAGAATTTGGGTCGGGCCTCGCATCATTCATTCGCTTAAGCATTCTTCTTTCTTTCAATTTTACTCCAATTATGCTGACAATTATGCTCCTTACTCTTGTATCAAGGTATTCTAAAATTCATCCTATATTGGGAGAAAAATATATTAGAATTAACATAAGTTAAGTGGTTTCATAACAATTCAAGGCATAATTATATCAACTTTTTACCACTTAATACCCACCTGGGTCTCTAAGTTTCTGAATGAAGCCTCAGTATTTTGCTGACTAGACACAGTAGCTTGCATGAATTTTTCTGAAGTATCCTCCAATTTACTCATTCTATCAGGCATTGAAGGATAATATTGTTGTTGCTGTTGATATGGAGGTTGCTGATATGAGTGTTATTGAAATGGATTTTGTCCAGTAGATGAACTAGCACCTTGTTTCCACCTAAAATTCTGATTCTGCTTCTGATTCTGATTCTGATTCCCTCTCCATCCATGTGCGAAATTATTCTGATAATTGTTGGGATTAGGGAAATTACCTTGTCTGCCTTGACTACTACCTTGAGCACCCATATAATTAGCTTCTTCTTGGTAAATGTTTCCTTGATAACAGCATTATTCATTTGAATAATCACCTCCACACAAGTCGCATTTCATAAATTGTTGACCAGGAGAAGCTTGGATAGCATGTATTTGTTGAGGTAGCTTCACTATTTTTGAGTTAATACTTCCATCTGTTTAGTCAGAATTTTATTTTGAGCTAGCATAGCATCTGAAGTGTTAAGCTCCAACATTCCTTTCTTTTGAACTGGATGTTTATTATGTTGCGCCTATTGGTCTGTAAAGGCTAGTGCATCAATAATTCTTGTGGCATGTTCGATTTCTGCATCTAGCATGGATCCTCCTGCTGCAGCATCTAATAGCATCTTTGTATCAGGTCGCAGGCCAGTATAGAAAATATTCAATTGAGCAATGTCTTCAAATCCATGATTTGGGCATCTTCTCAACAGTGATTTAAATTTCTCCCATGTTTCACAAAAAGGTTCATCTGCTCCTTGTGTAAAAGTAGAGATGTCAAATTTTGCCTTGATGTAGTGGGATGGTGGAAAAAATTTGTTCAGAAACTTCTCTTTTACATTACTCCAATTAGTCAAACTCTGATTAGGATAAGCCTTCAATCACTCCTTTGCCCTACCTGCCAAAGAAAAAGAAAATAATCTCAAGTATGTGGATTTAATATCTGCTGCTCTAAATCCCATGGTACCAATCAAGTGATAAAAAGTAGACAAGTTAATGTAAGGGTCTTCATGATCCAATCCAGTGAATTAATGAGCATTAATCAAGCTTAAGAAAGCTGGCTTCATCTCCAATGTTTGGTTGGCTGGTATTGCAATGCTGGAGAAGTGTCTCGGACCTTCCTGCATAACATAGTCTCTAAGTGTTCTTCTAGGTGGATTTTGATTTGGATTTTGATTTGCTCCTTCCTCCGCCATGCCTTCTATGATTGGGTCTGGTAAATTGAGTGTAGGAGAAAGGTTAACAGATTCTCATGTTGCTTGTTCTTGAGTTTCTCTTCTTCTTCTACCCCGGTTCCTCTTAGCAATTTTTTCAATCTCAAGATTAAATTCTAACTGCTCTGAAGATACCGGTCCTCTTAACGCATAAATCAAAGAATAACTCAAGCAAAGATTAGCACAGGAAAATAATTAAGCAAAATAAAACTGAAAAAATAAAACAAAAACAGAAATAAAAATAAAATACTCAATAAGCTAAACAAATAATTCTCAAAGAACACCGTTCCCCGGCAATGACGTCAGAAATACTTGTTGAATTATTGGCAAGCATACCAAAATTATCAATTGCAGTATAGTATTTCGATTAAATAAAAGTCAATCCCATGAGGAACAACTTCAATGGAAATTCCCAATTATATGTTTACTAAGTGGATTAAAACAAATTGGGTTTTGCATAAAGAGTTGAATTGAAATTAAATGACAAAGAACTGTAAATTGTTGAGAAAAGATCAATTAAAGGTACTTAGGATTGACTTCCTTCCTTATCCCTCTTTTGCAATGGCTATGCCAATTAAGCACATCAATTAACCTAACAATGTTGATGCCACCTACTTAAATCATCCATCCTAATTTCTCACTCATGAAATTCATAAGAAAACCTAATAAATGTTGATTTCGTACACAATTAAGAGATTTTACAGCATTAGGGTTAGGGTGTTAAGCAATTGATACATTCATTCCATTCCTGGCAATTAATGTAACATATATTCTTACCATGATCTAGGATTCAAGATATATTTTTTAATCATACCCCAAACATCAAGAATAAATCATTCCAAAGTACAAAAGTTAAGAATAACAACATCAAAACATAGATTAATATCTCAAAATATCACCATGATACAAAAGAGTTCAAAGGAAGTGCACCAAATCCCAAGAGAATGAAGTTAGCCACTCATAATTCTCAAAACACATCTTATCTTTTTATAGGAAAAATTGGGCCTTGCGTTTTTCATTTAAACGACAACATTCGCTCAAGCAAAAGTTCCCTATTTTCACTCAAGCGACAATTTGCTCGCTTGAGCGAGTGAACTCCAGGGAAGAATAACTAATATTCTCTCAAGCGAATTTACTTGCGCTTGAGCGACTTATTTCCAGAGAAGAATAACTAATATTCACTCAAGCGAGAGTCCATCTTGCTCGAGCGACTTCCATGCTGAAAATCTTCTTCCTTCTTCCAATTTTGCTCCAATTATGCTGACAATTATGCTCCTTACTCTTGTATCAAGGTATTCTCAAATTTATCCTACATTGGGAGAAAAATATACTAAAATTAACATAAGTTAAGTGGTTTCATAACAATTAAAAGCATAATTATATCAATTTTTTACCACTTAACTTTTATTGACTTATATTTATACATGCTTTGTTTCTCTCTTTTATATTTTTTATTCATCTTATTTATGTAAGTTCCTTCATCATTATTGTATTTGACATTTTTTCTTCACACTACAGTTGTTATTATTATAGTCTATATTGTTTATAAGAACCACCTTTCTTGATCATCCCTTTTATAATATATGGTTATAATTTGTAACATTGATGTTTCTTATTAGGTTGTTGTTTTGGTAAGAGTTTGTGAAGACCTTTAAATCTCGTATATGAAGTTTACAGGTAAGAATAATTTTAATTGCTTGTTCAAAATAATTATATGTGTATTATTAATATTATTTATATATATATATATATATATATATAATTTTAGGCATTTTCGAGTGAATCTAATAATGGACATATCTAAACATCGAGTATGGATGTATAATAAGTGGCCTTGATGTGTTTATGACTTTTGCTTGTCAACAACCAAGTTTTTTTAGTGAAGGAAAAATAAGGTGTCCATGTAAGGAATGTAAAAATGAGAGGTTTTTAACCCCAGATGAAGTAAATGTTCACCTTCTCCAAAAAGGATTTACATCTGAGTAATGGTATTGGATACTAATGTTAATGTTGATATGCATTCATTGTCGAGTAGTAGTCACCCATGGGGTTCTAATAGTATTAATAAACATGAAAATATGGTGTTTGATGTTGTTGGTCTTAATCATAAGCAACAATTTATACCAAGTGAAGAGGAACCTCCAAACATGGAAGTTGCCAAATTTTACAAAATGTTAAATTCGAATCAACAACCAGTATGCCCGGGATGTAAAAATACATCAGAGTTGTCTGTTGTTATTACTATGTTGAATATAAAATCTAAACACAATATGTCGCAAGATTGTTTTAATGACATCATGAAATTTATGAAAGAGTCAAACCACCCAGAGAATGTTATTCCTTCCAATTTTAGGGAAACAAAGAAACTTGTAGCAGGACTTGGTTTATCGAAGATAAAAATAGATTGTTACATTGATGGATGTATGTTGTATTACAAAAGTGACAATACTTTGAAGGAATGTAAATTTTGTAGAAAGCCTCGATATAAAGCACCCAATGAATGTAAGAAAAATCCTAAAGATGTTTCCCATAAGAGATTGCATTACTTGCCACTCATTCCTAGATTACAAAGGTTATATGCTTCAACGAGATCTGCAGAGCACATGAGGTGGCACTATGAAAATCGGAAGGAAGGTGTGTTGTGTCATTCTTCAGATGGGAAAGTTGGGAAGGAATTTGATAAATTATATATTGAATTTGCCTCAGAACCTCAAAATGTGAGACTTGGCTTGTGTGCCGATGGATTCACTCCCTTTAGCCAATCAGCAATACCATATTCTTATTGGCCAATAATTGTCACACCATATAATCTCCCTCTAGAATTATTATGTATGATGACTCCTTATATGTTCTTGACTTTGATCATTCTAGGTCCGCATAATCTAAAAGCTAAAATTGATGTGTATTTGCAACCATTGGTAGATGAATTGCAACAATTATGGAGTAATGGTGTAGTAACATATGATGCCTCGAAAAAGCAAATTTTTCTATTGAGAGTTGCATTATTGTGGACAATAAATGATTTTCCTGCATATGGGACGTTGTCTGGGTGGAGCACTGCTGGAAAATTTGCTTGTCCAATATGTATGAAAAAATCAAAATCTTTTTCACTAAAAAATGGAAGAAAAATGACTTGGTTTGATTGTCATTGTCAATTTTTACCTCAAAATCATGTTTTTAGAAGAAATAAGGAAGCTTTTTACAAAAATAGAATTCAGAAAGATGAGCCTCCTCCTAGATTAAGTGGTGAACAAGTATGGGATATGGTCTCTAACATTCCTAATTCAACTGAAGTGAAGATATGCAATGTGCCTGGTCATGGACATTCCCATAATTGGACAAAGAGAAGCATATTTTGGGATTTTCCATATTGGAAACACAATTTATTGAGACACAATTTAGATGTTATGCACATAGAAACAAATGTCTTTGAAAATTTGTTTCATAATGTTATGGATACCAAAGAGAAAACTAAAGACAATGAGAAGGCACGATTGGACTTGGCATTGTATTGTAATCGAAAAGAGTTATTGTTAAAAACAAATCCTAATGGGAAATGTATAAAGCCTAGAGCCAAATTTTGTTTATCAAATAAACAAAAAAATGATGTGTGTGAATGGGTGGAGGATTTAAAGATTTATGATGGATATGCTTCCAACATTTCTAGATGTGTAAATACAAAATGTACAAGATTATTGTTAAGTGGTAAAAGTTGATGTAATTATGCTTTTAATTTTTATTTAATCACTTAAATTATGTTGATTCTAATATATTTTTTCCCAATGTAGGATGAATTTGCAGAATACCTTGGTACAAGAGTAAGGATCATAATTCTCAAGATAATTGAAGAAAAATTGAAAGAAGGAAGAAGAATTTCAGTCTGAGATTCGTCCGAGCGAGACGGATGCTCGCTTGAGCGACAATAAGTTAAAGCTCTTTGGAAGTCACTTGCTCAAGTGAAAATTTATTCGCTTGAGAGAAAATACATTAAAGCTCTCGGGAATTCAACCGCTCAAGCGAACATTTCTTGCTTGAGCGAAAATCATCATTTTTTGCTTGAGCAAATGTTCCGCTTGAGCGAATGACGTGTGACCCAAATTTTTCTATAAAAAGATAAGATGCGTTTTGAGAAATTTTTTAAGGTTTTAAGAAGAGAGGTGCGATAGCTACTCGTCCAATATCCAATTCTTCTTCAATTATTCTTCATTTGGATCATTGTAATGACTATCATGAGTGGTTAACTTCATTCTCTTAGGATTGATTGCACTTCCTTTGAACTCTTTTGTATCTCGGTGATATTTTGAGATATTAATCTATGTTCTTGATGTTGTTGTTCTTATACTTTGTGTCTTTTAATTCTTTTATCCTTGATGTTCATATATAATGTAAAATATATCTTGAAACCCTTGATTAGGTTAAGAATATTTGCTACATTGATTGCTAGGAATGGTAATTGATGTATTAAGTGCTTAACACCATAAACCTATTGTTGTAAAATCTATTAAATGTACGAGGAATCTATGTTTACAAGGTTTTCTTATGAATTTCATGTTTGAGGAATCAATGTGAATGATTTAAGTAGGTGGCATCAACATTGATAGGTTAATTGATGTTATTAATTATCAATCGCAGTATAGTATTTTGATTAAATAAAAGTCGATCCCACGATGAACAGTTTCAATGGAAATTCCCAATTGTATGCTTACTAAGTAGATAAAAACAAAATAGGTTTTACATAAAGAGTATAATTGAAATTAAATGACAAAGAACTATAAATTGTGTAGAAATTATCAATTAAAGGCACTTAGGATTGACTTCCTTCCTTTTCTCTCTTTTGTAATGACTATATTAATTAAGAATGTCAATTAAGCTAACAATGTTGATGCCACCTACTCAAATCATTCATGTTGATTCCTCACACATAAAATTCATATGAAAACTTAATAAATGTTGATTTCTCACACAATTAAAAGATTTTCTAGCATTAGGTTTAGGGTGTTAAGCAATTGATACATTCATTTCATTCCTGGCAATTAACGTAACAAATATTCTTACCGTGATCTAGGGTTCAAGATATATTTTCCAATCATATCCCAAACATAAGGAATCAATCATTCAAAAACACAAAGGATAAGAATAATAACATCAAAACACAAATTAATATCTCAAAATATCACCATGATACAAAAGAGTTCAAAGGAAGTGCACCAAATCCCAAGAGAATGAAGTTAGTCACTTATGTTGGCCATTACAATGCTCCAAATGAGGAAGAAGTGAAGAATTGATGAAGATTGGACGAAACCCTAGCAGTAGTCGTGCCTATTCTCCCCAAAACCACTTACCCCCTCTCAAAACTCGTCTTATCTTTTTATAGGAGAAATTGGGCTTTTGGGCTTCGTGTCTTTCGCTCAAGCGATAACACTCGCTCAAGCAAAAGTTCCCTATTTTTGCTCAAGTGACACATCGCTCGCTTGAGTGAGTGAGCTCTAGAGACGAATAACTAATATTCACTCAAGCCAATTTACTGGCGCTTGAGCAACTAACTTCCAGAGAAGAATAATTGATATTCGCTCAAGCGAGAGTCTATCTCGCTCGAGCGACTTCCATGCTAAAAATCTTCTTCCTCCTTTCAGTTTTGCTCCAATTATGTTGACAATTATGCTCCTTACTCTTGTATCAAGGTATTCTCGAATTCATCCTACATTGGGAGAAAAATAGATTAGAATTAACATAAATTAAGTGATTTCATAACAATTCAAAGTATAATTATATCAACTTTTTACCACTTAACAACTCTCCCAACCTAGAATCTTGCTTGCCCAAGCAAAGTAATTTTTCCAAAACAAAATCATCACCTATTATCACTTTCTCTTCTAGAAAACCATAACATAAAAATAGCTTTTCAGATGCAATGCTCACAACTCCAAATGAAAATAGAATACATAAGTATTCAAGTTACAAAAACTAACAAAGAATAATTAGTCCTCAACTATCCACAGAGAAGCATGATCTCCCAAATAGAGTGATATATAATCATCTCTAACTCTCACGAGTAAGTGTTTATCTCATTCAATCACTTCATTTAGACAATCCAATATTGATAATCATCTTCAAGCAATCAACATTTGTTAAGCAAGACTTAAATCAAATGGTCTTTTGAGGCTTGTAATGGGACTGGGCCAAGAAAAAATTCATTAGTTTTTCTAGGATATACAAAAGTATTTGAGAAATTCAAATCATATGAATGATTCTTGTTTAACATTTCCTCAAGTCAGGTTTCAGATTTCATGTTTTTGCTCCAACATCAAGATAGTGCATTAACCATCTCACCAGTTATCATTCACACCATTTTGAATTTCTTTTTCCTTTCTTCATGCTTTGCATTTATCATTTCGACTTAACCTCAACTTTTATGCTTTTCTTTTCCTTTTTCTCAACCTCTTTTTCTCCTTTTTTTTTCATATCAACAATACCCATAGGAAAACAATAATAATACACAACAATACCCGTAGGAAAACTGAAAACATTCATAATCATTTCATTTCTCAAATATAGGAAGGTGGATAATTATTGATTAGGCTCAAGGGTTCTGTTTAAGAAAATATCTTGTTTTTACTAAAATGGGGTTCAAACGGATGTCCTATAATTAATGCAGGGTTGACTATTTGGCTCTAGGTTATATCTACTACACAAGAAAACATGTCTTTATCATTTTCAAGACTCGCTAACATGCAATCACGTCAAAGAATCAATCAATATCAGTTATCATCATAAAGTGTTCACACTCAATTTGAACTATTTGTGGTATTCTACTCACCTGGGTTTTGGCTAGTTTCTCTAATTCAGTTAATTCCTGGTTATCCCCATCAATTCCTTTTTCACTATCATACTCAACATCCAAAAATCACTTGTTATTGGAAACAATCAAAATGATTTTTCACATTCTAGATTTAAATTAGACAATAAGCAATAATCTCATATATGACTCTAATAAAAATTGTATGGGACAACAAATAAATTTAATCACATCAAATTGAGAACATTAATCAACTTTAAGTACTAGATGTCAATTCAAAATATTAAAAACAAAACAATTTAAAATAAAAAAAAAACTTAAAAACATCAAATTAACAAAACAAATAACTTAACACACAAAACAAAACTTAAATTAAATTAAATTATTGCCTCCCTTTTATTCTTCTTCACTTGTTGATTCTCCTTCTTCTTGTGCCTCAACCTCAGCTGCAGACTTTATCACCCCCTCCCAGAAAAGTTGGATTGTCCCCAGGCCATTGAAGTAAGGCTTCAAAGTCTTGAGAAGAAGTTCACTGTGTACCTGGAGCAATCTTGCAAAGAAAGAACCTAAGGAAGAAAAATGCATAATAAACTTAAACTGCAAAAAGAGAAAAAAAAATTCAAAACATTGGGTTGCCTCCCAGGAGCGCTTGCTTAATGTCTTCAGCTCGATGCCTATTCGCTTTAGGGCTCATGCAGGTGAGTGATTAAGGTGATCTATATGCATTCTCCATCCCTTGATTATCCTTATGGGAATGAATTTATTCTTTTCATTGTGAATAACTGTCATCACAGGATTCACCTTACGACTGTCAGAGATTGGGTAAATCATACCTGCTTCAGGAGGTTTCAATACCTCTTTTTGAACAACTTCCTTCATAGTCAGATTGAGATGTCTTTGGGGTTGTGCAACAGGCTTGTAATCTTGTTTTTCAATTAAGATGAGTAATTCCTCCAAAGTATCTATTCTGAGGCAATCTTTCTTGTCTTCCGATTGTTGTACAACTTCAAATAGATTAAAATTAACTTCATCATCTCCACTTCTGATTTTCAACTTGCCCTTGTCAACATCTATAATTACTTTGGCAGTCTTCATAAATGGCCTTCCTAGGATCAATGGGATTTCCTCATTTTCCTCCATGTCCATAATCACAAAATCAACAGGAAATATGAATTTATCCACTCTAACTAAAACATCTTCTGCTACTCCATAAGGAATCTTTATTGATCTGTCAGCCAATTGCAAAGTCATTCTAGTTGGTCTAACATCCAAGTCTCCTATTATTTTGAGCATAGATAATGTCATGAGGTTTATGCTAGCCCCTAAATCAAGTAATGTTTTTTTCACTGGTAATGTACCAATTGTGACTGGTATAGTGAAGCTTCTAGGGTCCTTGGACTTTTGAGGTAATGATCTCTGGAATATAGCACTACACCCTGCCTCTAACTCCACTGTTTCATTAGTAAATCTTCTTTTATTAGTTAAGAGATCTTTCATGAATTTGACATATGTTGGCATTTGCTCCATAGCTTCCACAAAGGGTATATTAATCTGCAGTCTTTTGAATATATCCATAAACCTGGTGAATTGTCTTTCTTTGTCTATCTGTGAGGGAACCTTGGGATATGGTAACTTCTCTACAAATGGTTTTTGACTCCCTCCTTTTTCTATCTTTTGTTATTTCTCTCCCTCTTCGTTCTTCTTATTAGGAATATGTCTTTCTTTATTATTCTCCTCTTATTGCTCTTCATCTTCTTTTACCAGAACTTCTTCTTCAACAGCTATATGGTCACCAATCCCCTTACCTACAACTTTTCCACTTCTTGTAGTTATTGAATTGCATTGCTCCCTGGGGTTGATTTGTGTGTTAGCTAAAAATTGTCCTCCTTGTTGTTGCTCCGATAGCTGTTTAGCCAATTGGCCCACCTGGATCTCTAAATTTTTGTATGAAGCCTCAGTATTTTTCTGACTAGAAAACGTAGCTTGCATGAACTTTTCTAAAGTTTCCTCCAATTTGCTCATTTTGTCATGCACTGAAGGATAATGTTGTTGTTGATGTTGATATGGAGGTTGCTGATATGACTGTTGTTGGTTTGGGAGTTGCTGATTAGATGGCCCAGCACCTTTTTCCACCCAAAGTTCTGGTTCTGATTCTGATTCCCCTTCCATCCTTGTGCAAAATTATTCTGATAATTGTTGGGATTAGGAAAATTACCTTGTCTATCTTGATTATTACCTTGAGCACCCATATAATTAGCTTCTTCTTATTGTAGGTTGTCTTGGTAAGAGCATTGTTCATTTGGATGATCACCTCCACACAAGTCACATTTCATGAATTGTTGACCAGGAGAAGCTTGGATAGCATGTATTTGTTGAGGTAGCCTTGCTATTTGTTGATTTAATGCTTCCTGTAGACCCCAAATCTTGCCCAACCTCAAAATAAAGAGCAGAAGTCTTCCGTTCGAAGATGGGCAAGGCCTAAAAGGTCCCTATGATTGATCAATAGGCCCCATATTAGAATAGGAAGGATTTTTGTACAAGAAAAATAAGAAATTTCACCCAAAGGGTCGAGACCGCCGTTGGCTAAGGGTGAGACCGCCATCTTGCCACTCGCCAATGGCGAGATCGTCGTCTCGTTTGGCAAGACAACCATCTAGCCACTTGCCGAAGGCGAGACCGCCGTCCCGTTTGGCGAGACGGCGGTTCCGACCTGACAGGTGCGAATTCCTATAAAAGGGGGGGGGGCTTTCTTACTCTTTACACACTTCTACAACTTTCCCTACTGTACTATTCTCAAATTACTCTCCTAGGACCCCTCTAAAGCATTTTCAGAGTTCTTAGAGTTCTTAGAAAACGTTCTAGAGTGCTGTGAGAAAGAGCGATCATCATTGTAGAGCATGGGGTTTGCCAAAAAGCACCCTTTTTCGAGAACATATTATAAAAGCTTGCTTCGAAGGTTACTCCATACTCCCTTCTCTATTGTATTTCTTTTTAGATAATATCGTTATGCATTAGTCATTTAGGGCCATGTAGTTGATAACTTAATTTCCGCAATGAATAAAGAAGGGTAAAAGCGTAATTATATAGTTATTATTTCTTTATAAAAACAGTCCATGATAGGGAACCCGAAAGGGGCATTGTAGAGAAGCTAATACCTTCCCTACACGTAACTAACTCCCTTACCTAACTCTAGTTGTAATGACCAAAGTTGATTTTCTTAAAAAAAAAAACCACTGCCTTCTTCTTCCTTTTCCAATATTTTTGGTAAAAACATTGGTGACGACTACTCGAACCTTTTGAAAACCTCGCCCTTAGATCCAACCTGGTTATCAGACAACCTAAAGGCGTTCACACTTTTAAAAATGCAAGTAAAAAAAAAGCCATCGTGTCGCTCTGATCGCCTCTTCTGACGGCGACAACAGATGGTGACTCCACTAGGGAAGCTAAAGAGTTGATCCCATTTAGTGATGGACTAGTTTTAAGAAATAAAAACTAGAAAATCCATTTTTACACTTCCTTGCTTTATAATATGCTTTATTGTTTGACTTTAATAACTGTTGTATGTTTATTTTATGCAAATTGTTTGAAATACAAATTGTACACAAACCCTTGCACACAAACCCGTGCACACAACAGTTCCCCCTATACTTGGGGGCAAGTGAGATAACCTTAGGGAGTGGGTGGCATTGTACGATTTGTCGTAGTGAGGGCCATGAGTCCACCGATATGGTCGGAAACCACCACTCAAGGTGATAACCTTCCTCTTTTGGCCTAAAGAATGACAAGGTCCTAGTGCCATGCATGGTCTGAAGGCTGGGAGAGTGGGGACCCTATAATGGGGGCACCTTGGGGGCCTGGCCTTGGTGAGGAAATTTAGAAATACCTTGAATATGCACTCTTCTGTAGGAAAACCCTACCTCATGATAAAAACGTCGTCACTTTGTTCACGGATGAGTGATTTTTTTGTGCATTTGTTTGTTGTATTTTGTTTGTTGCATTGCATAATCATACAACAACAAAAATAAATAAAATCTCTCAAAAATATTTTCACAATAAATACACTTATCTCGGACAGTCTGCATTTTAGCTAGCCCGGTTCCAGGTTCTTTGTAAGCTAAGTAGCCACGTAGTCCAACATAAGAGATAAGGGATGCTTGTTAGAATCGCGCAGCGGAATGTTTGCGTGTACGGACAAAAACCAAGAGAGGTGGTGAATTGCTTTCTTAACAAAAATTACGGTTTTAAAAATTTTCCCAAATTTCACCAATTAAATTGTTGTGTAAAGTAACTAGAGAAAGGATAGAGTCTTACACAGATGATTTATACTGGTTCGGATCAAAAGACCCTACGTCCAATTGCTAATCACTCAAATAGAGGATTAATGCTGTCACTATAATCACAATTATACAATCAGATTACAAATAAGAAGATAAGGTAAAGAGTACACCTCTCTTGAGTCACACAAGAGATTAACACCTCATTTGAGTCCCACAAAGGATGAAGAACAATTTTCCCTAGAGACGGCACAACACACAATCCACCAAGAAAACCCACTTAGTGATTCTTATCGCTTCTAGCCCACACTAGGTTCCAAAAGCCCCTTTTTCCTCCAACAAATAGTTCTTTGGCAATCACAACTCTCAACTTTTGTTTGAAAAAGGTTTTTCATTTTGCAGAGAGCCTTAGAGAACCTTAAGTAGAGAGATTAGGGTTTGGGAATTAGGGATTTTCGAAAATAGATGAATTGGGAATAAGGTTTTTGAAACTTGGTCAAATTTTAAACTTCAAAACACATATCTGACTCAAATAATCGATTAACATGAGTGTTAATCGATTATTCCAGAGCCAAATTCTCCTGGAACCCAAAACCACGCAGATTAATCGATTAACAGAGGAATTAATTGATTAACAGCCCTGTTAATCGATTAACAGAGGCTTTAATCGATTATTCCAGAGAGCATATGCTGAAAATGGTTTTTCTCTCTGTAATAATCGATTATCCTGCCATTTAATCGATTAATCCGGTATGTTTTTGATAAAAATGAGTTTTTAGAACCTTTAAAGAGTAGACTATGTGCTGGCTATCTTGGACTCTAATATTACAGACTCAAAATCATAAAAATAGAGT
Source organism: Sphenostylis stenocarpa (assembly GCA_963425845.1). NCBI lineage: Eukaryota > Viridiplantae > Streptophyta > Magnoliopsida > Fabales > Fabaceae > Sphenostylis > Sphenostylis stenocarpa. Next base: position 34,348,702 of record OY731400.1, on the reverse strand, counting down.
TATTACATAACATTACAAGTCTTCAAATCTTTAAGTCCTTTATTCTTGAATCATCATCAAAATCTACAGGATTCATATCCATGTATGTTCAACATTCATATCCTTGTATGTTTCAACAATCTCCCCCTTTTTATGATGATCAAAATGTTCCTTTAAAGCCCTGTGTAATAACCTGTTTTATCTGTCACACTAACAAAAACATTAAACATACCAGATAATATTTAAATTTAATAAACATAAGAGGCTTTAAATAAATTTCTCCCCCTATTTTGATTATGATAAAAAAATCAAAGCTCCCCCTCAATAGATGCATAATTTATAAGATAACTCCCCCTCAAACAAAGCAAAAATTACCAATTTTATTTAATAAATGAAAGTAATTACAACAAAGAAAATATGAGGAAGAGATTAAAACTCTTCGCTTGCATCGCTATTGAATTGTGCATCAAACCTATCCTCTAAGTTACAGACCCTATCATCTACATCTAAGATACGGCGAATGATCTCCTCATGCCTTTCTTGAGAGATTGTAAAGAATTCTTGCATTTTTTTTATTCATATCAAAGAGCATGTCTTCCATTGATTGGCGGGATGTAGGAGGGGCAGAAGATGTTCCAGCAGTATGAATATGTTCAAAGGGAAACTCAGCAGCAGGAGGCATTTCTTCATCAAAATCTTCAGCATTTTCAGCCATGTTGGGAGCGTCGTCTTTGTGAACATAAATGTTATTAACACGCACCATTTGAAGTTGAGTTAGCGTGCTATCAATCATTCAGTTTGAATTTGTTGTTCTTACCATTTTCTCTCCTTCAAGATTCACTCCTTTGTACTCTAAAATGCGAGAGATAAGAAGAGCATAGGGAATTTTAAAAGTAGGATGACGCTTAGCTTTCAGCATGGTCATTGTGACAAGGCTACCCCAATCGATTGGCTCATTATTCATGATGGCTCGAATAATGCAAAGATCTATGGATGAGCATTGGGCATGGTTGGTTGCCCAGGGACGTAAAATCCAGACAAGTAGATGCAATAGCAAGCGTTCCTCCTTCTTTAATGGGCCGACCAGAAGAAGACGCCCAATCTCCATGGAGGGGTTGCGGAGAAAAGATCGGTAAGCCATAATCCTGTTAAAGTCTTCTAACTCCCCAAAAATATTTATAGCATTGTCTCTTACATTAAAATGGGCAACATTTTCCCATATATCGTCATCAAGGATGATAGTCACACCCTTGACACGAGAAGTAGCTACATGATCTCTAAATTTAAAACGAGAATAGAATACCCTAACTAGATCAGGGTAGTAAGTACCTTGCATTTGGATAAATGGGAGAACACCTTGAATTTCAAGAAGATTGGGAAAATTAAATCCCCTATTGATGAATTGATCACCAAAAATGAATTTTGGAGTAATGATACCTCTTTCCTTCCAGAAGGTGAGAAACTCTTGTCTACCCTCATCATTTGAGATCCATCCTTCAATAGAATTTGGACGGGGATGAGAGGCAGGAGCAGATCTTCTTCTTGTGGGAATCTTAGCATGAGAAGAGGAAGCCATTAGGATTAGAAGAAAAACAAGAAAGTTTTGAAAGTAAGTGAGGTTAAGAGAAGGCAAGAAGGCTTGAATGATGCTAGAATGCTTGGATTCAAGAGTTTGAGGTGTGGAGAAGTGAAATGAAGGCTTCCTATATATAAAAAACATAAATAACGGTCATAAACGGTCATATTTGAGTGAAGGAGTGCCAAAAGAGACGTTGAAAATGGCTAGAACAAGAAAACGCCCCCAGTTTAATCGATTAAAGCATCAGTTAATCGATTAAACCAACAACAGAACCAGATAATCGATTAACTAATGTTGTTAATCGATTAAATCAGTATTTAATCGATTATTTCTTGAAATAATCGATTATTCCAAAGAGAAACTTCAAATTTTGAACATTTAGGTGCAGATAATCGATTATTGCTTCAAATAATCGATTATTCCAGAGAGATCATCAAATTTTTAAGGTTTAGACACATGATAATCGATTAATACCCTACATAATCGATTATAACAGTACAATCATGCAGAAATTAATTAGTTAAGCAGATTTTAAGCTATTTCTAAAATTCCTAAGTCTCTTCTAAGATCATAGAATCTATCCTTGGGAAGAGGTTTAGTAAAAATATCTGCTAATTGATGCTTTGTATCAACATATTCAATTTTACAATTTCCTTTACTAATATGATCTCTTAAGAAATGATGTCTAATCTCTATATGCTTAGTTCTAGAGTGCATTGTTGGATTCTTAGTAAGATTTATTGCACTTGTATTATCACACATCAATGGAATATCACTTAGAAAGATACTATAGTCTTCTAATTGTTGTTTCATCCACAAAATTTGAGCACAGCAATTCTCAGCTGCAATATATTTAGCTTCAGTAGTGGATAAAGAAACACATGCTTGTTTCTTAGAATGCCAAGACACTAATGATGACCCTAACAAATGACATGTTCCACTAGTACTCTTTCTATCTATTTTACATCCACCATAATCAGCATCAGAATAACCTATTAAACTAGGAGAAGCTTCAGATGGATACCATAAACCAAAACCTGTAGTTCCTTTTAAATATTTTAAAATTCTTTTTACTGCAGTTAAGTGAGATTCTTTTGGACATGCTTGAAATCTAGCACACACACAAACAGAATGCATAATATTAGGTCTACTTGCAGTTAAGTATAACAATGAACCTATCATACCTCTATACATAGATTGATTACTTTCCAAACCTGATTCATCCTTGTCTAAATAGCATGAAGTTCCCATGGGTGTGTTAGCTTCCTTTGAAGTGTCCATTCCAAATTTCTTGATAATCTCTGTGCAGTATTTGGTTTGAGAGACAAAAATGCCATCTTTAAGTTGTTTGATTTGAAGTCCAAGGAAGAATGTTAATTCTCCCATCATAGACATTTCAAATTCTCCCTGCATTATCTTAGCAAATTCTACACACAAGGAATTATCAGTTGATCCAAAAATGATATCATCAACATATACTTGAACTAATAAGATATGTTCTTTTACTTTCTTTATAAACAAAGTAGAATCAATTTTTCCTCTAGAAAAATCATTTGAAGTTAGAAAACTACTTAATCTTTCATACCAAGACCTAGGAGCTTGTTTCAAACCATATAAAGCTTTCTTCAATTTAAAAATATGATTGGATATTTAAAATCTTCAAATCCAGGTGGTTGCTCCACATATACTTCTTCTTTGATAAACCCATTCAAAAATGCACTTTTAACATCCATTTGATATAATTTAAATTTCATCAATGATGCATAAGCAAGAAGTAGGCGTATAGCGTCTAACCTGGCAACATGAGCATAAGTTTCATCATAATCAATACCTTCCTCTTGACAGTAACCTTTGGCAACAAGTTTGACTTTATTCTTTGTTATATTTCCATCTTCATCAAGTTTGTTTCTAAATACCCATTTTGTTCCAATTACTTGATGTGATTCTTCTCTTGGAATTAATTTCCAAACTTGATTCCTTTCAAATTGATTAAGTTATTCTTGCATTGCTATGTACTATTGGTCATCTTTAAGAGCTTCTTCAACACTTTTGGGTTCTATCTGTGAAACAAAAGCTACATACATACAGAAATTACTCATATTTATAGTTCTTACTCCTTTTGAGATATCACCAATTATATTATCCATTGAAAACCCTCTTGGTGATTGCCACTCTTTTGCTAATTCAGTTGGTTGAGATAGATCATTCTCATTCAAATACAATTCTTCAAGAGCCTCTCTAATGTACTCATCATCACCTGCAAGTTCTTTATTTGACTCAAGAGGATTTCCCTCAAGGTCTACAATTTCATCAAAGGTGACGTGTACAGATTCTTCAACATTTAAAGTTCTTCTATTAAATACTCTATAAGGTGTTAGAAATGTAGGCTGAGATCAAGAGGGGGGTGAATTGATCTTTGAAAGATTTTCGCAATTTACAGATTATCTATTTCAAAGATTTAGAATTCTGACCAATTCTTGAATCACACACAACAAGCAATCAAAGTAAAGACAGTGACAGAATTAAATGAGAGAAAGGTTTAGAAAGATACAACCAAGATTTATACTGGTTCACCCAATCCTAGGGCTACGTCCAGTTTCCAGCCAAATTCCAGCTGGGTTCCACTAGATTGATCGTTTTACAGATTACAACTCTAATCTCACACTCAATCTACCACAAGAACCACAATTCCAGTTCACTGCACCTAAACCTTCACCAAGAACCAAATTCCAGTTCTTGACCAACCCTACAGACCAAATTCCAGCTCTACGAAACCGAGTGCCCAAAATTCCAGGCACCCACAACACAGTAAAGAAAGTAAAGAAACAAATAGAAGAAACTTAGAGCGCTCAAACCAGATTTATGCGACTCTGCAATATGTGTTTCTTCTCCAAAAGAATGCAATTTTGCCTCAAGAAAGAACTTCTATAAACTTCACAAAACTAGCGCGATTCTCTCTTGAAAGTAGCACTTATGATTGCTTGATTGATTGCTGAAAGATGTAGTTTAAAAGGTTCAAGCAATACTGTTTATATAGAAGATTTTCAAAACTGCTGGTTTATTTAATCTGTTAAAATAATCTTTTAATCTGTTAAAAGTCTTATTTTAATCTGTTAAAACTTCTTTTAATCTGTTAAAAAGTTCTTGATTATTTTCCAGATTTGTTTTTACTCGATACGACACTTGTTTATATCAATTAAAACTCTTTGTAAAAAATCTTCCAAACTGTTTTAATCGATTGTTTAGATCTTTCAATCGATTAAAATACTTGCAAAACATTCTTATAAACTTTTCTAAGTGATTTTAACTTATAACAATCTATTTTAATCGATTAAAACACTTTGAAAAAAATTCACTTAGTTATTTTAATCGATTGAAACGCATTTTAATCGATTATAATTCTGTCAAAAGATTTCATAAAACTTTCTAAGTTATTTTAAGCGATAGCAAGCTTTGTTTTAATCGATTAAAACATTCTGGAAAAACCTCTTAGTTGTTTTAATCGATTATTTCGCATTTGTATCGATTAAAATACTGACAGAACAATTTTCAAAACATTCTAAGTGTTTTTAATCGATTATATCAATTCTATATCAGTTAAAATACTGACAGAAGGTTTTTAAAAATCCTTCTAATGAAAACAATCGGTTATTTCGAAAACATATCAGTTAAAAACTTGTTACAAAAGTGTTAAGAACATTTTAGTTGATAAAGCTTATATGCTATTAGTTAAAATAGCTAATTAAAACCCTTTTATCAAAATACTTTGTTTTTAACCGTTTAAACAATTTTTAGAGGCATTTGCAAAATCTTTTAAATGAAGAAATCTCATGCAGCAGAGAGATAAAAATGATTATACCTAAGCAGAGATGTAGACTCACTAATCCCACTACTCTTTTATCTAAGTGACCTTTGACTGCCACAAAGTAGCCTTTGACTTCATTTTTTACTTCATCAAATCAACAAGATCTTTGCCAAAGTAATTCAATAAGATCTTCATCACTTTCAATCTCCCCCTATTTGATGAAGACAAACACCTCTTTGAATAATAACTCTGCAGAAGAAGTCACTTGAATATATAGATTAGTGAGTATTAAAAAAATAATCATTTTCCCATTTCTCCCCCTATATTGCTACTCCCCCTAAATAAGGAAAATCAATTATAAAAGCAAAGCAATTATTTCTCCCCCTTTTGACTTCATAAAAAAAATAGGGAACAGAGGAACAAAAACTATTCATGATATGTATTAGTTTTTGAAAACCAGTAAAAGATTTTAACAAGATACCTTACTCATATAAAGACCAATCAAATTTGATTCAATCTTATCTTCATTAACATGTTTGTAATGAATACAATTAACACGTGTAAAGATAAGGGAACCATGCTTTAGTAGCATGTTACAAGAACAACCATTAACTAAAGCCTTTAATTTTTCTTTCTAGAGTAATAATCGATTAAAAACAGGATGAAATCGATTAAAATGATCTTGTTACTAGTTTTAATTGATTAAAATAATGTTTTAATCGATTAAAACAATGATGTATTTCGAAAGTTTGAAACATAAGTTGATTTAATCGATTAAATCGACATTTAATCGATTAGAACAGTAAGAAAAATGTTGTATAAGTGCTTTGAATCGATTTAAAGCTTGTTTGTATCGATTAAAACAACCAGTTTTGAAAACTAAGTAATGTTTGATGCATCTAAAATGCCTAATTCAGTGCGGATTTTGTAAAAACGATTATTAGGAAAATGTTTTAAAATATTATTAACTAGATTGAGTAAATTTTAACCAATAGATCCATCAAAATCAGAACAATATCTTATTTAGTTGATTTAACTGATGTAAACTAGTTTTAGTTGATACAAACACATGACATACAGGTTTTAATCGATTAATACGCAAATTAATCGATTATTTTGATGCGAATTTCCTATGTAAGTGTTACTTTTAATTGATTTAATCGATTGAATCTAATTTGTATCAGCTAAAATTATCAGAGAATTATGTTTGATTCTATCTAGGCTCTTCTTAATTCAACTTAAAACCTATAACATATTTAGCAAAGTTAAAAAGATTGTTCCTGGTTTACAACCAGTTAATATTACAGACCAGAAATGAAAATTAGCAGTAAAAGAGATATGCCATAAGAAAAAGATAGGAAGGGACCCTTCTTTCAACAACTCAATCATCCCAATTCCCTTGGTTGAGCTGCATATCTTCCAGTTTGGTTTAAATATCAACAATCTGGTTTCCAAGGTTTGTGAATTGATTATTGGTCTGCTGGATATGTTGATAGGTCATTTGCATATGCTTTCTTTGGTTTTCCTGCATTGTGGCCATTTGAGAAAGCATGGATCTTTCAAATTGAGATAGAGGAGTCCCACGGTCAGGTTGCTCCATGTAGGGAATGATCTCCATATTCTCATATGAAGCTTGACCACTGGTGGATTTAGGAACTTCTGCAGCAGCTGGAGAGGAAGGAATTTGACCTTGTTCATCTTTTTCTTCATCTTCTTCCTCATCATCAGACATCCCAGCATCAACTTTAGAGATCCATTCATCATCAATTTTGATATATCCCATTTTTCTCAAAGTGGAGTCATCAATTTCATTTGAAGCTTTAGGAGTTTCTATACTTTCTCCTGTAAGATCAACTTCAAAATATCTAAAGAAATTGTTAATCAACATGGCATACGACAGTTTGTAATCCGCTAACCTTTTTGCCTTCAACATGTGATCTTTAATCACATAAACCCAATTTACCCGAATATTATTAGAGATGCAGTACATGAGGGCAAGATCTCCCTCATTAAGTATAGCATGATTACTCCCTCTTGGAGTAAGCATCCAAGCCACAATGAAAGCTAGCAGTCTATGTTCAAGTAAAAGTTTTCCAGCATTTAAAATTCTTACCGAATCATTTGGATCCTTAAGGCAAGACCTGAAAAATTGTATTTTGTTGAAGTCAGAAATTTCAGAGATGTTCCCTCTGGATACTTTGACACCGCTATCCCTGAGACCAGCAACATTTTCTGGTTTTGTAATTAATTCCCATACTTCATTTCTTGTAAATTGATTTAATTCATCATGCATAACATTAATCCAGTTATTATCCTTTAATGCATCATATATGGTTTTTGGTTCAACTTGTGATACGAATGCCATGTGATTGCAAAATTTATTTAAGGATCTTCTAGTGGAAACTCCCTGATTTATTTCACCAATGATGTTGTCTATTGAAAGATTTCTTGGAGTTTTCCATTCTTTAGGCAGCTGCTCTTCAGATTCTTCAATTTCTTCGACCTGTTTTTGAGAAACTGTTGATTCTGGCAGTTTTAACTGATACATTTTATCAGTTAAAACATCATCTTCTGTACTATACTCAGCATTATTCTGCATACTTAGGTTAGTCTCATCAAATACAACATGAACATATTCTTCTACAGTATTTAGCCTTTTGTTACTTCCTTGATTTTGATCATTTGAACATGTTTGTAGCAGAAATTTGAGAGGAGATTTAAAAAAATATGAAAATAGAAGAAAGATGATAAGTTGAGAAATGATTGAGTAAATACAGAACCTGGTTTGATGAAGATCGGATTTCAAATCCAAAGAGAGACAGAACTGCAACGTTTCAGCTTTAAATGCAATTGTCCCCTTGACCAAAGACAGAGGCACAAGTTTCTGGATGATGGGTACATCAGCTAAAGTGTTCTTGGAAAGATGTTTGACTTGGTCAAAGAATATTTTAAATGTATTATGCAGATTTTGATTATCACAAAAACTTGACATTTTGACTGTGATTTGCTGACCAATTTTCAATTGGATGTTGTAAAAATGATTTTCAGGAACGAATTAATCGATTAATCACCAAATTAACCTATTAATTTGATCTTTAATACTAAGTTTGAAAAGACAACAGTGAAATAATCGATTAATTCATAATAGAATCGATTATTTTTGTACTGGAAGAAATTAATAAAAATGATAACAAAATTTTAATCGATTAAAACGAAGAAGAATCGATTAAATTTGACCTCTTAGTGGTTTTAACTGATATAAATCCTTTTTAATCGATTAAAATAGCTAAACTAAAATTCTTGAGAGCATTTTAATCGATTAATTCATATTTTAATCGATTAAAACTGTACGGACAGCTTTTCTGGTATTCTTTGTAAGTGATTTTAATCGATTAAAACTGTTTTATATCAATTAAAACATTCAGTTTATGAAACCAAAACCGAATTTGTTGTTTTGAACACCAAGGGACTTCTAGATTTTGTTCCTGCAAAACAGATTTAGCATATTTCTGGTACCCTTTTTATAATCACTGGGTCCAATCAGGTTATTTGAAATGAATTTTTGGGTATCCACTTCATTCTACCTTTAGGAATAGCATATTTCTTAATTCTACAATATTTCACATAATGACCTTTTTTCATGCAGTAAAAACATTTAATAAATGGAGACGACACAAATTTACTATATGCAAAATAGTTTTTAAATACTCTAGTTTTCTTTCCAATAGGAGGTGTAAAACCTATACCACCACGATCAATAACCAATTTTTGAGAATCAAGTATCATATCAAGACTAGTTTTTCCTTGTGCAAGTTTAGATGCAGTTTTTATTAAATATGTTAATTTCTCTTGTAACTCAGGACAATCTTTAAATATGTTCCTTTTGCAATCTTTATCATTACACATGCAATCAGAGTTATTACCTACTTCCAAATTTTCATTCTTGGTTTCTTCATCAACTATTTTCTTTTCAAGAAGAGTGATCTTGTTTTCTAATAAACTATTCATGCTTTTTAATCTTTTGTTTTCAATTTCTAATCTCTTAGCTACTGCATGCATTTCATAAAAAGCATCTTGTAATGAACTATAATTCATAGTAGTTGTTGAGTCAAAACTTACACTGGTTATTGGAGAATCCGAATTGACCATTAAGCATATCTCTGTTGTTTCTTCATAGGCCATTTCAAGGGTTTTCCACATTTGTGCAGCAGCTTGGCAATGTGCTATCCTAAAAAAATCATCTCTGTTAAGTGCAGATATGATGATATTTTTAGCAATACAATCATCTTGGATTAGTTTCTTTTTAGAATCATTTAAGCTAGATCATTCTTTGTTAAAAACATAAGTTCCCTGTTCAATAATATTCCAAACATTTATACCAATAGATTCAATAAAGATATTCATTCTTATCTTCCAAAATAAGTAATCTGTACCACAAAACAGTGGAGGTCTATCAATACAAGCACCTTCAGAAAAACTATTTTCAGCCATTTGGATCAACAGACTTGAATAATTCTCAAGAACCTTGCTCTTGATACCAATTGTTAGAAATGTAGGCTAAGATGAAGAGGGGGGGTGAATTGATCTTTGAAAGATTTTCGCAATTTACAGATTATCTATTTCAAAGATTTAGAATCCTGACCAGTTCTTGAATCACACACAACAAGCAATCAAAGTAAAGACAGTGACATAATTAAATGAGAGAAAGGTTTAGAAAGATACAACCAAGATTTATACTGGTTCACCCAATCCCAGGGCTACGTCCAGTTTCCAGCCAAATTCCAGCTGGGTTCCACTAGATTGATCGTTTTACAGATTACAACTCTAATCTCACACTCAATCTACCACAAGAACCACAATTCCAATTCCTGCACCTAAACCTTCACCAAGAACCAAATTCCAGTTCTTGACCAACCCTGCAGCCAAATTCCAGCTACAGAAACCAGTGCCCAAAATTCCAAGCACCCACAACACAGTAAAGAAAGTAAAGAAACAAATAGAAGAAACTTAGAACGCTCAAACAAGATTTATGCGACTTTGCAGTATGTGTTTCTCCTCCAAAAGAATGCAATTTTGCCTCAAGAAAGAACTTCTATGAACTTCACAAAACTAGCGCGATTCTCTCTTGAAAGTAGCACTTATGATTGCTTGATTGATTGCTCAAAGATGTATTTTAAAAGGTTCAAGCAATACTGTTTATATAGAAGATTTTCAAAACTGCTGGTTTATTTAATCTGTTAAAATAATCTTTTAATCTGTTAAAAGTCTTGTTGTAATTTGTTAAAACTTCTTTTAATCTGTTAAAAAGTTCTTGATTATTTTCTAGATTTGTTTTAACTGATACGACACCGTTTATATCAATTAAAACTCTTTGTAAAAAATCTTCCAAACTGTTTTAATCGATTGTTCGTCTTTCAATCGATTAAAATACTGCAAAACATTCTTATAAACTTTTCTAAGTGATTTTAACTGATAACAATCTATTTTAATCGATTAAAACACTTTGAAAAAAGTTCACTTAGTTATTTTAATCGATTGAAACGCATTTTAATCAATTATAATTCTGCCAAAAAATTTCATAAAACTTTCTAAGTTATTTTAACTGATAACAAGCCTGTTTTAATCGATTAAAACATTCAGGAAAAACCTCTTAGTTGTTTTAATCGATTATTTTGCATTTGTATCGATTAAAATACTGACAGAACAATTTTCAAAACATTCTAAGTCATTTTAATCGATTATATCAATTCTATATCAGTTAAAATACTGGCAGAAGGTTTTCAAAAATCCTTCTAATGAAAACAATCGAGTATTTCGAAAATATATCAGTTAAAAACTTGTTACAAAAGTGTTAAGAACATTTTAGTTGATAAAGCTTATATGATATTAGTTAAAATAGCTAATTAAAACCCTTTTATCAAAATACTTTATTTTTAACTGTTTAAACATTTTTTAGAGGCATTTGCAAAATCTTTTAAATGAAGAAACCTCATGCAGCATAGAGATAAAAATTATTATACCTAAGCAGAGATGTAGATTCACTAATCACACTACTCTTTTATCTAAGTGACCTTTGACTGCCACAAAGTAGCCTTTGACTTCATTTTTTACTTCATCAAATCAACAAGAACTTTGCCAAAGTAATTCAATAAGACCTTTGACTTCATCACTTTCATAAGGTTTACTATTTAGTGAATAACCTAAGAAAATGCCCTCATCGACTTTTGAGTCAAACTTTCCTAAGTTATCTTTTCCATTATTTAACACAAAGCATTCACATCCAAATATTTTCAAATGAGCAACATTAGGCTTTCTACCATTTAATATTTCATAAGGAGTTGATGTTATGATTGGCCTTATAAGCATTCTATTCAAAACATAACATACATTATTTACAGCATCAGCCCAAAAATATTTAGGAACATTTGATTCATTTAGCATGGTTCTAACAAGTTCCTCTAGTGACCTATTTTTCCTTTCTACTACACCATTTTGTTGGGGAGTCCTAGGTGCAGAAAAATTATGCAAAATTCCATTTTCCTCACAATAATTTTCAAACCATTCACTTTGAAACTCACCACCATGGTCACTTCTTAACACCTTAATTCTTAAGTCTTTCTCATTTTGGATTTGCTTGGAAAACTTTCTAAAGACCTTAAAAGCTTCACTTTTTAATGTTAAGAAAAATGTCCAAGTATATCTAGAAAAGTCATCAACAATCACAAGAGCATAATAATTTCCACAAAAACTTTTTATCCTAGAAGGACCAAATAAAACTAAGTGTAATAGTTCTAAAGGTTTTGATGTGGAAAAAACATTCTTGGATTTAAAGGATGATTTCACTTGTTTACCCTTTTGACATGCATCACATAATCTATCTTTTTCAAATTTTAACTTAGGCAAACCAACAATTAAGTCCTTTGCTATTAATTTGTTTAATTGATGCATATTTATATGGGCCGTTCTCTTATGCCATAACCATGGATTTTCTTCCTTAGCAACTAAACATGTTATACTAGTATCATGTATACAATCCAAATCAATCAAATAGATATTATTATGCCTAATGCCTTTCAATGCTACATTTTCAGAATTCACTAAATGTATGGTACAAAACTTACTTTCAAAGATTACCTTGAATCCTTTGTCACAAAGTTGACTTATACTTAGGAGATTATGCTTTAGCCCATCAACAAGAAGCACATCATTTATCTCCAAAGTGTTTGCACCACCAATATTTCTAATTCCAAGTATCTTTCCTTTGTTGTTGTTTCCATAGGTTACATATCCTTGTTCTTTAGCTTTGAAACTTACAAATTTCGTTTTGTCTTCGGTCACATGTTTTGAGCATCCACTATCAAAACAAAAACATAGTAATCTTAGGTCCCCATAACTTTTGGGTCCTTGGAGTTAGAGACAAAAAAAATCATTTATCTATAGGAACCCAAACATATTTTCCTTTAGGAACACCAAAATGCTTAATTTTACATCTATTTGAAGTATGACCATGTTTCATACAATAAAAGCATGCATTAGATGTAATTTTAGAATATGATACATTTCTAACTATTAAAGTTTTAGTTTCTTTTTCAACCCATACTCTTCTATTTTTAATTTTAATCTTTTTCAAAGGAACATCATGGTTTTCTCTATTTTGAGCAATAACAACTTTATCCTTATAATTATCACTTATTTCCTTCTCAGCTTTATCAAGCAAATGGTTAAGTATATCAATATCATATTCATACTCTTTACATGATTCACATGCTATATTATTATTATCTTTTTCTTCTAAACATACAATTTTCGTTTTTAATGTTTCATTTTCCTCTAAACATACAATTTTCGTTTTTAAGGACTCCACCTCTTTTTCAGATTTGTTCAAACACTTTTTCACAGATTTGTATTCATTTTTCAAGTCCTTAAAAGCATTAAACAATTCTTCATATGCATTTTGTAATTCATCAAAGTTATTTTCATCATCACTTGAGGATGAGTCGGAATCACTAACCTCAAAGTCGGAAGATATATTGTCTTTTGTCTTCAAGCAAATGTTAGCTTCTATTTCCGAATCACTTGACTCCGAACTCGAATCACTATCGTCCCAAGCGATGTAGGCTTTCTTCTTGAAGAATTTTTTGCCTTTGTTATCTTCATTCTTCTTGTTTGGACATTCGGTTTTTACATGTCCTGTTTCATCACAACCATAACATTTGATATTTAAGGAAGTATTTTCTCTTACCTTTCCCTTACCTTTGAAGGGTTGTTTCCCTTTGGCTTTCATGAACTTGGTAAATTTCTTTATCATAAGACTCATTTGTTCTTCTTCTTCTTCATTTTCTGAGTCTTCTTCTACCTTCTTGTTCTTACTCTTGGAAATTTTGATTTTGAAGGCTAAGTTCCTCTTTTGGTGTTGACCTTCTTCATCATTTAGCCTTTCGAGTTCAAGTTCATGCTTTCTCAACTTTCCAAAGAGCGTCGCCATAGACATTGTTGCTAAATTTTGTGACTCCATGATGGCTATCACCTTAGGTTGTCATTTACTATCCAAGGATTTTTACATTCAATTCATCAACATAAAAAATTTTACCTAATCCGGTGAGATGGTTCACTATGTGCGTGAAACGCTTTTGAACGTCAAAGATTGTTTCTCCTTGTTGCATCCAGAACATCTCATATTCTTGGATCAATGAATTTTTCCGTGCTCTCTTAACGTCATCGGTACCTTCGTGGGTCACTCTTAACATTTCTCAAATCTCTTGAGCACTTTTACAAACGGAGATCCTGTAAAACTCATCAAGGGTTAAAGCAGATGAAATTATATTTCTAGCCCTAACATCATATTGGGCTTTTCTATTTTCCTCAGCCGTCCATCTAGAAAATGGTTTTGATACTTCTACTCCATTTTCAGAAACTTTAGGAATAAAGGGATCGTTTAAAATTGTGTCCCAAACACCTCTATCATCAGACTCTAAAAATATTTTCATTCTAACTTTCCAAAAGGGATAATTTTGACCCGCAAAAAGTGGGGGTCTATTGATAGAAGCACCCTCGGCAAACGTTTGATTTTGTTTGGCCATTTTCGAAAAATTGAATGACTATCAAAGCAAGCTCTGATACCACTTGTTAGAATCGCACAGTGGAATGTTTGTGTGTACAGACCAAAACCAAGAGGGGGGTGAATTGGTTTCTTAACAAAAATTAGGGTTTTAAAAATTTTCCCAAATTTCACCGATTAAATTGTTGTGTAAAGTAAATAAAGCAAGGATAGAGTCTTACATAGATGATTTATACTGGTTCGAATCAAAAGACCTTACGTCTAGTTGCTAATCACTCAAATAGAGGATTAACGTTGTCATTATAATCACAGTTATACAATCAGATTACAAATAAGAAGATGAGATAAAGAGTACACCTCTCTTGAGTCACACAAGAGATGAACACCTCCTTTGAGTCCCACAAAGGATGAAGAACAACTTTCCCTAGAGACGGCACAACACACAATCCACCAAGAAAACCCACTTAGTGATTTTTATCGCTTCTAGCCCACAATAGGTTTCAAAAACCCCTTTTTCCTCCAACAAACCGTTCTCTGGAAATCACAGCTCTCAACTTTTGTTTGAAAAAGGTTGTTCATTTTGCAGAGAGCCTTAGAGAACCTTAAGTAGAGAGATTAGGGTTTGGGAATTGGGGATTTTTGAAAACAGATGAATTGGGAATAGGGTTTCCGAAACTTGGTCCAATTTTGAACTTCAAAACACATATATGACTGAAATAATCGATTACCATGAGTGTTAATCGATTATTCCAGAGCCAAATTCTCCTGGAATCCAAAACCATGCAGATTAATCGATTAACAGAGGAATTAATCGATTAATAGCCCTGTTAATCGATTAACAGAGGCTTTAATCAATTATTCCAGAGAGCAGATGCTGAAAATGGTTTTTCTCTCTGTAATAATCAATTATCCTACCCTTTAATCGATTAATCCAGTATGTTTTTGATAAAAATGAGTTTTTAGAACCTTTAAAGAGTAGACTATGTGTTGGTTATCTTGGACTCTAATATTACAGACTCAAAATCATAAAAACAGAGTTATTACATAACATTACAAGTCTTCAAATCTTTAAGTACTTTGTTCTTGAATCATCATCAAAATCTACAGGCTTCATATCCATGTATGTTCAACATTCATATCCTTGTATGTTTCAACAATGCTAAAATCATTTTTTTGTAATAATCCACTTTTATCTTGGACAATCATCATTTTAGCTAGCCTGGTTTCAGGTTCTTTGTAAGCTAAGTAGCCACGTTGACCAACAGAAGAGATAAAGGGTTAAACAAATAAAATTTAAAGTAATAAAAAATATCTTTTACAATAAAAAGAACTTTGACAAAGTCGTATCATTCATATCGCATCATTTCATAAGCGGAAAAACCAAGAGGGTAAATAAATGCAAGTATGCATACACATCATCTTAATAAATCTCTCAAAAAATTGGTCTTAGGAGAATTTTTTGGTAAAATTGTTGGGCCAAATCCCTTTTTGATATTTGCCACCTATTCTTCACCTTTTTCTCTTCGTTTTGATATGCTGTGCGTCCAAATCCGACAGCCCAGTCAAAAGTTATCTCACTTTGAACATCTGCTGCCTTTTTGTACTAGCACATGCATAAACACATCCATGCTAGGCGGCATTAGATATCTCTAAGACAAAGGCGAAAGAGACCCAAGTGCGTTTGTAATCTTCCACAAGGAAGGGACAAGTGTGTTAAGATATAGGGTGACCTTCATTATACTTTTCAAATCCATGATGGGGAAGGAACCATTATACCAAAGTGGGTATAGTGCTCCGTGAAGTGTAAGCTTTAAGGATGATACCAAAGCAATTAACGTAACAAATATTCTTACCGTGATCTAGGGTTTAAGATATATTTTTCAATCATATCCCAAACATCAAGAATAAATCATTCCAAAGCACAAAGGATAAGAATAACAATATCAAAACATAGATTAATATCTCAAAATATCACCATGATACAAAAGAGTTCAAAGGATGTGCACCAAATCCCAAGCGAAGGAAGTTAGTCACTCATGTTGGCCTTTACAATGCTCCAAATGAGGAAGAATTGAAGAATTGATGAAGATTGGATGAAACCCTAGCAGTAGTCGCGCCTCTTCTCCCCAAAACTGCTTACCCCCTCTCAAAACTCGTCTTATCTTTTTATAGGAGAAATTGGGCTTTTGGGCTTCACGTCTTTCGCTCAAGCAACAACACTCACTCAAGCAAAAGTTCCCTATTTTCGCTCAAGCGACAAATCGCTCGCTTGAGCAAGTGAGCTCCAGAGACGAATAACTAATATTCGCTAAAGCAAATTTACTGGCGCTTGAGCGACTGACTTCCAGAGAAGAATAAATTATATTCGCTCAAGTGAGAGTCTATCTCGCTTGAGCGACTTCCATGCTAAAAATCTTCTTCCTCCTTTCAATTTTGTTCCAATTATGTTGACAGTTATGCTCCTTACTCTTGTATCAAGGTATTCTCGAATTCATCCTACATTAGGAGAAAAATATATTAGAATTAACATAAATTAAGTGATTTCATAACAATTCAAAGTATAATTATATCAACTTTTTACCACTTAACAATGATTTAAGTAGGTGACATCAACATTGATAGATTAATTGATGTTATTAATTTGACCTTGCATTATACAAAGGAGGGAAAAGGAATTAATCAAATCCTAAGTTCTTATATTTCATCTTTTCTAAAAATACTTTATAGTTCTTTGTCATTTCTTTTCAACCCAGATATTTATGGAAAACCAATTTTGTGTCAATATACTTTATAAGCATATGACTTGGAATTTCCAGTGAAACCGTTTCTCATAGGATCGACTTTTATTTAATTGAAATACTATATTGTGATTGATAATATTGGTACGCTTGTCAAATGATCAACAAGTATTTCTCGGCACCATTGTCGGGGAATGAAGTTCCTTGGAAATTCTTTGTTTAACTTATTAAGCATATGAATAATTTAATTTTAGTTATTTTAAATTATTTATTTTTATTGTTTGTCATGTGCTAATTCTTGCTTGAGTTTCTCTTTGATTTATGCTTTTAATAGGACAAGTATCTATAGATCGGTTAGAATTTGATCTTGAGATTGAAAAGGTTGCTCGGAGGAACTGTGGTAAAAGAAGAAAGGAAACTCAAGAACAAGCAATAGGAGAATCAGTTAACTCTTCTCCCACACTCAACTTACCATACCCAATCATAGAAGACATGGAGGGTGAAAGAGCAAACCCACCTAGAAGAACACTCGGAGACTATGCTATGCAACAAAGTCTGAGACACTTCTCCAACATTGCAATACCAACTAACCAATATTTGGAGATTAAGCCAGTCTTATTAAGCTTGATTAGTGCTCATCAATTCACCGGAATGTCGATATTTGCGAACGGTTGCGATGGATGACTAATTTCCTATAATTTTGTACAATTATGTGGTCAACATTCTTAAGATACTCGATAACTGAATTGACCTTAAGAATGAGGTTTTCATATATGGGTTCTATGGAGTCGCCACCGATGTTTTTATTGTAAACATCAAAAAAGGAAGAAAAGGCATTGGTTTTAGAAAAACCAACTTTGGCCGTTACAACCAGAGTTGGGTAAGGGAGTTAGTTACGTGTGGGGAAGGTGTTAGCACCCCACAACGTCCCTTTTGGGTTCCCTATAATGGACTAGTTCATAAAATAAAGACTAAAAGAAATTATGCTTTTACCCTATTTAATTATCTACTGGCAAAATTTAAATATCTACATGGTCCCAATATCTAATGCATACAAGGAAAGCAGTAAAGAAAGTAGTAAAAGAGAGAGAATAGAAAAGGAACCTCCGAAGTGAGCTTTCTATTAACTCTTTAAAACTTGAGGACGTTTTTTGGCAATCCCCTCGTTCTACAAGCACGCTCCTCACCCGCAACAAAGAAAAATATCACTCTATCGAGCGTTGGATGTCTCAAGAGGAGACCTCCTTAACCGATTTCTACCTTAACAGAAATCGAAAAGCTCACTCGAACTCTGGAATAATGCTCAGAGTCACTCTCAAGTGTCAAAAGACTTCCAAGAGAGTAGTAGGAGTGTCAGATGTGTGTAAGTTGTGTGAAGTGAGGGAGGGGGAGGCTCCTATTCATAGGAACTCACTTTAGGTAGGCCAGGACAACCGTCTGGACTTCTGACAGGCGAGACAACCATCAGGAAAATCGGTACGGTCGTCTCAGGCTCAGAGAAAGGCAAGACGGTTGTCTGGCGAAACGAGATGGCCATATCGACCTTCAGGGAAGGCGAGATGGCCGTTTGGCCAAACAAGACGACCGTCTCGACCTTCAGGGAAGGTGAGACGACCGTCTGGCCAAACGAGACGGTCGTCTCGACCTTCAGGGAAAGTGAGATGGTTGTTTGGCAAAACGAGACGGCCGTCTCGAGCCTCCTATCAGGTATTTCCTATTTTTTTTATTTTTTGTGTACAGAAAGCCCTCCTATCCTTACATGGAGCCTAGTGAACATGCATAGGGACCTAAAGAAGCCTTGTCCATCTTCGAACGAAGGTTTTCTGGTCTTTATTGAGAAGTCGAGCAAGATTTGGGGTCTACATTCATTTGTCCCCTTTTTATGAGTTGATTGGAACCATGGGATTTAAAGAAGGATATATTGAATTTGCATACTTGAGATTATTTCCTTTTTCACTAGCTAGCAGGGCAAAGGAGTGGTTAAAAACACATCATAATCAGAGTTTGACCAACTGGGGTAATGTAGAAGATAAGTTCCGTAACAAATTTTTTTTTCTACCATCCCGTTACATCAAGGCAAAATCTGACATTTAAGATAGGAAGGGTTTTCTGAGGCAATAAAAACCAGAAATTTCATCGGGAACAGCGGATGGTCGTCCAAGTTAGCTAGACGGCCGTCCATGCCTATTTTGAGGCAATGAACGACCGTCCACTTAACCCAGACGGCCGTCCATGACAACTTTTAGACATGGACGACCGTCCACTTTACATAGATGGTCGTCCATGCTTACTTTTGGCCATGGAAGGCCGTCCACTTTTCTTGACATGATTCCCTATAAATAGGAGTCTCATTTCTCATTTTTCACACACTATTCACTCCTACCACTCTCTAGGAAGCCTTTTGGGACTTTAGAGTGACTCTGAGCATTATTCCGGAGTTCAAGTGAACTTTCTGATTTTTGTTAAGGTAGAAATCGGTTAAGGAGGTTTCTCTTTGAGACATTCGACCCTCGATAGAGTGAAATTTTCTATTTTACGGGAGAGGAGCGTGCTTGTAGAGTGCGGGGACAACCAAAAAGTATCCTCAAGTCTTGAAGTGTTAATATAAAGCCCGCTTCGGACGTTCCTTCTCTATTCTCTCTGTGTTTACTGCTTTCCTTGTATGCATTAGATACTAGGACCATGTATATATTTAAATTCTTCCACTAGATAAATAAATAGGGTAAAAGCATAGTTTCTTCCAATTTTTATTTTATGAAATAGTCCATCATAGGGAACCCGAAAGGGGCGTTGTGGGGTGCTAACACCTTCCCCACACGTAACTTACTCCCTTACCCGACTCTGGTTGTAACGACCAAAGTTGGTTTTTTCTAAACACCAATACCTTCTTCTTTCTTCCTTTTTCGATGTTTATGGTAAAAACATCGGTGGCGATTTCATAGAACCTTTAACGAAAACCTCGCCTCTAGGATTAGCCCGATTATCGGACAACCTAAAGGCGTTGAACATCTTTTTTAGAAAATGCGAGTCATTCTAAACCATTGCATCACTCTGACTGCCTCTTTTGACGGCATCGACAGATGGCGACTCCACTGGGAAGGCTAGAGAATTGATTCCATTTAGTGATGGACTAGTTCAAGAAAATAAAAACTTGAAATTATGCTTTTTCCCTTCCTTGCTTTTATAACATGATTTATTCTATGGCTTTAATAACTGTTGTATGTTTATTTTATGCAAATTATTTGAAATAACAACTGTACACAAACCTTTTCACACAATAGTTCCCTCTATACCCGGGGGCATGTGGGATAACCTTAGGGAGTGGGTGACAGGTACGATTTTCCGTAGTGATGGCCATGAGCCCATCAATATGGTCGAAACCACCACTCAAGGTGATAACCTTCCTCTTTTGGCCTAAAGACTAACAAGGCCCTAGTGCCATGCATGGTCTGAGGGCTGAGAGAGTGGGAACCCTATAATGGGGGCACCTTGGGGGCCTGGCCTTGGTGAGGATAATTAGAACCACCTTGAATACGCACTTTTCTGCAGGTTACCCCTACCTTAGGTTAAAACGTCGTCACTCTATTCGCGGATGAGTGAATTGTTTGTGCATATATTTGTTGCATTTGTTTGTTGCATAGCATAATCATACAACAGCAAAAATAAAAAATAGTAAAATCTCAAAAACCCTTAACAACCTTATCTCGGACAGTCTACATTTTAGCTAGTCTGGTTTCAAGTTCTTTGTAAGCTAAGTAGCCACGTGGACTGACAGAAGAGATAAGGGGTTATAAAACAAAATTTTTCAAAATAAACCACCTTTATCTCGAACAGTCTACATTTTAGCTAGCCTGGTTTCAGGTTCTTTGTAAGCTAAGTAGTCACGTGGACTGATAGAAGAGATAAAGGGTTAAAATAAAAAAATATAATAATAAGAACAATCTAAAAATAATGAAAGTAATTTGTACAATAAAAAGAGTTTTTGACAAAGTCAACCATTCATATCTGCATCATCTCATAAGTGGTAAAACCAAGAGAGAGAAAAAATGCATAAGGAAAGAATGCATATGCATCATCCTAATAAAATCCTTCATGCATAAATACATTCATGCTAGGGGGCATTAGATATCCCTAAGACAAAGGCGAAAGAGAGCCCTTGTAACCTTCATTTTACTTGTCAATGACAAGGAAGGGGCAAGTGTGCTAAGGTGTGGTAACATTCGTAATACTTGTCAATCTATGATGGGGAAGGAACCATTACACCAAAGTGGGTATGGTACCCCGCAAAGCATAAGCTTTAAGGATGATACTAAATTCATTGTCTTAAGGCATTTCTATCCCACACCAATCATTCATTTTAAGTAATAAAAATCATTTTTGCATACTAGAACGTGGCTAGTCTTCTTGTGGTCTGAACCTGTGCGCAAAAAGCCAAAGCGATGGAGCAATTAGAGGAGCAGAAGCGCAAGCCTACTGCCAAGGTTAATTCCTTAAGAGAGCAAATGGCGCAAATGATGAAGTTAATGCGCCAACAGAACCTCAATAAGGGCGATACTCATGGTGACCTCGCCTCTCACCATGAGGAAGAAGAAGAGGAATTCTTCTACGATCAGAAGGCCCCTGCACAGTCTGAAGCAATGGTGGTACTCATCCAGCCCCCTGAAGTCTCCAAACAACAAATCTTCGCTCTAGAAGAGAGACTTAGGGCCATGGAAGGGCATAGCTTCGACATAAGAGAGACGGTCGATATCTATCTTGTCAAGAATATCTGCTTCCCTCCAAAGTTCAAGGTCCCAAACTTACCAAAGTACATGGGAATGACTTGCCTCAAAAGTCATCTTACTATGTACTGTCGTAATATGGCTCCATATGCCGACAACGAAGAACTCCTGATCCATTATTTTTAGGAAAGCCTGGCCGATTCAGCTTTGAATTGGTATATGCAGCTGGAAAGGGGACAAGTTCAGAACTGGAGACAGCTGGCAGACGCCTTTCTCTGTCACTACAAGTACAACATTGATCTGACACCCACAGGTCAAATATTCAAACACTATAAAAGAGAAGCAATGAATCCTTCAAGGCGTATGCCCAGCGCTGGACGAAGCTGGCCATCCAAGTCAAACCCCCACTATCAGATAAGGAGATCGTGTCCATGTTCATAAATTCGTTGACTGGCCCTTATTACGAGAAGATGATAGGGAACACGTCAACTCTTTTTGCGGATGTGGTCACCATTGGCGAGAGGTTGGAGAAGGGATTGAGGAGCGGAAGAATAGCGCAATCTTCCTCCTCCAATGCGTCATTTAAGAAGTCCCTAGGCAAGAGGAAGGAGGGAAGCATCAATGCAATCAGCCTCACCACTCCCTTCTTCTACGAAGCCGGCTAGGCAATCCCAGAGGCAGGAAAGGAAGTTAAGTCCCATTCCAACCTCTTATGGGAGTTTACTGCCTAAGCTGGTAGAGGCCAAGCTCCTGGCATACGTCCCTCCAAGAAAGGTGGACCCACTTTGTACATATTCCTTTCTTTTAATACATGAGGCATTTTTCATCCATATCCATTTTATTCTTTTCCCTCTTCTATTTTATTATTCTTTCAAAATAACCGAATAATAAAATCTATACCTAAAACAGAACCTTAAAAAATAATCATGTTTGTGTTTGATGATTCTCTGCGGGATCCAGAAGCCGAAGGTGAATGGGTTGAGTCTGACAGTGAACAGGGGACCATTTCCCCGGACATGTAAAGACTGCTGGAAAGAGAAGCTCGCTACATACAGCCCTATCAGGAAGAAACAGAGGTCGTCAATTTGGGACAAGGAGATGATAAAAAGAAAGTAAATATCGACACCCAAATTGATAGTGACATCAAGGAAGGGTTAATACACTTATTGAAAGAATACATGGACATATTTGCTTGGTCTTACCATGACATGCCTGGACTCGACGCAAGCATAGTGGAGGATAGATTACCTTTGAAAGAGGGTTTCCAGCCAATAAAGTAGAAACTCAGAAGGATGAAACCCGACTGGTCCTTGAAGATTAAGGAGGAAGTACAAAAATAGTTGGACGCTAATTTCCTAATTGTGTCCAAGTACCCTGAATGACTGACAAACATCGTGCCAGTCATGAAAAAGAATGGAAAAATCAGAGTGTGTGTGGATTACAGGGATCTAAATAGAGCAAGTACAAAAGACGATTTTCTCCTACCACACATCGATACGTTGGTGGATCACACCGCCACGAACACACTCTATTCCTTCATGGACGGATATGCAGGGTATAACCAGATTATGTTGGTCCTCGAAGATAGAGAAAAAACTTCCTTCATCACACCGTGGGGAACGTTCTATTATAGAGACATGCCTTTCGGACTCAAGAATGTAGGGGCTACCTATCAAAGGGTCATGGTAACATTTTTCCATGACATGATGGACAAAGAAATTGAAGTTTATGTGGATGACATGATTACCAAGTCCTAAAACGAAATAGACCACATTCTATATTTGAGAAAATTATTCGATCGACTTCAAAAGTATCAATTAAAGCTAAACCCGGCTAAGTGTACGTTTGGAGTACAGTCGGGTAAACTCCTTGGGTTTATCGTCAACAAAAAAGGGATAGAGGTAGACCCCAAAAAAACCAAGGCAATTTTGGAAATGCCCCCACCAGAAACTAAAAAGGAGATCAAAGGGTTTCTGGGTCGAATAAACTACATAGCAAGGTTCATCGCACAACTCATGGATAAATGTGCACCCATTTTTAAGTTGTTGTGAAAAAATCAACCAACAGTTTGGAATGAGGACTGCCAACAAGCTTTCAAGAAAATTAAGTCGTGTTTAACCAATCCACCAGTTCTGGTGCCGCCCATTGAAGGAAAACCTCTCATCCTTTATCTATTAGTACTCAATGAGTCTATGGGATGTGTGCTCGATCAGCAAGACAATACGGGAAAGAAAGAGCAAGACATATATTACCGCAGCAAAAAATTCCTAGACTATGAGACCCGTTATACACCACTCGAAAAAACATTTTGTGCATTGGTGTGGGCAACTCAATGTCTCAGGCAATATATGATTAGACACACGACCTGGTTGGTTTCCAAAATGGATCCAATCAAGTACATGTTTCAAAAACCCGTCCTGACCGGAAGAATAGCTAGGTGGCAAGTATTCCTCTCAGAATTTGACATTGTCTATGTCACCCAAAATGCTATCAAAGGTAGTCCACTGGCAGACTACCTAGCACACGGATCAACAAACGAATATCAATCCCTATAAGACGATTTTCCAGATGAACATATCATGCATATCCAACACGAAGAACCCAAAGACGATGCATGGACCATGTTCTTCGACGGAGCCTCGAATATGCTTGGACACGGGATCAGAGTTGTTCTGATATCCCCCGAAAAAGAAATGCATCCCAGTAACAGCAAGGCTAAACTTCAATTGCACTAATAATATGGCCGAATATGAAGCATGCACCTTAGGATTCCAAGCAGCTCTAGATCATGGGGTAACCAAACTCAAAGTTTTCAGTGACTCATCCCTTGTTATCTACCAACTCAAGGGTGAATGGGAAACCAGAAATTCCAAATTGATCTCATATCTAGAGTACATTCATAATATGGTTTCAAGGATGGAAAACGTCACTTTCGAGTACATCCCTCGGGAAGACAATCAGTTCACAGATGCCCTCGCTACTTTGTCATCTATGTTCGCCTTAGATCAAGAACATGAGATATCGATTATCCAGATTAGGTTGTGTGACAAACAAGCTTTTTGTATGGCAGTAACCAGCGAGGAGGACAAAACCCCTTAATATCATTAAGAACATTCATGAAGGAGCCTTCGGAATCCACACGCCAGGGCATGTCATGGCAAAGAAGATCCTAAGGGCAGGATACTTTTGGTCCACGATGGAAGGTGATAGTCATCAATACGCCAAACGATGTCACAAATACCAGATCTACGTCGATAATGTTCATGTCCCACCAGCACCTCTTAACATCTTGGCTACACCATGGCCATTCTCCATGTGGGGCATGGATGTTATTGGACCCATCGAGCCCAAAGCGTCTAATGGTCATCGTTTCATCCTGGTGGTCATTGACTACTTTACCAAATGGGTAGAAGCGGCATCCTACGCACAGGTGACCAAGAAAGTAGTGACCACCTTCATCAAGAAAAATATCCTGTGTCGATATGGCATCCCCCATCGTCTCATTACTGATAATGGGACCAATCTGAACAACAAGATGATGGAGGAGTTATGTCAAGATTTCAAAATTCAACATCACAATTCCTCTCCATACCGACCCAAAATGAACGGTGCAGTAGAGGCGGCCAATAAGAACATTAAGAAGATCATCCAGAAGATGGTGATAACATATAAAGATTGACATGAAATGTTACCCTTTTCCCTGCATGGATATTGAACTTCCGTAAGGACCTCCATAGGAGCCACTCCATTTTCCCTCGTATACGGCATGGACGTCGTATTGCTAGTGGAAGTCAAAATACCTTCCCTACGAGTTACTATGGAAGCAAAGTTGACAGAAGCAGAATGAGTCCAAAATCGGTATGATCAGTTGAACCTAATCGAAGAAAAATGATTGAACGCCATATATCACAGACAAGCCTACTAAAAGAAAATCAAAAGGGCTTATGACAAAAAGGTCAACCCCTACATTTATCACGAGGGGGATTTAGTGATAAAGAAATTGCTTCCAGCCCAGAAGGATAAAATTGGAAAATGGGTGACAAACTATGAAGGGTCATTTGTGGTCAAATGATCCTTCTCAGGAGGAGCTCTTATCCTCACCAACATGGATGGAGAAGAACTTCGACACCCAATCAATTCAGATGTGGTAAACAAGTATTACGCTTGAATACATTGCTCATGACCCACCAGGACGAAAACCCGCAAAAGGCGTCCTGGGTAAAAGTTAGGGTCCACACACCTCGCTAGGATAGGTCTTAGGCAAAACTTAGATGTTTAAATAAAAAGAGCAATGGATACCTTAGCCAAAAACCGCAAGGCGGCTAAGGTAACATCCTTCCAAAAGCGGGCAAGCTTTGCATAGTCTTCACTTTGGGTTCGAGCATCTCGACTAAAGCAACCAAGAGAACAAAGGGGGAAGATATCCGAGACATGATTGTTGTAGCTTATATAGTTTAGGCGACCTTGGCCAGCCATGCTTCTAAATTCCTTTGTAAATACCTTCTGTGAAAAATAAACCATTTGTTTATATCAATAAAATTGTCTTTCATTTATTTTCTCTTGACCAAATTATGCAAATGCCTTTGTGTTAATGAATCATAAGAATGCATAAAGAACTAGCACAAGAAAGCATAAGAAAAGAAATGAAAAAGAATAATAGGAAATTCTTAGGCAAAAATTAGGGTGGCCTGCTAGATTGAAAACCCATAAAGGACGATCTAGGAAAAAGATAAGGCAATTATAAAAAGAAAAAATCCCACTAAGACATCCTAGGCAAAAATAAGGTAGCCCGCTAGATCGAAAATCTCAAAAGGGTGGTCTAGGCAAAAAATAGGGCTAAAACGAACAATACGCAAATGAAAAAAGAGAGCCTGTCAGCGTCTAGCAACCAACGGAAAGGGGCAGTCACTTCTCTAGATGCATCAAATAAGAAAATGGACTGCATTTGAAGCATTCACACACAAATAGTCGCACAAAAAGACTTTGTCAAAATCATGAAAATTAATTTTTTTTTAATAATCATGCATAAGGAGACTAGTTCCATGTTTGTGATTGAAAAACAGGAAGCACCCAGATCAAGTCTCCAAATGAAGCTCCCCTCAAGAAAACGGAGCAAGTCGTCATCAATCAAGCAACTCCACAAAAAATAAGAGCTTCCAAAAACTCAAAAATCTTCCACTCAAGAAAGAGAAGGAAACTTTCAAACCAAAACGTAGCAGACGGAAAGGCTCTATCCCCAAGCGGATCATTGCCTACTCTAGAGGCAAACAAAAACATCTTCACACGGCTCAGCATCATCACCACTATCATTCATCAAGCATACTCAGCTCATTTCTCCACCACATCCACCAAGGGAGAATAAAGGCTTCGTAAAATCCCTTCGCCAACATAATCAAGGAGACAAGACTCCATTTCCCCCAGAGGGCTATCAAAGTTAGATCCCCATGGAAGCACAAATTCCCCAACAGATCGCCAAAAAGAGGAACCTATCCCTAGTGAGCCTACCGCTAAGGCAATCTTTAAAGACTTAACCTCAGCTAGTTGCTCGCCTACGCATAGGCAAAACCTGGCAAGCAAAGAGCCAACATCCCTGAAGGGAATATCAGCCTACTCAAGGGCAAAGCAATACAAACCGAGAGCCTTCACTTCCGATGAAGCATCCGCCTATTCAGAGGCACCATCTAAATCAACAAATCCCCAATGGATTCCTACATATTTAAGAGGCATTCATAAAGAATCCCCGACAAACGAAGTCAGATGGCTACGTAAAAAAGCTAAGTACATTTTCGAACAAAAATCACGCCCCATGGAGCCGGTGCATGAGCTACAACAGTAAGCTACCACCACCTTCTCTATCAAAAGGATCATCCACTACAGCAAAGAGGCATCCAGAAGATAGAGTTCCACACATCGTCCGAAGGATCAGCTCCATTGCAAAGGAGTATCTTGAAGGTACGATTTACAAACATCGTCCGAAGGATCAGTCCCGTTGCAAAGGGATATCCGGAAGACACAACCTGCCTTTACCATCCGAAGGGTCAGCTTCCGCAGCATGGGAGCATCCTGAAGACAAAGGTCTACTATGCATTCACCACCTGAGGGGTTAGTTGTCGCACCAAAAGAGCATCTTGAAGCTTCACACGTATCGTCTAAAGGGTCAGCCTCCGTAGCAAGGAAGCATCTTGAAGACAGCACCAGACTACATTCATGGTCCCAAGGGTCAGCTACCATGTCAAGACGAGCATCCGAAGGACAACCGGGAAAGAGGGTTAACTCCTTCACCCGCTGTCGCCGCCATCAAAAAGAGGCAGTTGGAGTGACGCGATGGTTCTGACTTTTCCGTTTTTCGTGTTTTTATGGGTGATGTTACAACGCCTTTAGGTTGTCCGATAACCAGGCTGAACCTAAGGGCGAGGTTTTCGAAAAGGTGTTCTTAGGTCGTCCGATAACCGGGTTGGCCTAAGAACTAGTTTGAAAGGGTTCTTATGGAGTCGTCACCGATGTTTGTACCGGAAACATCGAAAAAGGGGAGAAAAGGCGTTGGTTTTCGAAAACCAACTTTGGTCGTTAGAACTAGAGTTGGGTAAGGGAGTTAGTTAAGTGTAAGGGAAGTGTTAGTTCCCTTACGACCCCTTTCAGGTTCCTTATGATAGGCCAGTTGTTTTATAAATGAACTTTTGAAAAGACGCTTTTACCCTTTTATTTGCGGAATTAAAATAATGACTACATGGCCCTAATATTTATTATGCAATTCATTCATAAAAATATAGACAGTAAAAGAGAGGGGGAGAATGAAGAAACCTCCGAAGCAAGCTTTTGATTAATTTTCTTGAGAGTAGGGTGCTTTTTGGCAGCCCTTCGCTCTTACAACACCAAAAACTCTCTCAAAATGCTATAAAAAGGCTCTCTAAGACTCTCAGAAACTCCGGAAAGGCTTCGGAGGGACTCTAGGAAGAGAATTTGAAGAAATTGTAGAAGGGAAAGTGGACGAACTCTGTGAAATGAGGGGGGAGCGCTCACTATTTATAGGGATTCGCGTCTGTCAGGTTGAGACGACCGTCTCGACTGACAAGGTCAAGACAGCCGTCTCGACTTGCAAAAGTGGCGAGACTGCCGTTTTGTTTGGCGAGACGGCGGTATCGACTTTTCCAGTGACGAGAAGGCCTTCTCAC
Source organism: Sphenostylis stenocarpa (assembly GCA_963425845.1). Lineage (NCBI taxonomy): Eukaryota > Viridiplantae > Streptophyta > Magnoliopsida > Fabales > Fabaceae > Sphenostylis > Sphenostylis stenocarpa. The sequence continues at coordinate 34,319,650 of OY731400.1, read as the reverse complement.
CAAACGGGAGGGGGGTCTCGCCATTTGCAAGTGGCGAGACGGCGGTCTCGACTTGCATCAATGGCGAGACGACGGTCCCGAAAAGCGAGACGGCGATCTCGACCCTTGAAGGCGAAAATCCTTATTTTTATTCAGAAAATCCTTCCTATCCTAATATGGGGCCTAATAGTCTCTCCTAGTGGCTTCTTAGGCTTCGTCCATCTTCGAATAGGAGGTCTTCTGTTCTTATTTTTGTGGACGGGCAAGATTTGGGTTCTACAGCTGCCCCCCCTTTACCTGACTAGTCGACTGTGGGCCTGTCGTAACAAAAGGATCGACTGGAGGGTCAAGGAGTTGACCCTCTTGCCCGATTACCCTTCGGATGTTCTGTCTTGCAGCGGTTGATCTTCTGGGGAAAAGTATGTTGTGTACTTCCAGGATACTCCTTCTGACGGTAGCCAATCCCTTTGGTTGACACATGGTAGAACCTCAGGATACTCCTTCTGACAGTAGCCGATCCTTCGGTTGATGGATATATACCCCCCATCAGGCTGGTAGTTACAGCCTACTGTGCGTAGGGCTGGATGAGTATAAACTCCTCATCAGGCTGGTAGTTGCAGTCCACTATGTGTTGGACTGGATGAGTATAAACCCCCCATCAGGCTGGTAATTGCGACTTACTGATCCGGTTTGCGTGCAAATCAGGCGCACCGCGTGCGCAGGTTGATAGGTATGAACCCCCTATCAGGCTGGTACAGTCCACTGCGTAGGACTGGTGGTGGTGGCGGCTTACTGCTCAGGTGGCTCATGCGCCAGTGTGAGACGTGTTCTCTTGTATTTGTTTTTGTCTTTTCTGGGAGTGGTTGTCCGGTCTGTGTCGGGGATTCAGTTGGTGTTCATCCAGCTTGTTAGTTGTTGGGATGGTCTTGTTTATTTGTCGCTCGACTTTTGTCAGTTGTTGAGGAAACTCTTGGTCAATGTGGTTGACTTGTTTTGTTTTTAATCCTACCTTTTTCCGCGGTTATATCTTTTTTCTCGTGATTTCAAATTTTGGCTTTTTCGGGCTTAAGCGTAAGTCTTTTTACTTTTAGTTTCTTTTTTGCTACGCTGACTTTTTTGAAAAAGAGAGCAAACATGAATGCAAAATTTTTTTATTTATGGTAAATTTTTATTACAACATTTATTTTTTGAGTACTATCCCTAAGACGATGGACTTGAGCCGGGAGACGATGCGGAAGAAGGGAATTGCCGATACATGTGCCTCCGAAACTCTGCTTGGTCTCGGATTTCATCAAGATGCTCTTGCTGGAGCATCATCAGGTCTTTCCTCATTCCCTCCTGCATCTGGCCGAAGGTCTCCTCCATCCTTGTGTCGAAGACGTCCTGCCTCAAGGAAATCTGGTCTTGTCTTAGGGACATTTGGTCGAATTGCTGGTGCAAGTAGTAGATGTTGCGGTTGATGCCAGCAAAGTCGTCTGTGTACTGTTGTTGTTGTTGTTGGAACTCCGGGGGTGTCGGAAGATCTTGCGTTGCAACGATGTTCGAAGATCCAGAGTTATGTCCAGTGAGGGGACCTGTTGATAGTCTTGGGTCAGAGGTTGGAGGCCAGTTCTTCCCTATCGCTGCACCCCCATTTTTCTGCCAATGGGGTGATGAGGGGAGCCATGAGGATGGCTCCCACAGGACGGCTCCCGAAGTCCTTGAGGGCCTTCAGGAAGAAGTAGTCGGGGTTGCATCGGTGCCCTTGGCTCATACAGTAGAGGGCGAAAAGATCTGGGTGGGTGACCTTACCTTGATTGTCCTTCCGCCCGTGGACTGTCCCAGCCAGCAGCTTGTGGCAAATGCGGAGGACAGGGGTGAGTGCGGAGCCCTTCAGCAGGGATGACAGAGTGAGCATCCCGATCAGCTCCTCACACATCTCGCCAGCGGTAAGGGTGGCGGGGCGCCCGTGGATGGCGTCCTGGTAGTCCCGGGTCAGGACATCCTCGGGTTGGACGAATCCAATGGACACATTGAACTCATCCAAGGTGGTGGTCCAGTACATCCCGTTCATGAAGTAGGTCACCATCTTCGTCGGTGGGAGGCCCGAAATCATGGTGGGAATCTCGCAGTAGGCGATGGAGGCAAGGAATTCCATCACCGCTTGTGGGTAGACGTGGGTGGGCGGAGACTGGAGGAGGAAGCGCCACCCTATGCTGTCAAGGTAAGAGCGGACGTCATCTTCCCACCCGAGCTCGGCAGGGATACCAAAATCCAGCCTCAGCATGGGGTGCCAAGTGTACCCCCGGATGTGTTCCAGGCGGGCCTGATGTGAGGGTGAGAGCTGTGTGGGATCTTGTGGAGTGGGGGCTATGCATTTTGGTGGTAGGATGCTTGAATATAGGAGAAAGGAAGGTAGGAGTGCAGGAGAGAGTGTTTGAGACCCCCTCTAGGCACCCCTATATATAGGATTTTTGGCCAAATTTGAGACCGCCGTCTGGAAGATCGTGATCGCTGTCTCGAATTGGCGAGGTTCGAGACCGCCGTCTGGAATTTCGAGACGGTGGTCTCGATTTTGTCCTATGGCGAGACGACCATCTCGCCAAGCGAGAAGGCGGTCTCGTCTTTGTCAAAATCTAGACGGCGGTCTCGAATGTTGTGACGGTGGTCTCGATTCAGCGAGAATCGAGACAACGATATGGATGGTCGAGACGGCGGTCACGTTTTTTTAGATGGATTTTTTTTTGAAGAAAATAGGACCTTGTTCAAAAATATTTTATGCATGCAATGTTTTCATGTTTGATGTCCTATAATGCCTATTTCATTAGTTTTTTAGAAGGATTAACTGGTGTGTCTTGTAGAGACATGTGCCTTCTGATCTTTGTTCTTCTGTTGTACTGGATGTACCGTTATGGACTTTTACGTGACCGAAGAATAATTTTTCTTCTTCTTTCTTTCTTCTTTTTTTTTTTTTTTTTTGGAGAGCACACTTTGCCATAGTGGTGTCCCTTTTTCTTTACTTTAGGGGTTTCAATCCTCTTGTTGACTATACGCCTCCATATTCCCAAACTAATTGTTAGAATAATGTTGTGAGGGTCAAGAGAAAAGAAGTAAAGGGTAAATTCAACGGCTTGTGTTTTAGACGGTTGATTTTATTTAGAAAGGATTTTGTAAGAATGGTTGGCTAAGGTTAGGCCTTGGCGTTTAAGCTTTTGTCTAAGCAAACCTTTTCTCTTTTTTTTTTTTTTCCTTCGGATTTGCGCTTTAGCCTATTTCCATTGCTTTTTATGGCTGGTTGATTTCCCTAGATCGCCCTTTGGGTTTTCAAACTAGGATATTGTGTTTTGGTCCTATCTTTTGTCTAGGTTCCTTTTTTGTTTTTGTTTAGGGAATCCTAGCGGACTATATTTTGTAACCCTAACTTTTGCTTAGGCTACCCTTTATTTTTGTTTGGGTATCCTACCAGGTTGACACTATTTTTTGCGTAGCCCCCTTAGTGGGTTTCCTACCAGGTATTTTGCCCTTTTCTTTTGGCCTTTGGCTTCTATGAGCTTTTTTGTTTGTTATTTTTTTTTTCACAATATTGGCGAAGCATGACTTTATTTATGGTGAGGTAAAGCCTTATTTTGTTCTTCTAATCGATCAGCTTGATTGTAATGGCAATGGTAAATTTTGATTACCTGGACGCGCTTTTTATTTTTCTTTCTCTTTTTTTTTCTTTTTACTTAGACAAGGTTATTAGGAGGTCTAGTCATGAAATATCATGAAGAGAAGCAGATAGTAAGAAGTGTATTCTTTAAATGATGAAAAGGATCTCCTAATGACTAGGGTAGCTCTTGACGCTTGCATCCCTCCGCTTCAGAATATTTGCTTAAGTGTGCGGAGGGGAGATGATGAGTCATTATTTTCCCGCATTTTCTTATCTTTATATACTTATCTTAATTGGTGCATTGTGTTTAATTGTCTATTATTAGTGCATTTTCATTGATTGGGCTTCATTGGGCTAATAATTTAGATTTTTATCTATTTGATCTAATTTTTACTCATTATTAATTTTAGGACAGTTTAAAGTAATTTTGGACTTGAAAAATTGGGCCAATGTCATATTTTATTTTATACGGGTACTGACATTAGTTTATTGTTTTATTTATTATTTTTTCTACAGATCTCCAAATAACATAATTCTAAAATAATTATAAACTAGACACATTGAGCTTTCCACAGGATCCAAAATCATTCAATTCGGAGCTAAATTGGGTTTTACATAAATTATCCAAAACGGGTCAAGCGCACCAGGCCGGCCCAATGGACATGCTTCAGTAATTTAAGTCTCCTAAATTCATTAGAGCTCGGAAAATAGTAAAAACAGTGGCGTTTTAAAGCTAGCTCAAAAGACTTTCAAAGGAGACCAAAATCTCTTAATTTGGATAAGTATTGAAAATACTGCACGTGTTTGAAGTCAATGGACCTGCACTGAAGCCAATTTATGATGTGTTTCATGGACTAGTTGAGCCCAAACCTCGATTAAGATTAGGGTTAGGGTTATTTATATAAGAGAGGCACATCACACGAAAAAGAGGACATCACACAAGGACTACGCAGCCACCACACTTCCGTCTTTCATCTTCTGCAATTTACATTCAAGTTTGTTTACTCTTCTGTCATTATTTTTAAATTCTTGTTTCAATTTTAATTATGTTTCTTCTATTGTGTTTTCAACTTTCCATGGATAGCTAAATCTTTGTATTGATTTTCTGAGAAGAATGCAAGTAGATCTTTGAGATTTTGTTCTTCAATTTCATATTGTTTGTTCTCTTAACTCTTCATCTTCTAATCTCAGTATTGAATTATAATCTGTTTATGCTTAATAAACCGAAACTTATATCACAGTTTGCTTAATTCTGTGTTAGATATGAGATTATATGATGTATGCAATGCTTAATTGTATAAGGATAATTTGGGGTTAATCTTCGCTTAGTTGGTTAATTTCATGTTGGAATAAGGGTTAAGGAAAATTTGGGATTAATCTTCGCTTAGTTGGTTAATTTCATATTGGAATAACGGTTAAAGCTAATTTGAGATTAATCTTCGCTTAGTTGATTAATTTTGGATTAGAATATAATTTGGAATTTATCTTCGCTTAGTCGGTTAATTTCGAATTAATTTCGTAATCTAGGATAAGTGACACTGCATTAGAATCGGAAAATCAATTGCATTTTAATCTGTTTTTAATCCGCATTTTTATAATCTGTTTTTGTTTTGTTTCATCTAATATTTTAATTTTGAAAAAAACTCCCCTTTTAATTTTTTTTGTTACTAAAAATTGATAAACTTTGATAGAAATTTGTGGTCTTTGGGAGATGACCTAGGAAAGCTTCCTAGTACTACATTTATTTGTTTTAATTATTTGACCGAGTACGACATCGATCAAATTTGGCGCCGATGCTCGGGGACCAAGATTTTTGTCTAGGTTTTCAATTTTTATTTTCTCGTTTCTGTTTTCATTTTTTTTGTTTTTATTTTATTTTATTTAAATATTTTATGTGATTTTCAGTTTTTTTTTATATTTTATTTGATTTGCAGTTATTTAAATATTTTAATTGATTTGCGGTTATTTTAAATATTTTAATTGATTGTTAGTTATTTAATATTTTATTTGATTTGGATATTTTATTTGATTGTTAGTTATTTAATATTCTAATTGATTTGTTGTTATTTGAATATTTTATTTGATTTGCTTGTTATTTAGATATTTTATTTGATTTGCTTGTTATTTAAATATTTTATTTTATTTTTAGTTATTTAAATATTTTATTTGTTTTCAGTTATTTGAATATTTTATTTGATTTGCTGTTATTAGGATATTTTATTTGATTTGCAGTTATTTGGATATTTTATTTGATTTTCGAGTTAATTGAATATTTTATTTGATTTGCTAATTTTTAATATTTTATTTGATTTTAAGTTATTTAATATTTGATTTTCAGTTAATTGGATATTTTATTTAATTTTCTATTTAATTTAAAATTCTTACTTCTCTTAATACTATTTTGATAGCTCACTGTGTTCTAAAACTCTTTTGGGTTAAAAAAAAAAATAACAAAAAAAAAATATTAAAAAAAAATATTAAAAAAAAATATTAAAAAAAAATATAAATAATAATTCAAAAAAAAAATTCATCTCTAATTTGTTTTTCTAGCTTTATTTTAAAAAAAATTATAATTTCCATTCTCATAAGAAACTCTGGATATAGCTTGGTAGTGTGAGAGTGCATGTCTAGGAGGGTTACGGCTAGGAAAGATTTGGTATTTAAGCGTGTCCATTAGTGACCCACCTCTCTTTCCTGGGAACCTACCTGGTGTACTTATTCACGGTCTACCGTTGTCTTTCCAGTAAACAACTGATTTTTTTTAGGAATTTTTTTTTAACTCTTGGGAAATACATGAATTGTTGAATATAGTGCATGACTAGGAGCAATCCTGACCTTTTACAACCTTTTGATCCCGAGATAGACAAAACCTTTCATAGATTAGTTAGACATTCTAGGAATTCATCTCTTGAGTCCGAATCATTAGATAGTCATAGTGAGAGTATTGCACCTAATATACCTTCTTCGATAATTTCCAAACTAATAACATGGGTGATCAACCTATTGGACCTCGTGAGAGGACTCTCGAGGAGATGGCTGCACTTGATTTCACTTATGCAAATTTATGTATCCAATACCCCGAAGAGGATGTACCATTTGTGCTTAAAAGCTGGACTAATCCATTTGTTGCCCAAGTTTCATGGTCGTGCGGGTGAGGATCCACACAAGCATCTCAAGGAGTTCCATATAGTCTCGCTCCACCATGAAGCCACAAAATGTTCCCGAAGATCACATATACCGAAGGCTTTTCCTTTCTCTTTGGAGGATCTTGCCAAAGACTGGTTGTACTACTTAGCTCCTGGTTCCATAACGAGCTGGGATGATCTGAAGAGAGTCTTTCTAGAGAAATTTTTCCCTGCTTCTAGGACCACTGCCATCGGGAAGGATATATCGGGTATCGAGCAACGAGATGGGAGAGAGCTTATACGAGTATTGGGAGAGGTTCAAGAGACTTTGTGCAAGTTGCCCTCACCACCAAATATCGGAACGGCTACTCGCTGCGAGTACTTTTATGAGGGGATGAACACAATGGATAGGAGTATGATAGATGCGGCTAGTGGAGGAGCTTTAGGAGACATGACACCTGTGCTGCTGCTAGAGATTTAATTGAGAAGATGGCATCCAATTCCCGAGCAATTTAACATGAGGAGTGATGCAATAGTCCTTAGAGGTGTACATGATGTGGGTTCATCGGATTTAGTGGAGAAGAAGCTAGAAAGTAAGATTGATGCCCTCACCACCCTAGTCTCCCAACTTGCTGCAAATCGAGAGACCTGCACCACCTGCAAGGGTTTGTGGCATTTGTACTTCAATTGAGCATCCCACCGATTGCTGCCAATTATTGCATGAGTCTACAAGTTGCGGAGCTCCACAAGCTTATGCGGCAAACATTTTCAATAATAGGGCTCCAAACCAACAACATAATTCGACCTCTCAAGCGATAGATACAATCCAGGGTGGAGGAATCACCCAAATCTGAGATGGTCCAATCGGCAACACCAACGACAGCAGAATCCTTTGCCACCACCACCATTTCGAATCTCGCTGGTCCAAGCGGACCTTATGTGCCTCCACCAATGCAACAACAATATCGAGTCGGCAAAATGAAGCACCAACTCCTCAACCTTCTTCACCTTCATTAGAGGAATTGGTCAAACAAATGGCTGAGATGAACATACGATACCAACAGAAAAATGATGCCTCCATTCGAGTTTAACCAACCAGATTGGTCAACTAGCTACTGCTTGTGAATCAATTGCAAAATCAAAATTCGAGACAAGCTCCACTGCACGGATCGTGGTTAATCCTAAGAATGTGAGTGCCATCACATTGAGGTCAAGGAAACAGATTGACATACCCACTACAACACCTCCACCCTTATATGTAGCTGCCTCGGTTCTCGCACTTGAGCAACTAGTTGGTAGTCAAAAATTGCATATAGATGGACCTTCTTCCAGCCCTGGTTCTGAACTGCAATGACCTCCTATCCCTCTTCCAGTCCCTCCCAAAGCAATTCCAAGCAAAAAGATGGACGAGGTCGATAAAGAGATTCTGGAGACCTTCGAGAAAAGTTGAGGTGAACATACCTCCGCTTGATGCCATCAAGCAAATTCCCGGATATGCTAAATTCCTGAAGGAGCTGTGCACCCACAAGAGGAAGATGAAGGGCGGTGAGATAATCGGTATGGGCGAAATGTGTCCGCTTTGATAGGTAAATCTGTTCCTTACATTCCTGAAAAATGTAAGGACCCGGTACATTCTCGCATACCTTGTATTATTGGCAATAATAAATTTGAGAATGCCATGCTTGATTTGGGTGCTTCAATTAATGTTATGCCTTTGTCCATTTTTAATTCTTTATCTCTTGGACCTCTGCAACCTACGGGTGTGGTGATACAAGCTGGCAAATAGGAGTGTAGCCCACCCTACGGGTTTCATTGAGGATGTCTTAGTTCGGGTTGGTGAACTCATTTTTCCTGCTGATTTCTATGTGCTTGATATGGAGGAGGGATTCTCCCATGGATCCGCACCAATCATTTTAGGAAGACCATTTTTAAAGACTGCAAGAACCAAGATTGATGTGCATGCGGGGACCTTATCCATGGAATTTGATGACATTGTGGTGCACTTTAATATTCTAAAGGCCATGAAACACCCATCTGAGGAGATAGATCCAGGAACCACCATGATGAGGAAGACTTTGTTTGTTTTAGCGGAACAAAGTTGCTACTTGATGACCTCAACACCTGTACCATCTGAGGAGATAGATCCGAGACCCACCATGATTAGGGAGTTCTTCTTTCCCCTTCAACTCTTTTATCTTGCTTGTCCTATTTGTTTAATGGATATGACTTGATGTTATGCTACATTGGGACAATTTGTAGTTTAAGTGTGGGGGAGATTGTTCTTTATTTTCTTTGTTTAGAATTTTTAGTTTTCTTTGTGTTTCAGGTTCGTGTTTTGTGTACAATTTGCATGTTTCTTTTGGATCTCTGGGTTTTGTTTAGGTTTTGGACACTTTCTTCACTCTTAGATAGGAGTTGCTTTATGCTTTTTGGATTGAAATCCCTATTTTTCTTTGCTTGTCAAATTGGTTACGATGTTTGAGAGGCTGAATTGAAGGCGACAATCTTACCCTTTGTGAGGAATTGAGCCACTACCTTTCTTTCTTGAGTGTTATGCCTCTTGATTGCTTGCGCAGTAGCCTTGGCTTGACTCTGATTGATACTTCTTGATTCACATGCATGTTTGGAGATGATTAAGGCATTTTTGTTCTGATTAGCCTCTAGCCAAATGAGCCTACCTTGAATTAATTCCTTTGATAGCCCCTTTGAGCCTATGTTTCCCTTTATTTCTTTTGAAGCTCATTAAAAGCCTTAAGTGAAAAACCATGATTACCTTAACCTTAGGGATTTTTGGAGCTTTGGAATTGTTTTGGGAATAAGTTATTGAATAAGTGTGGGGGTGCATTTTGTATTTCATTGGATGATGTATTGGCTAGTTGGTTATCTCTGCTATATAGTTTTTGTGTTTTCCTTTCTTAAAAAAAAAAAAAAAAAAAGAAGATATATATATATATATTAAAAAAAAAAAAGAAAAAAAAAAGAAAAAAGAAAGGAAAGTTGTGGTTGAGGTAAAGGCAGTAGTGGAGGTTTGATATTAGAGGTTTTTGGGCATGCATCTTGTGCTTATTTTTGACTTATTCCCCATTGCTCCTCTAGTTCCTCCGGTTCACGACTACTTATCCTATATGATATCCTCTACCTTGTCCCTACCCCCATTACAACCTAAAAAGACCTTTTGATCTTTTTATGCATGTGCGTTGGGTGTTGAGTTTAGAGGCTTGCCAAGTCTATCGTTGTTTGCTTTTCTTGAGTATTTTGAGAGTATACAGTAGCCTAAACACATGAGAGATACAATGCATCTTGTGAGGTTTTGTCACTTTGATTCACCTTTTGACCTGATTGACCTCTTGCCAGGTTTTGAAATGCTTGGATGATTTCCATGAGTATCTGGTTCCTCTGACTCTTTGTGTGTAGGATGTTGTCTACTCCTTTCTTTTCCCAAGATTCATTAAGGATTGTGTAAATTTGTTTGTGTTTTGTGTGTCTTCTTGTTCTTGCTCCTTTTTGTTATGTCACTCTCTTCGATGTCTTTGGAATTACTCCTTGCTTTGCTTCTTGATTTTGCCCGGGAGTGCAAAAGGTTAAGTGTGGGGGAATTTGATGAGTCATTATTTTCCCGCATTTTCTTATCTTTATATACTTATCTTAAGTGGTGCATTGTGTTTAATTGTCTATTATTAGTGCATTTTCATTGATTGGGCTTCATTGGGCTAATAATTTAGATTTTTATCTATTTGATCTAATTTTTACTCATTATTAATTTTAGGACAGTTTAAAGTAATTTTGGACTTGAAAAATTGGGTCAATGTCATATTTTATTTTATACGGGTACTGACATTAGTTTATTGTTTTATTTATCATTTTTTCTACAGATCTCCAAATAACATAATTCTTAAATAATTATAAACTAGACACATTGAGCTTTCCACAGGATCCAAAATCATTCAATTCGGAGCTAAATTGGATTTTACATAAATTATCCAAAACGGGTCAAGCGCACCAGGCCGGCCCAATGGACATGCTTCAGTAATTTAAGTCTCCTAAATTCATTAGAGCTCGGAAAATAGTAAAAACAGTGGCGTTTTAAAGCTAGCTCAAAAGACTTTCAAAGGAGACCAAAATCTCTTAATTTGGATAAGTATTGAAAATACTGCACGTGTTTGAAGTCAATGGACCTGCACTGAAGCCAATTTATGATGTGTTTCATGGACTAGTTGAGCCCAAACCTTGATTAAGATTAGGGTTAGGGTTATTTATATAAGAGAGGCACATCACACGAAAAAGAGGACATCACACAAGGACTACGCAGCCACCACACTTCCGTCTTTCATCTTCTGCAATTTACATTCAAGTTTGTTTACTCTTCTGTCATTATTTTTAAATTCTTGTTTCAATTTTAATTATGTTTCTTCTATTGTGTTTTCAACTTTCCATGGATAGCTAAATCTTTGTATTGATTTTCTGAGAAGAATGCAAGTAGATCTTTGAGGTTTTGTTCTTCAATTTCATATTGTTTGTTCTCTTAACTCTTCATCTTCTAATCTCAGTATTGAATTATAATCTGTTTATGCTTAATAAACCGAAACTTATATCACAGTTTGCTTAATTCTGTGTTAGATATGAGATTATGTGATGTATGCAATGCTTAATTGTATAAGGATAATTTGGGGTTAATCTTCGCTTAGTTGGTTAATTTCATGTTGGAATAAGGGTTAAGGAAAATTTGGGATTAATCTTCGCTTAGTTGGTTAATTTCATATTGGAATAACGGTTAAAGCTAATTTGAGATTAATCTTCGCTTAGTTGATTAATTTTGGATTAGAATATAATTTGGGATTTATCTTCGCTTAGTCGGTTAATTTCGAATTAATTTCGTAATCTAGGATAAGTGACACTGCATTAGAATCAGAAAATCAATTGCATTTTAATTTGTTTTTAATCCGCATTTTTATAATCTGTTTTTGTTTTGTTTCATCTAATATTTTAATTTTGAAAAAACTCCCCTTTTAATTTTTTTTGTTACTAAAAATTGATAAACTTTGATAGAAATTTGTGGTCTTTGGGAGACGACCTAGGAAAGCTTCCTAGTACTACATTTATTTGTTTTAATTATTTGACCGAGTACGACATCGATCAGGAGACTTCCCTTTTCTTCCTTCTGCTCGGCCCTTAGTAGGGTCATATCCTAGGCCACACTTGAAAGGATTATCTTTGAATTCTGGGGGTTCCCTCATGCCTTGGGAATCTGCCCCCAGTCCTTGGCCAGGATGGTAACCATGCTTCATCATCATGCGGGCTACCTTCGTGTTTTTGGGAAGTCTTTCCAGACTGACAATTTCGAGCACTTGAAAAGATGTTTCAAGGGCCTCTTCAGCCGCATCCACATAAGGTTGGGTGGACGGTCCACTGATCAGGATAACCTCTTCTGCTTGGACTGTGACCAACTTATCGTCCACTATGAACTTGACTTTTTGGTGGAGCGTTGAAGGTACTACCTTAGCGTCATGAATCCAAGGCCTACCGAGGAGACAACTATATGCCGGAGTAATATCCATTACATTGAAATCGACATTGAAGATAGTGGGTCCGACTTGGATTGGCAAATTAACTTCTCCCACTACTTCTCGTTTTGATCCGTCGAAGACTTGAACGATAGTGCTACTTGGGCGCAGATGGGTTCCTTGAATAGTCAACTTATCGAGTGTGCACTTGGGCATCACGTTCAAGAATGACCCGTTATCCACAAGAACATTGGCAATGAGGTATTCTTTGCACTTGATGGAAATGTGCTAGGGCTTGTTGTGATTTGACCCCTCGAGGGGGAGTTCTTCCTCTGTAAAGGTGAGGTGATCGCTTGCCGTAATGTGACCAACGATCCTCTCAACCTTTTCTTGGGATATGGTGTGAGATACATGCGCTTCGCTCAATACCTTCATCAGGGCACTTCTATGTGGTTCCAAGCTCATCATTACAGATAATAGAGTTATCTTTGCAGGTGTATGATTGAGCTGGTCAATAATGGAATACTCACTTTGTCTTATAAACTGGAGTAATTCCTCGGTCTCCTCCTTGGATTCCTTATTTTCTTTTTCTTCGGTCTGTTTATTTTTTCCTTTATTCTTAGGGGCATCTTCTTGTAAGTCCTTGGGGGAGTAGATCCTTCCACTTCTAGTCATGCCCCCAATGCTGGCTATATTGGAGATATCCTCCTTTATTGGTGAAGATTCCCCGTATCTCCATGGTACAACTTTATTTGACTCGTAGGGGAAAGGACGTGGCATAAATAGTCGCACAGGTGTTCTTGCCCCCTCTTCTTTATTGGTTTTGAGGACCAACGGTCGAGGCTTATTATCCTTCTGTGGTGGATCAACCGTTGGGGAAAGCTTGATTAAAAGTGGTTTTCTCTTCATTCTTCTGGTTTGGAAGACGTGTCAGTTAATCTTTCCTTTTTATTATCTTATTTATTAAAAGTGAAGGAGGGGAAATTAAATATGCAAATGAATGATATCTATGCAAGTGGACAATTGTTGAATAAAGAAAAATTTCATTTATCCGTAGAAGGTGTACATTCCCCTATTCCATACTACGAAGCAACTTTTGACAGAAACGGAAAAGCCTAAAGAAACCCATAGGCGGGTCTTGATCTCTATGTAATTCTCTTTCGGCTTCCCGGACGTGACGAGCTAGTGCTTCGCTTTGCTTCTGGACTGCCTGGCTCATATCTTCACTGTACTTTTGAGCCTCTATGATCTTTGCCTCTTAATGGACGACCAAGGCTTGCAGTTCATCGAGCTTTGCAAGGGCTCGGTCTTTCTCTCGCGGTACTTGGCTGTACTGAGCTAGCCCGTCTCTTTCTTTGCAGCGTAGCTCAGTGAGACTTTTGTTGAGTCTCTGGTTAGCCGGTTAGCCTCTCGCTCTTGGCGTATTTCTAACCGAGTCCTTGTGAGGTCTTGTAACAAGTCCTTGATCGTCTGAGCCTGCTTTGCTGATTCGGCCTCAAGGCGTGCTGAATTGGCGGTTATTTCTTGAAGTTGGCTATCTGAGTTGGTTCTAGCAGCTTTAGATGCTCGGATAGCTTGCTCATTAGAGTCAGCACATTGATCCTTGAGGTGCTCTATTTCATGATCCTTTTTCTTGCATTGCCTCTGTAGACCGTCTATGGTGAGGATAGATTCTTGTTCTCTTTCTTCAAGGGCTCTCATTTTGGCTCCCATGATTTCTATCCTCCAGGTCAAGGCGTCGACTTGATTTTGAAACTCTCCACTATTTGCACATGTAGCGAGTGAGGTGGATGGTTGAGACATCCCTCTTCTGCGTCTCCACTCTTCATAGTCACTGGAGACAGCTACTCAAGCTTTATCTAGCTCTCTATCTCCCATAAAGACTGGTTTCTCCCATGCTCTTCTCACGGCTAGGGAGTTGGCGATGGTGCATGGGTCTCCGAAGAAACACAGTCCTCCGAGCTCCCCTCAGGATATTGTAGTTTGAGTCCTCATGAGTTGTCTCATAGCTACTCTAGGTGAGTAGGCTATGCAACCCCTGAGTCCTATCAATGGTATGCTTGGGTAATCCCCACATCTGATGAGGACTGGGCCGGGTCGGAACCAAGGGCAAACCCAGGATAATTGGTTGGCACCCCATTGTTCCAACTCGTCCTTCCACTTTGAGGTTAGGCGTCGATGGAGAGGGATTTTGGAGAAGCTTCTTAAAGGGTCGGGGAACATCCCCATGTGACTAGAAGCGTAGAAATGTGTGATCCCCCACACAAAAATTAGTGAAGAGCAACAATAGAATGTTTTTCCTTGCTTCTGGTGGCATAACACCACCGAGAGCAAGGTGTCGGCAAGAATTGCAGGCAAGGGACTATTCGAATTTACGTCCCAGGCAAAGAAGGCATCCATGACGGCTTGATCCACTGTGTCGATGTGGAAGGGAAACAAGATTGTTCCAAATATGATTAAAGCCAGGGTTTTGTTAAAAGCGACCCATTCTGCCCTTTCAGCCAAAGCGGACAGATGGTCTTCTAACATTGAAACTCTCCAACCCTGGATGTTCCCTTTTTCCATTAGGGTAGTCTGCTGGAATGGCAATCGGATGATGGCAGCGATTTGTGCTGTAGGAGTGTATGCCTCGTGGCGAATATGGAGCCCGGCTGATTTGGGCCATTTCAACATAATCTCGTACTCCTCCAAGGTGGGCACCATATCGAACTGCGGAAATTCGAAGCAGCGCAGACTGGAGTTCCAGAAATGAACTAGAACCCTGATAAAAATGGGATCGACACAGATCTTCAACAGGTCGAGGATCCGTCCATAGGATTTTTGAAAGTCGGAGCGGACCTTTGGTGGCATTATTACGCAAAGCTGTTCCAACTTCTTAGTATGGTACCGGGGAATGTCTACCTTCTTCAATTGTCTACCAGTCCCCTCCATTTTCTAAAACCAAAATGCATGTTTTATGAACATGATGCTTATTATAGATATGAATGTGAGTGTTTATTTTTCCTATTTATCATGTTTTATTTCTACATAATGTATGGTATTTGTGTATTTATTTTTTGAGAATATATTACCTATATGGATGGTTTATGAGTGTAATGTTTATGGATAAGGTCCCATTTATTTTAATTTGGGTTTTTATTTGATTTTATTTTAGAGCCTTTTATCTCTTCTGTCAGACTGCGTGGCTACTTAGCTTGAAAAGAACCTGAAGCTAGGCTAGCTAAAAGGCAGACTGTCCGAGATAAAAATAGCTTATGCGAAAGAATAATGTTTAGTGTCCCTTATCTCTTCTGTCGGACTATGTGGCTACTTAGCTTACAAAGAACCTAAAACTAGGCTAGCTAAAAGGCAGACTATCCGAGATAAAGGTGTTTATTGCAAAAAAATGTTTTTTGTGATTTTTCTATTGTTTGGTTATGCTATGCAATCAAATGCAGAAACCAATGCACATACAATTCACTCATCCACGAACACGTGAGAAGCCGTTTTAATCACGAGGTAGGGTTTTCCTGCAGAAAAGTGCATTGGCGAAGGTAGGTTCTAACTATTCTCACCAAGGATAAGGCCCCCAAGGTGCCCCCATTATAGGGTCCCCACTCTCCAGCCTTCCGACCATGCTTAGCACTAAGGCCGTAGTCAGTCTTTGTGCCAAAAGAGGAAGGTTATCACCTTGAGTGGTGGTTTCCGATCACACTGGTGGGCTTAAGGCCATCACTATAGGTACTTGCCACCCGCTCCCTATGGATTTCTCACTTGCCCCCGGGTATAGAGGGAACTGTTGTGTGCAAAGGTTTGTGTACAGTTTGTATTTCAAACAATTACGTAAAATAAACAAACAACAGTTATTAAAGTCAATCAATTAAAACATGTTATAATACAAGGTAAGGTAAAAGCGTAATTTCTTAGTTTATTTATTCAGCTGGCCCATCACTAAATGGGATCAACTCTCTAGGCTTTCCCAGTGGAGTCGCCATCTGTCGCCGCCGTAAAAAAGAGGCGGTCAGAGCAACGCGATGGTTCCAACTTTTCCATTTTTCGCGTTTTTATGGGTGATGTTACAATGCCTTTAGGTTGTCCGATAATCGGGCTGAACCTAAGGGCGAGGTTTTCGAAAAGGTGTTCTTAGGTCGTCCAATAATCGGGCTTGCCTAAGAACTAGATTAAAAAGGTTCTTATGGAGTCGCCACCGATGTTTTTACCGAAAACATCGAAAAAGGGGAGAAAATGCATTGGTTTTTGAAAACCAACTTTGGTCGTTAGAACCAGAGTTGGGTAAGGGAGTTAGTTACATGTAAGGGAAGTGTTAGTTCCCTTACGACGCCCCTTTTGGGTTCCCTATGATAGGCCCGCTGTTTTATAAATGAATTTTTCAAAATACGCTTTTACCCTTTTATTTGCGGAATTAAAATAATGACTACATGGCCCTAATATTTATTATGCAATTCATTCACAAAAATAAAGACAGTAAAAGAGAGGGGGAGAATGAAGAAACCTCCGAAGCAAGCTTTTGGTTAATTTTCTTGAGAGTAGGGTGCTTTTTGGCAGCCCTTCGCTCTTACAATGCCGAAAACTCTCTCGAAACGTTATAAAAAGGCTCTCTAAGACTCTCAAAAACTCCAGAAATGTTTCGGAGGGACTCTAGTAAGAGAATTTGAAGAAATTGTAGAAGGGAAAGTGGAAAAACTCTGTGAAATGAGGGGGGAGCACTCACTATTTATAGGAATTTGCGCCTGTCAGGTCGAGACGACCGTCTCGCCATTCGGGACGGCCGTCTTGACTTGCAAAAGTGGCGAGACCGCCGTCTCGTTTGGCGAGATGGTGGTATTGACTTTTCCAGTGACGAGAAGGCCTTCTCGCCAAACGGGAGGGGGGTCTCGCCATTTGCAAGTGGCGAGACGGCCGTCTCGCCAAACGAGACGGCGGTCTTGACTTGCATCAATGGCGAGACGGTGGTCCCGAAAAGTGAGATGGTGGTCTCGACCCCTGAAGGCGAAAATCCTTATTTTTGTTCAGAAAATCCTTCCTATCCTAGTATGGGGCCTAATAGTCTCTCCTAGTGGCTTCTTAGGCTTCGTCCATCTTCGAATAGGAGGTCTTCTGTTCTTATTTTTGTGGTCGGGCAAGATTTGGGGTCTACACCCGCCAATCGACCTTATGGTACATTAGCCCATAGTCAATTGGTCAGGTGAAGGGGGGCAGCTGTAGACCCCAAATCTTGCCCGGCTTCCCAATAAAGCCAGAAAATCATCTGTTTTGAAGATGGTCAAGACTTAGTTAAGTCCCTAGTAGCTTTTTCTAGGTTTCATTTAAGATAGGAAGGGTTTTCTGAGGCAATAAAAACCAAAAATTTTGTCGGGAACAGCGGATGGTCGTCCAGGTTAGCCAGACAGTCGTCCAAGTTAGCCAAACGGTTGTCCATGCCTATTTTGAGGCAATGGACGGTCATCCACTTAACCCAGATGGTCGTCCATGGCAACTTTTAGACATGGACGGTCATCCATGTCACCTCCGTCTCGTATTCGGCCTCATATTAGACTTTTAGGGTCGAGACCGCCGGCTCGTATTCGGGACCGCCGTCTCGCCTTGCGAAAGTGGCGAGACGGTCGTCTCGACCTTGTCAGACGAGACGGCCGTCTCGACCTGACAGGTGCGAATCCCTATAAATAGTCGCGCCATTCCCCTCATTTCACACAGTTCTTCCATTCTCTCTCTAGTCACCTCCTCAAATTCTCTTTCTTGAATCCCTCCGAAGCATTTCCAGAGTTTCTGAGGGCTTTTTAGAGTTTTTTTATAGCGTTTTCGAGAGATCCCAGCGCTGTAAAGAGTGAAGGGCTGCCAAAAAGCACCCAAATTATCAAGAAATTAATAGAAAGCTTGCCTCGGAGGTTTCTACACTCTCTCTCCTTTACCGCTTTATTTTTAATTGTGCAATAGATATTAGGGCCATGTAGTCGTAATTTTAAATTCCGCAAATAAAAGGTAAAAGCGTATTTTCACCGGTTTACTTATTTAAAATAGCTGGCCTATCATAGGGAACCCGAAAGGGGCGTCGTAAAGGAACTAACACTTCCCTTACACGTAACTAACTCCCTTACCCAACTCTGGTTCTAATGACCAAAGTTGGTTTTTCGAAAACCAACGCCTTTTTACTCCTTTTCCGATGTTTCCGGTAAAAACATCGGTGGCGACTCTAGAAGAACCCTTCAAAACTAGTTCTTGGGTTAGCCTGGTTATCAGACAATCCAAGAGCGCCTTTTCGAAAACCTCGCCCCTAGGTTCAGCCCGGTTATCGGACAACCTAAAGGCGTTGTAACCACACCAATAAAAACGTGAAAATTGGAAAGTCAGAACCATCGCGTCGCTCCGACCGCCTCGTTTTGATGGTGGCGACAGATGGCGACTCCACTGGGGAAGCCTAGAGAGTTGATCCCATTTAGTGATGGGCCAGGTTAAAATAAGTAAACCAAGAAAATTACGCTTTTACCCTACCTTGTATTATAACATGTTTTAATGCTTGGCTTTAATAACTGTTGTTTGTTTATACTTACGCAATTGTTTGAAATACAAACTGTACACGAACCCTTGCACACTACAGTTCCCTCTATACCCTGGGGCAAGTGAGAAATCCATAGGGAGTGGGTGACAGGTACGGTTCACTGTAGTGATGGCCTTGTGCCCACTAGTGTGATCGGAAACCACCACTCAAGGTGATAACCTTCCTCTTTTGGCACAAAGACTGACTATGGCCTTAGTGCTAAGCATGGTCGGAAGGCTGGAGAGTGGGGACCCTATAATGGGGGCACCTTGAGGGCCTTAGCCTTGGTGAGAACAGTTAGAACCTACCTTCGCCAATACACTTTTCTGCAGGAAAACCCTACCTCGTGATTAAAATGACTTCTCGCCTATTCGTGGATAATCGAATTGTGTGTGCATCTGTTTGTTGCATTTGTCTGTTGCATAGCATAACCAAACAATAGAAAAATCACAAAAAACATTTTTTGCAATAAACACCCCTATCTCGGACAGTCTGCCTTTTAGCTAGCCTGATTTCAGGTTCTGTGTAAGCTAAGTAGCCACGCAGTCCGACAGAAGAGATAAGGGACGTTAACTATTCTTTCGCATAAAGCCATTTTTTATCTCGGACAGCTAGCCTGGTTTCAAGTTCTTTGTAAGCTAAGTAGCCACGCAGTCCGACAGAAGAGATAAAAGGCTATAAAATAAAATAAAAATCAAATAAAAGATCCGATTCCAAAACAATAAATGGGACCTTGTTCAAAATATTACACTCATAAATCATATAGGTAGTTTATTTTTCAAAAAATATACACAAATACCATACATCATGTAGAAACAAAACATGATAAATAGAAAATAAACACTCACATTCATTTAATAAGCATCATTTTCATAAGACATGCATTTTGGTTTTAGAAAATGGAGGGGCCTAGTAGACAATTGAAGAAGGTGGATATTCCCCGATACCATACTGAGAAATTGGAACGACTTTGCGCGATAATGCCACCAGAGGTCCGCTTCGACTTTGAAAAATCCTATGGACAGATTCTAGACCTGCTGAAGATCTGTGTCGATCAAGTTTTCATCAGGGTATTAGTTCACTTCTGGAACTCCAGTCTGCGCTGCTTCGAATTTCCGCAGTTTGATATGGTGCCCACCTTAGAGGAGTACGAAATTATGCTGAAATGACCCAAATCAGCCAGGGTCCATATCCGCCACGGGGCATATACTCCTGCAGCACAAGTCGCTGCCATCATTCAACTACCATTCCGGCAGACTACCTTGATAGGAAAAAGGAACATCCAGGGGTGGAAATTCTCAATGTTAGAAGACCATCTGTCTGATTTGGCTGAAAGGGCAGAATGGGTCGCTTTTAACAAAACCCTGGCCTTAATCATATTCGGAACAATCTTGTCTCCCTTCCACCTCGACACAGTGGATCAAGCCGTCATGGACGCCTTCTTCACCTGGGACGTGAACTCGAAGAGTCCCTTGCCTGCAATTCTTGCCGACACCTTGCTCTCGGTGGAATTCTACTGCCAGAAGCAAGGAAAAACACTTCGTTGCTGCTCTTCACTACTCTTTGTGTGGGGCATTACACATTTTTACGCCTCTAGTCACATGGGGATGTTCCCCGACCCTTTAAGGAGCTTCTCCAAAATCCCTCTCCAACGACGCTTAACTTCAAAGTGGAAGGACGAGTTGGAACAATGGGATGCCAACAAATTATCCTGGGTCTGCCCTTGGTTTCGACCCGGTCTAGTCCTCATCATATGTGGAGACTATCCGAACATACCCTTGATAGGACTTAGGGGTTGCATCGCCTACTCACCTAGAGTAGCTATGAGGTAGCTCATGAGGACTCAAACTACAATTTCTCGAGGGGAACTCGGAGGACTGTGTTTCCTCGGAGACCCATGCACAATCGCCAACTCACTAGCCGTGAGAAAAGCATGGGAGAAACCAGTCTTTATGGGAGATAGAGAGCTAGGAAAGGCTCGAGTAGTTGTCTCCAGTGACTATGAGGTGTGGAGAAAGAGAAGGGGGATGTCTCAACCATCCACCTCACTCGTCACAAGCGCCAATAGTAAAGAGCTGCAAGCTCAAGTATATGCCCTGACCCAGAGGATAAAAATAATGGGAGCCCAGATGAGGGCCCTTGAAGAGAGAGAGCAAGAATCTATCCTCACCATTGATGGTCTGCAAAGGCAATGCAAGAAAAAGGATCATGAAATAGAGCGCCTCAAGGACCAGTGTGCTGACTCTAATGAGCAAGCTATCCGAGCATCCAAAGCTGCTAGAACCAGCTCGGATAGCCAACTTCAAGAAATAACCGCCAAATCAGCACGCCTTGAGGCCGAATCAGCAAAACAGGCTCAGACGATCAAGGAATTATTGCAAGAACTCACCAAGACTCGGTCAAAAATACGCCAAGAGCGGGAGGCCAATCGGAGACTCAACAAAAGTCTCGCTGAGCTACGCTGCAAAGAAAGAGACAGGCTAGCTCAATACGGCCAAGTACTACAAGAAAAGGACCGAACCCTTGCAAAACTTGATGAACTGCAAGCCTTGGTCATCCATCAAGAGGCGAAGATCAAAGAAGCTCAAAAGTACAACGAAGATATGAGCCAGGCGGTCCCGAAGCAAAGCGCAGCACTTGCTCGTCACGTCCAGGAAGCCGAAAGGGAATTACATAGAGATCAAGACCCGCCTGTGGGTTTCTTTAGGCTTTTCCGCTTCTGTCAAAAGTTGCTTCGTAGTATGGAGTAGGGGAATGTACACCTTCCAACGGATAAATGAAATTTTTCTTTATTCAACAATTGTCTACTTGCATGCATGTCATCCATCCGCATATTTAATTTCCCCTCCTTCACTCTTAATAAATAAGATAATAAAAAGGAAGGATTAACTAACACGTCTTCCAAATCAGATGAATGGAGAGAAAGCCACTCCTAATCAAGCTTTCCTCAACGGTCAACTCGCCACAAGAGGAAAATAAGCCTCGACCGTTGGTCCTCAGAAATAAGGAAGAGGGGGCAAGGACACCAGTGTGACTATTTATGCCACGTCCTTTACCCTACGAATCAAATAAAGTTGTACCGTGGAGATATGAAGAATCTTCACCAATAAGAGAGGATATCACAAATATAGCCGGCGTCGAGGGCATGACTAGAAGTGGAAGAGTCTACTTCCCCAAGGACTCACAAGAAGATGTCCCCAAAAATAAAGGAAAAAATAAAAAGACCGAAGAAAAAGAAAATAAAGAATCCAAGGAGGAGATAGAGGAATTACTCCATTTTATAAGGCAAAGCGAGTATTCCATTATAGACCAGCTCAATCACACACCTGCAAAGATAACATTGTTATCTCTAATGATGAGCTCGGAACCGCACAGAAACGCCCTGCTAAAGGTCTTGAGCGAAGCGCATGTACCTCACTCTATATCCCAAGAAAAGGTTGAGAGGATCGTCGGTCACATTATGCCAAGCGATCACCTCACCTTCATAGAGGAAGAGCTCCCCCTCGAAGGATAAAACCACAACAAGCCCTTGCACATTTCAATCAAGTGCAAGGAGTACCTCATCGCCAAAGTTCTTGTGGATAACGGGTCATCCTTGAACGTGATGCCCAAGTGCACATTAGATAAATTAACTATCCAAGGAACCCGTCTACGCCCAAGCAGCACTATCGTTCGAGCCTTCGATGGATCAAAATGAGAAGTGGTGGGAGAAGTTAATTTGCCAATTCAAGTTGGACCCACTATCTTCAACGTCGATTTCCACGTAATGGATATTACTCCAGCATATAGTTGTCTCCTCGGCAGGCCTTGGATCCATAACGCTAAGGCAGTACCTGCAACGCTCCACCAGAAAGTTAAGTTCATAGTAGATGACAAATTGGTCACAGTCCAAGCAGAAGATGATATCCTGATCAGTGGACCGTCCACCCAACCTTATGTGGATGCGGCTGAAGAGGCCCTTGAAACATCTTTTCAAGCGCTCGAAATTGCAAATATAGAAAGAATTCCCACAAACACAAAGGTAGCCCGTTTGATGATGAAGCATGTCTACCACCCTGGCCAAGGATTGGGGGCAAATTCCCAAGGCATGAGAGAACCCCCAGAATTCCAAGATAATCCTTTCAAGTATGGCTTAGGATATGACCCTACTAAGGGCCGAACGGAAAAAGGAAAAGGGAAGTCTCCCCTCCGCACACTCAAGCAAATTTTCCAAAGCAGAGGGGTGCAAGCGTCAAGAGCTACCCTAGTCATTAGGAGATCTTTTTCTTCATTTAAGGGATGTAAACCCCATGATTGTTAGAGATTATCCCCCGGGGCTAGCCCGACCCCCGGGCATTTTAGGGCACATATTCCCTTATTAATTAATAAAGAATACTTCTTACTATCTACTTCTCTTCTTGCTATCTCATGACTAGACCTCACAATAACCTTGTCTAAGTAAACGGAAAAAGAAAAAGAAGAATAAAAAGCGCATCCAAATAACCAAAATTTGCCATTGCCATTACAATCAGACTAGTTGATTAGAAGCACCAAATAAGGCTTTACCTCACCATAAAGAAAGTCATGCTTCGCCAATATCGTGAAAAAAAAAATACACACAAAAAAAAAGGAAAAAGCCCATAGAAGCCAAAGGACAAAAAGAAAAAGGCCAAAATACCTGGTAGGAAACCCACTAAGGGGGCTACGCAAAAGATAGGGTCAACTCGGTAGGACACCCGAACAAAAATAAAGGGTAGCCTATGCAAAAGTTAGGGTTACAAAATAAGGTCCGCTAGGATTCCCCAAAAATACAAAAAGGAGGAGCTTAGACAAAAGTCAGGGCCAAAACACAATATCCTAGTTCGAAAACCCGAAGGGCGATCTAGGGAGATCAACTAGCCATAAAAAGTAATGAAAATAAAACTCAAGCGCAAATATAAAAAGGGGAAACGTTTGCTTAGACGAAAAGCTTAAACACCTAAGTCTAACCCTAGCTAACTATTCTTACAAAACCTCTTTCTAAAATAAAATCAACCTTCTAAAACACAAGCCTTTGAATTTGCCCTCTTACTTCTCTTCTCTTGACCCTCACAACAATATTCTAATAATTAATTTGGGAATATGGAGGCGTATAGTCAACAAGAGGATTGAAACCCCTAGAATGGAGAAAAAGGGACACTACATGGCAAAGAGTGCTCTACAAAAAAAAAAAGAGGAAACAAAAAGGAAAAACAAGTTATCCTTCGGTCACAAGAAGTCCGGCATAGTACAACCAAACATGAGAACGCAAATCAGAGGGCATTTGACGCTACAAGACACGTCAGTTAAATCTTTCTGAAAACTAATTGAAATAGGCATTATAGGATATCAAACATGAAAACAGTGCATGCATAAAATGGTTTTGGACAAAGTCCTATTTCTTTACAAAAAAACCCCTTTAATCGAGACGGCCGTCTGGCATTCCCAGACCGCCGTCTCGGTCTCTAGAGAATCGGGATCACCGTCTCGACTTGGCAAAAAACGAGACCGCCGTCTCGCTTAAGACCAAAGTCGAGATCACCATCTCGAGGTCCCAGACGACCGTCTCGACGCACGTAAAATCGAGACCGCCGTCTCGACTTCCCAGATGGCGGTCCCAAATTTGGTTTTTCCCCTATAAATAGGGGAGGCGTCCTGGGGGTTCTCCACAACTCCTCTGCACTCCAACTCTCTGATCTCTAATTCTCAAACACTTTTTCGTCAAAATGTACCGTGGAAGCCAGACCAGAAGAGAAGAGGTTGTGCCGGCCCTAGCAGTTCCTCAGCACCTGTCCCTCAGGACCCCACTCAGCTCTCTTCAGCGCACCAGGCTCGTCTTGAGCACATCAGAGGGTACACATGGCACCCCATGCTCAAGTTAGACTTCGGCATCCTCACCGAATTTGGGTGGGAGGACGACGTCCGGGCCCACATTGACAGCATTGGGTGGGGCTTCCTCCTACAGTCTCCACCCACCCATGTGTATCCTCAAGCGGTACTGGAGTTTCTTGCCTCCATCTCCTACGCCGAGACTCCCGCCATGATCCCAGGCCTGTCACCAACAAAAATGGTGACATACTTTATGGGTGGGATGTACCGGACCACCACTCTGGACGAATTCAACGTGTCCATCGGATTCGTCCAGCCCGGGGACGTGCTAACCCGGGAATACCAGGAGGCCATCTGCGCGCGCCCCACCAACCTCACTGCCGGTGAGATGTGGGAGGAGCTCACCAGGGCACCCACTTTGCCCATGCTGATGAAGGGCTCAACACTCCCCCCGGCCCTCCGCATTTGCCACAAGCTGCTGGCGGGGACCATCCACAGGATGAAGGAGAGCTAGGGAAAGGTAACACTCCCTGACCTCTTCGTCCTTTACTGCATGAGCCCGAGGCGCCGATGCAACCCTGGCTATTTCTTGCTGAAGGCCCTCAAGGACTTCGGGAGCAGGGCAGTGGGAGTCGTCCTCATGGCTCCCCTCATTACCCCCTTGGCAGAGAAATGAGGGTGCGGTGGCCGGGAAGAACTGGCCTCCAGCCTACGACCCGAGTCCATCAACGGGTCGATCCTGGTCAGCATGGGGATGCTGCTGCGCCACGGGACCCAGTTGATCCTCCACCCATCGCTGGATTTCACTTTGGATCTCCAGGAAATCGTGGCAATGCACGATCTCCTGACACCTCCCGAGTTCCAACAACAACAGCAACAACAACAACAACAGCAGCAGTACATAGACAACTTTGCTGGCGTGAACCGTAACATCTATGATCTGCGCCAGCAATTTGATCAGATGTTTGTGAGGCAAGAGCAGATGTCTCTAAGGCAGGAGGCCTTCGACACAAGGCTGGAGACGATATACCAATATCAGGAGGGAATGAGGCAAGACTGGGCAACATTCCAGCAAGAATACCGTGATGAAGTCCGGGATCAAGTAGAATTCCGGAGGCACATGTACTGGCAATTTCCCTCCTACGGATCGTCTCTAGACGAGAGCCCACCTTCTTAGGGATAGTGCTCATAGAATAGGACTGCTGTAATAAAATCTTTTATAAATAAAATTTTATTCCATGCATCTTTTTGCTATCCCTTCCAAAAAAGTCAGTGTAACCAAAAGAAGCTAAGAGTAAAAAGACGTACGCTCAAGAAAAAAGCCAAAATCCAAAATCGTGAGAAAAAAGAGATAAAACCACGAAAAAAAGGCAGGATTAAAACAAGTCAACCACCTTGACCAACAAACTTCGATAGCCAAGCAAGAGTCGAACAACAAACAAAGACTACCCGACCAACCAGCAAGAGTCGGGTGATCACCATCAAAAGATCAAAAACAAAGAATCCCCAACAACCAGCAAAGCTGGATATACACCAACAAGATCCCCAGAAAAAGATAAACAAAGGCAAGAAAGCACATCTCAACACCAGGCGCATGAGCTAGAGCAGTAAGCTGCCACCACAGCTAAAGGATCGGCTACCGCAAGAAGGAGCATCCAGAGGCATAACACCAGATGGGGGTGTATACTCATCAGGCCTTACAAAAGGAGGCTTACCGGACGGGGGTTCATACTCGTCAAACACCAGATGGGGGTGTATACTCATCGGGCCTTACAAAAGTGGGCTTACCAGGCGAGGGTTCATACTTGTCAAACCAGATGGGGGTTCGTACTCATCAGCCGAAAGGATCAGCTACCGCCAGAAGAAGCGTCCTGGAAGCACACTTTTTCCCGGAAGATCAACCGCCACAAAGACGGAACATCTGAAGGACAACCGGGCACGAGGGTCAACTCCTTTACCCTCCAGTCGATCTCCTTGGCACAACAGGCCAACAGTCGACTAGTCGAGTAAAGGGGGGGCAGTTGTAGACCCCAAATCTTGCCCGGCTTCATAATAAAGACCAGAAGACCTCCTTTTTGAAGATGGATGAAGCCTAAGAAGCCATTAGGAGAGACTATTAGGCCCCATATTAGAATAGGAGGGATTTTCTGCATGTAAATAAGGATTTTCGCCTTTTAGCATTGAGACCGTCGTCTCGTATTCGGGACCGCCGTCTCACCTTGCGAAAGTGGCGAGACGACCGTCTCGACCTTGTCAGACGAGACGGTCATCTCGACCTGACAGGCGCGATGATCGCTAGGGATTCTTGATCTTAAGATTTTTCTAATAGTCGTCCAACTTGTTGGTCACTGGGGATTCTTGATAAATGCCTCTTAGGTAGGTAGGAATCCACTGGGAATTTGTTGATCTTGGTGACACCTCTTGAGTAGGCGGATATCCATTGAGAATTTGTCGATTTTGATGGTGCCTCTGAGCAGGCAGATACTCCATTGAGGTTCTGGTAATGCCTCTGAGTAGGCAGATGCTTCATCGAAAGTGAAGACTTTTGGCTGCATTCTTTTGCCTCTGAACAGGCTGATATTCCTTTTTGGGGTGTTGGCTCTTGTTTGTCAGGTCTTGCCTATGCATAGGAAAACGACTTCACTGAGGATGTGAATTTGAAGATTGCTTTTGCAGAAGGCTCACTGGGGGTAAGTTCTTTTCCTTTTGGCAATCCATCAGGGAATTGGTTGACTTCCCGGGGATCTAATTTTGGTTGCCCCTGGAGGATGGAGTTTTGACTCCTTGTTAGATGCTGGTGTGAGTTGGCTTTACAATGCTCTTATTTAATTAGGGAATGGGCATTCTGTTTACCTAAAAGTTAGGATTTTTATTTAATTTCACCTTTTTCCGTGATTTATCTCTTTTTTTTTCGCGATTCAAAATTTGGCTTTTTCTTGATAGTGCGTGTATCTTTTTACTTTTTAATTTCTTTTATGCACGCTGACTTTTTTTCTTCTTTTTGGGCACCCACAAGGGATGAGATTTTTTTTTTTTGTGCTCCACCAGGGAATTGGTCGACTTCCTGGGGATCCGATTTTGCGTTTTCTTTTCTAGGAATGGAGTCTTGGCTGCGTGCTGTCCTTGTGAAGCTTTTATTCTACTAAGGGATAGGAATTTCTGATTCCATCTTTTATAGACTTTTCTGGGGAGATCCACTTGGGGTTTTGTTTTATTCGGCCTTCTCTATTGCGACCCTTTCTTTTGGACATCTACTAGGGATGCAGGGTTTTCTTTTGAGCCCGTTATTTTCTTCGGGGGATGTGGTGGAGATTTTGTATGAGTATGCTTGGTGACTCATGTGATGGAGATGCTTGTTGAAACATACAAGGATATGAATGTTGAAACATACAAGGATATGAAGCTTGTAGATTTTGATGACGATTCAAGAATAAAGGACTTAAAGATTTGAAGACTTGTAATGTTATGTAATAACTCTATTTTATGATTTTGAGTCTGTAATATTAGAGTCTAAGATAACAAGCACATAGTCCACTCTTTAAAGGCTTTAAAAACTCATTTTTATAAAAAATGTACTGGATTAATCGATTAAATGGCAGGATAATCGATTTTTACAAAGAGAAAACCATTTTCAGCATCTGCTCTCTGGAATAATCGATTAAACCATCTGTTAATCGATTAACTGGGCTGTTAATCGATTAAATGCCCAGTTAATCGATTAAACTGAGCTGTTTTGAGTTCCCTACGAATTTGGCTCTGGAATAATCGATTAACACTCAAGATAATCGATTATTTCAGCCAGTTATGTGTTTTGAAATTCAAAATTGGACCAAGTTTCGAAAACCCTATTCCCAATTCATCTTTTTTCGAAAATCCCCAATTCCCAAACGCTAATCTTTCTACTTAAGGTTCTCTAAGGCTCTCTACAATTTGAACAACCTTTTTCAAACAAAAGTTAAGAGTTGTGACTGCTAGAGAACTGTTTGTTGGGAGGAAAAATGGGCTTTTGAAACCTAGTGTGGGCTAGAAGCGATAAGAATCACTGAGTGGGTTTTCTTAGTGGATTGTGTGTTATGCCGTCTCTAGGGAAAGCTGTTCTTCATCCTTTGTGGGATTCAAATGAGGTGTTCATCTCTTGTGTGACTCAAGAGAGGTGTATTCTTTACCTTATCTTTTCATTTGTAATCTGATTGTATAACTGTGATTATAGTGACAGCGTTAATCCTCTATTTGAGTGATTAGCAACTGGACGTAGGGTCTTTTGATTCGAATCGGTATAAATCATCTGTGTAATACTCTATTCTTGCTCTATTTACTTTACACAACATTTTAATTGGTGAAATTTGGAGAAAATTTTTAAAACCCTATTTTTTGTTAAGAAACCAATTCACCCCCCCTCTTGGTTTTTTGTCCGTAAACACAAACATTTTGCTATGCGATTCTAATAATGCTGAGTCATGGGTAATATTTGTTTTGCCTTTGGAGTAGGCAAGGATCCGCTTGGGGATATTCAAGTCTTTCCGTCAGCTTGGGGTAGAAGGAGAATGGTAAGGGCTTTTGATTCGGGAAGCTCTTATTTCTTCTGAGTGATTTGATGACGATAACTCGTTCTTCTTTCTTGAGGGAGAACAATATTTGGAGACTTATTATTTTCTTTGTGCCTTCTTTTTGGGTAGAAGGATAGCGGTTGGAGCTTTAACTTCTAGAAGCTCTTATTTTTCTCTGGGTCGCTTAATTATTGGTGGCAACTTGCTCTGCTTTCTTGAGGGAGAGCATTATTTGGAGACCTATTTTTGGCGCTTCCTGTTTTCAATCACAAACATGGAGCTACTGTCCTTATATGCATGAGTATTATTTTTTAATTATTTGTTTGAAGAGATTTTTATTTTTATTTTTTATTTTGACAGAGTCATTTTGTGCGACTACTTATGTGTGGATGTCCTAAATGAAATCTATCCTTTTATTTAATGCATCTAGAGAAGTAACTAGCATTCTCCTGCTGGATTTTCATGAATATGTTGATGGGCCCCTCTCTTTTATTTATTTGGTTTAGCCCTAACTTTTTCCTAGACCGCCCTTTGCTGGT
The DNA here is from genome assembly GCA_963425845.1 of Sphenostylis stenocarpa. NCBI lineage: Eukaryota > Viridiplantae > Streptophyta > Magnoliopsida > Fabales > Fabaceae > Sphenostylis > Sphenostylis stenocarpa. Next base: position 34,289,970 of record OY731400.1, on the reverse strand, counting down.
TTTGAATCTAGCAGGCTACCCTAACTTTTGCCTAAGAATCTCCTAGCAGACATTATTCTTCTCTTTTTTTTTTTAGAGAAAGGACCAATATTCATGCATGCAATGTTTGTGATATGCATCCTATAATACTATTTCAGTTAATTTTTCAAAATGATTAACCGATGTGATTTTATTTCTGATGAGCTTCTAACATCATGTTTAGTTGTACCGACTTTTCTGTCTCGGATTTGTCATGACCGAAGAATGGTTGTTTTGATTGTAGACTGACTACCATGTCAGTGCACTCCTTCCTTTCCTTGGGGATGTCAATCCTCCTAATGATTATTATCTCCACATTTCCTTACTAATTACTAGAATTTCGTAGTAAGGGTCAAGAGAAGAGAAAGAAAGGGATTTATTTGAAGGCTTGTGTTTTAGAGGATTTTTATTTTCAAAAATAATGGTATTTGTAAGAATGGCTAGCCAAGGTTAGTTAGAGTGTTTAGCCTAGTTTAAAAAAACATTTTGTGAGGTCGCATCTTTTATTCTATGGCGCTTGCTATCACTGATTGACTTTCCTAGCCCGCCCTTTGGGTTTTCGGTCTAGGATGTTATGCTTTTGTTTTGTCCTAACTTTTGGCTAGGTTTCCTCTTTTCTTGTTTAGGGAATCCTAGTGGACTTTATTTTGTAACTCTAATTTTTACCTGTGCTACCCTTTATTGTTGTTCGGGTTTCCTAGCGAGTTTACCCTAACTTTTGCGTAGCCCCCTTAATGGCTTTCCTACCGGGTATCTTGTCCTCTCTTTTTGGCCTTTGGATTCTATGGGCTTCTTTTGATTTTTTTGTTTGTTTTCTTTTTGCACAAAATTGGCGAAACATGGCTTTATTATGATGAAGTAAAACTTTATTTTGCATTTCTAGTCAATCATTGGTGATGAGTGTTGTAGACCCCAAATCTTGTCCGGTCTCATAATAAAGACCAGAAGACCTCCTTTTCGAAGATGGATGAAGCCTAAGAAGCCATTAGGAGAGACTATTAGGCCTCATACTAGGATAGGAGGGATTTTCTGCATGAAAATAAGGATTTTTGCCTTTTAGGGTCGAGACCGCCGTCTTGCTTCTCGGGACCGCCGTCACGCCACTTCTGCAAGTTGAGACCGTCGTCTCGTTTGGCGAGACGGCCGTCTCGCCACTTGCGAATGGTGAGACCCCCCTCCCGGTTTGCGAGACAGCCTTCTCGCCATTTTTGCAAGGCGAGACGGTCGTCTCGAATGGCGAGACGACATCTCGACTTGACAGGCGCGAATCCCTATAAATAGTCGCACCTTCACCCTCATTTCACACAGTTCTTCCACTCTCTCTCTTGCAACTTCTTCAAATTCTCTTCTTAGAACCCCTCCGAATCATTTCCGGAGTTTTCGAGAGTTTCTTTAGAAATTTTATAGCGTTTCCGAGAGTTTTTCCGGCGTTGTAAAGAGTGAAGGGCTATCAAAACGCACCCTAGTTTTCAAGAAATTAATCAAAGAGCTTGCTTCGGAGGTTTCTTCTTTTTCTCCCTCTCTTTATTGCCTTTACTTTAATATTTAAATTGCATAATAGATACTAGGGCCATGTAGTCACTATTTTAATTCCGCAAATAAAAGGGTAAAAGCGTCTTTTCATAAGTTTATTTATTAAAATAGTTGGCCTATCATAGGGAACCCGAAAGGGGCATCGTAAGGGAACTAATACTTCCCTTACACGTAACTAACTCCCTTACCCAACTCTGGTTTTAACGACCAAAGTTGGTTTTTTCGAAAACCAACGCCTTTTTACCCCTTTTTCGATGTTTCCGGTACAAACATCGGTGGCGACTCCATAAGAATCCCTTCAAATTAGTTATTGGGTTAGCCCGGTTATCAGACAATCCAAGAACACCTTTTCGAAAACTTCGCCTCTAGGTTCAGCCTAGTTATCGAACAACCTAAAGGCATTGTAACCATACCCATAAAAACGCGAAAATCAAAAAGTCGGAACCATTGCGTCGCTCCGACCGCCTCGTTTAGATGGCGGCGACAGATGGCGACTTCACTCGGGAAGCCTAGAGAGTTGATCCCATTTAGTGATGGGCCAGCTTAAATAAATAAACCAAGAAATTACGCTTTTACCCTACCTTGTATTATAACATGTTTTAATGCTTGGCTTTAATAATTGTAGTTTGTTTTTTTTACGCAATTGTTTGAAATAAAAATTGTACACAAACCTTTGCACACAACAGTTCCCTCTATACCCGGGGGCAAGTGAGAAATCCATAGGGAGTGGGTGGCAGGTACGGTTCGCTGTAGTGATGGCCTTGTGCCCACCAGTGTGATCGGAAACCACAACTCAGGGTGATAACCTTCCTCTTTTGGCACAAAGACTGACTATGGCCTTAGTGCTAAGCATGGTCGGAAGGCTGGAGAGTGGGGACCCTATAATGGGGGCACCTTGGGGACCTTAGCCTTGGTGAGAACAGTTAAAACCTACCTTCGCCAATGCACTTTTCTGCAGGAAAACCCTACCTCGTGATTAAAAACAACTTCTCGCATATTCGCGGATGATTGAATTGTGTGCGCATTTGTTTGTTGCATAGCATAACCAAACAACAGAAAAATCACGAAAAACATTTTTTTTCAATAAACACCCTTATCTCGGACAGTCTGCCTTTTAGCTAGCCTGGTTTCAGGTTCTTTGTGAGCTAAGTAGTCACGCAGTCCAACAGAAGAGATAATGAACGCTAAATATTATTCTTTCGCATAAAGCCATTTTTTTATCTCAGACAGTCTGCTTTTTAGCTAGCCTGGTTTCAGGTTCTTTGTAAGCTAAGTAGCCACGCAGTCCGACAGAAGAGATAAAAGGCTATAAAAATCAAAATAAAAATCCAATTCAAAACAATAAATGGGACCTTGTTTATAAACATTATACTCATAAATCATTCATATAGATAGTCTATTTTTTCCAAAAAAAAAAATATGCAAATACCATACATCATGTAGAAATAAAACATGATAAATAGAAAAATAAACACTCACATTCATTCAGTAAGCATCATATTCATAAAACATGCATTTTGGTTTTAGAAAATGGAGGGGACTAGTAGACAGTTGAAGAAAGTGGACATTCCCCGGTACCATACTGAGAAGTTGGAATGGCTTTGCGCGATAATTGCACCAGAGGTCCGCTCCGACTTTGAAAAATCTTATGGACGGATTCTCGACCTGCTGAAAATCTGTGTCGATCAAGTTTTCATTAGGGTATTAGTTCACTTCTGGAACTCTAGTCTGCGCTATTTCGAATTTCCACAGTTCGACATGGTGCCCACCTTGGAGGAGTACGAAATTTTGCTGAAATGGCCCAAATCAGTCAGGGTCCATATCCGCCATGGGGCATACACTCCTGCAGCACAAGTCGCTGCCATCATCCGATTGCCATTCCGGTAGACTACCCTGATGGAAAAAGGAAAATCCAGGGTTGGAAAGTCTCAATGTTAGAAGACCATTTGTCCAACTTGGCTGAAAGGGTAGAATGGGTCGCTTTTAACAAAACCCTGGCCTTAATCATATTTGGAACGATCTTGTTTCCCTTCCACCTTGACACAGTGGATCAAGCCGTCATGGACGCCTTGTTCGCCTGGGACGTGAACTCGAAGAATCCTTTGCCTGCAATTCTTGCCGACACCTTGCTCTCAGTGGAATTCTACCGCCAGAAGCAAGGAAAAACACTTCGTTGTTGCTCTTCACTACGCTTTGTGTGGGGCATCACACATTTTTACGCCTCTAGTCACATGGGGATGTTCCCCGACCCTTTGAGGAGCTTCTCCAAAATCCCTCTCCAACGACGGTTAACCTCAGAGTGGAAGGACGAGTTGGAATAATGGGACGCCAACCATTTATCCTGGGTCTGCCCTTGGTTCCGACCTGGTCCAGTCCTCATCAGATGTGGAGATTATCCGAACATACCCTTGATAGGACTCAGGGGTTGCATAGCCTATTCACCTAGAGTAGCTATGAGACAACTCATGAGGACTCAAACTATAATTTCTCGAGGGGAACTCGTAGGACTATGTTTCTTCGGAGACCCATGCACAATTGCTAACTCACTAGCCGTGAGAAGAGCATGGGAGAAACCAGTCTTAATGGGAGATAGAGAGCTAGGAAAAGCTCGAGTGACTGTCTCCAGTGACTATAAGGTGTGGAGAAAAAGAAGAGGGATGTCTCAACCATCCACCTCACTCATTACAAGCGCCAATAGTGATGAGCTACAAGCTCAAGTTGATGCCTTGACCCAGAGGATAAAAATCATGGGAGCCCAGATGAGGGCCCTTGAGGAAAGAGAACAAGAATCTATCATCACCATTGATGGTCTACAAAGGCAATGCAAGAAAAAGGATCATGAAATAGAGCGCCTCAAGGATCAGTGTGCTGATTCTAATGAGCAAGCTATCCGAGCATCCAAGGCTGTTAAAAATAGCTCGGATAGCCAACTTCAAGAAATAACCGCCAAATCAACACGCCTTGAGGCCGAATCAGCAAAGTAGGCTCAAACGATCAAGGACTTGTTGCAAGACCTCACAAGGACTCGGTCAGAAATACGCCAAGAGCGAGAGGCCAATCGGAGACTCAACAAAAGTCTCGCTGAGCTACACTGCAAAGAAAGAGATGGGCTAGCTCAATACGGCCAAGTACTACAAGAAAAGGACCGAGCCCTTGCAAAACTCGATGAACTACAAGCCTTGGTCGTCCATCAAGAGGCGAAGATCAAAGAGGCTCAAAAGTACAATGAAGATATAAGCCAGGCGGTCTAGAAGCAAAGCGAAGCACTCGCTTGTCATGTCTGGGAAGCCGAAAGAGAATTACATAGAGATCAGGACCCGCATGTGGGTTTCTTTAGGTTTTTCCGTTTCTGTCAAAAGTTGCTTCGTAGTATGAAATAGGGGAATGCACACATTCTACGGATAAATGAAATTTTTCTTTATTCAACAATTGTATACTTGCATGCATATCATTCATTTGCATATTTAATTTCCCCTTCTTCACTCTTAATAAATAAGATAATAAAAAGGAAGGATTAACTGACACGTCTTCCATATCAGAAGAATGGAGAGAAAACCGCTCCTAATCAAGTTTGCCCCAACGGTCGACCCGCCACAAGAGGACAATAAGCCTCGACCGTTGGTCCTCAAAAATAAGGAAGAAGGGGCAAGGACACCAGTGCGACTATTTATGCCACGTCCTTTCCCCTACGAGTCAAATAAAGTTGTACCAAGGAGATATGAAGAATCTTCACCAATAAAGGAAGATATCTCCAACATAGCCGGCATTGGGGGCATGACTAGAAGTGGAAGAGTTTACTCCCCCAGGGACTCACAAGAAGATATCCCCAAAAATAAAGGAAAAAATAAAAAGACCGAAGAAAAAGAAAATAAAGAATCCAAAGAGGAGACAGAGGAATTACTCCAGTTTATAAGGCAAAGCGAGTATTCCATTATTGACCAGCTCAATTATACACCTGCAAAGATAACATTGTTATCTCTAATAATGAGCTCGAAACCGCACAGAAATGCCCTGATGAAGGTCTTGAGCGAAGCGCATGTACCTCACACCATATCCCAAGAAAAGGTTGAGAGGATCATCGGTCACATTATGGCAAGCGATCACCTCACCTTCATAGAGGAAAAACTCCCCCTCAAGGGATCAAACCACAACAAGCCCTTGCACATTTCCATCAAGTGCAAGGAGTACCTCATCGCCAAAGTTCTTGTGGATAACGGGTCATCCTTGAACGTGATGCCCAAGTGCACACTATACAAGTTGACTATCCAAGGAACCCGTCTGCGCCCAAGCAGCACTATCGTTCGAGCCTTCGACGGATCAAAATGAGAAGTAGTGGGAGAAGTTAATTTGGCAATCCAAGTTGGACCCATTATCTTCAACATCGATTTCCATGTGATGGATATTACTCCAGCATACAATTTTCTCCTCGGCAGGCCTTGGATTCATGACGCTAAGGCAGTACCTTCAACGCTCCACCAGAAAGTCAAGTTCATAGTGGATGACAAATTGGTCACGGTCCAAGCAGAAGATGATATCTTGATCACTGGACCGTCCACCCAACCTTATGTGGATGAGGCTGAAGAAGCCCTTGAAACATCTTTTCAAGCGCTCGAAATCGCCAACGTAGAGAGACTTCCCAAAAACACAAAGGTAGTCTGCATGTTGATGAAGCATGGTTACCATCCTGGCCAAGGACTGGGGGCAGATTCCCAAGGCATGAGAGAACCCCCGGAATTCGAAGATAATCCTTTCAAGTATGGCCTAGGATATGACCCTACTAAGGGTCGAGCAGAAGGAAGAAAAGGGAAGTCTCCCCTCCGCACACTCAAACAAATATTCCGAAGCGAAGGGATGCAAGCGTCAAGAGCTACCCTAGTCATTAGGAGATCTTTTTCTTCATTTAAGGGATGTAAACCCAACGATTGTTAGAGATTATCCCCCGGGGCTAGCCCGACCCCTGGGCATTTTAGGGCACATATTCCCTTATTAATTAATAAAGAATACACTTCTTACTATCTGCTTCTCTTCTTGCTATTTCATGACTAGACCTCACAATAACCTTGTCTAAGTAAACAAAAAGAAAAAGAAGAATAAAAAGCACATCCAAGTAAACAAAACTTGTCATTGCCATTACAATCAAGCTAGTTGATTAGAAGCACAAAATAAGGCTTTACCTCACAGAAAGTCATGCTTCGCCAATATTGTGAAAAAAAAATAATAACAAAAAAAAAGAAAAAGCCCATAGAAGCCAAAGGCCAAAAAGAAAAAGTGCAAAATACCCAGTAGGAAACCCACTAAGGGGGCTACGCAAAAGATAGGGTCAACCCGGTAGGATACCCGAACAAAAATAAAGGGTAGCCTAGGCAAAAGTTAGGGTTACAAAATAAGGTCCGCTAGGATTCCCTACACACAAAAAAAAGAAGGAACCTAGACAAAAGATAGGGCTAAAACACAATATCCTAGTTCGAAAACCCAAAAGGTGATCTAGGGAAATCAACAAGCCATAAAAAGCAATGGAAATAAATTAGGCGCAAGTACAAAAAAGAAGGGAAACGTTTGCTTAGACAAAAGCTTAAACACCTAGGCCTAACCTTAGCCAGCCATTCTTACAAAAACCTTTTTCTAGATAAAAATTAACCATCTAAAACACAAGCCATCGAATTTGCCTTCTTACTTCTTTTCTCTTGACCCTCACAACATTATTCTAACAATTAATTTGGGAATATGGAGGCGTATAGTCAACAAGAGGATCGAAACCCCTGAAGTGAAGAAAAAGGGACACTAACATGGCAAAGTGTGCTCTACAAAAAAGAGAGAAAAAGAAAAAGAAAAAAAAGAAGAAAAAAGAAAAAGCAAATTATTCTTCGGTCAAAAGAAGTCCGGAATGGTACAGCCAAATACGAGAACGCAGATCAGAGGGCACTCGTCGCTACAAGACATGTCAAATAAATCCTTCTGAAAAACTAATTGAAATAGGCATTATAGGACATCAAACATGAAAACGTTGCATGCATAAAATATTTTTGAACCAGGTCCTATTTTCTTCAAAAAAAAAAATCTCTCAGAATCGAGACGGCTGTCTCGCATTTCCAGGTCGTCGTCTCGATCTTCAGTAAAACGAGACCGCCGTCTCGACCAACGAGACTGTCGTCTCGACTTGGCTAAAAACGAGACCACCTTCTCGCTTGGCAAGACGGCCGTCTCGCTTAAGGCCAAAGCCGAGACCGCCGTTTTGAGGTTCCAGACGGCCGTCTCGACTAGCATGAAATCGAGACCGCCGTCTCAACTTCCCAGACGGTGGTCCCGAATCTGAAAAAATTTCTATAAATAGAGGGGGGCCTAGGGGGGTCTCCACACCTCCTCTTGCACTCCCACTCTCCATTCTCTCACTCTCAAGCACCCTACTGTCAAGATGCACCGTGGAGATCAGTCTAGGAAGAGAAGAGGCTCTGCCGACCCTAGCAGCTCCTCAGCTCCCGCTCCGTAGGACCCCACGCAACTTTCACCACTGCAACAGGCCCGTTTAGAGCACATCCGGGGGTATACATGGCACCCCATGTTAAGGTTTGACTTCGGCATCCTCGCTGAATTCGGATGGGAAGATGACGTCCGGGCCCACATCGACAACATAGGGTGGGGCTTCCTCCTTCAGCCTCCACCTACCCACGTCTACCCCCAAGTGGTGCTAGAGTTCCTCGCCTCCATCTCCTACGCCAAGACGCCCGCCATGGTACCAGGTCTGTCACCAAAGAAAATGGTGACATACTTCATGGGTGGGATATACCGGACCACCACCCTGGACGAATTCAATGTGACCATTGGGATCGTACAGCCCGAGGACGTGCTAACTCGGGACTACCAGGAGGCTATCTGCGCGCGCCCCACCAACCTCACTGCCGGCGAGATGTGGGAAGAGCTCACCGGGGCGCACACTTTACCCACATTGATGAAGGGCTCCGCACTTCCCCCAGCCCTTTGCATCTGCCACAAGCTGCTGGCTGGGACTGTCCACGGGTAGAAAGAGAGTCAGGGAAATGTTACCCTTCCGGACCTCTTTGTCCTTTATTGCATGAGCCAGAGGCGCCGGTGCAACCCTGGATATTTCTTCCTGAAGGCCCTCAAGGACTTCGGGAGCCGTCCTCATGGCTTCCCTCATTACCCCCCTGGCAGAAAAATGGGGGTGCAGTGGCAGGAAGGAACTGGCCTCCAGCCTCTGACCCGAGACTATCAACGGGTCGGTCCTAGTCAGCATGGGACCCGGTTGATCCTCCACCCCTCACTGGATATCACTTTAGATCTCCAGGATCTCGTAGCAATGCACAATCTCCCGACACCTCCCGAGTTCCAACAACAGCAGCAACAACAACAACAACAACAGTACATGGACAATTTTGCTGGCATCAACCGTAACATCTACGATTTGTGCCAGCAATTCGACCAGATGTCTATGAGACAAGAGCAAACATCTCTAAGGCAGGAGGCCTTTGACACGAGGTTGGAGACATTCGGCCAATATCAAGAGGGAATAAGGCAAGACCTGGCGGCATTCCGACAGGAGTACCTCGACGAAGCCCGGGACCAGGCAGAGTTCCGTAGGCATATGTATCGGCCGTTCCCCTCTTATGGATCGTCTCCAAACACGAGTCCTCTGTCTTAGAGATAGGGCTTAGAAAAAAAAACTGCTGTAATAAACTTTTTTATCATAAATAAAATTTTATTTCATAGATTTTTCTCTCCCTTCCAAAAAAGAGTCAACGTAACAAAAAAGAAAGAAATTAAGAGAAAAAAAGACTTACGCTCAAAAAAGCCAAAATCCAAAATCGCGAGAAAAAATAGATAAAACCGCGGAAAAGACACAGATCGGACGACCAATCTCAGAAAAGACAAAGACAAGAGAACACATCTCAACACTCGGCGCATGAGCTAGAGCAGTAAGCCGCCACCACAGCCAAAGGATCAGCTACCCCAAGAAGGAGCATCCGGAGGCACAACACCAGATGGGGGTGTATACTCATCAAGCCTTACAAAAGGGGGCTTACCGGACGGGGGTTCATACTCGTCAAACACCAGATGGGGGTGTATACTCATCAGGCCTTACAGAAGGAGGCTTACCAAGTGGGGGTTCATACTCGTCAAACCAGATGGGGGTTCATACTCATCAGCCAAAAGGATCAGCTACCGCCAGAAGGAGCATCCTGGAAGCACACTTTTCCCCACAAGATCAACCGTCACAAAGACAGAACATCTGAAGGGCAACCGGGCAGGAGGGTCAACTCCTTTACCCTCCAGTCGATCTTCTTGGCACAACAAGCCAGCAGTCGACTAGTCGGGTCAAGGGGGGGCAGCTGTAGACCCCAAATCTTGCCCGGTCTTATAATAAAGACCAGAAGACCTCCTTTTCGAAGATGGATGAAGCCTAAGAAGCCATTAGGAGAGACTATTAGGCCCCATACTAGGATAGGAGGGATTTTTTGCATGAAAATAAGAATTTTCGCCTTTCAGGGTCGAGACCGTCGTCTCGCTTCTCGGGACCGCAATCTCGCCACTTCTGCAAGTCGAGACCACCGTCTCGTTTGGCGAGACGGCCGTCTCGCCACTTGCGAATGGCGAGACTGATGAGCCATTATTTTCCCGCATTTTCTTATCTTTATGTACTTATCTTAATTGGTGCATTGTGTTTAATTGTCTATTATTAGTGCATTTTCATTGATTGGGCTTCATTGGGCCATTATTTCAAATTTTGCTCAATTTAGCATTAATTGGTCTAATTTTCGTTTCTAATTATTTTTAGGTATTTTTGAAACAATTTTGAAGTATGGACATTAATATTGAGATGAAGAGAGTTTCCACATCATTGCCATGTCAGTTGCCACGTCACCTGCCATGTCACTACCACGTCACTTGCCATGTCAGCTACTATTTCCACATCATATTAATGATTGCCACGTCAACTAGGGTTTGTTTGATGTGTAATCCCGTATGGGCCAGCTTGGGCCCATTCCTAGGGGACTCTAGGGTTAGGGTAGGCTGGTATTTTTAGAGGAGCAATAGGAGGAGGAGACAGGCAGCCACTGTAGTTCTGTTTCACGTTTTTTTCATGCTGGTTTTCTCTGCATTTTAATTTGGACTGCTCAAGGCTCATTAAAAGTTTGGTTCAATTTCGTTTTCTGCTGCCATGAAACCACCACACAGCCGCCTTTCATCTTCTGCAATTTATATTCAAGTTTGTTTACTCTTCTGTCATTATTTTTAAATTCTTGTTTCGATTTTAATTATGTTTCTTCTATTGCGTTTTCAACTTTCCATGGATAGCTAAATCTTTGTATTGATTTTCTGAGAAGAATGCAAGTAGATCTTTGAGGTTTTGTTCTTCAATTTCATTTTGTTTGTTCTCTTAACTCTTCATCTTCTAATCTCAGTGTTGAATTATAATCTATTTATGCTTAATAAACCGAAACTAATATCACAGTTTGCTTAATTCTGTGTTAGAGATGAGATTATGTGATGTATGCAATGCTTAATTGTATAAGGATAATTTGGGGATAATCTTCGCTTAGTTGGTTAATTTCATGTTGGAATAAGGGTTAAGGAAAATTTTGGATTAATCTTCGCTTAGTTGGTTAATTTCGAATTGGAACAAGGGTTAAAGCTAATTTGAGATTAATCTTCGCTTAGTTGATTAATTTTGAATTAGAATATAATTTGGGATTTATCTTCGCTTAGTTGGTTAATTTCGAATTAATTTCATAATCTAGGATAAGTGACATTGCATTAGAATCAAGAAATCAATTGCATTTTAATCTGTTTTTAATCCGCATTTTTATAATCTGCTTTTGTTCTGTTTCATCTAATATTTTAATTTTGAAAAACTCCCTTTTTTTGTTACTGTTCTAAATTTAAATATTGATAAGCTTTGATAGAAATTTGTGGTCTTTGGGAGACGACCTAGGAAAGCTTCCTAGTACTACATTTATCTGTTTTAATTATTTGACCGAGTACGACATCGATCAAATTTGGCGTCGTTGCCAGGGACCAAGATTTTTGTCTAGGTTTTCAATTTTTATTTTTTGTTTATGTTTTCGTTTTTTGTTTTTATTTTATTTTATTTGAATATTTTATTTGATTTTCAGTTATTTAAATATTTTATTTGATTTTTAGTTATTTAAATATTTTATTTGATTTTAAGTTATTTAATATTCGATTTTCAGTTATTTGAATATTTTATTTGATTTGTCTGTTATTTGGATATTTTATTTGATTTTTAGTTATTTAAATATTTTATTTGATTTTCAGTTATTTGAATATTTTATTTGATTTCGTTGTTATTTGGATATTTTATTTGATTTTTAGTTATTTGAATATTTTATTTGATTGCAAGTTTTTCATATTTTATTTGATTTTTAGGTATTTGAATATTTTATTTGATTTGCTTTTATTTGATTTGTTGTTATTTGGATATTTTATTTGATTTTTAGTTATTTAAATATTTTATTTGATTTTCAGTTATTTGAATATTTTATTTGATTTGTCGTTATTTGCATATTTTATTTGATTTTTAGTTATTTGAATATTTTATTTGATTGCTAGTTTTTAATATTTTATTTGATTTTCAGTTATTTGAATATTTTATTTGATTTTCAGTTATTTGAATGTTTTATTTGATTGCTAGTTTTTAATATTTTATTTGATTTTCAGTTATTTGAATATTTTATTTGATTTTCAGTTATTTGGATATTTTATTTGATTTTTTGTTATTTAAATATTTTATTTGATTTTCAGTTATTTGATTTGCTTGTTATTTGGATATTTTATTTGATTTTTAGTTATTTGAATATTTTATTTGATTGCTAGTTTTTAATATTTTATTTGATTTTCAGTTATTTGAATATTTTATTTGATTTGCTTGTTATTTGGATATTTTATTTGAGTTTCTATTTAATTTAACATTCTTACTTCTCTTAATACTATTTTGATAGCCCACTATTGTTCTAAAACTCTTTTGGGTTAAAAAAAATAATATATATATATATATATATAAATAATAAAAATAAATAAATATAAATAATAATTCAAAAAAACAATTTCATCTCGAATTTGTTTTTCTAGCTTTATTAAAAAAAAATTATAATTTCCATTCTCATAGGAAACTCTGGATATAGCTTGGTAGTGTGAAAGTGCATGTCTAGGAGGGTTCTAGCTAGGAAAGACTTGGTACTTAAGCGTGTCCATTATTGACCCACCTCTCTTTCCTGGGAACCTACCTGGTGTACTTGTTCACGGTCTACCGTTGTCATTCCAGTAAACAACTGATTTTTTTAGGAATTTTTTTGTTAACTCTTGGGAAATACATTAATTGTTGAATATAGTGCATGACTAGAAGCAATCCTGACCTTTTCCAACCCTTTGATCCTGAATTAGATAAGACCTTTCATAGACTAGTTAGGCATTCTAGGAACGTGTCTTTAGATGATGTTCATTTAGATAGCATTAGTTTAAGTAGTTCTGACCATTTTTCTGCATCTGACCATTCTGCTGCATCTGAACATAATCTTGATTTTGATAACATGGGTGATCAACCTATTAGACCTCGTGAGAGGACTCTCAGGGAGATGGCTGCACCTGATTTCACTTATGCAAATTTATGTATCCAATACCCTGAAGAGGATTGTCGCCGCCGTCCGTTCCGATGTCCAGGGACATCTCGAATGTTTATGCGAGCGGTCGCGAAAAGATGGTTAAGACTCGCGTTTTTTGTTAAAATATGTTCATTGCTTCCGAGGTGCTCAACAACTAAACTATCCTCTAATATAAGCAAGGTTTTCGAAAGAGGTTCTTTTGGAGTCGCCACCAATGTTTTGACCATAAACATTGGAAAAGGATAAAAAGGTGTTGATTTTAATAAAAACCAAACTTGGCCATCATAACCAGAGTTAGGTAAGGGAGTTAGTTACGTGTGGGGAAGGTGTTAGCACCCCCACAACGGCCCTTTCGGGTTCCCTATGACGGACTAATTCATTTAAGTGAAGATTACAAGAAATTACGCGATTACCCTATTTTATTGCATAATATTAAAAATGGCTACCTACATGTTTTTAGTTTACATTGCATACAGAAAGCAATAAATAAAGCAGTAAAAGAGAAGAGAATTGAACAGAACCTCCGTAGCAAGCTTTGTATTGCGAATCTTTAATCGAGAGGATGCGTTTTGGCAATCCTTCGCTCTACAAAGACTCTCCTCTCCGAATACAAGATCGACTCGACTAACTTTTTACAGAAAAATCGAATGCTGGAATATGATTCCTTAACTGATTGTTACCTTATAAAGGCAATCAGAGAGTTCATTCGAAGAGGGAAGAGGATAGACAAGTACTGGGAGTTGTCTGGTGTGTGAAACATGGCAAATGAGCCTCCTATTTATAGTTTTTCGTTGCCTAAACATCTGAGACGCCCTACTGAGTTGGGACGGCCGTCTGGGTTGGGACAGCCGTCCCAACTGCCTCTTTTGCAAAGGCTGAGACCACCTGAAAGCTGGGACTGGCAGTCCCAGTTGGGACGGCCGTCCCACTTGGCCAGGGAAGGTTGGGACGGCCGTCTCGACCTTGGGACGGCCGTCTCGACCTGTTTTGGCCAGCCTTTGTGTTTTGGGACCCCTGGGAAGCTTTCCTTTCTGTATTCGGACGTCGTTTGATGCCGATAAACATCCGTTAAAGCTTTATCTTCATATAGGAAGTCTTCTTGGCATTTATTGAGATGTCAGGCGAGCTTTGTCTTTGTTGTAGGAAGTCTCTTTAGCCTTTATTGAGAGACCGGGCAAAATTAGGGGTCTACAGCTGCCCCCCCTTCACCTGCCCAGCTAATTTGTTGGCTTAATATGCCGACAAAATTAATTGGTAGGGGAAGGAGTTAACCCTTTTGCCCGGTATTCCTTCGGATGCTTCTTTGTTGATCCTCCGAGTGATAAATATTTTTGATAGGTACCAACCCCTATCTAGTTTGAGCCTTTCTTTATCAGGCTCTGGTGTGTACTTACCCTCACCCGGTACGAGTCTGTGTTTCACTAGACTCTTGTGGGTACCTACCACAACTAGGTATGAACCTTGTTTTTGCAAGGTTTTGGTGAGAACCTACCCTCACCCGGTATGAGTTCGCATTTTGCTAAACTCTTGTGGGTACTTACTTCTGAGGTGCTCAACACTGAACTATCCTCTAATAGAAGCAAGGTCTTTGCCACCCATTTTTTTTGTAATGCTTAGGTGAGTATTTTACTCTACCTAATGCATTCTGCTAATTTTTTTGATGAGTACCTACCCTCATCCGGTACAAGCCTTATTTTATAAGGCTCTGGTGGGTACCTACCCCCACCTGGTACGAATCTGTATTTTTGCTAGATTCTGATGAGTACCTACCCTCATCCAGTATAAACCTTATTTTATAAGGTTCTGGTGGGTACCTACCCCCGCCTGGTACGAATCTGCATTTTTGCTAGATTCTGATGAGTACCTACCCTCATCCGGTATAAACCTTATTTTGTAAGGCTCTGGTGGGTACCTACCCCCACCTGGTACGAATCTGCATTTTTGTTAGATTCTGATGAGTACCTACCCTCATCCGGTATAAACCTTATTTTATAAGGTTCTGGTGGGTACCTACCCCCACCTGGTATGAATCTGCATTTTTGCCAGATTCTGATGAGTACCTACCCTCATCCGGTATAAACCTTATTTTATAAGGCTTTGGTGGGTACCTACCCCCACCTGGTACGAATCTGCATTTTTGCTAGATTCTGATGAGTACCTACCCTCATCCGATATAAACCTTATTTTATAAGGCTTTGGTGGGTACCTACCCCCACCTGGTACGAATCTTCATTTTTGCTAGATTCTGATGAGTACCTACCCTCATCCGGTATAAACCTTATTTTGTAAGGCTCTGGTGGGTACCTACCCCCACCTGGTACGAATCTGCATTTTTGCTAGATTTTGATGAGTACCTACCCTCATCCGGTATAAACCTTATTTTATAAGGTTCTAGTGGCTACCTACCCCCACCTGGTACGAATCTGCATTTTTGCTAGATTCTGATGAGTACCTACCCCCATCCGGTATAAACCTTATTTTATAAGGCTTTGGTGGGTACCTACCCCCACCTGGTGCGAATCTGTATTTTTGCTAGATTCTGATGAGTACCTACCCTCATCCGGTATAAACCTTATTTTATAAGGCTTTGGTGGGTACCTACCCCCACCTGGTACGAATTTGCATTTTTGCTAGATTCTGATGAGTACCTACCCTCATCCGGTATAAACCTTATTTTATAAGGCTTTGGTGGGTACCTACCCCCACCTGGTACGAATCTTCATTTTTGCTAGATTCTGATGAGTACCTACCCTCATCCGGTATAAACCTTATTTTGTAAGGCTCTGGTGGGTACCTACCCCCACCTGGTACGAATCTGCATTTTTGCTAGATTCTGATGAGTACCTACCCTCATCCGGTATAAACCTTATTTTATAAGGTTCTGGTGGGTACCTACCCCCACCTGGTATGAATCTGCATTTTTGCTAGATTCTGATGAGTACCTACCCCCATCCGGTATAAACCTTATTTTATAAGGCTTTGGTGGGTACCTACCCCCACCTGGTGCGAATCTGTATTTTTGCTAGATTCTGATGAGTACCTACCCTCATCCGGTATAAACCTTATTTTATAAGGCTTTGGTGGGTACCTACCCCCACCTGGTACGAACCCTGTTCTGCAAGACTCTGATGGGTACCTACCCCCACCCGGTATGAACCCCATTCTGCAAGGCTCTGATGGGTACCTACCCCCATCCGGTACGAACCCCATTCTGCAAGGCTCTGATGGGTACCTACCCCCACCTGGTCCGAACCCCGTTCTGCAAGGCTCTGATGGGTACCTACCCCCACCTGGTCCGAACCCCGTTCTGCAAGGCTCTGATGGGTACCTACCCCCACCTGGTCCGAACCCCGTTCTGCAAGGCTCTGATGGGTACCTACCCCCACCTGGTCCGAACCCCGTTCTGCAAGGCTCTTATGGGTACCTACCCCCACCTGGTCCGAACCCCGTTCTGCAAGGCTCTGATGGGTACCTACCCCCACCTGGTCCGAACCCCGTTCTGCAAGGCTCTGATGGGTACCTACCCCCACCTGGTCCGAACCCCGTTCTGCAAGGCTCTGATGGGTACCTACCCCCACCTGGTCCGAACCCCGTTCTGCAAGGCTCTGATGGGTACCTACCCCCACCTGGTCCGAACCCCGTTCTGCAAGGCTCTGATGGGTACCTACCCCCACCTGGTCCGAACCCCGTTCTGCAAGGCTCTTATGGGTACCTACCCCCACCTGGTCCGAACCCCGTTCTGCAAGGTTCTGAATAAGCCCCGTTCTGCAAGGCTTTTAGGATGACTTTTTAATAGTCAATCCTATGGTCATCTGGTTTTGGAGATGTGTTGGCGACTTATTGTTTCTGTTCATGCGCCCATTCCGTGGGGAATATTTGATTTGAGTTTTTTACTTTTTTGTTAGTCATCCAGTTTTACCGGGGATTCTTTATTTTTGGCTTTTTCGTTTAGCCATCCGGCTTTGCCGGGGATTTCTGATTTTTTGGTTTTTCTGTTTAGCCATCCGGTTTTGCCGGGGATTTCTGAATTTTGGCTTTTCTGTTTATCCATCCGGCTTTGCCGGGGATTCTTTGTTGGTTGCCTCTTATTTAGGCAGGAATCCATTGGGGATTTTTGGTTTGATTGTGCCTCTTGATTAGGCAGATGCTTCAATAGTGGTGAAGGCTTTTTACTTGTTGTTTTTCGCCTCTGACTAGGTTGATGTTCTACTTTGAGGATATTTGTTCTTGATAATACCTCTGATTAGGCGAATGCTTTTTTGAAAGCTTTGTGCTTGTATTGCCTCTTGCATAGGTTGATTTCCCGTTTCTTGGGGATATCGGCTCTTTGCTTGTTTCTGAGTAAGCATAGGCATTCTTGGGAGTGAAGGTTTTGCCTTTCACTGGGGATATTCATATTGGGTGTTATAGGCGATTAACTCCTTGAGGATATGAATTTGTAGTTTTGCCTTTTGCTGGTAGGCCTACTGGGGATTTTTCTTTTTGGTGATCCACCAGGGATTTGGTTATTTTATGGGGATCTATTTTGAATTGCTCCCTAGAAAGAAATGGAGTTTTTGACTCCTTATTGGCTGATGTTGTTTTGAGCTGGCTTTGCCTATGCTCTTATTCCTGCTGGGGAATGGATTTTTATCTTTTTCTCGCGATTTGAATTTCTTTTTCGCGAATTGGTTTTTACATATGTGCGCCTTTTTATGCACATTGGCTTTTTCTTTAGATGAAAAAGATATCTTTTTCTCTTTTCTTTTTGGTGATCCCTGGGGAATTTTCTTTTTCTTGGGGGATCTAATCTTTGATTTGATTTTTTTTATGATGGAGTCTTGGCTCCTGACTTTTGTGAAGCTCTTTATTGAGCGTAATGAAGAGATTTTTTCTTTTTCTCTTTTTTGGGATTCACTGAGGAATCTGTCGGTTTCCTGGAGATCCAAATTTGATGATGGAGTCTTGGCTCCTGGCTTTGTGAAGCTCTTATTTGAGCTGGAAGATGGAAATTTTTGTTTTCCTCTTTTTGTAGATTTTCTGGATATACTCTACTTGGAGATTTCTTATTTGGCCTTTTTTGTTGTGGCCTCTATTGGGGAATGAAAGTTCTTCTTTTCTTTCTTTTTGTTGCCCCCTGGTGATATGGAGGATTTGTCTCTGTATTTTCTTTGATGAACTCTTGTGTAGTCCTTATTCTCCTTTGGGGAAGTGGCAGAGATTCTGGATGAGTTTGCTTGATGACTCATGTGATGATGATGTTGAGTCGTGGAGTAATTTTTGTTTTGCCTCTGGAGTAGGCAAGGATCCGCTTGGGGATGATCAAGCCTTTCCGTTGGCTTTTCTATGTTGATGGCTTCCTTCTTTTATTGGTGGAAGGATGTTGATTGAGGCTTCAATTGACTGTGGTTGACGACTCATGTGATGATGATGCTGAGTCATGGAGTAATTTTTCTTTTGCCTCTGGATTAGGCAAGGATCCGCTTGGGGATCATCGAGCCTTTTCGTTGGCCTTTTCCTGGTTTACCTTCGTTTATTAGCGATAGAAGGTTTAGAGCTATTTTCCTTGAAGCTCTTTATTCTGCTGAAATGGTTTTGATTTCGCCTTTCGCGATTTTGATTTTCATTTAGAGGCTGGATTTTGGCGCCTTCTATTTTCAATCTCAAGTATGGAGACTATCCTCCTTATATGCATGTTTATTATTCTTGTTTGAAGAAAATTATTTTTTCTTGATTTTGACAAAGTCGTATTATGCAACTACTTTGTGTGTGGATGTCCTAAATGCAATCTAATGTTTTATTTATTTTTGATGCATTTAGAAAGTAACTGGCCTTCTCTCATTGGCTTCTTACGAATATGCCGATAGACTCCTCTTTTATGATCATGATGGGCTCCTCCTTTATGATGATGGGCTCCTCTTTTATTCATCTTTTGGTTTTAGCCCTATCTTTTGCCTAGACCGCCCTTTACGGGTTTTCGATCTAGTGGGCTGCCTTAATTTTTTGCCTAGACTATCTTAGGGGGCTTTTGCCTTATCTTTTGCCTAGATCTTTCTTTTGAGGTTTCTGATCTAGCAGGCCACCCTGATTTTTACCTAAGAATATCCTAGCAGGCATTTATTATTTTCTTATTTTTTATGCTTCCTCTTTTTTAGATGCATGCTTGATCTTTGATTAAAGGTCTTTGCGCATATTTATGATTTATCAATAAAGAGGCATTTCCATAATATTTGGTCAAGAGAAAGGAAATGAAAAGGAATTTTTATTGATAAATGAGCAAAAGTTTATTTCTTTTATAGAAGGATTTCAAAAGGTATTTAGAAGAATGGGTGGTCAGGGTTGGCTATACTGTATAGGCTTAAACAGTCATGTCCATGATATCTGCCCCCTGGTTCTCCTAACTGCTTCAGTTGAGATGCCTGAGCTCAGAGTGAAGACTATGCAGACTGCTTGCTTCTGGAAGAATGTTACTTTAGCCGCCTTTTCGGTTTTCGACTAAAGTAACCATTGCTCTTAGTTTCTTCTTTTTTTTATTTACTTTTTTTTTTACCTCTTCTTTTTGCCTAGGACGTATCCTAGCGAGGGATATAGACCCTATCTTTTGCCCAGGGATGCCCTTTGCGGGTTTTCATTCCTGACGGGTCTTGAGCAATGTCTTCAAGCATAATACTTCTTCACCGCATCAGAATTGATCGGGTGTCGAAGTTCCTCTCCATCCATATTGGCGAGGATAAGAGCCCTTTCCGAGAAAGCTCATTTGACCACAAGGGGTCCTTCGTAGTTCACTGCCCATTTTCCAATTTTATCCTTTTTGGCTGGAAGCAACTTATTTACCATTAAATCCTTCTTATGGTAAATGTGAGGGTTGACCTTTTTTCATAAGCCTTTTTGACTTTCCTTTGATAGGCTTGTCCCGACATATAACATTCAGCTGTTTTTCTTAATAAGGTTTAGCTGGTCATATCAGCTTCGAACCCATTCAGCTTCTGTTAAGTTTACTTCCATCATCATGTGCTTTTGTCAACATGATTAGCTGTACCGATTTGCCGTCTCGGATCTTTGCTATAACCGAAGAGTAATCCTTTTGAATGTAGAGCAATTGTCATGTCAATGCCCCTCTTCCTTTCCTTTAGGGATTTCAATCCTCCTATTGATCACCATATTTCCACATTTCCCAGTCAATTACTTGAATGCTTTATGATGAAGGGTCAAGAGAATAGAAAGAAAGGGATTTATTGCAAAGGCTTGTGTTTTAGTGAGATTTTTTTTTTGAAATAATAGTTTCTGTAAGAATAGCTAGCCAAGGTTGGTCGGTGTTTAGGCTAGTTTAAACAAACATTTTGTTTTAATGAGGTGGCGTCTTCAGCTGATTACTTTATGGGGCCTATTTGTGACTGATTAACTTTCCTAGTCCGCCCTTTTGGGTTTTCAGCCTAGGATGTTGTGATGTGTCCTAACTTTTGTCTAGGTTCCCCTTTTTCATTTTTTGGGATACCTAGCGGACTTTATTTTGTCTATGACGCTTTAAATGTTTTGATACCTTTTGGAACAAAACGTTTGTCTAACACATGGTTATTTAATGGGGTATAGACATGATTAGTGAGAAAAGAAGCAGATAGTAAGAATAGCATTCTTTTGTAATTAAAAGGGAAATGCGTGCCCTAAAGATGCTCGGGGGTCGGGCACATCCCGAGGAGTGATCTCTAATAGTCATTGGGTTTACATCCCTTAAAATCGGAAGAAGGACATCTAATGATTAATGCTACCCTTAATGCTAATATCTCTCCTTTTCGGAATATCATGTTTGAGGTATGAAGGGGAGACTTCTCTTTTCTTTGTACGACTTGATCTTTTATAGGGTCGTACTTTAAAGGATTATCCTTAAAATCTGGTGGCTCTCTTATTCTTTGAGCATCCTTTCCAAGCCCTTGTCTGGGTTGTATCCATATCTCTTCATTATATGGGCCACTTTTAAATTGCTAGGAAGTCTTTCCATATTTTCAAATGTCTTCTTCAGTCGCATCCATTTAAGGTGTGGTAGACGGTTCGCTGATTCGAATGTAGTCTTTAACTTGAACCATGATCAATTTGTCGCCTACCACGAATTTGACTTTTCGGTGGAGCATTGAAGAAACTGCCCTAGCACCGTTAATCCAAGGTCTACTTAATCTTCCCCTTGGATTCTTTTTTCCTTTGCCTCTTTGGTTTCTTTATTTTTAGGAGCATTATCTTGTAGCTCCTTGGATGAATAAATTTTTTGCTTATCATCCTGCCCCCAATGTTGGCTATATTGGAGATATCTTCATTGACGGACAATTCTTTTGTGCATATCCACAGTACAGCTTTATCCGATGTATAAGGGAAAGGACAAGGCATGAATAAGCACAAAGGTGTTATTACCCCTTCCCTGACATTATCAATTTGGGTACTGATATTTTCTTCTTTCTTATTATCTCTTTGTCCCAAATCGACGGTCTAAGTTTTTTCCTTATGGGGTTGTATCAATTGAGCTTATTTTTCCAACAGTCTTTGCATGTCCGGGGAAATGGTCCCCTCCTCACTGTCTGACTCAATCCATTCGCCTTCGGCTTTCAGATCCCGCAGAGAGTTTTCAATCACAGACATGACTGTTTATATGATCTATATTTGGGTTTAGATTTTATTTAATTATTTTGGAATGAGAGAGAAAAGAATGAAAAGAATATGCACATTATGTAAAATGCCTCATTGTATTGATCAAAAGAGAAATATGTACAAAGCCTCTTTAATCAAAAGATCTCGCGGCCACGGGCAGAGATCGCGAGAGATGCATCAGAAGCTTTTTATTATTATTTTTTATTTCTTTTTTAACCAAAAGATGCACAAAATGGGGAGCCCTAGTTAGATGGCCTTCTCTACCCAAACTCACTATTCTGGTTGTGATAGAGGCTTGATGTTTACATTTGGGTCGGGAGCATCGAAAGTAATCCACCCGGCATTCAATAATTCTTGAACCCTATATTTCAGGCTGACGCAATTCTCCACGGAATGCCCAGGATCACCTGAGTGGTAATCACATGTTGAGTTTGTACCAACCGGGGTAAGGTGGATCTTTTTTCTTTGGGGAGATACATGTTAAGAGCTTGTCCTCTAAAAGCCTTGGCAGCAGACTCCCATAAGAGATTGGGATGGGAGTGAATTTCTTCTCTTGTCTACGTGACTGTCCAGCTGATGGTGAAGAGGAAGAAAGAGTAGCAAAGTTCATGACATTTACACTTCCCTCCTTTTTCTTGCCAAAGGGCTTTTTGAATGATGCGTGGGATTTCTTAAACTTGGGAGGGAATCGAGTATTTTTGACATTGGTTACCTCCTTTACATCAAAGTTGTATCCCTCTAATGCCCTTAATTTCTCCTCTAGGGCAGGAATTTGTTGTTTGGAAACCTCATTATAGAGACATTGTTGGCGTATTAGTTCCATTAAATACGCTATCTGCTCTTTTACGAAGTTAAGCTCAGTGATGAGCCTGTGGTTTTGTTTCTCTAACCACTCCTTTAATTGCGGCACCTGCTCCTTTATGGCGTTAAGCTCAGCGGTGAGCATACGGTTCTGCTCCTCTAATTTCTCCATCTTCTTGGCTTTTTGAGCGCGAGTGAGAACAAGTAGAAGACCAGCCACTTTCTAAATGATTTAAAGATTTTTATTATTGTTTTTTTTTTATCTCAAATGATTAGTGTGAAATAGATATGCCTTAGACAATAGCTTTGATATCTTCTCAAAAGCCTATGTTTTAAGGGTACCATACCCACCTTAGTGTGCTAACTTCCTTTTTTCAAAGGTTGCCAACATACCTTAGTGCACTTATCTCTTCTAGGGAGGTGATAAACGCACTTGGGTCTCTTTCACTATTGTCTAAGGATATCTAATACATCCTAAAATGAATGTGTTTATGTATGCACTACAAAAATATTTTTTATGACAGCAGATATTGAAAGTGGAATAACTTTTGACTGGGTTGTCCGATTTGGACGCACAACATGTCAAAACGAAGAGAAAAGGGTGAAGAATCACGCTACAAATGCCCAAAGGGAATTTGGCCCAGTAATTTTCCCAAAAAACGCTCCTAAGACCCATTTTTTGGAGGTTTATAAAAATGATGTGCATGCATACTTTTCTTAGTGCATTTATTTTCTCTCTTGTTTTACCACTTATTGGATGATGTGGTATGAATGTTACGACTTTGTCGAAAATCTTTTTATTGTAAAAGATATTTTTATGTCTTTAATTTGTTTTATATTTTTTATGACCCTTTATCTCTTCATGTCGGTCAACGTAGCTACTTAGCTTACAAAGAACCTGAAACCAGGCTAGCTTAACTGAAGACTGTCCGAGATAAAGTTGGTTTACTTTTTATGATTTTTAGGGTTTTCCACTATTTTTGTTTTATGATTACCCTATGCTAATGCATCAATACAAATGCAGCAAACGAATGCACACACAATTCATACATCCACGAGCAGAGCCACGCTTATTTAATCTCGAGGTAGGGTTTTCATGCAGAAACGTGCTTGGTTTGGGTGGTTCTAAACTGTTCTCACCAAGGCCAAAGGTCCCCAAGGTGCCCCCATTATAGGGACCTCTCAATCTCTCAGTCTTAGGGTCATGCACGGAATTCCGTGTCGACATCCTTAGACCAAAAGAAGAGAGTTATCACCTTGAGTTGGTGGTTTCCGACAACGGTTGTAGCCCCGTGTGCCAACAAGCCGGTCGTATCTGCCACCCACTCCCTATAGGTATTCATTCTTGCCCCCGGGTATAGAGGGACTGTTGTGTGCAAGGGTTTTTGTGTGCAATTTATATTTCAGACAATTTGCAGAAAATAATCATACAGAAATTATTAAAGCCATACAATAAAACATACGGAAGAGGGTAAAGGCGTAATTTCAAGTCTTTACTTAGTTTGAGTTTTATCCGTCACTAAATGGGATCAACTCTTCTAGCTTCCCCAGTGGAGTCACCATCTGTCGTCGCCGTCCGTTCTGACGTCCAGGGACATCTCGAACGTTTATGCGAGCGATCGCGAAAAGATGGTTAAGACTCGCGTTTTTTGTTAAAATATGTTCATTGCTTCCGAGGTGCTCAACAACTGAACTATCCTCTAATAAAAGCAAGGTTTTCGAAAGAGGTTCTTTTGGAGTCGCCACCAATGTTTTGACCATAAACATTGGAAAAGGATAAAAAGGTGTTGATTTTAATAAAGACCAAACTTGGCCATCATAACCAGAGTTAGGTAAGGGAGTTAGTTATGTGTGGGGAAGGTGTTAGCACCCCCACAACGCCCCTTTCGGGTTCCCTATGACTGACTAATTCATTTAAGTGAAGATTACAAGAAATTACGCGATTACCCTATTTTATTGCATAATATTAAAAATGGCTATCTACATGTTTTTAGTTTGCATTGCATACAGAAAGCAATAAATAAAGTAGTAAAAGAGAAGAGAATTGAACAGAACTTCCGTAGCAAGCTTTGTATTGCGAATCTTTAATCGAGAGGATGTGTTTTGGCAATCCTTCGCTCTATAAAGACTCTCCTCTCCGAATACAAGATCGACTCGACTAACTTTTTACAGAAGAATCGAATGCTGGAATATGATTCCTTCACTGATTGTTACGTTATAAAGGCAATCAGAGAGTTCATTCAAAGAGGGAAGAGGATAGACAAGAACTGGGAGTTGTCTGGTGTGTGAAACATGGCAAATGAGCCTCCTATTTATAGTTTTTCGTTGCTTGAACATTTGAGACGCCCTACTTGTCGCCGCCGTCTCAAAAGAGAGAGGTCGGTCGGAGCAACGCGATGGTTTTTTGACCCTTTTATTTTCGCGTTTTTATAGGTGGTTACAACGCCTTTAGGTTGTCCGATAACCGGACTAACCTAGGGGTGAGGTTTTCGAAAAGTGTCCTTGGGTTGTCCGATAACCGGGCTAACCCAAGGACTTATTTATTTTGGGTTCTGTGGAGTCGCCACCGATGTTTTTACCGGAAACATCGGAAAAGGTTTTTAAAAGGCGTTGGTTTTCGAAAACCAACTTTGGTCGTTAGAACCAAAGTTGGGTAAGGGAGTTAGTTACGTGGTAAAGGAGGTATTAGTTCCTTTACTACGCCCCTTTCGGGTTTCCTATGATAGGCCAGCTTTTATTGTTAATAAATAAACCGAAAAATACTCTTTTGCCCTTTTTATTGTGCGGAATTTAAAATGATGACTACATGGCCCTAATCTATTGCATAATTAAAATTAAAGCGTTAAAAGTAGAGGGGGAGAAATTAAACCTCCGAAGCAAGCTTTGTTTTTATTTCTTTAAAAGAAATGGGTGCTTTTTGGCAGCCCTTCACTCTACAAGACGTCTGAAACTCTTCGAAACGCCGAAAAATGCTCTCAAAGACACTCAGAAACTCCGGAAATGCGTCGGAGGGATTCTAGAGAGAAGTTTTTAGAGAGAAGGCAGAGTTAGAAGCTTGAGGTGTGTGGAAATGAGGGGGGGGAGGATCCCTATTTATAGGTTTTCGCGCCTGGCAGTGGCGAGACCGTCGTTCTCGTCTGACAGGGTCGAGACCGCCGGCTCGCCAAACGAGACCGTCGTCTCATCCTTCGCAAGTGGTGAGACCGCCGTCTCGTTTGGTGAGACGGCGGTCTCGCCATTCGCATGAGGCGAGACGGCGGTCTCGTCCCAAAAAGGCGAGAAAACTTATTTTTTGTGCAGAAAAACCTTCCTATCCAAAAAGGCGAGAAAACTTATTTTTTGTCGCATCGCCTGCTGATGCTGGTACATCTCCTCTTGCCGGGTATGGTAGGTCTCTTGCCGCACTGTCATTTGGTCGAACTGCCGGCGCAAATTGTTTATGTTGCGGTTCATACTGGCGAAATCGTCCGTGTACGGTGGTGGTTGTTGTTGCTGCTGCTGCTGCTGCTGGAATTCGGGGGGCGTGGGGATATCCTGCATTGCCACCAGCCCCTGGAGGTCTAGTGCGAAATCCAGTGTAGGATGGAGGGCCAGCTGGGTCCCTCTGCGGATCAGCATTCCCATGCTGACCAAGATTGACCCGCCGATGGATTCGGGTCGCAGGTTGTGGGCCAGCTCTTCCCGGCCAGGGCACCCCCATCTTTCTGCTAGGGGAGTGATGAGGGGAGCCTCATTTTGTCATCCAACACACCCCAGACAACTCAGAAGACTTGTTTACTTCTCTCCCTCTCTCGAATGATCTTTCTGATTGCCTTTAAAAGGTAACAATCAGTTAAGGAATTTGTATTCCGGCATTCGATTCTTCTAGAAAATTTAGTCGAGTCGAGTCTATAATCGAGAGGAGAGTCATTGTAGAGCGAGGGATTGCCGAAAAGCGTCCTTATTGTAACAGAGTTGATATATAAAGCTTGCTACGGAGGTTCTTCTCAAATCTCTTCTCCTTTACTGCTTTATTTATTGCTTCATAAAATGTAAATAAAATCATGTAGATAGCCATATTTATTGTACGAATAAAATAAGCGTAATCGCGTAATTTCTTATAATCTTTACTTAAATGAATTAATCTGTCATAGGGAACCCGAAAGGGTCGTTGTGGGGTGCTAACACCTTCCCCACACGTAACTAACTCCCTTACCCGACTCTGGTTATAATGGCCAAGTTGGTTTTTATTAAAATCAATGCCTTTTTCTCCTTTTCCAATGTTTATGGTCAAAACATTGGTGGCGACCCCAAAAGAACCCTTTTCGAAAACCTTGCTTCATTTAGAGGATAGTTCAGTGTTGAGCACCTCGGAAGCAATGAACATGTTTTAAACAAAAAACGCGAGTCTCAACCATCTTTTCGCGACCGCTCGCATTAACGTTCGAGACGTCCCAGGACGTCAGAATGCACGGCGGCGACAACGCATAGGTCCGGATGTTGTCAAGGCGGGCCTGGTGCTGCGGTGATAGTTGCGAAGGATCTTGGGGTGGCGGTGCTGCAGAACTGCTGGCACCAGCAGTGCTCCTTCTCTTTCTAGATGCGCTTCTGCCAAACATTTTGACTATGGGGTGCTTGGGAGAGCAAAAGTTGAGAAAGGGAGGTTCTGGAGGCAAGGAGAGTTGTGAGAAACCCCCCAAGCGCGCCCCCTATTTATAGGATTTTTTTCCAATTCGAGACCGCCGTCTGGGAAGGTGAGACGGCGGTCTCGTGTCTCCTCCAAATCGAGACAGCAGTCCGGTCCATCGAGACGGCGGTCTCGAAGTTTGGTTTAAACGAGATGGCGGTCTCGTCGAGCGAGACGGCGGTCTCGTTTTCGCCTGAGTCGAGACGGAGGTCTGGTGGGTCGAGACGGCGTTCTCGTCTTGGAGGGTAATCGAGATGGCGGTCTGGGATAACCAGACGGCGGTCTCGATTTACGGAAGGTTTTTTTTTTAAAAAAAAAGAAAATAGGACCTGGTTCAAAAACATTTTATGCATGCAATGTTTTTATGTCTTGATGTCCTATAATGCCTATTTTGATTAAGCTTTCAGAAGGATTTAACCAACGTGTCTCATTGCGCTGAGTGCCTCCTGACTTGCTGCATTTACTTTTGGTTGTACCATACCGGACTTCTTGTGACCGAAGGGTAATTTCTTTCTTTCTCTATTTTCTCCTTTTCTTCTTTTTCCTTTGTAGAGCACCTTTTGTCACATAGTGTCCCTCTTTCTTTGCTTTAGGGATTTCAATCCTCTTGTTGACTATACGCCTCCATATTCTCAAATTAATTATTAGAATATTGTCGTGAGGGTCAAGAGAAAAGAAATAAAAGGGTAAAAATCAATGGTTTGTGTTTTAGAGGGTTGATTTTTATTGATAAAAGGGTTTTGTAAGAATGGCTGGTTAGGGTTAAGCTTAGGTGTCTAGGCTTCGTCTAAGCAAACATTTTTCCTTTCTTTTTTGTATTTGCGCTCTTTGGTTTTATTTCCATTGCTTTTTTAAATGGCTAGCTGATTTCCCT
The DNA here is from genome assembly GCA_963425845.1 of Sphenostylis stenocarpa. NCBI lineage: Eukaryota > Viridiplantae > Streptophyta > Magnoliopsida > Fabales > Fabaceae > Sphenostylis > Sphenostylis stenocarpa. The sequence goes on along the minus strand of OY731400.1, from coordinate 34,261,829 downwards.
AGATCGCCCTTTGGGTTTTCGAACTAGGATACTGTGTGTTGGCCCTAACTTTTGTCTAGGTTCCTTCTTTTGTAAAATTTTTGGAGAAATCCTAGCGGACCTTATTTGTAACCCTAACTTTTGCCTAGGCTACCCTTTATTGTTGTTCGGGTATCCTACCGGGTCGACCCTATCTTTTGTGTAGCCCCCTTAGTGGGTTTCCTACCAGGTAATTTGCCTTTTTCTTTGGCCTTTGGCTTCTCTGGGCTTTTTCTTTTGTGGATTTATTTTTTTGTTCACAGTATTGGCGAAGCATGACTTTCTTTATGGGTGAGGTGAAGCCTTATTCTTATGTGCTTCTAATCAACTAGCTTGATGGTCATAGCAATGGTAAATGTTGATTATTTGGAAGCACTTTTTATTCTTCTCCTTTTTTTTATGTTTACTTAGACAGGGTTTTTCACGTAGTCTAGTCAGAAATAGAAAGAAGAGAAGCAGATAGAAAGAATCATTCTTTATTAATTAATAAGGAAATATGTGCCCTAAAATGCCCGGGGGTCGGGCTCGCCCTGGGGAATAATCTCTAACAATCATGGGGTTTACATCCTTTAAACAAAGAAAAAGTTTTCCTAATGACTAGAGTGGCTCTTGACGCTTGCACCCCTCCACTTCGGAAAATTTGCTTGAGTGTGCGGAGGGGAGACTTCCCTTTTCTTCTTTCCGCTCGGCCCCTAGTAGGGTCATATCCTAGGCCATACTTGCAAGGATTATCTTTGAATTCTGGGGGTTCCCTCATGCCTTGGGAATCTGCCCCCATTCCTTGGCCAGGATGGTAACCGTGCTTCAACATCATGCGGGCTACCTTTGTGTTTCTGGGAAGTCGCTCTATACTGGCAATTTCGAGCGCTTGAAAAGATGTTTCAAGGGCCTCTTCAGCCGCATCCACATAAGGTTGGGTGGACGGTCCACTGATCAGGATATCGTCTTCTGCTTGCACCGTGACCAGTTTGTCACCCACTATGAATTTGACTTTCTGGTGGAGCGTCGAAGGTACTGCCTTAGCGTCATGAATCCAAGGCCTGCCGAGGAGACAGCTGTATGCTGGAGTAATGTCCATGATATGGAAATCGACGTTGAAGGTGGTGGGTCCAACTTGGATTGGCAAATTGATCTCTCCCACTACTTCTCATTTTGATCCGTCGAAGGCTCGAACGATGGTGCTGCTTGGGCGCAGACGGGTTCCCTGGATAGTCAACTTATCTAGTGTGCACTTGGGCATCACGTTCAGGGATGACCCGTTATCCACAAGAACTTTGGCGATGAGGTACTCCTTGCATTTAACCGAGATATGCAAGGGCTTGTTGTGGTTTGACCCCTCTAGGGGGAGTTCTTCCTCTGTGAAGGTGAGGTGATCGTTTGTCGTGATGTGACCGACGATTCTCTCGACCTTTTCTTGGGATATTGTGTGAGGTACATGTGCCTCGCTCAAGACCTTTAGCAGGGCGTTCCGGTGCGGTTCCGAGCTCATTATCAAGGATAGCAACGTGATCTTTGCAGATGTGCGATTGAGGTGGTCTATAATGGAATACTCACTCTGCCTTATAAACTGGAGTAATTCCTCTGTCTCCTCCTTGGATTCTTTATTTTCTTTTTCTTCTTCAGTCTTTTTATTTTTTTCTTTATTTTTGGGGACCTCTTCTTGTGTGTCCTTGGGGGAGTAGATTCTTCCACTTCTAGTTGTGCCCCCAATGCCGGCTATGTTTGTTATTTCCTCTTTTATCGATGAAGATTCCCCATATCTCCACGGTACAACTTTATTTGACTCGTAGGGGAAAGGACATGGCATAAATAGTCACACTGGCGTCCTTGCCCCCTCTTCCTTACTCTTGAGGACCAACGGCCGAGGCTTAATTTCCTCTTGCGATGATTCGACCGTTGGGGTGAGCTTTATTAGGAGTGGCTTTCTCTCCATTCTTCTGAGTTGGAAGACGTGTTAGTTAATCATTCCTTTTTATTATCTTATTTATTAAGTGTGAAGGAGGGGAAATTTAAAATATGCAAATGAATGCTCATGCATAAAAGTAGACAGTCATTTGATTAAAAAGAAATTTTATTTATTCAAAGAGAAGGTGTACATTCCCCTATTCTATACTGCGAAGCAACTTTTGGCAAAAGCAGAAAACTTTAAAGAAACCCACAGGAGGGTCTTGATTCCTCTGTAGTTCTCTCTCAGCTTCCCGGACATGACGAGCAAGTGCTTCGCTTTGCTTGCGGACCGCCTAGCTCATATCTTCATTGTATTGTTTAGCCTCTTTGATCTTCGCCTCTTGATGAACGACCAAGGCTTGTAGTTCATCGAGCTTTTCAATGGCTCGGTCTTTCTCTTGAAGTACTTGGCTATACTGAGCTAGCCCTTCTTTTTCTTTGTGGCGTAGCTCAGAGAGACTTTTGGTGAGTCTCCTGTTGGCCTCTCGCTCTTGGCGGATGTCTAACCGAGCCTTGAGGAGCCCTTCCGACAACTCCTTGATTGTTTGAACCTGCTTAGCTGATTCGGCCTCAAGGTGTGCCGTTTTGGCGGTTATCTCTTGCAGTTGGCTATCCGAACTGGTTCTGGTAGTTTTGGATGTTCGGATAGCTTGTTCGTTAGCGTCGGCACATTGGTCCTTGAGGCGCTCTATTTCATGATCATTTTTCTTGCCTTGCCTTCGCAGACCGTCAATCGTGAGGATAGATTCTTGCTCTTTTTCCTCAAGGGCCCTCATCTGGGCTCTTATGATCTCTATCCTCTGGGTCAAGGCATCGATTTGAGTCTGCAGCCCTTCATTTCTGACGCTCGTAGTGGGTGTGGTGGATGATTGAGCCACTCCTCTTCTATTTATCCATGCCTCATAGTCATTGGTGACAGCCACCCGAGCTTTTCCTAGCTCTCTGTCTCCCATGTAGACTGGCATCTCCCATGCTTTTCTCACAGCTAGTGAGTTGGCGATGGTGCATGGGTCTCCCAAGAAGCACGGTCCTCAGAGCTCCCCTCGGGAAATGATAGTTTGGGTCCTCATGAGCTGCCTCATAGCTACTTTAGGTGAGTAAGCTATGCAGCCCACGAGTCCTATCAAGGGTACACTCGGATAGTCCCCACATCCGATGAGAAGCTGGGCGGGTCGGAACCAAGGACGGACCCGGGATATCCTGTTGGTGTCCTTGCGTTCCCACTCATCCCTCCATTCTGAGGTCGGACGACACTGGAGGGGGATCTTGGAGAAACTTCTCAAAGGGTCGGGGAATATCCCCATGTGACTGGAGGCGTACAGGTGAGTGGCACTCCACACAAACAGCAATGAAGAGCGACGGCGGAGTATTTTGCCACTGCTTCGGTGACAAAATTCCACCGAGAGCAGGGTGTCGGCAAGAATAGCGAGGCGGGGGACTTTTCGAATTCACGTCCCGGGCGAAGAAGGCGTCCATGACGGCCTGATCTATTGTGTCGAAATGGAAGGGGAACAAGACTGTTCCAAAAATTATGAGTGCCAGGGTTTTGTTAAAGGCAACCCACTCGTCCGTTCAGCCAGGTAGGACAGGTGGTCTTCTAACATCGTTACTTTCCAACCCTGGGTGTTCCCCTTCTTTATCAGGGTACTCTGGCGGAATGGCAACTGAATAAGGGCAGCGACTGGTGCTGCGGGAGTATATGCTTCGTGGCGGACGTGGACCCCGACTGATTTGGGCCACCTCAACATGGTATCATATTCCTCTAGGGTGGGCACCAAGTCGAACTACGGAAACTCGAAACATCGCAGATTTGGATTCCAGTAGTGGATTAGTGCCCTTAGGAACACCTGATCGACACATATCTTTAGGAGGTCTAAAATTCGTCCGTAGGATTTTTCGAAGTCGGCGCGGACCTTCGATGGCATTATTGTGCTTAACCGTTCCAACCTCTTAGTATGGAAACGGGGAATGTCCACCTTCTTTGTCTGCCTACTTGTCCCCTCCATTTCTAAAATCAAAAATGCATTTTTGATTAAATGGATGCTTATTTGAATGTATGTAAGTGTTTATTTTCTATTTATCATGTTTTTCTACATGATGTTTGCGTATTTTGGTTTTGAAAGAATAAACTATCTGAATGTTTTATGAGTATAATATTTTTGGACCAGGTCTTATTTACAGACTTTGGAAAAATGGATTTTATTTTTTATTTGTTTGCTTATTTTATAGCCTTTTATCTCTTCTATCGGAATTGCGTGGCTACTTAGCTTACAAAGAACCTGAAACCAGGCTAGCTAAAAGGCAGACTGTCCGAGATAAAATATGGCTTTATGCGAAAGAATAATTAGCGTCCTTTATCTCTTATGTCGGAACTGCGTGGCTACTTAGCTTACAAAGAACCTGAAACCAGGCTAGCTAAAAGGCAGACTGTCCGAGATAAAATATGGCTTTATGCGAAAGAATAATTAGCGTCCCTTATCTCTTCTGTCGGAACTGCGTGGCTACTTAGCTTACAAAGAACTTGAAACCAGGCTAGCTAAAAGGCAGACTGTCCGAGATAAGGGTGTTTGTTTGTAAAAATATTTTTTTTTGGTTTTTGTTTTGTTGTTTGTTTATGCTATGCAACATACAAATGCAACAATCAAATGCACACACAATTCAATCATCCCCGAACAGGCGAGATTTCGTTTTTATCACGAGGTAGGGTTTTCCTGTAGAAAAGTGCATTGGTCAGGGTTGGTTCTAACTGTTCTCACCAGGCTAAGGCCCCCAAGGTGCCCCCATTATAGGGTCCCCACTCTCCAGTCGTCCGACCATGCTTAGCACTAAGGCCATAGTCAGTCTTGTTGCCAAAAGAGGAAGGTTATCACCTTGAGTGGTGGTTTCCGATCACACTGGTGGGCTCAAGGCCCTCACTACAGCGAACCGTACCTGCCACCCACTCCCTATGGTTATCTCACTTGCCCCCGGGTATAGGGGGAACTGTTGTGTGCAAGGGATTGTGTGCAGTTTATATTTCAAGCAATTTGCGCAAGTATAAGCAAACAACAATTTATTAAAGCCAAACATTAAAACATGTTATAATACAAGTTAAGGGCAAAAGTATTATTTTCTTGGTTTATTTATTATTTAAGCCGGCCCATCACTAAATGGGATCAACTCTCGAGGCTTCCCCAGTGGAGTCGCCATCTGTCGCCGCCGTCTCAAAAGAGAGAGGTCGGTCGGAGCGACGCGATGGTTTTTCGACCCTTTTGTTTTCGCGTTTTTATAGGTGGTTACAACGCCTTTAGGTTGTCCGATAACCGGACTAACCTAGGGGCGAGGTTTTCAAAAAGTTTCCTTGGGTTGTCCGATAACCGGGCTAACCCAAGGACTTATTTATTTTGGGTTCTGTGGAGTCGCCACCGATGTTTTTACCGGAAACATCAGAAAAGGTTTTTAAAAGGCGTTGGTTTTCGAAAACCAACTTTGGTCGTTAGAACCAGAGTTGGGTAAGGGAGTTAGTTACGTGGTAAAGGAGGTATTAGTTCCTTTACTATGCCCCTTTCGGGTTCCCTATGATAGGCCAGCTTTTATTGTTAATAAATAAACCAGAAAATTCTCTTTTGCCCTTTTTATTGTGCAGAATTTAAAATGATGACTACATGGCCCTAATCTATTGCATAATTAAAATTAAAGCGTTAAAAGTAGAGGGGGAGAAATTAAACCTCTGAAGCAAGCTTTGTTTTTATTTCTTTAAAAGAAATGGGTGCTTTTTGGCAGCCCTTCACTCTACAAGACGTCTGAAACTCTTCGAAACGCCGAAAAATGCTCTCAAAGACACTCAGAAACTCCAGAAATGCGTCGGAGGGATTCTAGAGAGAAGTTTTTAGAGAGAAGGCAGAGCTAAAAGCTTGAGGTGTGTGGAAATGAGGGGGGGAGGACCCCTATTTATAGGTTTTCGCGCCTGGCAGTGGCGAGACCGCCGTTCTCATCTAACAGGGTCGAGACCGCCGTCTCGTCCTGCCAAAGTGGCGAGACCGCCGTCTCATCCTTCACAAGTGGTGAGACCGTCGTCTCGTTTGGTGAGATGGCGGTCTCGCCATTCGCGTGAGGCGAGACAGCGGTCTCGATTTCGAGACGGCGGTCTCGTCCCAAAAAGGCGAGAAAACTTATTTTTTGTGCAGAAAAACCTTCCTATCCTAATATGGGGCCTAATAGTCTCTCCTAGTGGCTTGTTAGGCTTTGTCCATCTTCAAATAGGAGGTCTTCTGGTCTTTATTTGGAGGCTGGGCAAGATTTGGGGTCTACACTACTGAGTTGGGACGGCCGTCTGGGTTGGGACGGCCGTCCCAACTGCCTCTTTTGCAAAGGCTGAGACCACCTGAAAGCTGGGACTGGCAGTCCCAGTTGGGACGGCCGTCCCACTTGGCCAGGGAAGGTTCGGACGGTCGTCTCGACCTTGGGACGGCCGTCTCGACCTGTTTTGGCCAGCCTTTGTGTTCTGGGACCCCTGGGAAGCTTTCCTTTCTGTATTCGGACGTCGTTTGATGCCGATAAACGCCCGTTAAAGCTTTATCTTCATATAGGAAGTCTTCTTGGCCTTTATTGAGATGTCAGGCGAGCTTTGTCTTTGTTGTAGGAAGTCTCTTTAGCCTTTATTGAGAGACCGGGCAAAATTAGGGGTCTACAAGGATGTACCATTTATGCTTAAAACTGGACTAATCCATTTGTTGCCCAAGTTTCATGGTCGTGCAGGTGAGGATCCACACAAGCATCTCAAGGAGTTCCATATAGTCTGCTCCACCATGAAGCCACAAAATGTTCCTGAAGATCACATATACCTGAAGGCTTTTCCTTTCTCTTTGGAGGATCTTGCCAAAGACTGGTTGTACTACTTAGCTCCTGGTTCCATAACGAGCTGGGATGATCTGAAGAGAGTCTTTCTAGAGAAATTTTTCCCTGCTTCCGGGACCACTGCCATCGGGAAGGATATATCGGGTATCGGACAACATCCGGGAGAGAGCTTATACGAGTATTGGGAGAGGTTCAAGAGACTTTGTGCAAGTTGCCCTCACCACCAAATATCGGAACAGCTCTCTGCTACGGTACTTTTATGAGGGGATGAACACAATGGATAGGAGTATGATAGATGCAGCTAGTGGAGGAGCTTTAGGAGACATGACACATGTTGCTGCTAGAGGTTTAATTGAGAAGATGGCGTCCAATTCCCAGCAATTTAACATGAGGAGTGATGCCATAGTCCTTAGAGGTATACATGATGTGGGTTCATCAGATTTAGTGGAGAAGAAGCTATAAAGTAAGATTGATGCCCTCACCACCCTAGTCTCCCAACCTGCTGCAAATCAGAGACCTGCACCACCTGCAAGGGTTTGTGGCATTTGTACTTCAATTGAGCATCCCACTGATTGTTGCCAATTATTGCATGAGTCTATAGGTTCTGGAGCTCCACAAGCTTATGCAGCAAACATTTTCAACAATAGGGCTCCAAACCAACAGCAAAATTCTGACCTCAAGCAATAGATTCAATCCAGGGTGGAGGAATCACCCAAATCTGAGATGGTCCAATCAGCAGCACCAACAGCAGCAGAATCCTTTGCCACCACCACCATTTCAGAATTTTGTTGGTCCAAGCAGACCTTATGTGCCTCCACCAATGCAACAACAATATCAGAGGCAGCAAAATGAAGCACTAGCTCCTCAACCTTCTTCACCTTCATTAGAGGAATTTGTCAAACAAATGGCTGAGATGAACATACAGTACCAACAGAAAAATGATACCTCCATTCAGAGTTTAACCAACAAGATTGGTCAACTAGCTACTGCTGTGAATCAATTGCAAAATCACAATTCAGACAAGCTCCCTGCACAGACTGTGGTTAATCCTAAGAATGTGAGTGCCATCACATTGAAGTCAGGAAAACAGATTGACATAACCACTGTAGTACCTCCACCCTCATCTGTAGCTGCCTCAGTTCCTGCACCTGAGCAACCAGTTGGTAGCCGAAAATTGCATATAGATGGACCTTCTTCTAGCCCCAGTTCTGACCTGCAACAGCCTCCTATCCCTCTTCCATTCCCTCCCAAAGCAGTTCCAAGCAAAAAGATGGAAGAGGTCGATAAAGGGATTCTAGAGACCTTCAGGAAAGTTGAGGTGAACATACCTCTGCTTGATGCCATCAAGCAAATTCCCAGATATGCTAAATTCTTAAAGGAGCTGTGCACCCACAAGAGGAAGATGAAGGGCAGTGAGACAATCAACATGGGCAGAAATGTGTCTGCTTTGATAGGTAAATTTGTTCCTTACATTCTTGAGAAATGTAAGGACCCAGGTACATTATGCATACCTTGTATTATTGGCAATAATAAATTTGAGAATGCCATGCTTGATTTGGGTGCTTCAATGAATGTTATGCCTTTGTCCATTTTTAATTATTTATCTCTTGGACCTCTGCAACCTACGAGTGTGGTGATACAACTGGCAAATAGGAGTGTAGCCCACCCTACAGGTTTCATTGAGGATGTCTTAGTTCGGGTTGGTGAACTCATTTTTCTTGCTGATTTCTATGTGCTTGATATGGAGGAGGGATTCTCCCATGGATCTGTCCCAATCATTTTAGGCAGACCATTTTTGAAAACAGCCTGAACCAAGATTGATGTGTATGATGGTACATTGTCCATGGAATTTGGTGATATTATTGTCCATTTCAATATTCTGGATGCCATGAAACATCCATCTGAGTGTCATTCTGTTTTTCATGTTGAGATCATTGATGATGTTATTGATGAGTATGTTTCTGATTTTCATTCCTTACATGCTAGGAAACAATGTTTTCTTTCTGATCTGTATAATTCTTTTGCATGCACCGAATCCGAATCTGATTTTGGTATTGACATTGATCTTCATTCTAATCTTGAGTTATATTTTGAATTTAAATCTGATCATATGTCTGATGTTTTGGGTGTTGTACCTCCTATGGATATGAGTTCTTTAGAGTCAGAATGCACTAACCATGTTGCGGGAAGTATACATGAATCGACTTGCGAGGTTGAGGTACAGGCTGTGGAACCCATTCTTCTTCCCTCTCTGGTTCCTTACGTTCGACCAACACCCACTCTAGAACTAAAGACTTTACCGAGAAAACCTCAAGTACGCTTATTTGGAGGATGATGAGAAGTTTCCAGGTGATCATTTCCACCTCCCTTGATGTCTGTTCAAAAGGAGAAAGCTGTTGCATGTTCGAAAAGGCATAAGAAAGCCATCGAGCTGGACCACAGCGGACATTCCTGGTATCGGCCCATCCACATGCATGCATAGGATATTATTGGAGGATGGAGCCAAACCGGTGAGACAGACCATAGAGACGACTCAACCCCGTGATTTTGGATGTTGTGAAGAAGGAGGTGACCAAGCTTCTTCCGGTCTGGGATCATCTATACTATATCGGATAGTCGATGGGTCGAGTCCAGTCCAGGTGGTCCCTAAGAAGATAGGCCTCACTGTTGTGAAGAATGAGAGGGATGAGCTCATTCCCACCGGAATACAAAACAGTTGGAGGGTCTGTATCGACTACCGAAGGCTCAATCGAGCAACACGGAAGGATCATTTTCCACTTGCCTTTCATTGACCGGATGCTTGAGCGTCGGCGGGTAAATCTCATTACTTGCTTTCGGATGGTTTCTCCGGTTATTTTCAGATCTATATTGCTCCCGAGGATCAGGAGAAAACCACATTCACCTGCCCCTTTGGCACTTTTGCCTATAGGAGAATGCCTCTTGGCCTATGCAATGCCCCTGGTACCTTCCAGCGATGTATGCTTAGTATCTTTTCAGATTTCCTTGAAAATTGTATAGAGGTGTTTATGGATGATTTCACTGTGTATGGATCCTCGTTTGATGCATGCTTAGATAATTTGGATAGAGTGCTTAATAGATGCATTGAAACTAATCTTGTTCTGAATTTTGAAAAATGTCACTTCATGGTAGAACAGGGAATAGTTTTAAGACATATTATTTCTAGTAAGGGTATAGAAGTGGATCCTGCAAAATTCTCTGTCATTTCACAATTGCCTTACCCCTCTTGCGTGCGAGAGGTTCGATCTTTTCTTGGCCATGCAGGTTTCTACAGGCGGTTCATTAGAGACTTCAGTAAGAAGGCCTTACCACTATCCAATTTGCTTCAGAAAGATATTGAATTTGATTTTGATGACAGGTGCAAAAAGGCATTTGACTGCCTCAAGGAAGCATTGACCACCACTCCTAGCATCCAGGCACCTGACTAGACAGTCCCATTTGAGTTGATGTGTGATGCATCTAATTATGCATTGGGGGCTGTCCTAGCACAGAGAGTTGATAAGCTGCCTCGGGTAATATATTATGCTTCCAAGACTTTAGATGTTGCCCAAGCAAACTATACCACCACTGAGAAAGAGCTTCTTGCCATTGTGTTTGCTCTTGATAAATTTAGATCATATTTGCTTGATTATCGTGTTATTGTGTTCACTGACCATGCAGCTTTGAAGTACCTACTAAAGAAGGCTGATGCCCCAACAACCCATGTTGTTTTGTGAGGTGTTTGATGTTTGGGGTATCGATTTCATGGGTCCCTTCCCTGTTTCTTTTGGCTTTTATTATATTCTCCTTGTTATTGATTATGCTTCAAAATGGGTGAAAGCCAAAGCCACCAGGACTAATGATGCTCGGGTTGTTGTGGGTTTTGTTAAATCTAACATCTTTTGCAGATTTGGAGTACCCAAAGCCATTGTTAGTGATCAAGGCACCCATTTCTGTAACAGGTCCATGCAGGCCTTGCTCAAGAAGTATGGGGTTGTTCACAAAGTCTCTACACCTTACCACCCCCAAACTAATGGGCAGGCTAAAATCTCAAATAGGGAGATAAAGAGGATTTTAGAGAAGATTGTCCAGCCTAACAGAAAGGATTGGAGCAACAGACTGGAGGATGCTCTTTGGGCACATAGGAATGCTTACAAGGCACCTATAGGGATGTCTCCCTATCGAGTTGTCTTTGGTAAGCCATGCCACCTACCAGTGGAGATAGAGCACCGAGCATATTGGGCTATGAAATCATGCAACTTCTCACTTGATGAAGCTAGAGAGGAGAGGAAGCTACAAATAAATGAATTGGATGAGATCCGTTTGGAAGCTTATGAGAACTCCATGTTCTACAAAGAGAAAACTAAGAGATTTCATGATAGCTCCATAGCTAGGAAGGAGTTCTTTGTTGGTCAGCAAGTGCTATTGTACAATTCCAGATTGGGTCTCATGGGTGGTAAGTTGCGTTCAAAGTGGATTGGACCTTTTATTGTTACTAATGTTTATCCTTATGGTGCAGTTGAAATTAAAAGTGAATCCACAGAAAAGAGCTTCAAGGTTAATGGCCATCAACTGAAACCATTCCTCAGCAATCCTTCTCTAGTGGATGTAGTTGTGGAGGAGATATCCCTGATTGATCACACTTACCTTCCACCATGACTTAGGGAGTTCTCTTTTTCCTTCTCTTTACTTTTATTGCACTTGTCCAATTGGTGATTTGATTGCTTGACTTGATGTTATGCTACATTGGGACAATTTGTAGTTTAAGTGAGGGGGAGACTATTCTTTGTTTAGGATTTTTAGTTTTCTTTGTATTTCAGGTTCTTGTTTTGTGTACAGTTTGCATGTTTCTTTTGGATCTCTGGGTTTTGTTTAGGTTTCGGGCACTTTCTTCACTCTTGGGATAGGAGTTGCTTTATGCTTTTTGGATTGAAATCCCTGTTTTCTCTCGCTTGTCAAGTTGGTTACGATGTTTGAGAGGTTGAATTGAAGGTGACAATCTTACCCTTTGTGAGGAATTGAGCCACTACCTGTTCTTTCTTGAGTGTTATGCCTCTTGATTGCTTGCGCAGTAGCCTTGGCTTGACTCTGATTGATACTTCTTGATTCACATGCATGTTTGGAGATGATTAAGGCATTTTTGTTCTGATTAGCCTCTATCCAAATGAGCCTACCTTGAATTAATTCCTTTGATAGCCCCTTTGAGCCTATGTTTCCCTTTATTTCTTTTGAAGCTCATTAAAAGCCTTAAGTGAAAAACCATGATTACCTTAACCTTAGGAATTTTTGGAGCTTTGGAATTATTTTGGGAATAAGTTATTGAATAAGTTCGGAGGTGCATTTTGTATTTCATTGGATGATGTACTGGCTAGTTGGTTATCTCTGCTGTACAGTTTTTGTGTTTTCCTTTCAGTGTATTTCATGTAGTTTAAATAAAAAAAAAAGATATATTAAAAAAAAAAGAGAGAGAAAAAAAAAGGAAAGTTGTGGTTGAGGTAAAGGCAGTAGTGGAGGTTTGATATTAGAGGTTTTTGGGCATGCATCTTGTGCTTATTTTTTACTTATTCCCCATTGCTCCTCTAGTTCCTCTGGTTCACAGCTACTTATCTCATATGATATCCTCTACCTTGTCCCTACTCCCATTACAACTTGAAAAGACCTTTTGATCTTTTTGTGCATGTACGTTGGGTGTTGAGTTTAGAGGTTTGTCAAGTCTATCTGTTGTTTGCTTTTCTTGAGTATTTTGAGAGTATACAGTAGCCTAGACACATGAGAGATATAGTGCTTCTTGTGAGGTTTTGTCACTTTGATTCACCTTTTGACCTGATTGACCTCTTGCCAGGTTTTGAAATGCTTGGATGATTTCCATGAGTATCTGGTTTCTCTGACTCTTTGTGTGTTGGATGTTGTTTACTCCTTTCTTTTCCCAGGATTCGTTAAGGATTGTGTAAATTTGTTTGTGTTTTGTGTGTCTTCTTGTTCCTGCTCCTTTTTGTTATGTCACTCTCTTCGATGTCTTTGGAATTGCTCCTTGCTTTGCTTCTTGATTTTGCCCGGGAGTGCAAAAGGCTAAGTGTGGGGGAATTTGATGAGCCATTATTTTCCCGCATTTTCTTATCTTTATGTACTTATCTTAATTGGTGCATTGTGTTTAATTGTCTATTATTAGTGCATTTTCATTGATTGGGCTTTATTGGGCCATTATTCCAAATTTTGCTTAATTTAGCATTAATTGGTCTAATTTTCGTTTCTAATTATTTTTAGGTATTTTTGAAACAATTTTGAAGTATGGACATTAATATTGAGATGAAGAGAGTTTCCACATCATTTCCATGTTAGTTGTCACATCACCTGCCATGTCACTGCCACGTCACTTGCCATGTCAGCTGCTATTTCCACATCATATTAATGATTGCCACGTCAACTAGGGTTTGTTTGATGTGTAATCCCGTATGGGCCAACTTGGACCAATTCCTAGGGGACTCTAGGGTTAGGGTAGGCTGGTATTTTTAGAGGAGCAATAGGAGGAGGAGACAGGCAGCCACTGTAGTTCTGTTTCACGTTTTTTTCATGCTAGTTTTCTCTGCATTTTAATTTGGACTGCTCAAGGCTCATTAAAAGTTTGGTTCAATTTCGTTTTCTGCTGCCATGAAACCACCACACAGCCGCCTTTCATCTTCTGTAATTTATATTCAAGTTTGTTTACTCTTCTGTCATTATTTTTAAATTCTTGTTTCGATTTTAATTATGTTTCTTCTATTGTGTTTTCAACTTTCCATGGATAGCTAAATCTTTGTATTGATTTTCTGAGAAGAATGCAAGTAGATCTTTGAGGTTTTGTTCTTTAATTTCATTTTGTTTGTTCTCTTAACTCTTCATCTTCTAATCTCAGTGTTGAATTATAATCTGTTTATGCTTAATAAACCGAAACTAATATCACAGTTTGCTTAATTCTGTGTTAGAGATGAGATTATGTGATGTATGCAATGCTTAATTGTATAAGGATAATTTGGGGTTAATCTTCGCTTAGTTGGTTAATTTCATGTTGGAATAAGGGTTAAAGAAAATTTGGGATTAATCTTCGTTTAGTTGGTTAATTTCGAATTGGAACAAGGGTTAAAGCTAATTTGAGATTAATCTTCGCTTAGTTGATTAATTTCGAATTAGAATATAATTTGGGATTTATCTTCGCTTAGTTGATTAATTTCGAATTAGAATATAATTTGGGATTTATCTTCGCTTAGTTGGTTAATTTCGAATTAATTTCGTAATCTAAGATAAGTGGCACTGCATTAGAATCAGAAAATCAATTGCATTTTAATTTGTTTTTAATCTGCATTTTTATAATCTGCTTTTGTTCTGTTTCATCTAATATTTTAATTTTGAAAAACTCCCTTTTTTTTTACTGTTCTAAATTTAAAAATTGATAAGCTTTGATAGAAATTTGTGTTCTTTGGGAGAATACCTAGGAAAGCTTCCTAGTACTACATTTATCTTTTTTAATTATTTGACCGAGTACGACATCGATCATGGCGAGACCCCCCTCCCGGTTTGTGAGACGACCTTCTCGCCATTTTTGCAAGGCGAGACGGCCATCTCGATCTGAAAGGCGCGAATCCCTCTAAATAGTCGCGCCTTCACCCTCATTTCACAGAGTTCTTCCACTCTCTCTCTTGCAACTTCTTCAAATTCTCTTCTTAGAACCCCTCCGAAGCATTTCCGGAGTTTCTGAGAGTTTCTTTAGAAATTTTATAGCGTTTCCGAGAGTTTTTCCTACGTTGTAAAGAGTGAAGGGCTGCCAAAACGCACCCTAGTTTTCAAGAAATTAATCAAAGAGCTTGCTTCGGAGGTTTCTTCTTTCTCTCCCTCTCTTTATTGCCTTTACTTTTATATTTAAATTGCGTAATAGATACTAGGGCCATGTAGTCACTATTTTAATTCCGCAAACAAAAGCGTAAAATCGTCTTTTCATAAGTTTATTTATTAAAATATCTGGCCTATCATAGGGAACCCGAAAGGGGCGTCGTAAGGGAACTAATACTTCCCTTACACGTAACTAACTCCCTTACCTAAACTTTGGTTTTAACGACCAAAGTTAGTTTTCGAAAACTAGCGCCTTTTTACTCCTTTTTCGATGTTTCCGGTAAAAACATCGATGGCGACTCCATAAGAACCCTTCAAAATTAGTTATTGGGTTAGCCCGGTTATCGGACAATCTAAGAACGCCCTTTCGAAAACCTCGCCTCTAGGTTCAGCCCGATTATCGGACAACCTAAAGGCGTTGTAACCACACCTATAAAAACACGAAAATCAAAAAGTCGGAACCATCGCGTCGCTCCGACCGCCTCGTTTTGACGGCGGCGACAAGTGTATTTTATTTTGACAATGGTGCGTTTTGATTATTTTGACGAACTTTAAAAACGTTTGCTTAACACATGGTTATTATGAGGTTTATCCATGAATAGCAAGAAGAGAAGCAGATAGTAAGAATGACATTCTTTATGATTAATAGAGAAATATGTGCCCTAAAATGCTTGGGGGTCGAGCTAGCCCCGAGGAGTAATCTCTAATAGTCATTGGGTTTACATCCCTTAAAATTGGAAGAAGATCACCTAATGACTAAAGTTGTTCTCGACACTTGGACCCCTTTGTTTGGGAAAATCTGATTCGAGGTGCAGAGGGGAGACTTCCCTTTTCTCCGTGCAGCTTGATCCTATGTAGGGTCATGCTTCAAAGGATTGTCTTTTAAAATCTGGTGGCTCCCTTATTCCTTGAGAGTTTCTAATGAGCCCTTGGTTTGGGCGGTGTCCATATTTCCTCATCATGTGGGTCACCTTCATATTGTCGGGGAAGTCTTTTCATATTGGCAAAAGATATTCAAAGGTCCTCTTCAGCCGCATCCATTCAACGTAGGGCAGACAGCTTGCTGATCTGAATATCGTCTTTAGCTCGAACCGTGACCAGCTTGTCGCCTACCGTGAGTTTGTCTTTTTGGTGGAGCGTTGAAAGAACTGTCTTAGCGTCATGAATCCAAAGTCTACTTAATTTCCTCTTTGGATTATGTTTTTCTTTGGTCTTTTTATTTTTTCCTTTATTCTTAGGAGCGTCATCTTATAGCTCCTTGGGGGAATAGATTCTTCCACTTCTAATCCTGCCCCCAATGCTGGCTATGCTGGAGATATCCTCATTGATGGGCGATGTTTTTGGTATCTCCATGGTACAACTTTATTCTATTTGAGGCGTGAACAAATGTAACGATATTCTTGCCCCCTTTTCCTTATTAACTTGGATATCCAACGGTTGAGGCTTATTATCCTCCTTAGGTGGATCAACCGTTGGAGAGAACTTTATGACGAAAGGTTTGATCTTCATCTTATTCTGATTCATAGGAAGCACATCAATTAATCATTTCTTTTTATTATCTTCTTATTATTAAAGTGAGAATGAATGAATGCAATTTATGAATGCAATAGACGATTGAAGAGATGATGAAAATAAACAATTTTATTTATTTCATCCAAACAGTGTACAAACAATTTATGAATTTCAAAGTACATTTTTTTTAAAACTAGAAAAGCCTAAAGGAACCCATAGACGGGTTAAAATTTCTATGTATTTTCTTTTTTTTTTACTTCCCGTGCATGACATGCAAATGCCCTATCCTCTTTACATGGTATTGAAGAATGTCCTCTTTTTTCAACTGCCTACTACTAGATGCATGTTATGAGGATGAAGTTTGGTGGATGCATGTATGCAAGTGTTTGTTTTTTCTAAACTTTATCATGTTTTATTTTCTAACATGATGTATGATAGTGTTTGGGATTTTTGTATGTGGATGAGGGCATGAAGAATGTCAGCCGCTTTCTAGAATTCAAAAAGAATTTAAGATCGTTTGTTTTTATTTTGAAATGAAATGAATGATTAGTGTAGAATAGATATGCCATGAGACAATGGCTTTGGTATCCTCTTAAAGCTCACGCTTCACGGAGCACCATACCCACTTTGGTATAATGGTTCCTCCCCAATCATAGATTTGGCAAAGGTCACCATATACCTTAACACACTTGTCTCTTCCTTATGGAAGATTACAAGTGCACTTGGGCCTCTTTCGCCTTTGTCTTAGGGATATCTAATGCCCCCTAGAATGAATGTATTTATGCATGTGCTAGTACAAAAAAGGACCTTTTATGATAAAAAAAAAGGCGGAAAATATTCAAAGTAAGATAACTTTTGACTGGATGTCGAATTTGGATGCACAACATATCAAAACGAAGAGAAAAAAAGTAAAAAATAGGTGGCAAATACCCAAAGGGGATTAGTCCCAACAATTTTTCCAAAAAATGCTCCTAGACCCATTTTTGAGAGATTTATTAAGATGATGTGTATGCATACTTTCCTTATGCATTTATTTTCTCTCCTGGTTTTACCACTTATGAGATTATGTGAATATGAATGATTTGACTTTGTCATAAATCGTCTTATTGTTCTTAAATGAATACTTTAACTTTATTAAAATGAGTCTTATTGCATTTTGCTTTATATTTGTTTTATTACCTCTTTATCTCTTCTGTAGGTCAACGTGGTTACTTAGCGTACAAAGAACCTAAAATCAGACTAGCTTAAATGAAGACTATACGAGATAAAGGTGTTTATTATGAAAAGGTTTTTGAGATTTCGTTTTTATTTTTTGTTGTTGTATGATTATGCTATGCAACAAATAGATGTACAAACAATTCACTCATCCGTAAACAGTATGATGACGTTTTTATCATGAGGTAGGGTTTTTCTGCAGAAAAGTGCATTGGCAAAGGTAGATTGTAACTGTTCTCACCAAGCTCAGGCCCCCAAGGTGCCCCCATTATAGGGTCCCCTCTATCTCCCAGTCTTCGAATCATGCACGGATCTCCCTTGAGTAGTGGTTTTCGACAATGACCTGTTGGCACTAAGGCCATTACCACAGTCGGTCGTACCTGCCACCCACTCCCTATGTGTACTCTCTCTTGCCCCCGGGTATAGAGGGACTGTTGTGTGCAAGAGTTTCTGTACAGTTGTTTATTTCAAAAAATTGCATAAAATAAACATACAACAGTTATTGAAGTCAAACAGTAAAGCATGTTATAAAGCAAGGAAGGGTAAAAGCTTAATTTCAAGTTTTCATTTATTAAACTAGTCCATCAATAAATGGGATCAACTCTCGAGCTTCCCTAGCAGAGCCGCCATCTGTCGCCGCCATCAAAAGATGCGGTCGGAGCGACGCGATGGTTTTGATGACTCGCATTTGTTTTGAAAATGTCGGCATCACTCTTAGGATGTCCAATAACTGAACTACCCTAAGAATGAGGTTTTCATAAAGGGTTCTGGAGTCGCCACCAATATTTTTACCAAAAACATTGGAAAAGGAAAAAGAAGGCGTTGGTTTAAAGAAAAACCAACTTTGGCCATTATACCCAGAGTTGGGTAAGGGAGTTAGTTACGCGTGGGGAAGGTATTAACACCCCCATAGCGCTCCTTTCGGGTTCCCTATGATGGACTAATTCATAAAATACAGACTAAGAGAAATTATGCTTCTATCCTATTTATTTATCTACTTTGTGGAAATTTAAATATTTACATGGCCCTAGTATCTAATGCATACAAGGAAAGCAGTAAAAGAAAACAGTAAAAGAGAAGAGATATGAAGAAGAACCTCCGAAGCGAGCTTTCATAAATGTTGAACTTGAGGACGCTTTTTGGTAGTCCCTGCACTCTACAGAGACACTCCTCCCTTGATCAAAAATAAAAGTATCACCCTATCGAGGGTCGGATGTCTCAAAAGAAGACATCCTTAATCGATTTCTACCTTAACAGAAATCGGAAAGCTCACTCGAACCCTGAAAAAAAATGCTTAGAGTCACTCTAAAGTGCCAAAAAGGCTTCCTAAAGAGTGGTAGGAGTGAATGGTGTGTGAAATGAGGGAGGGGGAGGCTCCTATTTATAGGAATTCGCGCCAGGCAGGCCGGGACGGCCGTCTGGGCATCTGACAGGCGAGACGGCCGTTTGAAAAACAAGACGGTCGTCTCGTTCTTAAGAGAAGGCGAGATGGCCGTATGGGAAAATGAGACGGCCGTATGGGAAAATGAGACGGTCATCTCAACCTTTAGGAAGGCGAGACGGCCGTCTGGCCAAACGAGACGGTGTTCTCGACCTTCAGGGAAGGCAAGACGGCCGTCTGGCCAAACGGGACGGTAGTCTCGGGTCTCGTGTCAGATTTTCGTATTTTTTCTATACAGAAAGCCCTCCTATCTTTACATGGAGCCTAGTGAACATGCCTAGGGGCCTAAAAAGCCTTGTCCATCTTCGAATGGATGATTTTCTGGTCTTTCTTGTAGGTCGGGCAAGATTTGGGGTCTACAGTTCACTTTACATAGACGACCGGCCATGCTTACTTTTGGCCATGGACGGTCGTCCACTAAGTCCAGATGATTGTCCACTTTTGTGCGATTCTCTATAAATAGGAGCCCCATTTCTTGTTTTTCACTCACTATTCACTTCTACCACTTTCTAAGAAGCCTTTTGGCACTTTAGAGTGACACTGAGCATTATTCTGGGGTTCGAGTGAGTTTTCCGATTTCCATTAAGGTAGAAATCGATTAAGGAGGTCTCTCTTTGAGACATTCGGCCCTCGGTAGAGTGAAATTTTCTCTTTTGTGGGAGAGGAGCGTGCTTGTAGAGTGCGGGACAGCCAAAAAGCGTCGTCAAGTCTTGAAGTGTTAATAGAAAGCCCACTTCGGAGGTTCCTTCTCTATTCTCTCTCTTTTGCTACTTTCTTTTACTGCTTTCCTTGTAAGCATTAGATACTAGGACCATATAGATATTTAAATTCTTCCAGTAGATAAATACATAAGGTAAAAGCATAGTTTCTTCTAGTTTTTATTACGAAATAGTCCATCATAGGGAACTCGAAAGGGGCATTGTGGGTACTAACACCTTCCCCACACGTAACTAACTCCCTTACCCGACTCTAGTTGTAATGGCCAAAGTTGGTTTTTTTCTAAACACCAATACCTTCTTCTTTTTTTTCTTTTTCAATGTTTATGGTAAAAACATCGGTGGCAACTCCATAGAACCGTTTACAAAAACCTCGCCTCTAGGATCAACCCAGTTATCGGACAACCTAAAGGCGTTGAACATCTTTTAGAAAATGTGATTCATTCTAAACCATCGCGTTGCTCCGACCGCCACTTTTGACAGCAGCGACACTTAGCAAGGGGACATTTGAGGATAGCAAAGTTGTGGCCAATTTATTTTGTGAATGAGTACAAATTTCACACAACAACATGGGGTAAAGGCAAAATAACATATAATAGTGGAGTATGTTGTTGAAACATACAAGGACTTGATGTTGAACTTACATGGACATGAAGCTTGTTGATTTTGATGATGATTCAAGAACAAAGAACTTAGAGAGTTGAAGATTTATATTCTTGTGTAATAACTTTGTTTTGATGAGTTTGAGTCTGTAATATTAGAGTCTAAGATAGCCAGTACATAGTCTACTCTTTAGAAGCTTCAAAAACTCATTTTTATCAAAAACTCACGGGTTTAATCGATTAAAAGGCCAAATAATCCATTATTACAGAGAGAAAAACCATTTTCTGTATCAGCTCTCTGTAATAATCGATTAACACTCCTGTTAATTGATTAACAGGCCTGTTAATCGATTAACAGGGCAAATAATCGATTAAAATAGTGTGTTGTGGGTTCCTATTGATTTTGGCTCTGTAATAATCGATTAACACTTGAGATAATCGATTATTTAAGTTAGATTTGCATTTTGAACTTCAAATTAAACCTATTTTCGAAACCCCTAGTCCCAATACACCAAGTTTCAAAAATCCCCAATTCCCAAACCCTAATTCATCTACTTAAGGTTCTCTAAGGCTCTCAGAAAATTGAACAACCTTTTTCAAACAAAAGTTGAGAGTTGTGACTGCCAGAGAACTGTTTGTTGGAGGAAAAATGGGCTTTTGGAACCTAGTGTGGGCTAGAAGCGATAAGAATCACTAAGTGGAGTTCTTGGTGGATTGTGTGTTGTGTCGTCTCTAGGGAAAGTTGTTCTTCATCTCTTGTGTGATTCAAGAGAGGTGTTTTCGTTACCTTATCTTTTCATTTGTAATCTGCTTGTATAACTTTGCTTATAGTGATAATGTTAATCCTCTGTTTGAGTGATTAACAACTGGACGTAGGGTCTTTTGATCCGAACCAGTATAAATCTTCTGTGTAAGACTCTATCCTTATTCTATTTACGTTTACACAACATTTTAATCGGTAAAATTTGGGGAAAATTTTTAAAACCTAATTTTTGTTAAGAAACCAATTCACCCCCCCTCTTGGTTTTTGTCCGTTCACGCAAACATTCCGCTGCGCGATTCTAACTTATGTGTTAGTGGAATTGGACATGGTGAAACATTAAGTGATTATTATGGTGTTCTTGTAGAGATATTAGAATTGGAATGGCCAAGTCAATCACAAAAAAAGTTAGTTTCATTTTATTGTGATTGGTTTGATCCTTCAAATCATGGGACAAGAACACATAAGCAATATAAGATTGTAGAGGTAAGAAAAAGAAGAAAATACAAAAAATTTGATCCTTTTATTTTTTTTAAAAGGTACAACTCAAGTATACTACTCATCTTTTCCTGGGCGTTAGTTATCAAAACAAAACCAACGGCGACTGAAGGATAAGGTTGATTTGTTGTTAGTTATCAAAACAAAACCAAGGGGAGTTGTTGATGATAGGCATACTTGAAGAAGAAGAAGAAGAAGAAGAAGAAGAAGAAGAAGAAGAAGAAGAAGAAGAAGAAGAAGAAGAAGAAGAAGAAGAAGAAGAAGAAGAAGAAGAAGAAGAAGAAGAAGAAGAAGAAGAAGAAGAAGAAGAAGAAGAAGAAGAAGAAGAAGAAGAAGAAGAAGAAGAAGAAGAAGAAGAAGAAGAAGAAGAAGAAGAAGAAGAAGAAGAAGAAGAAGAAGAAGAAGAAGAAGAAGAAGATGAAGAAGAAGAAGATGAAGAAGAAGAAGAAGAAGAAGAAGAAGAAGAAGAAGAAGATGAAGAAGATGAAGAAGAAGAAGAAGAAGAAGAAGAAGAAGAAGAAGAAGAAGAAGAAGAAGAAGAAGAAGAAGAAGATGAAGATGAAGAAGATGATGAAGAAGATGAAGATGAAGAAGATGAAGATGAAGAAGATGATGAAGAAGATGAAGATGAAGAAGAAGATGAAGAAGAAGAAGATGAAGAAGATGAAGATGAAGAAGAAGAAGATGAAGAAGAAGAAGATGAAGATGAAGAAGAAGAAGGTGAAGAAGAAGATGATGAAGATGAAGATGAAGAAGATGAAGATGATGAAGAAGAAGATGATGAAGAAGAAGAAGATGATGAAGAAGAAGAAGAAGAAGAAGAAGATGAAGATGAAGAAGATGATGAAGAAGATGAAGATGAAGAAGATGAAGATGAAGAAGATGATGAAGAAGATGAAGATGAAGAAGATGATGATGAAGAAGATGATGAAGAAGATGAAGATGAAGAAGAAGATGAAGAAGAAGAAGATGAAGAAGAAGAAGATGAAGAAGAAGAAGATGAAGAAGAAGAAGATGAAGATGATGAAGATGAAAAAGATGAAGAAGATTAAGAAGAAGAAGATTAAGAAGAAGAAGAAGAAGATGAAGAAGATTAAGAAGAAGAAGATTAAGAAGAAGATTAAGAGTACATGATAATGTTATTTTATTATTACATTGTGGTATTGTTGACAATATTATTTACCTTTTAAGATTATAAATGTGATATGATTTTCTTTATGTGTCAAAAAATATATTTTCTGATTTTTATTATGATACTTAAAAATTAGATGTCTGATTCTAAAAGAGCAATGCAACCCACTAAAAGGATGAGAGGAAAAAAAATGCACAAACTCATATACCATTTATACTACCATCAACCAACCTTGAAGCTTATTCTAAGCAAATAACTCGGTCTCTACCTTCATTTTGATCACCATTTCGACCTCCATTTCCACATCTATCTCAAACTCCACCTTCATCTCAACCTCCATCTCCACCTTCACTTTCACATCTATATCAACCTCCATCTCCACCTCCTTCTTCATCTCAACCTCCACCTTGTTCACCTCGACCTTCACCTTCACATCTATCTCAACTTCCACCTCCTCTTTAATGTCAATAACTCCTAGAAATGTTGATCAAAGATAAAAAGAATCAATTGGTGTTAATCTAATTGGGATCCACTTTAGTCGCACTATCCTGAAGCCATTCATAAAGTTGGAATAGTATAGTATGTATTATGTAGGAAAGAGACGATGTTTGTTTTCAATGAGGATGACCATGATATTTTGGTTCATACTCAATTGGCACTGAAAAGTAAAAATAAAGAAACCAATATATTAAGTTTATATAAAACTGCTATTTCATTTCTTTATTTTGAAAGAATGATAAAATATTTTAAAAGATTGAACATTTTTCATTTACTTTTTTTATTTATATATTTTCACTAAGTACCTTTTCATTTGCAGGAGAAATTTGAATAAAAGAAAAATGAGTTATTATCTCTTAGTTTTGGGGAGGATGCAATTGATGGTGAACAATCCATGAGCCAAATGCCATCAGATTTGGATATATGGATAAATTCAGCTTGGAAAAAATAAGGGAAGAATATTTGGTCTTGGATCTCTAGGCAAAATGTTAATCATATCTTCAACTAAATAGACAAATTTTGAAAATGTTGATGCTTTAAGGAGTCAAATTCAAGCCTTAAATGAATCTTTACATAGGAAAGAACAAGAAAAACAAGAGATGAGACAAGAGTTACAAAGACA
This sequence comes from Sphenostylis stenocarpa, assembly GCA_963425845.1. Classification (NCBI taxonomy): domain Eukaryota; kingdom Viridiplantae; phylum Streptophyta; class Magnoliopsida; order Fabales; family Fabaceae; genus Sphenostylis; species Sphenostylis stenocarpa. Next base: position 34,238,172 of record OY731400.1, on the reverse strand, counting down.
AAAAATATAAGTTAAAATGAAAAAAGAGTTGACTAAAACTAAGAATCAAATAGCGAGTCTTAATGCAACACTTAGGGTTTGTTGCATCTTCTTCCTACCCATCTTCATCATCTCAACATAGCAATGAAAATGATGATGATGAAGACAGTGATCATATTGAAGATGGTAATATTTAAAATTTTATTCTTGAGTTATTATAACACTTAACTGAATTATTGAAGATGATAATAAAATTGCAGGGAATTAAAGATATGATGTGATTTTGACAACAACAATTATTTGCTTTGATGCATTTTTTTACAAGGTTTTAAAGTTTTGAATTATCATATTATTTTGACGCTTTAATGTTTGAGTTTAGTCATTCACAGTTTTTCATTTGAATTTTAGGATTAAAGATTTGATATGATTATGATAATGACAAAAATTTGCATTACAATTATTGGTCTTTATTATTCAAATTACCTGAGAAAGATCATCGTGTAGGAAAGATCTTCCAAGTTTAACAAGGTTTAAGATATTCTTCCAAAATTTGTGCAAGTAAAAATATATTTGTAGGTAATTATAGATTTAGATTCTTAATTAATTTTGAACTCTTCTTATTGTTTGCTATAAATGAAATATAAAGTAGTCTTAAAATGAATAGTAGGAATATTACATTAATTTTAAATAGTAATATTATTTTAAAAATTTTAAATCATTTAAAAAAAGTTAAAATACATAAATTAAATCATATAATTATTTTGTTGTAATTTATTTTTTTATGATCTTTTTTATTTTATTTATTTATTTATTATTATTACTACTACTACTACTACTATTATTATTATTATTATTATTATTATTATTATTATTATTATTATTATTATTATTATTATTATTATTCCTGAATACATTATTGTTGAAGAAATTCTTTAATTATTTATAACGGTGTAGGAGTAAGATATGGAAAAAAATATATTAATAAATATCTAAAATTTAAAATTATTTTCTTAATATGATAATTTCTTGTAAATGACGGATTAACTATAGTTTGTATATGGTTGAGGATATTGTGCTCTCTACCAAGAGAACTAATCCATCCTCCATTAAAATTGGAAATTTTGGTACGTACAACCTCAATGAATTATCCATTATCCATGCCTGCAAAACGGGCTTCTAAGACTGATTTGACATTTTTCTTTTTTAGCATTCTTACGACAAAGCAATGAATGACGTGTGGTTGCAGCCAAAAAAATATGTAGTCCTCTAGCCAGACTTGATCGACACATGGTGGTCATTGGTTACTCAACCTGGAGGTTGTCCATGCTTTATTTCCACCGCTATCCATATAAATGAATCTTATATTTCAGACAATATCATGTTATCAATTATGTAGTTGTGATAATTATATTTATAAAATAGTATTTTTTTATTTTCTTTATATTTTGTCTTACAATTCGTAGGGATTATGTTGATGTAAGACTAAATAACTTTGTTTTTAGCTTAGTTTTTTAGTCCAATGAACAAACAATTATTTTTATAATCATTTAATTATGTAATAAAAATAAATATATAATAAATTTTTTTTGTCAATTTCTATATATATATATATATATATATATATATATATATTAATTTATATAAAAAAAATTTGTAAATTTTGTTCAAAAAATAACCTCATAAGAAATTATCTACGAATTTAAAATTAATAAGAAATTTCATGTAAATCTAAAATTATCAAGAAATTATTTGTAAATTTAAAATTACTTGCGAATTTGAAATTAGTAAAAATTTACATGCAAATTTAAATTGGTAAGAAATCACATGCGGATTTAAATGACAAGAAATTACATGTAAATTTTAAATTGTAAGAAATTATATGCAAATTTAAATTTGCAAAAAATTACTTACAAATTCTTTCACAAAAAATTTTGTAAGAAATTTTTGTCAATATTAAAATCCCTGGATAATTTATTATCCATGAGCAAATTACGTGCTAATAAAAATTTATCTGAAAATTCACAAGAAACTTGTTTTCCGCAAATTTTTACAAAAATTTGGTAAAAAGAATCCCATAAAAATTGAAAAATTCTAGTAAAGATATGAGTGAAGTCTGATCTCGTGCAACATCTCACATTGAAGTTTGTTGAATTATTGGCAAGCGTACTCAAAATTATAAATCGCAGATATAGTATTTCAATTAAATAAAAGTCAATCCTACGATGAATGGTTTTAATGGTAATTCTCAATTACATGCTTACTAAGTGGATTAAAACAAAAGGGGTTTTGCATAAAGAGTTGAATTGAAATTAAATGATAAGTAACTGTAAATTGTTTAGAAAAGATCAATTAAAGGTACCTAGGATTGGTTTCCTTCCTTTTCCCTCTTTTGCAATGGATATATCCAATTAAGATCATCAATTCACCTAACAATGTTGATGTCACCTACTCAAATCATCCATGTTGATTCCTCACACATGAAATTCAAAAGAAAACCTAATAAATGTTGATTTCGCACACAATTAAGAGATTTTCCAGTATTAGGTTTAGGGTGTTAAGCAATTGATACACTCATTTCATTCCTAGCAATTAACGTAACAAATATTCTATCTAGGGTTCAAGATATATTTTTCAATCATATCCCAAACATCAAGAATAAACATTCAAAAGCATAAAGGATAAGAATAACAACATGAAAAACATAGATTAATATCTCAAAATATCACCAAGATACAAAAAAGTTCAAAGGAAGTGCACCCAATCCCAAGAGAATGAAGTTAGCCACTCATGGTGGCCATTACAATGCTCCAATTGAGGAAGAAGTGAAGAATTGATGAAGATTGGACAAAACCCTAATAGTAGTCGCGTCTCTTCTCCCAAATTTTTTTTTTCTAAAAAACACATCTTATCTTTTTATAGGATAATTTGGGTATCGCGTCTTTCGCGCAAGCGAAAACGTTCGCTCAAGCGAAAGTTCAATATTTTCGTTCAAGCGAAAAAGTGCTTGCTTGAGCGAGTGAGTTCTAGAAAATTTTAACTAATTTTCGCTCAAGCGAAAATAATGGCGCTTGAGCGAAGGACTTCTAGAGAGTTTTAACTAGTTTTCGCTCAAGTGAGAGTCTATCTCGCTCGAACGACTTCCATGTTGAAAATCTTCTTCCTCCTTTCAGTTTTTGCTTCGTTTATGTTGACAATTATGCTCCTTGCTCTTGTATCAAGGTATTCTCAAATTCATCCTACATTGGGAGAAAAATATATTAGAATTGACATAAGTTAAGTGATTTCAAAACAATTAAAAGCATAATTATATCAACTTTTTATCATTTAACAACTCCCTCCAACCTAGAATCTTGTTTGTCCCAAGCAAAGTAATTTTTCCAAAACAAAATCATCACCTATTATCACTTTCTCTTCCAGAACCACAACATAAAAATATTTTTTCTTCTAGATGCGATGCTCACAACTCCAAATGAAAATAGGATACATAAGCATTAAAGTTACAGAAACTAACAAAGGAATATTAATCATCAATTATCCTTAGAGAAGCATGATCTCTCACATAAAATGATATATAATCATCTCTAACTCTCACGGGTAAGTGTTTATCTCATTCAATCACTTCATTTAGACAATCCAATATTGATAATCATCTTCAAGAAACAACATTTGCTAAGCAAGACTTAAATCAAAAGGTCTTTTGAGGCTTGTAATGGGGCTGGGCTAAGAAAGAATTCATTTGTTTTTCTAGGATATACAAAGTATTTGAGAAATTCAAATCATATGAATGATTCTTGTTTAACATTTCCTTAAGTCGGGTCTCAGACTTCATGCTTTTGCTCCAACATTAAGATAGTGAATTAACAATCTCACCAGTTATCATTCACACCACTTTGAATTTCTTTTTCCTTTCCTCATGCTTTGCATTTATCATTTCGATTTAGCCTCAATATTTATGCTTTTATTTTCCCTTCTTCTCAACCTTTTTTTTTTTAAATAAGCATACCCAACAATACCCGTAGGAAAACAATAGCAATACCCAATAATACCCGTAGGAAAATTGATAACATTCATAATCATTTCATTTCTCAAATATAGGAAGGTGGATAAATATTGTTTAGGCTCAGGGGTTCTGTGTAAGAAACAATCTTATTTTTGGCTCAAATTGGGTTCAAATAGATGTCCTATAATTAATGCAAGGTTGGCTATTTAGCTCTGGGTTATCTACTTTCACTACACAAGAAAAAAATGTCTTTATATCATTTTCAAGTCTCGCTAACATGCAATCACATCAAAGAATCAATCAATACCAGTTATCATCATAAAGTGTTGACTCTCAATTTATCTGTTTTTGGTTCACTCCTCTCTTGGGTTTTAGCTAGCTTCTCCAATTCAGTTAATTCTTAGTTCTCCTCGTCAATTCCTTTTTCACTATCATACTCATCATCACAAAGTCACTTATTATTGGAAACAATCAAAATGATTTTTTTCAAGTTCTAGATTTGAATTAAACAATAAGCAATAATTTCATAAATGGCTCCAATAAAATTTGTATGGACAATAAATAAATTTAATCATATCACATTAAGAATATTAAACAAATTAAAGTTCTAAATATCAATTCAAAATATCACTAACAAACCAAATTAACAAAATAAAAGACTTAAAAACATCAAACTAACAAAATAAACAACTTAACACACAAAAAGGAAAAACTTAAATTAAATTGTTGCCTCCCTTTTATTCTTCTTCACTTGTTGATTCTCCTTGTGATGTTTCCTCCTCCTCCTCTTGTGCTTTAGTTGCACCTTCACCCCCTCCCTGAAAATTTAGACTATCCCCAAGCCATTGAAGTAAGGCATCAAATTCTTGTGGAGATGTCCACTGCATACCAAGAGCAATTTGCAAAGACAAGTTATAAAAATTTGTATTAATGTTACATTGACCCATGTGGGTTGCTGACTATTGCAATGTTAAGTGCTCCATATATTGCACCATTCTTTGAAAATCTTGTTGTTGCTGAGGTGGTGGAGGTGGTTGTCAGGCTTGGCGTGGTTGGGGTGTTGTTGTGGCACTAGTTGTGCTGCTTCCTCTACAGGATTAACACCGTTGCGCTCTATGAATCTTCTATTGATGAGTGGGCGAATGTTCATCTAAGGATTGACATCCACCCCATGTGCTGCACAGAGAGTTGTGATGATGGCAGGAAATCCAAGAGCCTTGGCTTGCTCTGTTCGTCGCCCACTTTCTAACACTACAAACTGATATATTTCTTCGGAGATTATAGCGGCGACATCTATCATGATTTCCTCAAGAATGCACTTAATAATGTGGCATCTTGGCATGTTTAGATCTGAACTATGCTTGATGGGAACTATATTAGCCAGCAGGAATGAAGTCCAGATCTATGTCAAGGTAGTCATGTTGGCCCTTAATATCCTTAATGCCTTGACAGCATGATTTGCTTCAAATGTTCTCCCAGGTATACACAGGGGCCCTTAATGTGTCAACATCTCCAAATCTTGTTGTAGATAACCGCCTATTGTTCCAGATGGTTTGGTAAGTGCAAATGTGACCTTCTTCCAAGAAGAGAGGGTTGCCCAAAAGATTATTGATCGCATCTCGATCATAATGAACCCAACAGCCCCTCACTTTCGAATGTGACTAGAATGACTCTCCTTCTACTAGTCAAGCATTGGCATAGAACTCCTTAACTATTTCAGGGTCATACTTTGGCATTGGGAGCGCCAGTTATCTCCAATTCCTCCGCGTGATCTCATTATTAAATTTGGGAAATTCTCCTTCATTTAGCTCCACTCTCCTTTCAGGAATGAAGGTTCAGTTGCTTAATCTCTAAAATCTTTTCTACCTCTCGGCATCCCTAAATCTGCTTCTATCTACCTAGCTGTCTTCGGGCTCATTTCTGGGTCTCTTCCCAGCAGCTCTGGATGATGAAGCACCATGTGATTCTCTTCTTGGACCCATCTATAAACATCATGATTATGCACTATAGTTTATTTCAGAGGTTCATTTGCAATAGAACAAACTATGATTCATACTTAGACATTTCATCAAACAGTTGGTGTGAACCTACTTTTGGAACTCTTATGACTCAAATATTTAGCATGTCCACTTTCCCAAATAAACATTTAAGCAACCCATGAGGAAATACAAACTTTATATCACATAAAAACTAAGGGAATCATTTTGAGGCATTTTATCAAACAGTTGTTGCGCAGCAAAAATTCCAACCCTTAAATATGCATTTTAACCATTCAATCCAGCCACAAACACAAATCCAATCTCAATAACATTTAGAAGTACCAAGAAAAGTTTCAAACCTTACCTTAATTGCAGAAAACACAAAAGCACAATGCAAGGATGATGAACAGTGCGAAAAGTGAGAAATTGGACTTTTTGATCGGTGAAATCTGGGAAAAATAATGCAGACTACTTAAAATGGGTTAAGAGAGGGTGAAATTTGTTTAATTGAAGCTTTAATTAGAGAGAAAATGGTTGGAGAGAAGTGGGTTCTCGAAATAGGTTTTGGGGAAACTAAAAAACTGACCCAGCTCACGTTTTTAAATTCAAAGAAAGGGTACTTTCGTTTAAACGAAAACTAGTTCAACTAAGATTCGCTCGAGCGAACAAAATAGAGTGAAACAACATAAATTTGCTTGAGCAAAAAATCTGTCGCTTGAGCGAAATTTTTCGTTTGAGCGAAGACAAAATAGAGAGAAAAAACGTAAATTTGCTTGAGCGAATAGTCTGTCGTTTGAGCGAATTTCAGTTAATTTTGACTGTTAACATGATGCTCAAATGCAATTCAATGAAAAATTAGCAACCTAAAAATTTTTTCACATAAATCTAGTTCAGCATTGTTCAAATTTGTTCATACTCAATTGATAATGGAATAAAAATTTAAATTTCAAAAAGAAAATAAAACAAGTGTAAAACACTGGGTTGCCTCCCAGGAACGCTTGTTTAACGCCTTCAGCTTGATGCTTGTTTGCTTTATGGTTCTCCTAGATATGCTTTAATTCTTTGCCCATTAACTGTCCATATCCTTCCTATTGCTGGATCTTCCAATTCCACAGCACCATAAGGTTTAACAGATCTTATCACGAATGGCCCTGACCATTTGGATTTTAGTTTCCTAGGGAAAAGCCTTAACCTTGAATTAAATAACAACATAGACTGGCCTGGATAAAAATCTCTTTTCAAAATTTTCTTATCATGATATGCCTTAACTTTCTTCTTGTATAACTTGGAAGATTCATATGCATTAAGTTTCATTTCTTCTAATCCATGCATCTGAATTTTTCTTTTCTCTGTTGAAGCTTTTGGATCAAAATTTAGAAATTTTAAAGCCCAATACGTTTTATGCTCCATTTCCACTAGGAGATGACACGACTTACCATAGACAAGTGTCGCCGCCGTCAGTTCCGACGTCCAGGGACATCTCGAACGTTTATGCGAGCGGTTGCGGAAAGATGGTTTAGACTCGCGTTTTTTGTTAAAAGTGTGTTCATTGCTTCCGAGGTGCTCAACAACTGAACTATCCTCTAATAAAAGCAAGGTTTTCGAAAAGGGTTCTTTGGAGTCGCCACCAATGTTTTGACCATAAACATTGGAAAAGGATAAAAAGGCATTGATTTTATTAAAAACCAAACTTGGCCATTATAACCAGAGTTAGGTAAGGGAGTTAGTTACGTGCGGGGAAGGTGTTAGCACCCCACAACGCCCCTTTCGGGTTCCATATGACGGATTAATTCATTTGAGTAAAGATTACGAGAAATTACGCGATTACCCTATTTTATTGCATAATGTTAAAAATGGCTATCTACATGATTTTAGTTAACATTACATACAGAAAGCAATAAATAAAGCAGTAAAGGAGAAGAGAATTGAACAGAACCTCCGTAGCAAGCTTTATATTGCAAATCTTTGATCGCAAGGATGCGTTTTGGCAATCCTTCACTCTACAAAGACTATCCTCTCCAAATACAAGATCGACTCGACTCGATTTTACAGAAGAATCGAATGCTGGAATATGATTCCTTAACTGATTGTTACCTTATCAAGGCAATCAGAAAGTTCATTCGAAGAGGGAAGAGGATAGACAAGTACTAGGAGTTGTCTGGAGTGTGGAAAATGAGCAAATGAGCCTCCTATTTATAGTTTTCGCTGCCTGGCACATTTGGGACAGCCGTCTAGGCCGGGACGGCCGTCTGGGTTGGGACGGTCGTCCCAAATGCATCTTTTACACATGCTGGGACCCCCTGGAAGGGTGGGACGGCCGTCTAGGTTGAGACGGCCGTCTCGACTGTCCTAGGTTGTTTGGGACGGATGTCCCAACTCTGGGACGGTGGTCTAGACCTGTTTTGTCCAGTTTTTGTGTTCTAGGACCCCGGGAAGCTTTCCTTACTTTTTTCGGACGTTGGTTGATGCCAATAGGTGTCCGTTGAAGCTTGATCTTCATGTAGGAAGTCTTTTTAGCCCTCATTAAGATGTCGGGCGAGCTTTTATCGTCGTGTAGGAAGTCTCTTTGGCCTTTGTCGAGAAATTGGATGAACTCCGTGTGGTTGTGGGAGGTCTTCTTAGTGTTTATTGATTAGCTGGGCGATCTTTATCTTCGTTTGAAGTTTCCCTAGCTTTTATTGAGAGGCCGGGCAAAATTAGGGGTCTACAGCTGCCCCCCCTTCACCTGCCTAACTAATTTGTTGGTTTTAATATACCGCCAAGATTAGTTGGCAGGGGAAGGAGTTAACCCTTTTACCCGGTTATCCTTCGGATGCTGCTCTTTTGCTGATCCTCCGGATGATAAATATTTTATGATGTTGTCTTCAGGATGCTTCCTTGCTGGGGAGGCTGATCCTTCAGTCGATATGTGTGAAGCTTCAGGATGCTCCTTTGATACGGTAGCTGACCCTTCGGCTAGTGAATGAAGATTTTTCCCTTAGGGTGCTCCTTTGATGCGGTAGCTGACCCCTCGGATAATGAATGTGAACCTCCAGGATGCTCCTTTGATGCGGTAGCTGATCCTGTGGTTGATGAGTATGAATTTTGTAGTTTTGGGATGCTCCTTCGATGCAGTAGCTGACCCCGTAGCTGACAAGTGTGAAGCCTTAGGATGCTCCTTCGGAGAGGTGGCCGATCCTTCGGTTTGCAGGATGCTCCTTTGATGAGGTGGCTGATCCTTCGGTCTGCAGGATGCCTTTGGAGAGGTAGCCGATCCTTCGATCTGCAGGATGCTCCTTCGGTGAGGTAGCCGATCCTTCTGTTTGTAGGATGCTCCTTTGGAGAGGTAGCCGATCCGTTGATTTGCAGGATGCTCCTTCGGTGAGGTAGCCGATCCTTTGGTCTGCAGGATGCTCCTTCGGTGAGGTAGTCGATCCTTCTGTTTGTAGGATGCTCCTTTGGAGAGGTAGCCGATCCGTTGATTTGCAGGATGCTCCTTCAGTGAGGTAGCCGATCCTTTGGTCTGCAGGATGCTCCTTCGGTGAGGTAGCCGATCCTTCGGTGTGCAGGATGCTCCTTTGGTGAGGAAGTTGATCCTTCGGTTTGTAGGATGCTCCTTCGATGAGGTAGCCAATCCTTTGATTTGCAGGATGCTCCTTTGGAGAGGTAGCCGATCCTTTGGTTTGTAAGATGCTCCTTCGGTGAGGTAGCCGATCCTTTGATTTGCAGGATGCTCCTTTGGTGAGAAAGCCGATCCTTCGGTTTGCAGGATGCTCCTTTGGAGAGGTAGCCGATCCTTCGGTGTGCAGGATGCTCCTTTGGTGAGGAAGCCGATCCTTCGGTTTGCAGGATGCTCCTTTGGTGAGGAAGCCGATCCTTCGGTTTGCAGGATGGTTTTGATAGGTACCAACCCCTATCTGGTTTGATGAGAATGAACCCTCATCTGATCCAAACCTTCTTTTGTAAGGCTCTTGTGAGTACAAACCCCCACCCGGTTCGAGTCTGTATTTGCTAGATTTTTGTGGGTACTTCCCCCCACTATGTTTGAGTTTGCGTTTGCGAGCCCCGTTTTGCAAGGCTCTTAGGATTCTCTTTTTGGCAGTCAATCTTTTGATGAGTACAAACCCTCATCCGGTTTTTGGAGATGTGTTGGCGGCTTATTGTCTCTGATCATGCGCCTATTCCATGGGGAGTGATTGATTTTTTTCTTGACTTTTCTTTTTTAGTCATCCGGTTTTACCGAGGATTTTTTGTTTTGGCTTTTCTTGTTTAGCCATCCGGCTTTGCCGGGGATTCTTTATTTTTGGCTTTTCTTTCAGCCATCCGGTTTTTGGTCGGGAATTCTTTGTTTTGGCTTTTTAGCCATCCGGTCTTGGCCGGGGATTCTTGCAGATTGCCTCTTTTAGGCAGGGATCCATTGGGGATTTGTTGATTTTTGTTGATTGTGCCTCTTGATTAGGCGGATGCTTCACTAGTGGTGAAGACTTCATACTTTGTTGTTTTTCGCCTCTGAATAGGCTGATGTTCTACTTGAGGATATTTGCTCTTGATAATACCTCTGAGTAGGTGGATGCTTTTTGAAAGCTTTGTGCTTGTATTACCTCTTATAGGTTGATTTCCCATTTCTTGGGGATATCAGCTTTTTCCTTGCCTTAGGCAGAGGCTCTTCTTGGGAGTGAAGGCTTTGCCTTTCACTAGCGATATTCATATTGGGTGTTATAGGCGATTAACTCCCTGAGGATATGAATTTGTATTTTGCCTTTTGCTGGTAGGCCCGCTGGGGATTTTTCTTTTTGGTGATCCACCAGGGATTTGGTTGTTTCCTGGGGATCTATTTTGAATTGCCCCCTAGGGAGGGATGGAGTTTTTCACTCCTTATTGGATGCTTTTGTTTTGAGCTGGCTTTGCCTATGCTCTTATTCCTGCTGGGGAATGGGTTTTTACATATGTGCGCCTTTTATGCACATTGACTTTTTCTTTGGATGAAAAGATATCTTTTTTCTCTTTTCTTTTTGGTGATCCCTGGGGAATTTTTTCCTTTTCTTGGGGGATCTAATCCTTGTTTTGATTTTTATGATGGAGTCTTGGCTCTAACTTTTGTGAGGCTCTTTATTGAGCGGAATGAAGAGTTTTTCTTCTTTTTCTTTTTTGGGATTCACCGAGGAGTCTGTCAGTTCCCTGGGGATCCAATTTTGATGATGGAGTCTTGGCTCCTGGCTTTGAGAAACTTTTATTTGAGCTGGATGAAGAGATTTTTCTTCTTTTTGTCTTTTTGTAGACTTTTCTTGATATACTCTTCTTGGAGATTTTTTATTTGGCCTTTTTCGTTGTGGCCTTTATTGGGGAATGAAAGTTTTTCTTTTCTTTCTTTTTGTTGCCCCCTGGTTATATGGAGGATTTGTCTCCGTATTTTCTTTGATGGACTCTTGTGTAGTCCTTATTCTCCTTTGGGGAATGAAGCGGAGATTCTGGATAAGTGTGCTTGATGACTCATGTGGTGATGCCGCTGAGTCGTGAGGTAATTTTTTTGGTTTGCCTCTGGAGTAGGCAAGGATACGCTTGGGGATGATCAAGCCTTTCCGTTGGCTTTTTCTATGTTGATGACTTCATTTTCCTTAGATGGAAGGATTGTGGTCGGATCTTTAAATGACTATGGTTGACGACTCATGTGATGATGATGCTGAGTCGTGGAGTAAGTTTTGTTTTGCCTCTGGAGTAGACAAGGATCCGCTTGGGGATCATCGAGCCTTTCCGTTGGCTTTTTTTTTGTACCTTCTTTTATTGGTGTAGAAGGTTGGAGCTAGTTTTCTTGAAGCTCTTTATTCTGCTGAAATGGTTTTTGATTTCATCTTTCACGATTCTGATTTTCATTTAGAGGCTGGATTTTGGCGCCTTCTATTTTCAATCACAAGCATGGAGACTATCCTCCTTATATGCATGTTTATTATTCTTGTTTGAAGAAAATTATTTTTTCTTGATTTTGACAAAGTCGTATTATGCAACTACTTTGTGTGTAGATGTCCTAAATGCAATCTATTGTTTATTTATTTTTGATGCATTTAGAAAGTAATTGGCCTTCTCCCGTTGGCTTCTCATGAATACGCCGATGGGATCCTCCTTTATGACCATGATGGTGGGCTCTTCTTTTGTTCATCTTTTGGTTTTAGCCCTATCTTTTGCCTAGACCGCCCTTTGCGGGTTTTCGATCTAGCTGACTGCCTTAATTTTTGCCTAGAATATCTTAGGGGGCTTTTATTCTTTCATTATTTTTATGCTTCCTCTTTTTAGATGCATGCTTGATCTTTGATCAAAGGTCTTTGTGCATATTTATGATTTATCAATAAAGAGGCATTTCCATAATATTTGGTCAAGAGAAAGGAAATGAAAGGGAATTTTATTGATAAATAAGCAAAAGTTTATTTCTTTTATAGAAGGATTTCAAAAGGTATTTAGAAGAATGGGTGGTCAGGGTTGGCTATACTGTATAGGCTTAAACAGTCATGTCCATGATATCTGCCCCCTGGTTCTCCTAATTGCTTCAGTTGAGATGCCTGAGCTCAGAGTGAAGACTATGCAGACTGCTTGCTTCTAGAAGAATGTTACTTTAGCTGCCTTTCGGTTTTCGACTGAGGTAACCATTGCTCTTAGTTAGTTTTTTTTTTTTATTACCTCTACTTTTTGCCTAGGACGTATCCTAGCGAGGGATATAAACCCTATCTTTTGCCCAGGGATGCCCTTTGCGGGTTTTCATTCCTGACGGGTCTTGAGCAATGTCTTCAAGCATAATACTTCTTCACCGTACCGGAGTTGATTAGGTGTCGAAGTTCTTTTCCATCCATATTGGCGAGGATAAGAGCCCCTCCCGAGAAAGCTATCGGCTTTGATCCCGTTCAGCTTCTATTAATTTTACTTCCATCATCATGTGCTTTTAGCTGTACCGATTTGCCGTCTCGGATCTTTGTTAAAACCGAAGAGTAATCATTTTGAATATAGAGCAATTGTCATATTAATGCCCCTCTTCCTTTCCTTAGGGATTTCAATCCTTCTATTGATCACTATGTTTCCACATTTCCCAGTCAATTACTTGAATGCTTTGTAGTGAAATGGTCAAGAGAAGAGAAAGAAAAGGATTTATAACAAAGGCTTATGTTTTAGAGGGATATTTTTGTAATAAAGGTTTTTGTAAGAATGGCTAGCCAAGGTTGGTCAGTGTTTAGGCTAGTTCAAACAAACGTTTTGTTTTCATGAGGTGGCGTCTTCAACTGATTACTTTATGGTGCCTATTTATGACTAATTAATTTTCCTAGTCCGCCCTTTTGGGTTTTCGGCCTAGGATGCTGTGGTATGTCCTAACTTTTGTCTAGGTTCCCCTTTTTCATTTTTTGGGATACCTAGCGGACTTTATTTTGTCTATGACGCTTTAATTGTTTTGACGCATTTTGGAACAAAACGTTTGCGTAAACATGGTTATTTAATGGGGTATAGACATGTTTAGCAGGAAGAGAAGCAGATAGTAAGAATAGCATTCTTTTGTAATTTCAGGGAAAATGTGTGCCCTAGAGATGCTCGGGGGTCGGGCACACCCTGAGGAGTGATCTCTAATAGTAATTGGGTTTACGTCCCTTAAAATCAGAAGAAGGACATCTAATGACTAATGCTACCCTTGATGCTAATATCCCTCCTTTTCGGAAGTCTTTAAGGTGTGGAGGGGAGACTTCTCTTTTTCTTTGTACGACTTGATCTTTTGTAGGGTCGTACTTTAAAGGATTATTCTTAAAATCTGGGATGTATCCTTTGAGCTTATTTTTCCAACAGTCTTTGCATGTCCGGGGAAATGGTCCCCTCCTCACTGTCTGACTCAATCCATTCACCTTCGGCTTTTAGATCCCGCAGAGAGCTTTCAATTACAGACATGACTGTTTATATGGTCCTTATTTGGGTGTAGATTTTATTCAATTATTTTGGAATGAGAGAGAAAAGAATGAGAAGCATATGAATATTATGAAAAATGCCTCATTGTATTGATGAAAAGAGAAATATATACAGAGTCCCTTTAATCAAAAGATCTCGCGGCCACAGGTAGAGACCACGAGAGATGCATCAGAAGATTTTTTTATTTATTTATACTTTTTAATGAGGAGCCCTAATCAGCTGGTCTTCTCTACCCAGGCTTACTGTTCTGGTTGTGATAGAGGCTTGTCATCCACCTAAGGGTCGGGAGCATCGAAAGTAATCTGCCCGGCATTCAATAATTCTTGAACCCTATATTTTAAGTTGATGCAATCTTCCACGGAATGCCCAGGAGCGCTCGAGTGGTAATCACATTTTTCGTTGAGCTTGTACCAACCGGGGTAAGGTGGATCTTTCTTCTTCGGAGGGATACGTGTTAGGAGTTTGGCCTCTAACGGCTTTGGCGACGAGACTCCCATAAGAGGTTGGAATGGAGGTGAATTTCTTCTGTTGTCTGCGTGACTGCCCAGCTGGTGGCGAAGAAGGAGAAGGAGTAGCAAGGTTGATGGCATTTACGCTTCCTTCCTGCTTTTGGCCAAAAGACTTGTTGAATGATGCGTTAGAAGAGGAAGGTTGTGCAATCCTTCCGCTCTTCAGTCCTTGCTCTATTCTTTCACCAACGGTTACCACATCTGCGAAAAGGGTTGATGTGTTCCCTATCATCTTATCATAATAGGGGTCCATCAACGAATTGATGAATATGGATATGGTTTCTTTGTCGGATAGAGGAGGTTCTACTTGGGCTACTAATTCCCTCCAACGCTGAGCATATGCCTTGAAAGGTTCATCGTTTCTTTTATTCAGAGCTTGTAGATCTGACCTATCCGGAGTCAGATCGATGTTGTACTTGTAACGACGAAGGAAGGCATCTGCCAGTTGTCTCCATGTTTGGACTTGCCCTCCTTCCAGTTGCATATACCAATTTAGGGCTGACTCAGCCAGGCTCTCCTGAAAGCAATGGATCAGGAGCTTCTCGTTTTCAGCATATGCAGCCATCTTACGGCAGTACATTGTAAGATGGCTTTTGGGGCAAGTTATTCCCATGTATTTTGGGAAATCCGGAGTTTTGAATTTGTTGGGGAATTGAATGTTTTTAACGAGGCACATATCAGCCGCCTCTTTGACATCAAAGTTATGCCCCTCCATGGCTCTCAACCTCTCCTCAAGGGCAGTAATTTGTTGTTTCGATATTTCTGGCACATGAATATGTACTGCCCTTGTATCAGATTGGGCTTGCTCCCCATTAGGCTCCTTTTCCTCTTCTTGATGAGAGGCTTGTCTGCTCTGAGGACCTTCTTCGTGGAGATTCTGTTGGCGCATCATTTCTAACATTTGGGCCATTTGCTCTTTCAGCGTATTAAGCTCAGTAGTGAGCTTTCGGTTTTGCTCCTCTAGCTGTTCCATCCTTTTAGCTTTCTGAGCACGAGTGAGGACGGGCGGAAGACCAGCCACTTTCTAAATGATTTAGAGATTTTTATTATAGCTTTTTATTTTAAATGATTAGTGTGAGATAGATATGTCTTAGACAATAGCTTTGGTATCTTCTCAAAAGCCTATGTTTTAAGGGAGTACCATACCCACCTCAGTGTGCTAACTTCCCTTTTTTTTAAAGGTTGCCAACATACCTTAGCGCACTCATCTCTTCTAGGAAGGTGATAAACGCACTTGGGTCTCTTTCGCTATTGTCTAAGGATATCTAATGCATCCTAGAATAAATGTGCTTTATGCATGCACTACAAAAATATTTTTTGTGACAGCATATATTGAAAGTGGAATAACTTTTGACTGGGTTGTCCGATTTGGACGCACAACATGTCAAAACGAAGAGAAAAGGGTGAAGAACAAGGCAATAGATTCCCGAAGGGGATTTGGCCCAGTAATTTTTCCAAAAAACGCTCCTAAAACCTATTTTTTGGAGGTTTATTAAAATGATGTGCATGCTGCAATTATTTTCTCTCTTAGTTTTACCACTTATTGGATGATGTAGTATGAATGATACGAATTTGCCAAGAATCTTTTTATTATAAAAAGGAATTTGTATGGCTTTCAATCATTTTTATATTTTTTATGACCCTTTATCTCTTCTGTCGGTCAACGTGGCTACTTAGCTTACAAAGAACCTGAAACCAGACTAGCTTAACTGAAGACTGTCCGAGATAAAGGTGGTTATCTTATCACTTTTATGATTTTTAGGGTTTTTCACTATTTTTGTTTGTTGTATGATTACCCTATGCTAAAGCATCAATACAAATGCAACAAACGAATGCACACACAATTCATTCATCCACGAGCAGAGCCACGCTTATTACGAGGTGGGGTTTTCCTGCAGAAACGTGCTTGGTTTAGGTGGTTCTAAAATGTTCTCACCAAGGCCAAAGGTCCCCAAGGTGCCCCCATTATAGGGACCTCTCAATCTCTCAGTCCTCGGGTCATGCACGGAACTCCGTGGCGACATCCTTAGACCAAAGGAAGAGAGTTATCACCTTGAGTTGGTGGTTTCCGACAACGGTTGTAGCCCCGTGTGCCAACAAGCCGGTCGTATCTGCCACCCACTCCCTATAGGTATTCACTCTTGCCCCCGGGTATAGAGGGACTGTTGTGTGCAAGGGTTTTTGTGTGCAATTTATATTTTAAACAATTTACAGAAAATAATCATACAGCAATTATTAAAGCCATACAATAAAACATATGGAAGAGGATAAAGGCGTAATTTCAAATCTTTACTTAGTTTGAGTTTATCCGTCACTAAACGGGATCAACTCTCTAGCATCCCCAGTGGAGTCGCCATCTGTCGCCGCCGTCAGTTCCGACGTCCAGGGACATCTCGAACGTTTATGCGAGCGGTTGCGGAAAGATGGTTTAGACTCGCGTTTTTTGTTAAAAGTGTGTTCATTGCTTCCGAGGTGCTCAACAACTGAACTATCCTCTAATAAAAGCAAGGTTTTCGAAAAGGGTTCTTTGGAGTCGCCACCAATGTTTTGACCATAAACATTGGAAAAGGATAAAAAGGCGTTGATTTTATTAAAAACCAAACTTGGCCATTATAACCAGAGTTAGGTAAGGGAGTTAGTTACGTGTGGGGAAGGTGTTAGCACCCCACAACGCCCCTTTCGGGTTCCATATGACGGATTAATTCATTTGAGTAAAGATTATGAGAAATTATGCGATTACCCTATTTTATTGCATAATGTTAAAAATGGCTATCTACATGATTTTAGTTAACATTACATACAGAAAGCAATAAATAAAGCAGTAAAGGAGAAGAGAATTGAACAGAACCTCCGTAGCAAGCTTTATATTGCAAATCTTTGATCGCAAGGATGCGTTTTGGCAATCCTTCACTCTACAAAGACTATCCTCTCCAAATACAAGATCAACTCGACTCGATTTTACAGAAGAATCGAATGCTGGAATATGATTCCTTAACTGATTGTTACCTTATCAAGGCAATCAGAGAGTTCGTTCGAAGAGGGAAGAGGATAGACAAGTACTAGGAGTTGTCTGGAGTGTGGAAAATGAGCAAATGAGCCTCCTATTTATAGTTTTCGCTGCCTGGCACATTTGGGACGGCCGTCTGGGCCGGGACGGCCGTCTGGGTTGGGACGGCCATCCCAAATGCATCTTTTACACATGTTGGGACCCCCTGCAAGGGTGGGACGACCTTCTGGGTTGGGACGGCCGTCTCGACTGTCCTAGGTTGTTTGGGACGGTGGTCTAGATCTGTTTTGTCCAGTTTTTGTGTTCTGGGACCCCGGGAAGTTTTCCTTGCTTTTTTCGGACGTTGGTTGATGTCGATAGGTGTTCGTTGAAGCTTGATCTTCATGTAGGAAGTCTTTTTGGCCCTCATTAAGATGTCGGGCGAGCTTTTATCGTCGTGTAGGAAGTCTCTTTGGCCTTTGTCGAGAAATTGGATGAACTCCGTGTGGTTGTGGGAGGTCTTCTTAGTGTTTATTGATTAGCTGGGCGATCTTTATCTTCGTGTGAAGTTTCCCTAGCTTTTATTGAGAGGCTGGGCAAAATTAGGGGTCTACAACAAGTTGAAAGGGAGATAACCCAATGGGAGATTTATATTCAGTCCTATAAGCCCAAAGCGCATCATCTAGCTTTATTGACCAATCTTTTCTTGAAGATGAAATGTCTTTTCTAATATTCTTTTGATTTCTCTGTTTGAAACTTCTACTTGCCCATTAGTTTGTGGATGATAAGGTGATGCAACTTTATGTCTGACTCCATAATGCTCCAGGCATTTTTGAAGTTGAATATTACATAAATGTGAACCTACATCGCTGATTAAAACTCTGGGAGTGCCAAATCTACAAAATATATTCTTCTTTAAAAACTTTATCACCATTTTGGCATCAGCTTTTACAGTAGCCACTGCTTCCACCCATTTTGACACATAATCAACTGCTACCAAGATGTATTCTTTAGAGAATGAGGATGGGAAAGGTCCTACAAAATCGATTCCCCAACAGTTAAATATTTCTACTTCCAACATGATGTTCAGGGGAATTTCGTGTCTTCTTGATATTCCCCCTGTTCTCTGACAATTATTACATTGTTGAACATAGTTGTGAGCATCCTTAAATAAGGTAGGCCAGAAGAAACCAAATTGGAGGACCTTTGCAGCAGTCCTCACTCCATTAAAATGTCCACCTTAAAGAGAACTGTGGCAATGCCATAGAATACTTTTCGCTTCTTTGCTTGTCACACATCTGCACAGCAAGTTATCACTTCCTATTTTGGAAAGATAGGGATTATCCCATACAAAATAATGTGCATCTTTAAAGAATTTCTTCCTTTGGTGCCAAGTGTAATCTTCTGGAACAACCCTTGCAGCTTTGAAATTTGCCATGTTAGCAAACCATGGCCTTTCTTGTACCATCATCAGTTTTCATCTGGAAAGTCCTCCTGTACTTCTAATTGATTATTAGTCACTTCAGTATTGACTAATATGGACAAATGATCAGCTACCAAATTTTCACTACCCTTTTTGTCCTTGATCACCAAATTAAATCCCTGCAACAATAAAATCCATCTAATTAGTACGAGTTTAGACTCTAATTTGGTTACTAGATATTTGATTGCTGCATGATTCGCATATACAATAACAGTTGAACCAATCAAATATGCTTTAAATTTTTCCAAATGCATATATTATAGCTAACAATTCCTTTTTAGTAGTTGCATAGTTAATTTGGGTTGCATTAAGAACTTTGCTAGCATAGTGTATAGCATGAAAAATCTTAGATTTTCTTTGGCCTAAGACTGCTCCCATAGCATAATCACTTGCATCACACATTAATTCAAAATCTAAATTCTATTCAGGCGCAATTATCACAAGGGCTGAAATTAATTTTTGTTTTAACAGTGCAAAAGCGTGCAAACATTCAGCATTAAACTTAAAAGAAGTATCCTTATTGAGTAAGTTGCTGAGTGGCTTTGCAATCTTTGAGAAGTCTTTTATAAATCTTCTATAGAACCCAGCATGTCCTAGAAAGCTTCTGATACCCTTCACATTTGTTGGTGGTGGCAATTTTTCAATGATCTCTAATTTTGTTTTATCAACTTCAATACCTCTTGCAGAAATCTTATGGCCTAACACCATGCCTTCAGTTACCATTAAATGGCATTTCTCCCAATTTAAAACCAAATTGGTATCAACATATCGCTTCAGTACGGTATTCAGGTTTCTCAAGCAATGGTCAAATGATGCACCAAATATTGAGAAATCATCCATGAAAACTTTTATGCATTGTTCCACCATATCTAAGAAGATTGCAAGCATGCATCTTTGAAAGGTTGTTGGGGCATTGCACCATCTGAATGACATTTTCCTGTAAGCAAACACACCAAAAGGACAAGTAAAAGCAGTTTTTTCCTGATCTTCTGGATCTACTGCTATTTGATTATACCCTGAATAACCATCCAAAAAACAATAAAAAGGTTGTCCTACTAACCTTTATAACATTTTATCCATGAAAGGTAAAGGAAAATGATCTTTTCTAGTTGCCTAATTCAATTTCCTATAATCTATACACATTCTCCAACCTGTGACAGTCCTAGTAGGTATTAATTCATTTTTATCATTATAAATTACATTCATACCTCCTTTTTTCAAGACTACCTGAATTGGACTAACCCAAGCACTGTCAGAGATAGGATAGATCATACCAACATCCCACAATTTCAGTACTTCTTTCTTTACCACCTCTTTCATGGTTGGCTTAAGACATCTTTGAGGTTGTGCAACAGGCTTGAAATCATCCTCCATGTGAATCTTATGCATGCAATAAGATGGACTGATTCCTTTGAGATCAGATAAAGTCCACCCTATGGCCTCCTCATTATCCTTAAGAACTGAGATCAACTTTTCTTCTTCAGAATTTGTTAAGGAATTACTAATCACCACTGGTTTGTTACCTCCATCTGCAAGAAAAACATATTTTAAGTGAGGAGGTAGTACCTTTAACTCCAACTTCTGACTCTCAGTTTCATATTCTTGCTAGAATTTCTCCGATTGTATTTCTTTTGAAGTAACCTCTTGTGCTGAATCAAGATGTTTCAGATATTTCTCAACTTCTTCTTCATCTTTTTCATCAAATTCATCACCAACACCTATCAAGGCTTTTTCTAACGAACTTGCTTTGGTTAGTTTCTTTCTTGTTGCTTGAAAGATATCATCTACCACATCCATCCTAAGACAGTGTTGTTTATCTTTGGGATGCCGCATTGCTTTAAATACATTAAAATTAACTTCCTCATCTTCTACTCTGAACTTTAATTTGCCATCATCCACATCAATAATGACTTTAGCAGTCTTCATGAAAGGTCTTCCCAATATAAGAGGAACTTCAGTATCTTCCTCCATATCCATCACAACAAAATCAACTGGGAACATAAATTTATCAACTCTGACCAAAATGTCATCTGCCACACAATAAGGGAATTTCAGAGACCTGTCAGCTAGCTGAAGTATCATTCTTGTAGGCTTTACTTCCAAGTCTCCTATTCTTTTAAGCATAGACAAAGGCATTAGATTTATGTTGGCACCCAAATCAAGTAATGCCTTACCTACTTGCAATGTTACAATTGTGACTGGTATAGTGAAACTGCCAGGATCCTTGGACTTTTTAGGTAATGATTTATAGAATATAGCGCTACATCCTGCCTCTAACTCCACTGTTTCTACAGTAAATCTCCTTTTCTTAGTTAACAGCTCTTTCATGAATTTTGAATAAGTTGGCATCTGTTCCATAACTTCCACAAATGGAATATTAATTTGTAATTACTTGAAAATATCCATGAATCTTGCAAACTGTCTTTCTTTATCTTTCTTGGAAGGATGACGAGAATATGATAAATCCTTTAGTTGAGGTATTTGATTCTCAACTTTCTCCCTCTTTTTCTCACTATTTTTTATTTTTTTTCTCTTCTTCATTTTCAATACTTTTTTCTTTTTCTAAACTCTCACTTTTATTTTTCTCTTCCTCTACTTCACACTCATTTTTTCTCTCTTTATCCTCTTTTTCTTGTAAGACTTCCTTCTCTCTAGTCAGGTTGTCACCAATCCCTTTCCCTATAACCTTACCACTCCTTGTAGTTATTAACTTACAATGCTCCTTTGGATTGGTTTGTATGTTAGCTAAAAACCATCCTCCTTGTTGTTCAGATAACTGTTTAGCCAATTGACCCATCTGAGTCTCTAAATTTCTGAATGAAGCATCAATATTTTTCTGACTAGACAAGGTAGTTTGCATGAATTTTTCTAAAGTGTCCTCTAATTTTCTCATTGTGTCATGCACTAGAGGATAATTTTGTTTTTGATGTTGATATGGAGGTTGCTGATATGACTATTGTTGATATAGAGATGGTCTATTAGATGAACTAGCACCTTGTTTCCACCCCAAGTTCTGATTTTGATTTGAATTTTGATTTTGATTTTGATTTTTGATTCCCTCTCCATCCTTGTGAAATATTATTCTGATAGTTATTGGAACTAGGGAAATTACCTTGTCTGCCTTGACCATTACTACCTTGAGCATCCATATAATTAGCTTCTTCTTGTTGTAGGTTGCCTTGGTAAGAGCATTGTTCATTTGGATGATCACCTCCACACACGTCACAACTCATCTGTTCGTTAGGAATGGATTTTAATACATGCATTTGTTGAGGTATTTTCTCTATTTTCTGGTTTAATGTTTTAATTTTTTGGGTTATAAGTTTATTCTGGGCTAAGAGAGCATCTGAGATGCTAAGTTCAAGTACTCCTTTCCTCTGAACTAGATGTCTATCATGTTGGGCCTGTTGGTCTGTAGAGGCTAGTACATCAATAATTCTTGTGGCATGTTCGATGTCTACATCCAGCATGGATCCTGTCGCCATCGTCAAAAGAGGCAGTCGGAGCGACGTGATGGTTCTGACTTCCATTTTCACGTTTTATATGGGTGGTGTTACAACGCCTCTAGGTTGTCCAATAACCGGGCTGGACCTAGAGGCAAGGTTTTCGAAAGGGAGCTTTTAGGTTGTCCGACAACCGAACTGGACCTAAAAGTAAGGTTTTCGAAGAGGGTTCTTATAGAGTCACCACCGATGTTTTTACCGAAAACATCGGAAAAGGAAAAGAAGGCGTTGGTCTTTAAGAAAAATCAACTTTGGCCATTATAACTAGAGTTGGGTAAGAAAGTTAGTTACGTATAGGGAAGGTATTAGCTTCCCTACGATGCCCCTTTTGGGTTCCCTATGATAGGCCGGTTATTTCGTAAATAAATTAAAAATGACGCTTTTACCCTTTTATTTGCAGAATTAAAAGATAACGACTACATGGCCCTAATTAATGCACATATAAATGATAAAGCGATAAAAGAGAGAGAGAGAGAGAGAGAGAGAGAGAAGAAACCTTCGGAGCAAGCTTTGATTAATTCTCTTTAAAAAATAGGGTACATTTTGGCAGTCCTTCGCTCTACAATGTCGACCTTTCTCTCTTACGACGCTATAAAAACTCTCTAAAGACACTTAGAAAACTCCGGAAATGCTTCGGAGGGGCTCTAGGAGAAGAATTCTAAGAAAATCTAGAAGGAAAGGTGGAAGAACTGTGTGAAATAGAGGGGAGAGCGCTCCCCTTTTATAGGGATTCGTGCCTGTCAGGTCGAGACCGCCGTCTCACCTGGCAAGATCGAGACGGTCGTCTCGTCATTCAGAACGGAGGTCTCATTTGACAAATGGCGAGACGGTTGTCTCGCCAATTGAGACGACGATATCGATTTGCCAAATGGCGAGAGGGTCGTCTCGCCAATCGGGAAGGTGGTCTCGCCATTGGCAAGTGGCGAGACGGTCGTCTCGCCAAACAAGACGGCGGTCTCCACTTTGTCATTTGGCGAGACGGTGGTCTCGACCCTTAAGGAGGAAATCCTTATTTTTTGTACAGAAAAACCTTCCTATTCTAACATGGGGCCTAATAGTCTATCCTAGGGACCTTGTAGGCCTTGTCCATCTTCGAATTAGAGGTCTTCTGCTCTTTATTTTGAGGTCGGGCAAGATTTGGGGTCTACAGATCCTCCTGCTACAGCATTTAATAGCATCTTTGTATCAGGTCGCAGGCCAGTATAGAAAATATTCAACTAAGTAATGTCTTCAAATCCATGATTTGGGAATCTTCTCAATAGTGATTTAAATTTCTCCCATGCTTCACAAAAATGTTCATTTGTTCCTTGTCTGAAAGTAGAGATGTCAGATTTTGCCTTGATGTAATGGGATGCACTACTACAAAATATGTTTTCAACGTCGCTATTTAACGTCGGTTAAAGTTGAGCCGACGTTAAATACACTTTCCACGTCGGTTCTAGATGAACCGACGTTGAAAGTCTTTTAATTGACACTTTCCACGTCAACCGACGTTGAAAGTCTTTTAATTTAGACATTCAACGTCGGTTCCCAGATGAACCGACGTTGAATGTGTTTTCACCCAAAAATTCTCTTAAATTCAAGAATTGTCACTGACAGGATTCGAACCCAGTATTTTAGAGTTGAAAGTTGATACTCCAACCACTAAACTACTGTAATTTTCCGATAATAACTTACAAATTAATTATATTTATATACAAATAAATATATATCCGTGTAAATATATATTTATTTATATATATTTTCTCGAAAAGTGTTTTTATTTTTTTTCAAGCAAAAATTTACTTAAGTTAGAGAATTGTCACCGACGAGATTCGAACTCAGTATTTTAGAGTTGAAAGTTGATACTCCAACCACTAAACTACTGTAATTTTCTCGATAATAACTTACAAATTAATTATATTTATATACAAATAAATATATATCCGTGTAAATATATATTTATTTATATATATTTTCCGGAAAGTGCTTTTATTTTTTTTCAGCCAAAAATTTACTTAAGTTAGAGAATTGTAACTAACAAGATTTGAACCCAATATTTTAGAGTTGAAAATTGATACTCCAACCACTAAACTACTATAATTTTTTTATAATAATTTACAAATAAATTATATTTATATACATATAAATATATATTCGTGTAAATATATAAATATAGAATATATAAATACAAATATATTTATATATTTTGATATATTTATATATATTTATATATATTTATATAGTTATATAGTTATATATTTATATGTTGGATGTGAAGGTGCGTTCGAGGGTGAAAGTGAGATTGACTCTCGCTTGAGTGAAAATACGTTAAAACTCACGGAAATTCACTCGTTCAAGCCTCGTTTGAGCGAAAATTGGTACTTTTCGCTTGAGCGAATGATGTGTTTCTCAAATTTATTTTATATCATTAATAAATTATAAATATTATATTCTGTCATTAAATTACAAACTCATATAAAGAGACTCGCTCACAAATTTGGCATCAAATTTTGAAAACTCACTCGACACACTTTCACCTTCGAGCGTGCCCTCACATCCAACATATAAATATATAATTATATAAATATATCAAAATATATAAATATATTTGTATTTGTATATTTATATATTTACACGGATATATATTTATTTGTATATAAATATAATTTATTTGTAAGTTATTATCAAAAAATTCGAGTAGTTTAGTGGTTGGAGTATCGACCTCCAACACTAAGGTACCGAGTTCGAATCCCGTCACCGACAAAAAATTAAATTGGTAATGCTCTAAACTTCAAAAAAAGATGATAAATAATAAAAATATAATATAAAAGAGAGAGGGACCTAATAAAAATATAATATAAAAGAGAGGGGGGATTTCTAGATAAATAGAGAGAGGGGTTGGAAATAAATAAAAATTTTCGATTTGAAAGTCCTGAATTTCAACGTCGCCTGATACAACGTCGGTTCTGGAACCGCCGTTGAAGGCCTTCCAGAACCGACGTGGAAAACCTTATTTGTAGTAGTGATGGTAGAAAAAATTTGTTCAGGAACTTCTCTTCTACATTACTCTAGTTAGTCAAACTCTGATTAGTATCTGCCTTCAGCCACTCCTTTGTCCTGCCAGCCAAAGAGAAAAAAAAAATCTCAAATATGCAGATTCAACATCTGCTTCTCTAAATCTCATGGTACCAATCAACTCATAAAAAGTAGACAAGTGAATGTAAGGATCTTCATGATCCATTCCAGTGAATTGATGAGCACTAATCAAACTTAAGAAAGTTGGCTTCATCTTCAATGTTTGGTTGACTGCTATTACAATACTGGAGAAGTGTCTTGGACCTTGCTGCATAACATAATATCTAAGTGCTATTCTAGGTGGATTTGGATTTGTATTTAGATTTGCCCCTTCTTCCGCCATGTCTTCTATGATTGGATCTAGTAAGTTGAGTGTAGGAGAAGGGTTAACAAATTCTCATGTTGCTTGTTCTTGAAATTCTCTTCTTCTTCTACCCCGATTTCTACAAGCAACATTTTCAATCTCAGGATCAAATTCTAATTGATCTGTAGATACATGTCCTCTTAAATGCATAAACCAAAGAGTAACTCAAACAAAGATTAGCACAGGACAACAATTAAGCAAAATAAAACTAAAAAATAAAACAAGAACAGAAATAAAATTAAAATACTTAATAACCTAAACAAAGAATTCCGAAGAACGCCACTTCCCGGCAACGGCGCCAGAAATACTTGTTAAATTATTGGCAAGCGTACCAAAATTATCAATCGCAGTATAGTATTTCGATTAAATAAAAGTCGATCCCACGAGGAACAGTTTTAATGGTAATTCCCAATTACATGCTTACTAAGTGGATTAAAACAAAAGGGGTTTTGCATAAAGAGTTGAATTGAAATTAAATGATAAATAACTGTAAATTGTTTAGAAAATATCAATTAAAGGCACTTAGGATTGACTTCCTTCCTTTTCCCTCTTTTGCAATGACTATATCCAATTAAGATCATCAATTAACCTAACAATGTTGATGCCACCTACTCAAATCATCCATGTTGATTCCTCACACATGAAATTCATAAGAAAACCTAATGAATGTTGATTTCGCACACAATTAAGAGATTTTCTAGTATTAGGTTTAGGGTGTTAAGAAATTGATACCTTCATTCCATTCTTGGCAATTAACGTAACAAATATTCTTACCATGATTTAGGGTTCAAGATATATTTTTCAATCATATCCCAAACATCAAGAATAAACATTCAAAAGCATAAAGGATAAGAATAAAAAGATGAAAAACATAGATTAATATCTCAAAATATCACCAAGATACAAAAGAGTTCAAAGGAAGTGCACTTAATCCCAAGAGAATGAAGTTAACCACTCATGGTGGCCATTACAATGCTCCAAATGAGGAAGAAGTGAAGAATTGATGAAGATTGGACAAAACCCTAACAGTAGTCGCACCTCTTCTCCCAAAAACTTTTTTTTCTCAAAACACATTTTATCTTTTTATAGGAGAATTTGAGTCTCGCGTCTTTCGCTCAAGTGAAAATTCAATATTTTCGCTCAAGCGAAAATTCAATATTTTCGCTCAAGCGAAAAGTGTTCGCTTTCCAAAAAAGTTCAACTAATTTTCGCTCAAGCGAAAATAATGGCGCTTGAGTGAAGGACTTCCAGAGAGTTTTAACTAGTTTTCGCTCAAGCGAGAGTTTATCTCGCTCGAGCGACTTCCATGTTGAAAATCTTCCTCCTTTTTTCAGTTTTTGCTTCAATTATGTTGGCAATTATGCTCATTGCTCTTGTATCAAGGTATTTTTGAATTCATCCTACATTGGGAGAAAAATAGATTAGAATTGACATAAGTTAACTGATTTCATAATAATTAAAAGTATAATTATATCAACTTTTTACCACTTAATAAAGTTAAGAAGGTCATGGCTCGAAAAGGCAATGAGGAGAAGAACAATCATGACATTATGAAAGGTGTCATGGAGGAGGAAACTAAAGGAAGTCTAAATGGAGGAAATTTGATAATAACTCAAAAAAATGATTATATAGTTATTACAAAATTAATAATAATAATAATAATTTTCACATGTTTTAAAAGAAAGAAAATTTTAAAGATATATGGGAAGTCACTTTTAAGAACTCACGCTTAGCTAATAAATAAGATACCTTCAACTTTTAAATATACTTAGTGAGAATATATGATCTATAAGTAAAAACTTTTGAAATCTCCAAAAACTTACTATGTTATTGAGGTATGATTAATACATTTTATCAATATTTTTATCAACATAATTAATATTTACTTAGTTTAATTAATTAATTAACTATTAACATAAATTTAATAAAAAGGAAATAAACAAAGTTGTATCTAATTCATATATTTTAACTAATTTATTATACTTTGATGTAGGAACAAAAAACTAAAGAAGAGAAAAAGTTAAATTACTTAAGTATTCGGTCAATCTAGAGTAATTTTGCTAAACGAATGATTGTTAGAGAGCTCATTCTAGATTTTTGTTATTTAGATTAATGAGAGCACATTTTGCTGAGCGAACATGTAGATCCTAACTAACTAACTTAACTATCAAATTCCAGTAAGCGAATAAAGAAACCACTAAAAAAAATTGTCATAAAACCCAATTTTGCATAATGCAATTCAAGTTTCAATTGATGCAATTGATTTATTCTAGATCTTGTATGGATCTTGCATGATTCAATTGCATTTGTTGTTGTATATATAAAGGTGTTGGAAATGTCAAAAGACATAAGTTAACCCGAAGTTATCTTCACTTATGCTCTAAAATCAAGTTTTTTTATCTAATTTTCTCTCTTTGCTACACTTGTTCTTAGTTTAGCTTTTCATATCCAAATTGTATGGAACTTGTATGAATTGTTTCTTGAAGTTTATCTATTCAAGTCGTTTTATATCATATTTGTTTCCTCTTCTCTATCTTTTCAAATTATTTTTTTTATTATCTTCTTTTTCCATTTTTTTCTACATTCATTTCATTGTTTTCCTATTTTTCAATTATTGCAATGTTGTTCTAATCCATTTAAGGTTGATTCAACCAATTAATACTTGTTTTCTATGATTTAGATTTTATTCTCTAACTATTTATAATCTATTATTAAACAATATAATTGAGATTGTTTAGTTAAAATTATCATTTTTCATCACAAATCAATTTTTAAGTTTAAGTGATTGTTTGATTTAAAAAATTATTGTAATGTTGTTATAATCCCTTTTAAGGTTGATTCAATTGATTAATACTTGTTTTCTTTTATTTAGATTTGATTTTTCATGATTATAACTGCTTATAATTCGTTACAAGTAATGCAATTAAGATTGTTTTAATTAAAATTCTTAATTTGCATCACAAATCAATTTCTACTTGATTTAAAAATTGAGTTATGCATTTAGGTTAATTGAATACAATGAATTAATTGATTATAAATGTTTAGAACTTTTATGGATCTATGGTATGGTTACATTTAAGTATAGAAACTAATGACAATCAGTTGAACAAGTTGATTACTAGAGAAGAAGGATAGCAAAACAGGTCAGTTTATCCCATTTTGGTTTGGTCTATCTCTAGTCTGCCAAAAACGAGGTGAAAGGGTATGATCCATCATAGGTAGGACTAGGTTACTGATTCCACCATGCCCCTTCAAATAGCAAATTAACAAGTAAATGGGTCAACTCTTCAATAAATTTTTTCTTTAATATACCTTTAATTATATAAAAAAATGAATTTTTATTTATTAATTAATATTTTTATTAGATAAATTGAAAAAAAAAACTATATTTATGTGTTAAAATAATTAATTATAATCAATAAATTAAACTTAATCAATTAATTTTTATAATTTAAATTATAATATTATAATATATTTATATATTTCAATAACATGACATATAATATAATATTTTTAATTATAATCTTTCTTATTTTTATTTTAATATATAAATATATTTTTAAAGCAGGTCAACGAGTTTGTATCCCATCTTATTCTTAACCCACCACTCCCATCTTATTCTTAACCCACGGGGTTAGTGGGTTAAAACTATCTAACATATTTCATCATTTTTTAAGACAAGGTAGGAACTTATCTAACCCATTTTGTCTTCCTATTTAATTCTAGATTTTACTGCACTCTATTAGTTTCTACTATTTTCATTAGAATTTAAATGTTAATGTTTTTGTTTAAATGTTTTCATAGAATTAGATTAAAGTTTTCATTACTTGTTTGCACTTTAATTCTTAGTTTATTGTTTTATTAGCGTTAGATTACATTTTATTATTACTTTGATTTACTGTTTTGTAATTTAATTTTTTACAAAATTAATTACATTTTCTAGGTTTAGTTTAATGTTTTGCATGTTCATAGGTTTATTTGCTTTATTTAATATTTTCATAACAAAACATTTTAAATCTGGCTAATTCCTAATTCTTAGAACGTGAAGGTCAAAATTCATACACAATTGTCAATGGTTTTCGAAAAAATGATCTAGGGACCTTAGTATTATATTATTTTTTATTATGCCTTGTTTGATTTAGGAAACAAAATGTGTAAATGATCACCTTTTAACTATCAAATTTATCCAAAGAAAGAAAGTTCACTTTATAAAATAACAAAAGAAATATTTTGTAATGAAAAAACACTTTTGAGTTATCTAATAATTTAGATGAAAAAGTTAAAAATGAATTTAAGTTCTAGAAATCCAACCCTAAAGGTTTCATATATATCATTTATTGAAAAAATATAAAAAATGGTTTACTTTATTTGTGTTATTATTAGGATTTATCATTTTCCATTTATATATTTAAAGCGCACAAATATACAAGAAGATAACTTTGATTTACAGATTCTACTATATCAATTGCTATGCTTGTTAGAAACTTGACAGCAATTGAACTAATTTATTAAACTATAAGTGTTCGTTAAAAGTATTGGATAATGTAATTGATACATGTAAATATAATATAAGTAAACAAGACTATACAATATTTTTAAATAAATTTTATTTTTTTTATGCACAAAAATATATTTTGAGAGCGTTTTTAAATTTTATTTCTTAATTAATTAAAAATATTATAATCTTTTATTTGTAAATAAACTATTTTATTTATATTTATTTTACTTTCAGTAGTTGTATATTTTACAATACTTATATTTAAATTTAAAATAAAATAATATATTTAATATATATATATATATATATATATATATATATATCATATAACATATTTAAAATAACATAAAATAGAATTAAAACATGTAATCTAATACAAAAATTATTTTAAACTAATAAAAATAAAACAAATCTATCATTTACCTATACCAGTCTAACAAAATATAATTTTGAAATAATAAAATAAATATTTTAAATAATAAAAAAGTATATAAATAATAATAATAATAATAATAATAATAATAATAAACTTATTTTTATGTAAGTATCGACAATTTTGTAATTTAATAATATTGATAGTTAAATAAAGTAAAGTTTAAAAAGTTTATTCCTTAATTAAAAAAAATTTAAATAAAAGATTCTTACATTTTAAATTTTATTTCTAAAAAATTATCATATTTCTAAACTTTAAATTTCATTTCCCACTCAATTTTCATCTATTTTTATATTCAAGCATACTGCAGTGTTCTTAGCATTGAAAGGAAGATTTCTACCAATGGAAATCTTCGCAATAGTAAGCTTCTCTTTTCTTGTTTTTTTTTTTAAAATGGGTTACATGTTGAGTTTAAGTATAGCATGTATTTTAGAATTTGCTTGCATATATGTAGATTTTTGGACAAGGCTGAGATTTTGCTAACCTATGATCTTTATTTTTGTGTTTGATTTGTAGATTCAAGTCCATGAAAATAGAAATAGGAGATTTTGTGAAGTTTGACTGAATATGGAAATTCTAGGAATATTTTTCATTTGAAATATCTTGATATAATTTAGCATATTTAAATGTATTATGGTGATTTTATCACAAAAATTTGTAAAATCATGTTATTTGTTTGATTTGGGGATGAGGATTATCATGCGAAGTTATGTAAAGTTTATATCAGCGTAATGTTTACTCAAATGAGTTTTTTTTTTTAAGTAATTAGTGAAAGTGATGAAAATCTTATTGAATCATTTGATTAAACGAAGATCTTGTTGATTTGATGAAATCAAATTGAAGTCAAAGGCTATTCTGGTGAAGTTAAAGGCTATTCTGGTGAAGTCAAAGGTTACTTGGATAAAAGGGTAGAGTGATTAGTGAGTCTGTATCTATACATAGGTATAATCATTCATATCTCTTTGCTGCATGTGGTTTCATCATTAAAAGATTTTGCAAATTCCTCTAAATGTGTTTAATCTACTAAAAACCAAAGTAATCGGTTAAATGATTTTTAAGTAATTGTTTTAACTGATATTATATGAGCTTTATCGGTTAAAATGTTCTTAACACTTACATAACATGTTTTTAACTAATAGGTTTTCGAAATAATCGATTAAAACCTTTTAAAACATACATTAAGACTGTTTTAATCGATAAATCTTCAAATTAATCGATTGTTTTCACTAAAGGAGTTTTTGAAAACCTTCTACCAGTATTTTAACTGATGTAGAATCGAAATAATCGATTAAAATGACTTAAGATGTTTTGAAAAGTGTTTTGGCAGTATTTTAATCAATACAAACTCGAAATAATCGATTAAAATAACTTGAAGTGTTTCGAAAGATATTCCATCAAGTATTTTAATCGATGTAAATGTGAATTCAATTAAAACCACTTGAAAGGTTTTGAAAGAAGTCTCGTCAGGATTTTAATCGATGTGTTATCAGTTAAAATGACTTAGAAAGTTTTATGAAACTATTTGGCAGGATTTTAATCGATTAAAATGCGAATTAATCGATTAAAACAACTAACAGACTTTTTCCAAAGTGTTTTAATCGATTAAAACAGATTGTTATCAGTTAAAATCACTTAGAAAGTTTTATGAAAACATTTGGCAGTATTTTAATCGATTAAAAAGCGAATTAATCGATTAAAACAACTTAAGGGATTTTTTACAAAGTGTTTTAATCGATTGAAACGATGTCGCATCAGTTAAAACAAATCTGGAAAATGATCAAGAACATTTTAACAGATTAAAAGAAGTTTTAACAGATTAAATCAAGACTTTTAATAGATTAAAAGATTGTTTTAACAGATTAATTAAACCAGCAGTTTGAACAATCTTCTATATAAATATGATTGCTTGAGACTTTTAAAATATACCTTTGAGCAATCAATCAAGCAATCATAAGAGCTACTTTCAAGAAAGAATCACGCAAGTTTTGTGAAGTTTTTCAAAGTTCTTTCTTGAGGCATTTTCTGCATTTCATTTGTGAAGAAACTCATTCTGCAGAGCAGCATAATCCGGGTTTGAGTGTTCTAGTTTCTTCTCTTTGTTTCTTTTACATTTCATTGCTGTATTGTGAGTGTCTGGAAGTGTGGGCACTGGTTTCTGTGGCTGAAATTTGGCTGCAGGGTGATTCAAGAACTAGAAGTTGGTTCTTGGTGAAGATTTCGGTACAAGGACTAGAATGTTGGTTCTTGTGGTAGATTGGGTTTGTGATTGGACTTGTAATCTATAAAACATTCAATCTAGTGGAACTCAGCTAGAATTTGGCTGAGAACTGGACGTAGCCCTGGGATTGGGTGAACCAGTATAAATCTTGGTTATATCTCTCTAAACCTTTCTCTCTTTAATTCTGCTGTTGTCTTTATTCTGATTGTTTGTTTTGTTTGATTCAAGAATTGGTCAGAACTCTTAATCTTTGAAATAGATAATATGTAATTTGCGAAAATCTTTCAAAGATCAATTCACCCCCCTCTTGATCTCAGCCTCCTTTTCTTACAATTGGTATCAGAGCAAGGGTCTTGAAAAATACTCAAGACTTTCGGTCCAAATCTTTCATGGTTGAAAACAAATTACATTTTTCTGAGGGAGCTTCTATTAATAGACCTCCACTGTTTTGTGGTACATATTATCCATTTTGGAAGATTAGGATGAATATCTTTATTGAATCCATTGATAGGAATGTTTGGGATGTAATTGTTAATGGTCCATTAATTACAGAAAAAGAATGGTCTAGTTTAAATGATGAAGAGAAAAGAAAAGTTCAAAGTATTTTAATGCTAAAAACATAATTACTTCTGCACTAAACATGGATGAGTTTTTCAGGATCTCTAAATGCAAATCTGCCAAGGAAATGTGGGAAGTTCTCGAGGTCACTTATGAGGGAACAGCTGATGTAAAGAGAGCTAGAAAGCATACTCTCATAAGAGAATATGAGTTGTTTAAAATGAAAACTGGAGAAAGTATTGCAGATGTGCAGAAGTGCTTCACTCATATCATCAATCATCTAATAGGCTTAGGTAAAACCTTTGATAAAGAGGAATTAAATATAAAAGTTTTAAAATGTCTTGATAAGTCATGGCAGCCTAAGGTCACAGCAATTTCAGAGTCAAAAGATTTATCCATCATGACAACAGCTTCCTTATTTGGCAAACTCAGAGAGGATGAGATGAAAATTAATAGATTCAATGAGCAAGAAATCTCTGAAAAGAAAGCTAGAAGCATAGCACTCAAAGTTGAAGAAAAAGGTCGTCAAGAATCAGAGGAAGAAAGTGAAAATCTTGGACTACTTGTCAAAAAGTTTAACAAGTTTCTCAAGAGAAAGATTCAAGATAAAAAAACACAAAAGGTATGAAAAGAAATTTGATTCTTTTAACTATAAATGCTATGCATGTGGTAAGCAGGGTCATGTAAGAATGGAGTGCCCAGAAAAGAATAAATATAATGATAAGAAAGAAGAAAATATCAAAAGAAGAGCATATATAGCAGCGGATGACAATGATACCTCATCAACAGAAAATTCTGATGATGAAGAAGCTAACTTGTGTCTAATGGCTAACTAGAACTATCAAACCAGCAGTGTAAGTTCTAACTCTTCTTCTAATTTTGTAAATTATAATTCATTACAAGAAGCATTTAATGAAATGCATGAAGAAACCAAGAAACTTCAAAAAGAAAATGATAGGCTAAAAGGCATGAACAATTGGTTAGTAAATAGAGTTGATTCTCTTGACAAGAAAATTCTTGAAGATGAAACTGATCTTGATTTCTTAAAATTAATCCATGATAATTCTGATTGTGTATGTAATAAACCATGCAATAATTGTCTAGATTTACAAAATAAGATTGATTTTTTGTCACAAACTATTTCTAAATTTACACAAGGTCAAGCTAATCTTGATGTTCTTCTTGGGTCACAAAAACTTATTTTTGACAAATCTGGCATTGGATTTACATCTAGCAAGAAAATCAGAAAAACAGTTGTAAATAGGAAATCATACTCATCATCTGTTATTAAATGCTTTTATTGTATGAAAAGAGGTCATTATGTGAAATTTTGTATAATCAAGAAGTATGTTATACCAAGAGGTAGAATGAAGTGGATTCCCAAGAATTCATTTCAAATAACCTGATTGGACCCAATGATTATAAAAAGGGTACCATATATATGTTAAATCTGTTTTGCAGGAAAAAAATCTGGAAGTTCTTTGGTACCCAATAAGCAAATTTCGATTTTGGATTCATGAACTGAGTATTTTAATTGATATAAAACTGTTTTAATCGATTAATTTCACTTACAAAGAATACCAGAAAAGTTGTTTGTACAGTTTTAATCGATTAAAATACGAATTAATTGATTAAAATGTTTAGTATAGTTTTGTTCTTTCTGTTTTAATCGATTAAAAAGGATTTATATCAGTTAAAACCATTAAAAGGTCAAATTTAATCGATTCTTCTTCGTTTTAAATTCTGCTATCATTTTATTAAATCCTTCAGTACAAAAATAATTGATTCTTTTATGTTTTTAATCGATTATTTCATTGTTGCTTTTTCAAACCTAATATTCAAGATCAAATTAATTGGTTAACTTGTTGATTAATCAATTAATTCGTTCCTAGAAATCATTTTAATTACAGTCAATTAAAAAATGCTCAGCTAATCAAATACAGTATTCCAAGTTTTAGTACTTATCAAATTCTGCAAAGTGCATTTACTGTATCATTTTGACCAAGTCAACACTTATCCAAGAACACTTTAGCTGATGTACCCATTGTCCAAAAACCTACGCCTTTGCCTTTAGACAAGGGGACATATGCAAATAAAGCTGTAACTTTGCAGGTTCTGTCAAAATTGGATTTCAATTTAAAAATTTGGAATCTGAACCTCTATTCATCAAAGAAAAATCAGGTTCTGTTTTTCCAGTCTCTCCTCTTCTTCTCTCTTCTCTCGCACTCACATACTATACCTTTCAAATCTCTTCTCAAATCTATGCTACAAGATGCTTAAGAGATCAAAATCAAGAAAGAAACACAAGGGGGAATCTTCCTCTACTGTTGGCCAAGCTGGAGGACATATTGAAGCATGGTTCAGTGGAGACATTGACAAAATGAACAACTTCATTTCCAACTTTAGCCAAAAGCAACTGGTAATTCCTAAGTATATTAAGTTTTCTTGGTTGGATGAAGAAGGATTTACCTCTTTGAGAAGGAAATTAAAAAGACAAAAGTTAAGGACTTTTCTGGAGCACACTGGCAATATTCAACCTGGTCTAGTAAGGGTATTTTATGCCAACCTTATCTCAACGGCTCTACTCTTAGGTCTCAGGTCAAAGGTATTAATTTGGTGATCACTCCTGAGGTGTGGGAAGAAGTGGTTGGTCTTCATGATGTTGGTGTAAAGGTATCCAGAGGTAACATTGCAGAGTTACCTGATTTTAATAAAATTCAATTTTTTCGCAGCTGTCTCAAAAATCAAAATGATTCTATAAGAACTCTTAACGCTAGGAAAATGGAGCTTGAACCAAGGATTCTTGCTTTTATCATTGCATGGATGATTACTCCAAGAGGGAGTAATCATGCATTACTTAATGAGGGTGATTTGGCTCTTATGTATTGCATTGAAAATAATATCCGTGTAAATTGGATTTTTGTTATCAAGGATCATATGATAAAAGCAAAAAGATTGGCTGATTATAAATTGCCATATGCTATGTTGATTAATCAATTTTTTAGATACTTTGAAGTAGATCTTGCAGGGGAATAGGTGGAAACTCCAAAGGCCTCCAATAATATTGATGATTCCACTTTGCGGAAGATGGGATTTATCAATATTGATGGAGAGTGGATCTCTAAGATTGATGCTGGGATGTCTGAAGATGAGGAAGAAGATGAAGAAGAAGATGATCAAGGTCAAATTCCTTCTTCTCTAGCTGCTGCAGAGGTTCCTGAATCCACTGGTGGTCAAGCTTCCTATGAAAACATGGAGATTATACCATACATGGAGCAACCTGACCGTGGATCTCCTCTCTCCCAGTTTGAAAGAACCATGCTTTCTCAAATGGCCACAATGCAAGAAAATCAAAGGAAGCATATGCAAATGACCTATCATCACTTCCAACAGACCAACACACAATTCACCAACCTGGGAAATCAAATTGCTGATATTTACACCAAACTGGAAGATATGCAGCTGAACCAGGGAAATTGGGATGATTAAGTATGATCAAGAAGGGTCCTTTCTAACTTTTTTTAAGTTTTTGTTTCACGGTTTTCTTATTTTTCGTTACTTTTATTCTACATTATGGTATGTAATATTGACTGAACTTTGATCAACTATCTTTATATGAAATTAGCTATTTTAGTTTTTAATTAGAAACCCCAAATTGAAACAAATAGCATAAAACAGATACAAAAACAGTTTAATCAATTAAATTCATTTAAAGAAACATTTATATAGAAAGGTTGTACTGTTTTAATCGATTAATTCACGAATTAATCGATTAAAATCATAAATCATGAATCTGTATCAACTAAAATTGATTTACATCAATTAAAATCACTTGATAAGATGCCTTACTCTAATTTTACTCTATCTTTTGATTAAAACTTAATCAAATTAGTTGACTTTGTTACTAAACATCTTATAATAACCATTCTTATTAAAATTCAAAATGAATTAGGCATTTTAGATACATCAAACATCACTTAGTTTCCAAATCTGGTTGTTTTAATTGATAAAAACAAGCTTTAATCGATTAAAATAACTTTACAAAACTTTTTCATACAATTTTAATCGATTAAATGTCGATTTAATTGATTAAATGAACTCAAGTTTTTAAATTTCAACTTTCGTTACTATTTTAATCGATTAAAACATTATTTGTATCAATTAAAATCAGTAACAAGAACAATTTAATCGATTATGCCTTATTTTTAATCGATTATTACTTTGGAAAGAAAATGAAAGGTTTTAGTTAATGGTTGTTCTTATAACATGCTACTAAAGCATGGGTCCCTTATCTTTACACGTGTCTATTATATTCATTACAAACGTGTTCATGAAGATAAGTTTGAATCAACTTTCATTGGTTCTTAAAAGAGTAATACTTCTCAATGATATCATTTTTTTTTATATATACCATGCCTATTGTTTGTTTTTCTCCTCTATTCCCTATTTTTGATGAAGTCAAAGGGGGAGAAATGATTGTACGTTTAAATGATTGTTTTTGATAATGATTGTTTTTATACTCACTATTTTAGGGGGAGTATTAATCTAGGGGGAGAAGTGATTAATTTTTGAATACTCACTAATATGTATATTCAAGTGACTTCTTCTGCAGAGATATTATTCAAAGAGGTGTTTGTCTTCATCAAATAGGGGGAGGCTGAAAGTGATGAAGATCTTATTAAATCATTTGATTAAACGAAGATCTTTTTTATTTGATGAAGTCAAATTGAAGTCAATGGCTATTCTGGTGAAGTCAAAGGTTACTTGGATAAAAGGGTAGAGTGATTAGTGAGTCTACATCTATACATAGGTATAATCATTCATATCTCTCTGCTGCATGTGGTTTCATCATTAAAAGATTTTGCAAATGCCTCTAAACATGTTTAATCTGTTAAAAACCAAAGTAATCGGTTAAATGGTTTTTAAGTAATTCTTTTAACTGATATTATATGAGCTTTATCAGTTAAAATGTTCTTAACACTTACATAACAGGTTTTTAACTAATAGGTTTTCGAAATAATCGATTAAAACCTTTTAAAACATACACTGAGACTGTTTTAATCGATATATCTTCGAATTAATCGATTGTTTTCACTAAAGGAGTTTTTGAAAACCTTCTGTCAGTATTTTAACTGATGTAGAATCGAAATAATTGATTAAAATGACTTAAGATGTTTTGAAAAGTGTTCTGGCAGTATTTTAATCGATACAAACTCGAAATAATAGATGAAAATAACTTGAAGTATTTTGAAAGATGTTCTATCATCATTTTAATCGATGTAAATGCGAATTAATCGATTAAAACCGCTTGAAAGGTTTTGAAAGAAGTTCTGTTAGGATTTTAATCGATGTGTTATTAGTTAAAATGACTTAGAAAGTTTTATGAAACTATTTGGGCAGGATTTTAATCGATTAAAATGCAAATTAATCGATTAAAACAACTAATAGACTTTTTCCAAAATGTTTTAATCGATTAAAACAGATTATTATCAGTTAAAATCACTCAGAAAGTTTTATGAAAACATTTGACAATATTTTAATCGATTAAAAGGTGAATTAATCGATTAAAACAACTTAAGGGATTTTTTACAAAGTGTTTTAATCGATTGAAATGATGTCGCATCAGTTAAAACAAATCTGGAAAATGATCAAAAACGTTTTAACAAATTAAAAGAAGTTTTAACAGATTAAATCAAGACTTTCAACAAATTAAAAGATTGTTTTAACAAATTAATTAAACTAGCAGTTTGAACAATCTTCTATATAAACAGGATTGCTTGAGTCTTTTAAAATATACCTTTGAGCAATCAATCAAGCAATCATAAGAGCTACTTTCAAGAAAGAATCACGCAAGTTTTGTGAAGTTTTTCAAGTTCTTTCTTGAGGCATTTTCTAAATTTCTTTTGTGAAGAAACTCATTCTGCAGAGTAGCATAATCCGGGTTTGAGTGTTCTAGTTTCTTCTCTTTATTTCTTTTACATTTAATTACTGTATTGTGAGTATCTGGAAGTGTGGGCACTGGTTTCTGTGGCTGAAATTTGGCTGCAGGGTGGTTCAAGAACTGGAAGTTGGTTCTTGGTGAAGGTTTAGGTGCAAGGACTAGAATTTTGGTTCTTGTGGTAGATTGGGTGTGTGATTGGAGTTGTAATTTGTAAAACATTCAATCTAGTGGAACTCAGCTGGAATTTGGCTGATAACTGGACGTAGCCCTGGGATTGGGTGAACCAGTATAAATCTTGGTTATATCTCTCTAAACCTTTCTCTCTTTAATTCTGTTGTTGTCTTTATTCTGATTGTTTGTTTTGTTTGATTCAAGAATTGGTCAGAACTCTTAATCTTTGAAATAGATAATCTATAATTTACGAAAATCTTTCAAAGATCAAGTCAACC
Source organism: Sphenostylis stenocarpa (assembly GCA_963425845.1). Taxonomy (NCBI): domain Eukaryota; kingdom Viridiplantae; phylum Streptophyta; class Magnoliopsida; order Fabales; family Fabaceae; genus Sphenostylis; species Sphenostylis stenocarpa. Next base: position 34,198,304 of record OY731400.1, on the reverse strand, counting down.
CCCCCTCTTGATCTCAGCCTCCTTTTCTAACAATTGGTATCAGAGCAAGGGTCTTGAAAAATACTCAAGACTTTCGGTCCAAATCTTTCATGGCTGAAAATAAATTACCTTTTTTCTGAGGGAGCTTCTATTAATAGACCTCCACTGTTTTGTGGTACAAATTATCCATTTTGGAAGATTAGGATGAAGATCTTTATTGAATCCATTGATAGGAATGTTTGGGATGTAATTGTTAATGGTCCATTAATTACAGAAAAGGAATGGTCTAGTTTAAATGATGAAGAGAAAAGAAAAGTTCAAAGTGATTGTAATGCTAAAAACATAATTACTTCTGCACTAAACATAATTACTTCCCCATGTTCTTGATTAGGACATTGAGTGTACCTACTCAGTCTACCAACTGCATAAGCAATGTCAGATCTAGAAAAACTCATTAAATGCAGTAAGCTCTCAATTACCTGGGTATACTAAGGTTGAGAGATTGAGTCTCTTCTATTTAGCTTAGAGTTAGCATCATAAGGAGTATTCACTGGTTTAAGGTTATAACGCTCAAACTTCCTAAGAAGTTTCTCAATGTATTGTTCTTGGGATAGTAAAATACTATCGTCATTCCTTATGATTTTAACTCTCAAAATAACATTGGCTTCACCCATGTCTTTTATTTCTAATTTAGATTCCAGAAACAACAACTTAGTTCTAGAGACAATGTCAATGCATGTACCAAATATTAGCATGTCATCTACATATAAACATATAATGACACATTCACCACTCTCAGATTTAGAGTACACACATTTATTAGCATCAACAGTTGAAAAGTCATTACAAAGTAGAACACTATCAACCTTTTCATGCCATTATTTTGGTGCTTGTTTTAATGCATACAAAGATTTTAAAAGTTTGCACACTTTGTTCTCTTGACTAGGAACAACACACACTTCAAGTTGAGTCATATAAATTTTCTCCTCTAACTCATCATTCAAAAAGATTTCTTAACATTCATTTGTGTATAACCAACCTATGGATAATTGTTAGAGCTAACAAAACTCGAATAGAGGAAATTCTAGTCACAGGGACAAAGGTGTCAAAATAATCAATGTTGGATTTTTGAGTAAAACCCTTTGCTACTAATCTTGCCTTATATTTATCTATCGATCCATCAGGATACTTTTTCTTAAAGATCCACTTACAACCAATAGGATTTATTCCTTTAGGTAAATCTATTAAATTCCAAGTATTATTTTTTTTAATTGAATCAATTTCAGTCTTAATAGCCTTATCCCAATGTATTGCATCCGGAGCCCTAGTAGCCTCTAAAAAACTCATTGGATCATTTTCAACTAGATAAGTGTAGATGTTTCCTTCCTCTGTCTATTCTCATATACTTTATCACTATTAATATCTATAGATTGTTTAGGTGTCTTACCAACCTTTAGAGGAAAAATATGTTCAAAGAACTCAACATTTTTTGTCTCCATTATAGTATAATGCTCAATTACATCACTTTTAAGGACAAGAAACCTATAGGCAGCACTTTGTTCTGCATAGCATAAGAACATACAAGCAGAGGTTTTATAGCCTATTTTCCTTTTCTTAGGAATGGGTAACATTACCTTAGCTAGGCACCCCCACACTCTTAGATATTTAAAATTAGGTTTATAACCTCTCCACAACTCGTAGGGAGTTTTACTCGTTTTCTTATCTGGTATCCTATTTTATAAAAAACACGTTGTAAGTAGAGCTTCACCCCAAAGGTTATTAGGTGCACTAGAGTTGTTTGATTAAGTACTTTGTTGTATCTAGAGTAGTCATCAATAAATTTCACCCAGCAGTTCTACTAACTTTGATTCATAGCACATGTAGCACATCACTTAAGGCTAGAGCCTTTCCAAATATAAGCTTTAGAAGAACTTTTCCTTTTCCTAAGACAGAAGTTGTCTTGAAATCACTGAGATAAATATGTTCTTCTCCATCCCCACACTAGTGTAAGAGGTAAAAGCACTTCTATTTGCACAGAGGTACATTATGACCTGCCTTTCCAAAGACAATGCAATTTCCCTTCTTCTTGAATGTAAGGTGGGGTTCGATTCATTGGTTTCATACAATCTCAAACCATTTCTTATACGTATGTACAAAATAATATGTCAACAAAATAATATACTACACGTATGTTCAAAATAATATCTGACACGTATGTACAAAATAATAGGTGGACAAAATAATATCCTACACATATGTACAAAATAATATGTGGACAAAATAATACCATATTGTTTCTGGCGAAAATTTGGTTTGTTTTGATTTCCTAAAGACTTAGGTTCTAAGAAAATTTTAACCACGTAAATTCTTTTTATTTAGGCTAGCAAACAGTTTTTCAATCAAAAAATGTATGTAAATCGAGAATATAAAAAATATCAAGCAAAATAGATGAAACCAAGCGTGTATATTAGAAACACGGAAAGCATGATAAAGCATACATATTAAAATCGAAAATTCTCTTTTTGTATTTTTTATTAAAAGACTCGAGAATATGAAATTTAACAGAAGTAAAGAAAGTAATAAAAGAACATTGAGGCAACAAAGTAATACATAAAATTAAATTACACTAAGAGTAAATGACATAAATTAAAGTTCGCATAAAAGTAATCGACATCACTGGAAGGTAAATTAAACGTGCAAGTAGATAAATTACTGAGAAAGTAAAGAAAACATTAAAAACTATCGAGACAAAGATGTAATGTAGAATCTTAAGATTGCATAAGTGTAAAGGGCAATGAAATTGAAATAACATGAAAATAAAGGCACGTAAAATTAGATTGCATTAAAGCTAAAGTACCAGGGAAAGTAAAGAAAGCGGTAACAACAGTCAATGAAAATGGAAATCCAGATCGCCAGAAACTTCATGATTTGTCGTTCTACGGTAAACTCATTCACTTATGTTTCTGTTCTCTCTCCCAATTTCCCCTTCCTTCTTCATGCTTCGCTCTATTTATAGATTTTCTTTAAGGTAACCTCCTAAGAGTGGTTTAAAAACCGCTACCACAGTCCATGTGCACGTTAACTATCCCTCGATTTCTACCTTAGTCACGGTTTAAAAAACCGCTTTCCATGTTCCATGTGCACGTTAACTGTCCCTCGATTTCCAACTTAGCCACAGTTTAGAAAACCGCTTCCCATGTTCCATGTGCACATTAACCGTTCCTAGATTTCCACCTTAGCCATCGAGTATTTTAAAATGTTTCTGACTTTCTACTTAACTTCACGCTCAATACCTATTTACGATTTTTACTTCCCAATCATGATCATTGAATTTCTTTTGTCTTCTTTCGATTCAGATTCTGGATTTTTCCAAATATACTGTCATTGAATTTCTTCTTTCGATTTTCAATTCTTTCCCACCAACAATTTTCGATTTTCGATTTTTTCCCACTAACAAAATGCCCCCTTGAAAGAATAAAAACATTTGTGTAAAATTTTGTATTCTTTCAAAAAGTGACTATCTTAACTTTTCCATGAAGTCATTCCGACTTTGATACAATCCAATCGAAAATCGGCTCTTTGTGCATGATAAATCGAAAAACCAATAAAAGTAAATACTCCCCCTATCTTCAAATATCTCGATTTCGAAAAACTTATATCGAGAATGTTATAACCCTCTTAAACTTAATTTCTCTAAAACCAAAAGACAAAGAAATTTCGATATCGAGATTATCATTCTACCCTTACCTAAACACTCCCGAACATTTCCTGTCGAATCAACTAATATCTCCCTCAATCCAAAAGGAAAAACCATCTATCGAACAAACTTCGATTTTATTGTCTCGACAAAATGACCATGTTCCTAAATACATCAAAATATCAAACTGCTATGGAGGAAGATCCGTTCTCGATTCTCGATATTCTGTTATCTGAAGATGATGTCACTCCCTCAAGTCATTCATCTCAACCGCCCGTGACATCGAAGAAATCCTTACTGCTATCAATTCATTCCTCGATGACAATCTTCCAAAGAGCTTCGATGTTGAAGTAACATTATACTTTAATCAATTGTGAATGTTTATTTCCTTTATTCGAGGTTTATAATTTTTTAAGTACTTCTCGTTTATCGAAAGTACTTTTTCTTTACTATGTCAATCAACATTCGAATAAGCATTACCTGATAATACTTTAACAATTTCAAAAGGTCCTTCCCAATTCGGTGACCATTTGCTATAACTTCTAGACTTCTTATCCATTGGCAAAATCGTTTTCCAAACTAAATCACCTTCTCTAAATATTTTCTGTCGAACTTTCTTGTTATAACCTCGAGCAATTTGACTTTTTTGTAAAATAATATTATTCAACGCTTGCAATCTTATCTCATCGAGTTCATTTCATTCGTCATACATCAAGTTCCAATAATCGCAACTGAGCAAATCATTTTGTTTTTGTATCGGAGTTGACTCAATATTTATTTCGATGGGTAAAACCGCATCATGCCCACAGACTAACTTATATGGCGTATTCTGCAGGGAATCTTTCGTCGAATTTCGATAGGCCCACAAAATTTGTAATAACGTTTCATGCCACGTCTTTGGTTTATTACCGACATGTTTCTTCATTAAACCAATAATTATTTTATTAATTGCTTCAACCTGTCCATTATCCTGAGCATAATATGGAGTTGATGCTAATAACTGAATATTCCTCGATTCAGCATATTTAACCATTTTCTTACCAATTAAAACTGTCCCTCTATCAGTGGTAATAGATTGTGGTATCCCGAATCGATAAACAATATATTTTTCAATGAAATCAATCACATCTTGTTGATCGACATCTTTTAACGGGATTGCTTCTACCCATTTTGAAAAATAATCGATAGCTACTATTATATATCTATGTCCTCTCGATGACTGAGGAAAAATTTGACCAATTAAATTGATTGTCCAACCTTTAAAAGGCCAAGGTTTAATAATTAAGTGAATTTCACTAGTAGGGACTTGTTGTATAGGACTAAAATTCTGACACTCTTCACAAGACTTAGCATATTCGATACAATCTTTTAAAATCGAAGGTCAGTAATATCCTTGTCGAATTAACGTCCATCTCATTTTTTGACCTACCATATGTGCACCACATATTCCATTATGTACTCCCGCCATTGTCAAATAAGCATCGTCATTTCCTAAACATCTAAGCAATACTCCATCGATACCTCTTTTATACAATTCATCATTGAACAACACATATTTTGCTGCTCTATATTTTATTTTCGTATCGATTCTCCCGTTTGGATTTTGCAAATAGTCCATAATCGATTTTCTCCAATCCTGATCATCTAAGTTATTAATTTGTAAAATTTCCCTTTCTTGGGGGTAATTTCTCTTTGATTTGAATCATTGGCTTCTTTATTAAATTCTCGAGGAACATATTCGAATGTTATGTCATCAAACATTTTACTCAAAGTAATTACTTTTTCTAAGTATCTGAACAAATTAGTATTGATATATTCGTATTCTTTTCGTACTTGTTTGATCACTAATTGTGAATCACCTCTTACAATTACATGTCGAGCTTTTAATTTAATCAAAGTCTTGAGACCCATAACCAAAGCTTCATATTCAGTTTCATTATTCGAGCAAGTGGGTTTAATTTCAAATAATAACTTAGTCGGGATATTACTTGGCGAAATAATAAGAATTCTCACCCCTGACTTGTCCAATGTACTCGATCCATCAAAATACATTATCCATTTACTTATTTCAATAAATAAATTATCAATCGGGTCAACTGTATGGTCTACCATAAAATCAGCGATAACTTAGCCTTTTGCCGATTTCAAAGAATCGAATGATAATGAAAACTCTGTCAAAGCTAAGACCCACTTTCCTATTCGATTATGCATAATAGGTTTCGATAAAAGAAACTTCAAAATATTATTTTTGGAATAAACCATCACATCATGGGGTTTCATCACATATTTGAGTTTCGTACAAGAGAAATACAAACACAGCCCTAATTTTTTGATATCATTGTATTGAGTTTCAGCATCGTTTAATATTCTACTTGGATAATAAACAACACATTCTACACCATTCTGATCCTCCTGTGCTAGTAGAGTGTCTATAGCTCGATCTGATGTTGATACATACAATTTCAATGGCTTGTTCCTCATTACTGGTATCAAGATCGGAGGATTCGTCAAAGTCAATTTAATCTGCTCAAAGGCTTTCTGATGTTCTTCCTCCCATTTGAAATATGCTTCCTTTTTCAACTTTAACAAAGACGAAAAAACATAAGTCTTACTAGCCAAATTAGAAATAAATCGTCTTAAATAATTTATTTTTCCCAACAATGATTGCAATTGCTTTTTATTCTTTGGGATAGAAATGTCTAATATTGCTTTTGCTTTATTTTTATCGATCTCGATCCCTTTTTCATGTACTATGAATCCTAAAAATTTACCAGCAGACACACCAAAGGCACATTTCAGGAGATTCATTTTTAAACTGTATTTCCTCATTCTTTCAAAAGATTTCCTTAAATTACCTAAATGTTCATGTTTTTTCTTCGATGTAACAACAATATCATCTATATAAACCTGCATGAAATCATTAATCAAATCATGAAAAATTAAATTCATTACTCTTTGATATGTTGCCCCGGCGTTTTTCAATCCAAATGGCATCACTATCCATTCATAAGCACCTAATGCCCCCAGGCATCGAAAAGCTGTTTTAGCTATATCATTTTGGGCAACAAAAATTTGATTATATCCTGAATATCCATCTAAGAGACTTAAAATTTCATTACCAGCTACCGCATCTATTAACATATCAGCTACTGGCATAGGATATTCGTCTTTAGGAGTTATTAAATTTAAATCTCGAAAATCAATGCATACTCTCATTTTACCATTCTTTTTAATAACTGGAACAATATTGGAAATCCAATCCACATACCTGGCAGTTCTGATAAATTTTGCGCTAAGAAGTCTCTCGATTTCTTCTTTAATCTTACCCATCACCTCAGATGCAAATCTTCTCGGAGCTTGTTTTACTGGCTTCTTGCCTTCTATGATAGGTAATCTATGCTCGACTAGACTTTGATCTAATCCAGGCATTTCTTCATAATCCCAAGCAAAGCAGTCTTTATACTCTTCAAGTAATGAAATCATATCTTTTTTCATTTCCTTCTCTAGATACCTACTAATATAAGTAGGTTTTCTTTTCTCTGTACTTCCCAAGTTGATTTCTTCTAATGGATCTTGGGCCTCAACTTTTTTGTGATTCGATGTGACAGATCTTTCAAAACCTAAAGGAGAATTATCGTAAATACAATCAAGTATAACTTGATCACTTTTATTTGCTACTACTGTCGAGTAAATTGACTTATTTATTCCTACCCTATTACTACGACTTTCTTGGCTCTCTTTCTTTTCATTTTCGTATCTTCTCAATCGAGCCAAGAATTCCTCATAACCTTCATTCATTTTCACCGGCCACTTCGAGGCTGGCCCCCTCTTTGATCATAACAAACCATTTTTTCTCATTCATTTCCAGGAAACGCTCCTCATGCATTTTCAAATTAAAATCTTCGATAGTCTCGAAAGTAAATGGTTGAGTGAGCGCCAAATTTTGTAGTGACTGACTAGCTTGAGACACGAATGTGACGAACTCGTGCTGGTCTCCTTGAATTACTTCGAGATGTCCATCTCGATTCCACATAAATAGCTTCTGATGAGCCATGGAGGGCACTGCTCCAACCCCATGAATCCATTCTTTGCCCAGTAATGCATTAAAGTTAGCATGCGATTGGACAACTACGAAAATAGTGGGCCTCGAATAAGTACCCACTTTCACATCTAAGGCAATCATGCCTTCTGAACTCGATGATTTCCCGTTGAAATCAGAAATCAAAATATTATGCCTTATTAGGTCTTTCAATTCGACACTGAAACTCTTTAACATAGTGATTGGCAGTTTGTTTACCGTCGCACCACCATCCACAAGGACCTTATTCACCTTTTGTCCTTGAATCTCGATATTCAACATCAAGGGTTTCAAATGAAACCTCATTTCTTCTGATGGAGGATCGATAAAAGCAGCGTCTCTATGGGGAGATTCGCATGACATTTGCGTTACCCACGTCACTTTTGGTCTCATTTCCTCAGAAAAGAAATCATCCTCCCGATGAACGTCATTTTGTTCCTGAAACTCCTCATACTCATTAACATACTCTGCAGGTAGTATCGATATTACTCCAATCTGTTGTCCATCCCTACTATTTTCATCTTTACCGTCGACAAAAACTCTTACATACTGACCCATGATCGGTATATTCTGCTCTTCAAAGCTCTTATAATTATTGAACCTTCCCTAGTAAGGTTGGAGCCTTCCCCCTCTCTTCCAGGGCTTTCCTCGAAATCTCCTTTGGAACGTGGGGAATCCAGTATTCGATCCTTCGTTGTATGATAGTCTGTCGAACACATCATTATTTTGAAATCTACTTCCTCCCTGAGGAGAATATGTCTCCTTCTTGACCCATCGCATCTGATTTCTACTAGAACACGAACCAACGGATTACTGATTTTCTCCCACTGTCATCTAGACTGTTTGTTTTCCTTAACATTGTAACTCTTCTGCCGTGTCTCCACTTTTTTTATTTGCTCTTCCCTGAAGGCTTTAACAATCGAGCTGTCAAACACCACGCTGCATCGTGGACATAATGTCACGTCTTCATCCTTCTCTTTCTTTTTGGTTAAAAATTCGATGAGCGAATCCTCTGTTTGAGGATAAATTTCTCTCTCGATTCTTTCTCAAACTCATTTAAGTCGAACTCTATGTCTTCCTCTGACATGTCCATTTTGACATGTCTAGGATCAATGTCTTCAGTAACATCGACCATACCTATGAAGGCTGAATTTACCAATCTAGCATCTTTAGTAATGCCTGACTGAGACTCAACATACCCCACATGCACTTCAAATGGATTAGTATCCACTTTCATCGACATCTCCTCAAACTTTAACCTTCCTTGGTCGATTGCATCTTGAATCGTGTTCCTGAAATGTATACAATTATTAGTCTAGTGCCCATAAATATTATGAAATTTACAATATTTTCGACCATTTCTTTGATCTAAAGAAGGAAATTTATGATCATCACTCAATTTAATCTGTTTATCTTTCAATAAAATATCGAAGATTTTATCTTCTTTTGTTACATCGAAAGTATATGTTCGATTTTCCATTTTGTCCTTTACCTCGTTTTTCTGCAGCAGTTTACAAATATATGGAGCTCCTACTTTGAGCTATGCTATGTTTACTTTCTCATCGATAGATTCTTCATTTTCTACTTCTGTCTTGGGATTTTCTTCGTATATGTCATTTATGTACGCTACCCTATCTTTCTTCATAGGTTTCTCAAATTTCTTGTATCTTTCCTTCTCATACTCGATTTGTTCCACCCTTCTCACTTTATCGGCTAATTGAGTCATGTCATTCAATGGTAAATTAACCAACTTCTTCCTAATCGAGAATTCTAAACCAACAGAGGTCATTCTGACTAAATTAAATTCGGGAATCTGAGTAAAACATCTCGATTTCATTTGTCTAAATCTATTCAAATAATCATCTATACTCTCATGATTATATCTTTTTATATTCATTAAGTCGATAAGACTTACTTAAGTCTCTCCCCTAAAAAATTGCTCATGAAAATTCCTTTCCAACTGGAGCCAATTATATATCGAGTTAGGTGGCAAAGTGGTAAACCAAGTGAAGGCATTCTTTGTTAATGAACTAGGGAAGTATTTCATTTCTAATTCCTCATTCATAGCTATATCTCCACATTCGATTTGATGTCGTGCCACATGCTCGATAGTAGATTCACCGATTTCTCCGGCAAATTTGGTGAACTTGGGTACTTCATATCCTCGAGGTAATTCTGTCTCGAGAATTGTATTGGGAAAAGGAGAAACAAAGTACGGTTGGTCAAGTGGTCTTAATTCCACTCCTTAGGGATTCATCCTTTGTCCCAACACATGATTGTACTGCATGTAATTCTGATTATATATATTTTGAAACCCCCCCATTTAAATTTTCGTGAGCATCATTCCTCACATGCTGATAATGATCAGCATTTCGATTTCTCCTTAATAAATAAGGGGGATTAATATTGATGTTTTGGTTATTATCCTTATTGGCATTATTTTTTACCCTCGTTTGTCGAGGTATTGTCAATGCATCCCCGATATGTGTCATTTGATATGCTAATATCTCAAAACTATTACTAGTGTTTTGAATTAATGGGTTTAATAATGTGGTCAACTATTGTGACAACACATTAAACATCTCGAAATTACTTTCATCCATTTGTTGTCGAAACATTCCTAATGAATTACTAGAAATTCTAGTACTAGCATTTTCGATAGCATCAAAATTAGATCGATGATAATCTCTATCGAATTCATATCTCCCATGATCCAGATTTGCTCTGTTATCTAGGTTTGGGATTGGAGACATTTGTTGTATTCCTAAACTTTGCACATTTCCTGGATTCTGAGATATTGCTAAATTTTGGGATACACCTAAATTTGGGGATACTCCAAAATTTTAGGGCATTCCTAAGGTTTGAAATGTTCCTAAGTTTTGGGGCATTCCTAGGTTAAGTCTCGTACTTCGTTGTACTGAAGTACCAACCACATTCATATTATTAAACGTAAATCCAAATGGCCTTACACTCATATATGGACCTGCACATGTTGTTACGGGGTTTCCCGTAGTTTTCATATTGTTTGACATTATAGTACCAGACCCTAACTGAGTATTTACTAATGTCCCTGGGCTTTGTTCAGTATTCACTGGAATCGACGCACCCACATTTGTCGATATTACAGGCATAGTTCCATTGTGAACTTGCCCCCCAGTGTTTGGTGGATTCGGACTATTAGGAATCTCACTGTTACTCTGACTATTTGGTGGATTTTGACTCATTTTTATTAATTGTCCACTCCTTAATCTCATACACTTTTTGAACTATCCAAATTTTGTGTATTTAACACAATCCCCCTATCTAGCGCGCCAATTTTTTTCTGGCGAAAATTTGGTTTGTTTCGATTTCCTAAAGACTTAGGTTCTAACCAAATTTTAACCACGTAAATTCTTTTTATTTAGGCTAGCAAACATTTTTTTAATCAAAAAATGTATGTAAATTGAGAATATAAAAAATATCAAGCAAAATAGATGAAACCAAGCGCGTATATTAGAAACACGGAAAGCATGATAAAACATACATATTGAAATCGAAAGTTCTCTTTTTGTATTTTTTTATTAAAAGACTCGAGAATATGAAATTTAACAAAAGTAAAGAAAACAGTAAAAGAACATCGAGGCAACAAAGTAATACATAAAATTAAATTGCACTAAGAGTAAATGACATAAATTAAAGTGCGCATAAAAGTAATCGACATCACTGGAAGGTAAATTAAACGTGCAAGTAGATAAATTACTGAGAAAGTAAAAAAAACATTAAAAACTATCGAGACAAAGATGTAATGTGGAATCTTAAGATTGCATAAGTGTAAAGGGCAATGAAATTGAAATAACATGAAAATAAAGACACGTAAAATTAGATTGCATTAAAGCTAAAGTACCAGGGAAAGTAAAGAAAGCGGTAACAACAGTCAATGAAAATGAAAATCCAGATCGCCAGAAACTTTATGATTCGTCGTTCTCCGATAGACTCGTTCACTTATGTTTCTGTTCTCTCTGCCAATTTCCCCTTCCATCTTCATGCTTCGCTCTATTTATAGATTTTCTTTAAGGTAACCTCCTAAAAGCGGTTTAAAAATCGCTACCATGTTTCATGTGCACGTTAACTATCCTTCGATTTCCACCATAGCCACAGTTTAGAAAACTGCTTCCCATGTTCCATGTGCACGTTAACCGTTCCTCGATTTCCACCTTAGTCATCGAGTATTTTAAACTGTTTCTGACTTTCTACTTAACTTCACACTCAATACCTATTATCGATTTTTACTTCCCAATCATGATCATCGTATTTCTTCTGTCTTCTGTCTTCTTTCGATTCAGATTCTTGATTTTTCCAAATATATTGTCATCAAATTTCTTCTTTCGATTTTCGATTCTTTCCCACCAACAATTTTCGATTTTCAATTTTTTCCCACCAACCCATACACATATGTACAAAATCATTGTTCACTGCCAAAAATCTCTCACAACATATAATACTCTTGCATAATTCATTTTCCCATACTCGTGCATAATTCATTTTGCATTGGTATAATAAATCCGAAAAATAACCTGTGTTTGGCAGTGTGCTCTGTGTGCACGGTGCATGATGCATGCTAATAGCTCTTATCTAAAAGTTTATCTTTCTTCCATCATAATTATAACATGCAATAATGAATTTCATACATGATTCACCTTTAACTCAAACACGTAATTTTCTTTTTCAATTAAAATCAATTACAGACCATTCACATATCAATAAGAATTACAGGATCATTGGGATATGAAATTATAGTTTCAATTTGAAATTGATTGCAGCTTAAAACATAGATTAAGATTTACTCCTTCATTCAATTTTGGGAAAACAATTTTAGGAATTAATTAGGATTCATTCTAATCTAATGATGAAATCTCTAAATTCATAATTAGGGTTTATCTTACTTTGAGAAAACTATCATAAGAGAAAAATCATAAATCTAATCACTATGGCTCTGATACCACATGTAAATTAATTTGCAATTTTCCTAATTTGTAGATTCTCACATAATAAGATACATGAATCATAATAATAATAATACTAACCTTTACCGTTCCTTTATCTAAGGGTATAAAGTTGTTGTTGATATTCTTACTGTCAGTCATAAGTCCTTAACATTGTTATAAAAGCTGACACAGACACAAACAAAATTTATTCCTGAGGCGTGTATAAGCATTGCCCTTAAGGACTTATCCGCGGTGTATTGCGCAAGTCCCCCAGGATATAATAAAACTTCTCAGAATATCCAAGGATCCCAGAAACTAGCAAGAAACTCTTAAATGAGTAAATAAACTCAGGATAATAATAGAAAAAGAAGAAAAAAGAAAAGAGAAAATGAGAGAGGTGTCTCTATAAGAGTGTAAAGTGGTATCTATTTATAGGTGTAGATTAGACCCAAAACCCTAACTACCTACTTACTCTGTAACGTTAGTAAAGTTTTTTGTAATGTTAGTAAAGTTTTCTGTAACATTATCAGTAAAGTTCTTTGTAACGTTCTCAATAAAGTTCTCTGTAAGGTTCTAAGTTTTGCAATACCCCTTATTTTACAACAAATTCTAGCTCAACAATATTTTTAGAAAAAAAAAACATAAAATTGTAGGAAAAATATTGTTTTAAACTTATAAATCTAAGTCCTTTAGTTATTATTGTAATGCATGGTTTAATGAGATAAAAAATGATATTTATGAATGATTTAAGAAATGATTTTGTGGATAGCTTGAGAATCTATTTATGTTGAATACATGCGATGAATGATGAAAACATGTATGTTATACATGTGATGCGTGGTGAATATGAACAAAGTAATTTTTAGGAAAGAAGTATTATATTAAGATATAGATAATGTATTGAATTTAGGATTCGAGAAGAGATATCTTATCTCTAATAATACTACTCACATGAAAAAAAAATTAAGTGATAAGAGTTAAAAAAGATCTTTGTGTTATGCGAAAGAGAGTTGAGTTGAATCTAATAAGTTATAGGGATTAATTTTGTTACATGTTCTTATTATGTATTTATATTGTAGATTTTCACTTAGAAAAAAATAATGTGACATATACATATTTTTAGTCTAATTCAACACATAAAAATATTTTAAAAATAAAATTAAATGTTTATGATATATATATTGGGATGACATGAAATAAAATAAATGATAACAACTTCTAGAAAACTTGGTTACTAAAAGGTCACACGAAATTATAAGCTAGCAAAACGAGTTATAAACAAATTGAAATTAAATATAAACATATAATAGGGTCACACTACTGCAAAAAAGGCTTTTTACATCGGTTAAAATGGGCTTTCGACATCGGTTAAAGCGGCGACATAGATACGGGGGTCATAGAAAGTAAGAATTTCTACGTCGGTTAATAGGAACCGACGTAGAAAGACCTACTTTCTTTGAGCCATTATGATCGGTCAAAATGGTTATGATCGGTCATAGAGCTATTCCGATCGATCATAACCGGTTTCGATTGGTCATAGAAGGACTTTCTACGTCGGTTAGTCGGGGAACCGACGTAGAAAGTCTTATTTTGTATGAGCTATTCTGATCGATCATAATCGGTTCCGACTGTCATAACACTTTCTATGTCGGTTAACACTTATAACCGACATAGAAAGTCTTACTTTCTATAACCCAAGTATCTATATCGGTTAACGATGAACCGTTATTGTATGTGTTATCAATGTCGGTTATGCCTATAACCGACATAAAATGTTACACTTTCTACGTCGGTTATGCCATTAACCGACGTAGAAGTACTTTCTACGTCGGGTAATGACATAACCGACGTAGAAAGTGTTATTTTTTTAAAATACCTGCATTTTATTTACGGATGCTACCTTTCTTCGAGTAGACTCTGCCTATTCATCACAGTTCCGAGACAAATAACCACAGATCCAAGTACGGACAGATATGCACAGTTCATATATAAATTTGCTACAAATATATATCCAGAGTACAGATCGATTCGAGTACAGCATGATATGTACATATGAAACACATTGAAATGAATATATGTACGGACAGATCCAGTTCTACCCAGTTGAATAAATTTCCTATGAATATATGTAAATTTCCTAACTTAAATCAATTCTATCTAAATTGTTACAAGTTAAATTTCCTATGAAGATTGAATGCTTAAAAGGAAAGAAGCCCACTGCTCTCTAATATCGTCTAAGACTTCAATCTTCATTGGAGATGAGTCTGTAAATTCCTACATATTGAAACATTTTAGATTTAGAAACCATTTACATAATTGGCATATTTGACTTAATTATAGTATATTTACCTCCCTCCATGAGCCCATAATATTTTTGTCTACGATGGTGTGCATGTGCTTCATCACATAATACCCGCACTCATGGCTTCCGGTTGCCGTGGACACTACAAGTTAAATACATGTCGGTTTAACTTTAAATGACAAATTGAACAATAGTAAGAGGTGTTTGGTCACCTTTGGTGCAATATACGTCAACTTCTTTCTAGCATGAGATGGAAGACCTTGCAACCTTAGGTGAGCTTCCAAAGCTCTACAAAAGGACAAATAATTTTGGTGTAAGTAGTGCACATATGATACAACAATTAAAAAAACCAAACTTACGCGTCTATGTGCTTTCTAATATCCAAATCATTTGCTTTCTTATGTAATGAACACAAGAGAATCACAAGAAATTGCCGAGGAACAATGATTATGAGCCGCCAATGATCCCCGCACGTTGAAATAATATTAGTAAAATTTCAGTTTTACATAAATGTGCATTAATTTATAAGATGTATACTTACCGATGCAAGTAAGGTGCTAAGTAGACTTCTTTGCCCCCGGTTTGAAATGCCTCTATTAAGTACGTTTGCACCTCTTCAGCTTTATTCCCAATGGACTCGAATGGCAACAGGGTCAACAAATCCATAGAGAAAGCGGATCTTCCTCTCAACACACAAACGATGTAAATACCTTCAACATTGAAAATAAATAAAGTTATAAAATAATGTACCAGTGAGAATATAAAAATATATGTAAATATACTTACAATTCCCAAAGATGCAACACCGATACACATAACATATCAGTATCAGCGAGAAGATCAAAAATATCCCTTTGGAGTAAGAAAAAAGGGATCGTCTTGGTCCTGCATACGACTTCGGGTGGCATATCTAACCGTATGGGAGTGGTCCCGATAGTCGCTGCCAGGTGCACCGAGTCGTTGTAAAGCGAGATGGTGGTGGTGGTGATTCATGCACAACTTCCTTTGCTTTTTCAGCCTCTTCCTATACAAGTACCAAAAATCAATAACATTAATATACATCAACCTATCAAAAAATAATAAGTACTATCGTTCAATGCATAAATCAACCTGTGCATGTGTTGGGATGGGTCTTGTTAATGAAACCGGCCATAAGATAAAATGGCCAGGTGCCTGTCCCACTGTTTGAACCTCTTCGGTGGGAATAGGGATTGGGCAGCGAGCATCCGGACATCTACAACCACCACTCGATCATATCATCTCCAATACTCGGTGGTGGATGGTTGACCCCAATGCATACATTTTCCCTAAGGTAAACAAAGGATAAAATATTTTAGACTATATAATGCGTAACACCGTACCAAATACATGTCAAAGATATAATACGTACCGTATGCCACCAAATGCTCGGGAGGACCCGCAACATACAACTGACAGTCAGCAGTGTCAGTAGGAGCAACCTCTGCCCCTCTATCAGGAGCATCACAACTCTCCTTTGTGCTGACATGAATCGGGGATGCCGCTCGTGCGAGGACAGAAGGTTGAGATGACAAAGATGCCAACTCTGCTCGCATTGAGCTCAATAACTCTGCCTTCAAGTCAGAGTACACCTCATCTCGAATCTCCTTCCTAATTTGTTGTTTGAGTGACTCAAACTCTTGCTCATTCAGCTGCCTCAAAGAAGGAGTTGCCACGGGTGGGGCACCAAAGTACTGTCTGAGGCCCACCCCTCGTCCAGCACCACGAACACGTCCAGGATGCTCTGGGGTACCAATGGCCACTGCCAATATATCCTGACGGCCATGTGGGTGGAATGATCCCTGAGTGCTCTGCTCAACCAACTTATCCTACAACACAAACGAATGATTTTTTAGCAAATACAAATGCCTATTGTAGTATAACATATATAATTAGTTTAGGATATGCTACTTACAATACGTTGAGAAACAACATTAGTTTGCTCAGATAAGTAATTCCCTGATGAGGTCCGGCGAGCTCTCTTCCATTTATTATGGCGTGAAGGGCGGGTGACGGAACTCACAACCGAGTCATCTCGAAGGTAGACTTGAAGAAGTCTCCTTCAGCATCTTCTCCTCCAATTTCTCATAACCCCCACGAGACAACTCGTGGGGGTGGATATTCTTCCTCCGAATATCCCGTGCCTTCGCCTCTTGGCCTCGTTGCATTCCATGTTAAATACCAAATTTAAAACCTCTATTTTAAAAAAATTACTGCAAACAAATGACAAATGTGCTAACCTCGAAACCTAGGGTCTAATCGCCGAGTCCGAAATGCCCGCCATGTCTCCTCATCCAAAAACCGATACTGGTCACATGGGTTCTTGTTGCTCAATGCCCCATATATGTATCGACCGGTCAGATCACTCTTAAAACCTCTCCAAGCGTTCCCCAAGCATATGAGATCCACTTTGTCCTCAACAAAGTGGTGTTAGGGACATCATATGTGACCTACACAATAAAAATAACATGAAGTTCCCAAAAAAAGTTAAATATATATACATGTTAAATGCTCAAGTAAGAGTAGGTACCAGGATACTCGCCAAATCCGGTTCTTCGATGTCTCCGGAACATGGTCCCAATCCTCAATAAGAATACTAACCTTGCTTCTCCCAAGCAAGGCCACATAGCTACTTGAATCTAGCACTTGTGCTCTCCAGTGGCTCTACCAGTTTGCATGTCAAACTGGATAGGCAATTTCCGATCGGAGCTGCGACCGATATTCAACTCCCTCAATCGTGTAGCACGCCTACCCTTTTTCCTGGTAGACGGTCGACTCGATCACCACCTTGTGTAGGAGGGGGACTGTGTAGGAGGAGGGGTACCGAGATGAATCTGCCATATCCGTGTTCAAAGAAAAAAATAATAGTTATTAGTTTAGACAATATGACTCGAAGATAAACAAAAAAGTGCATACATTAAAAAATAATACATTAAAAAAATTTCATACATTATCAAGTTGGAGCATTCTCCCAAAATCCTTCCATATGGTCATAACGGATGGCATGCACATTATCTATTTCTACATTAACACTCAAGTTTGGCATATTTGAAGAGAAACATGGTGTCTCGGGTATATCAAGTACTAATTCATCATTCTCATCGAAGTATACATGGGTTTTCCTTGTAGAACCACTGACCATCCTTTGTTAGCGGGATCGGTGACATAAAACACTTGTTTTGCCCGAGATGCCATGATAAATGGTTCTTCGGTATAACGAGTATTTTCAAGGTTAACCAAGGTAAATCCAAGATCATCGGTGAAGATGCCAGTATTAAAATCAACCCACTTGCATTTAAAAATAGGTACTCCGAATATCGTGTAATCTATTACCCAAATCTCTTCAATTACACCAAAGTAGCCCATTGACGCCCTTATCGGATATTTATCCTTTGAACTCGAGAAATGCATTGATTCAGCCACCACCATGACTCCACTATTTTGCATTGTGCTTATTTCATCTTCTCCCTTTGTATAAAATGAATAGTTATTTATATCATACCCACCCCAACATATCACATCAAAGTTTGGCTCACATGCTAGCCACTTTAGTGTATCGAAGTCTGTATTGTCACCTTCAACTTGTTGTTTAAACCACTTCAAAAAGCTCTTGTTGTGTTCGGTGATCACCCACTTTTTAGGCATACGTGGATTATTTCGCTTCACAATCTCTTTATGAGCACTTAAGTAGGGGATGACTTCTTCATCTGTTATTCAATATGTACAAATGCGCTTGAAGTACTTCATCTCGACACATTGTCACAACTTTTGCACCTCGAGTTCCTCTACCAAGACCTATTCCATGGTAACGAGTCTTAGGTAACCCTATAGGTTCAACTTCTGATAAGTAGTTTGTGCAAAACTCAATAGCTTCCTCTCGCAATATACCTTTGAACAATTGATGCTTCAGGACGATATTGGTTCTTCACATACCCTTTTAATATTTTCATGTATCGCTCAAAAGGGTACATCCATCGTAAGAAAATCTGGACCACAGATTCTAACTTCCCTGGCTAGATGAACAATCAAGTGAACCATAATATCAAAAAATGATGGAGGAAAGTACATCTCAAATTGACATAATATGACTACAGACCTCATTCTCTAACTGATCCAAAACACCCGGGTCCATAACTTTACTACATATGGCATTAAAAAAAAGCATAATCGAGTTAAGGAATATCTAACATTGTCCGGTAAGATACCTCGAATAGCCACAGGTAGAAGTTGTTGCATCAATACATGACAATCATGAGATTTTAACCCAAGCAATTTGAGCTCTTTCATAGATACAAGTCTCTTCACATTGGAAGAGTAACCAAATGGAACCTTCACACCTCGTAAAAACTCACAAAAACTTCTTTTCTCTTTTTTAGACAAGTGTGTGACATGCTCGGAGGCAAGTATGTTCGGTTACCATGAGGTTGAGGAGCTAATTGTTCTCTTATACCCATTTCAACCATGTCCAAACGAGCATTGACACCATCTTTTGTTTTTCCTTGAATGTTAAGGAGCGTTCCGATGATACTATCACACACATTTTTCTCTACATGCATGACATCTATACAATGCCTCACATCAAGAACCCTCCAATATGGAAGAACAAAAAGGATTGACATTTTCTTCCATATACCCGTGGCTTTCTTTTGCGTCTTTCCAAACTCACACGAAATTGCACTTACTCGTTGATATACTTCTTCCCCACTTAAAGGTGTTGGGGCTGCATCATTTTCTTGACACCCGTTAAATGATTTTTTTAATTTACGATATGAATGGTTTGAAGGAAGAAATCTTCGGTGTCCAAGGTACACTCGTTTTCCTTCCATGTTGTAGTTGATAGTGACATGTGTCTTCTTCACATATCGGGCAAGCTTTATGTCCCTTTGTGCCGTAGCCACTCAAATTACCATATGCTTGGAAAGTCATTAATTGTACAAAATAACATTGCACGCAACTTGAATAAGTCACCTGTGTACCCATCAAACACATCAACACCTTCCTCCCACAACATCTTCAACTCTTCAACCAATGGGCTTAAAAAACATCAATGTCATTTCCAGGTTGTCTGGGACCCGAGATCATCAAAGATAGCATCAAGTACTTACGTTTCATACACAACCACGGAGGTAAGTTGTAAATAACTAACACCACAGGCCATGAACTATGTTTATCGCTTAAATTTCCATATGGATTCATTCCATCTCGTAGCAAGTCCAAACCTAATGTTTCTTGGATCATTACCAAAATTCCGGAAGATGGAATCAATTTTTTCCATTGCAATCCATCTGCACGGATGCCTCAACTGACCATCTTTAATACGACTATCCGCATGCCATCTAGTCGGCTTTGCATCATTTCCATTAGTGAATAATCGTTTCAACCTTGGAACAATGGGAAGATACCATAACACTTTTGCCTGGGTACCCTTCATTACATCATTGTCGAATCACCATCCTTCTTCTTGTATCGTGATTCCCCGCATTGTGGACATTCGTGACAGTTCTCAAATTCTTTCCTGTACAACACACAATCATTCGGACATGCATGAATTTTTTGGTACTCCATACCCATTGGACACAATATCTTCTTAGCATCATAATTGCGGGTTGGCAATGTGTTACCTTCAGGGAGCATGTCACTCAACAACTCAAGCAATTCTCGTGAAACTTTTATCGATCCACCCATTCTTTGCCTTCACATTGAACAATTTTAGTACCGCCGACAATCGTGTGAACTTAGTACAATTTGTATACAAAGGCTCTTTTGCATCATTGGACAACTTCTCGTACACATGTGTGTGTTGGAAGGCATCTTGTCCAAGCTCACGAATCATTTCCTCCAGCTCGATCATCCATCTCTAGATCAACTTCTTCTTTGTCTTCTACACTTGGCATGTTTAATAATTCACCATGCCATGTCCACTTTATGTAACTCTTTAGGAAACCATCACAAAGAACATGTTCCCGAATAACTTCGATCGGTAATCTTCGCTCATTCAAGCGAGTTAACACAAGGGCAATAGAATCTTCCATCATTATCCGGAACATTCATCTTAGCAAATTCAAGGAATTGTTCTACTCCACTCTCATATTCATTTGTTGTTCGTCTATAATTGAACCAACTCCGATCCATTGTTACAAATCTAATTTTCAAAATCAAATTAGCTACGTAAACACGAAATAAGTACACTATAATGCCTACACGAAATCCAACTCCACTCTCAAAATAACTACATTATAATACAAATCTAATGTTCAAAATCAAAATCACGAAAGAATGCCTACGAAACACATTCAAATGACTAAACTACTTACAATACATCTCTAAATTAGCTAAAGGCACCCGTGATGTTTCCCTCTCTTGACGACATTATTACTTACTAGATTCAATACTGTAAACCTACATTGGCTAAAGCAAGCACCAAAACTTACCTCTTGAAGACCTACAGAGGTGGCAGGTGGCGTGACGTGCGGAGCTGGGTGGGGAGAAACGTATCCCGGGCGACGGGCACCGGTAGCGACGGGCGGCACGAAGCGTTGGCGAGGTGGCGTGACGAGCAAATGTGGGTGCGGAGAAACGTATACAAGGGAACGGGGAGCTCGGTATGGGTGAACCGATGAAAGGAAATGGAGCGTAGGGAGAAACGTACAGGGGAGCTCGCTATGGGGGAAGTGATGAAATGAAATGGAGCGCGGGAAGAGGGTAAAACAGAAGATACTATGTCGGTTGCTCTAACACCCGTCATCAAAGACACTTCTACGTCGGTTAAAATTTACCCGACATAGAAAGTTCACTTTCTACGTCGGGTAAATGTTACCCGACATAGAAAGTTAACTTTCTATGTCGGGTAAATTTTAACCGACGTAGAAAGTGACCTTTCCACTTACTATGTCGGCTAAAACTTACCCGACATAGAAAGTTTATGATTTTATTACAAAATTGCCACCGCGCCACATACTATGACGGGTGGATTACGACCGTGATAAAAACCCATCATAGAAAGCTATTTTTCCACTAGTGTCACACGAAATTTTAAGCTAGCAAAACGAGTTATAAACAAATTGAAATTTTAAATATAAACATAATGATAGCAGACTTAACAAAATTAATACAAACAATGTTTATCATTGACGTGACCTTACATACAAACAAAATTCACAGATAATTTAGTATTTCATATAGAATACACGATTACGAAACAAAATTGACCATATTTCCACTGTTGTCGATGAAATGTTGTTTCGTATAGTATTTTATGTTTAATCCTAATCTATTGGGAAGAATGAAAAAAATATCTGGCAAATATCAACCAAAGAGAGGTGCGTCGAGTAATAAGAACAAGATATTTCGATTTTATGTATTTATATCAATATTTTAAGATTAATTTTTATATTTAAGATATTTTTTATTTTAAAATTTTAGTTAATTATAATTTTATTTTATTTTTAAAATATATCAATAAATTAAAAGATAAGATATTATAAATTGTCATTTACTTCAATTTTTAAATAACGTAAAAGGACAGAACATATATCTCCTCATAAAGAACTAAGGGTATGATGCAGAAGGAGTATTTTTTTATTTTTTTCAAAATAATCGATGAGCCATAATAGTAGGGGACTCATAAAAATGATAATTGTTTACTTACACTGAAGATAGAAATTGTAAAATATTAAAGCGATTTTTATTATGGAAAGCATTGTATAAGATCACGTGTCTCTCCACGTTATATTCTTCATAAAAATGATTATATTAGAGTTAAAACATCTTTATCATTTTAAATAACATTTCTTATGTCACACTATTTCTATATAATTTTTTTTTAATTTTAAATTTTTTTGTTTCGAAGTTTTTATAAATATTTTTATTTTTATAAATATTTTATTTATATTTCACATGATTACTTAAAATAATTTAATTATTATAATTAAATATTAATTTAATATAATATTTCAACTTGAAATAATATAAAAGATTTTAAAATTTGTAAAGATTTTTATTTTTATAAAATTAATTTCTTTTAAAAAAATAGAAAATCAAAATTAAAAATAAATTAATTTTAAAATATTTTAAAATATTTTAAAAAAATATTATATATTATAATTATAATATTTTTTTATTTTATAAAAAAATATGTTTTTTTACTATTTCATTTTCGTTTAAACTGATGATATAAAATATCTTAAATTTATTTTATTTTAATAAATATTTGAGATGTTGATTATTTAGATAATTAAAAATATTTTGGTAAATTATTTTTTTGTCAAATAATTTTTTTATTATTTGTTTTTTCATTTTTCTTGTTAAAGAAAGTTGAGCAACTTTGCTAACATTTTAAGAATTGTAGTTACCATTAAGATTAGATTCAATATAGTTATTTAAAATATAGATGTACTTCTTGTTAAGCAGGCACATCTAAGATACTCTAATAAATTATACTGCATATATATATATATATATATATATATATATATATATATATATATATATATATATATATATATATCTTAATTATTTTATTTTCGATTGTTATTTTTTATATATATATTTTTGTATCACATTTATTGTTATTTTTCCTTTTTAAATGAATTTTTTATTTGTAGATCTTTACTTTTCCCTTGATCTTTAATTTACCTTTCAAGCCTCTAAATTTTATATATAAGAATTGAAATTCGTTAAAAGTAAGCAAAAATGTCAATTATGTATTTATATTTATGATTGGAGTATTTTCCTTAAATAGTTTTTAATAATAAATTATATTATTTTAACGTATTTAAACACATGTTTTAAGAACATTTTCTACGTAAATTTTGTTTAGGAATAAAATATACTATTTTATTGCGGACTCCCCGTATGAATGAGTTAAAATTAGATAAAATTATTTAAAATTTAGAGAATGTTTATTAAGTAAATTTATCTGATTGACAAAAATGGTGTATATAACAAAATAATATTTTTATTTATAAATAAGTCTTACAATTGAAGAACTCCTTTATCTAGTGCTATGTACTTGTATTAATATAAACATTAATATTGTTTGTTTAAATTCAGAATCTTATTTTATTTTTCAATTTGTTAATCAATTGTTTTATTTTATTATGATAAATTGAAAATCAAAATACTATTATTAGTCATGAAAAGAATTCTACAAATAATCAAGTAAATCATTAAATATAAATTTGTATAAACAAATATGACCTAAAACACCAACGCAATTATTTGTCGACAACAAATCAGTGTTGTAAAAACAGTGACCTTACCTGCAAATGTTTAAGTCTTGTCTCTTTGGTAAACACCCTTATGCATATAAAATCAGGATAAGGTACCGACCATGCATCATAGTTTTGTTTGTATGAATTCAAATGATGCAACCTATTGTTTGCTAATAAAACCTAATCTTCCTAATTCTATCAAATGGATGTGCAAGCATGTTAGTTACTCTTCAAGGGCCACATATCTATCTTCCTTACTAAGCACTAATAAGCCAGCAACTTCACTCACCATTAACAATTTATTTTGGTCAATTATTGGTTCATATTTTATCTCATAGTGACAAATAATTTTTGTAGATGGAAAGTCAGTCTCAAGGGTGACGTATAGCTTGTTATACTTGTCAAGATGCATGCATATGTATTGCATACGGTGCAAGTTACAACAATTGAACCCAAACTAAACCATTCATTAAACATGTTTGTCATATTAAATTGTGAAAATGATGTGATGAAAATGAAAAGGCCTCCATAATCTGGCTTCGATCGGTTGTGGCCGGCTTTTGTTTATTTTTTCCTTTTTCTTGTTTAGGTAGAGAAGTATGCAACATTCTTCAATTAGTTATCATGCTTCCTTGTTGTTTTATGCACTGACGTGGGTTCTCATGCTGCTTATATGTGGAAAACAAAAACGTGTACAAAATATTGTGATTAGTTCTAGAAGGGTAGAAGCAGTTGCATGATGTAAGACTTATTTGATTTTCAAAATATTGTAATTGATTAGTACAAGCTTTATGTTCCATATATACAATTGAGACTTAATTATTAGCATTTTTTTTATTTGCACTTTTTTTCTTTAGTATTTGTTTACTTTTTCAATAAAACTCTCCACCCTTGTTGTTTACTTAATAATTTTAAATTTTAAACAAATTTGAGATAAAAAATTCTCTCATTTGTTCCTCATGTACTTAGTTTGACCCCTACGTAAATTGTAACCCTAAACCTATAATACTTGTAAATCGTAACCCTAAACGAAATATTTGTCAGTTTTAATTATTGGATGAGCAAATTTATGTGTTTTGGTCTTTTCATTATGTTGTTTTCCACTTTGTTAGCTTTATGATGCTGTTAAACTATTAGAAGTTTTTTCTTATTTTTTTTCAAAAGGATATCAGTAAAAAATATACATATTTCTTCACTAAGCACTTTTTTGAAAATGATTTTATAAGACAAAGTCCACCATTCTTCTTCCTTGTCTTAACCCTTCTTTCTTTTTCCCTTTTTCTCCATCTCTGTTGTGAAATTGTCAAAGATAACAAAAGAAAAAAATAAAGAGAAAAACGACAGAAAAGAAGCAAAGGAGGTACTACAAGAAAAAACACATTTAGTCATCGAAATTAGCGATCGAATTTTTCGGTCGCAATTAGCTGACTCGATTTAGTGATCGATTTAATTTTGGTCGCAATTAGCGACCAATTTAATTCGGTCGCAATTAGTAACCAATTTAACGACCACTTTAATTCGGTCGCAATTAGCGACCGATTTAGCGACCAAGTTAATTCGGTCGCAATTTAGCGACCGAATTAGCCACCAAAATATGATTTGGTTTCACTTTTTTATTTAGCGATCGAAATAGCGACCAATATTTTGCGTCGCAAAATTTCGATCACTAAATCGGTGGCTATTCCATACTAAAATAAAAAAATCATTTAGCGACTGATTTAGCGACTAGAATTACAAATTGAAATAGTGACCGAATTAAAATCGGTCGCTAATGAATATTATTTTTTTATTATATTTAAATTTATTTTTTTATAAATATACTTTAATTGTTTTAGTATATTTTTTACAATTTATTTTTTAAAAGTAATTTATTTTTTAAAAATAATTTAATGTTTAAAATATACTTTAAAAATAAATTTTGATCTCAATATTAACAAAATAAATTGTAATAAATCAAATTTATTAAAAATTTAAATTGTAATAAATTAAGACTAGAGTGATATTAACTATTCAATACATTGTTTAAGAAAAGTTTAATAACAAATATTCTTTAATTTATTTTTCAATTGAAAATTTCAATTGAAATTAAATTATATTTTAAAAATCTATATTAAAAAAATTAAACACATCAAATTATCACACTTTAATTCCTCATTAACTTAATTAATTAAAAAAATACAATTTTAATCAAATTATTACAATTTTATTTTATAATACTTTATTTTTAATCTAATTTTTAAATTTATTGCTTTATTATTATTAATTACTTAATCATGATTGTTGTCATATAATTGATATACCAAAAAAAATTATATCAATATACATTAGATAATAAATATATTATTTAATTAAACTATTTATAAAAATATATTTATCTTTAGTTAAAATATTTTTTAGTTTAAGTATACTAATTAATATTTTTTATTTTTAACATAATTAATAAAAAATATTAAAATTTTAAAATTAATCTATTTTATAAATACTAAAAATAAACCATATTTAAATAAATGAAAAATATATTTAAATTTATATTCAACATAGTTAAGGTTGTGCCTTTTTAAAATTTATATTCAACATATATTTAAATTTATATTAAAAATAGTTAATATAAATTAAGGTTGTACCTTTTTAAAATTGTAACTTTTTTATATATTGAATTTTCATTAAAAAATTTCTAAAATTGCATAAGAAAATAGAGATTTAATTATACTTTTAATAAATTTAAGATAATACTAGTTTTTATTTTTATTTTTAAATATTTATTTTAATTTTTTTAAAAGAGAGAAACTATAATTTTGGTTTCTAAATACTAAATTTAAAGAATTAAATTTATTATTATTTAATATTTTAATTTTAGTATTAAAAATCTAAATTATATTTTGTTAAATTAAAATAATTACAATATATTTTTCTACTTTGAGAATTAAAAATATAATTAAACTAAAACTGAAAATATTATAATACATTTTTGAACTCTTTTTTATAATATTTTTATCATTATTATATTTTTGGATTAATTATTTTTTTCCTAATTTTTTATAAAGTCAATTTTAGTATTTAAAAGTATTTAACATTTTGAATTCTGAAACTTTTTCTCTATTAACAAATTTAAAAACATAATATACTAAAAAAGTATTATAAATAATTATTTTATCCAATAATTATATAATTAAAAAAAATTATATAATTAAAACAGAGAATTTAATTATTTTATAAAAAAGAGATTTAATTATACTTTTAATAAATAATTATAACTATAAAATTAATGATTTATAATAATTAAAAGTAATTATAAATAATTATATATAAAAGTAATTAAAAGTATAATTATAACTATAATTAAAAGTATAATTAAAAGTATAATAAATAATTATAGTAAATAATTATAATTAAAAGTATAATTAAATCTCTATTTTTATTAAAATAATTATAATAATTTAATCAAAATAATTATAAATACTTTTTTATAAAAATTATTTAATTATAGTATTTAATTAAATATAATTAAAAATATTTCATCCAATATTTAGTATTTAGAAACTAAAATTATAATTTCTCTGTTTTAAAAAATTAAAATAAATATTTAAAAATAAAAATCAAAACTAATATTATCTTAAATTTATTAAAAGTATAATTAAATCTCTATTTTCTTTTTTAACTTCTCAATTCTACATTTTTGTCAATTTGATCATTATATTATCATCATCATCTCCTCCCATCTTCTACTTTATGTTTACAATAATTAATATTCTTAAATAATTTATATTTTTATTTATAATTTTTTAATATATATTTGAGAAATTAATCAAATATAATCTATTATTTGAAAAACTAATCAATTCTAATCAATTATTTAGAAAACTAATCGATTATAATTAATTATTTGAAAAAATTATCCAATATGATCGATTATTTGAAAATGTAATCGATCATAATGGTTGTATATGATAAGCGGTTCCACTTGAACCGCTCTTAAAACAGAATATCTAATAAGCGGTTAAACCTTAAACGCTATCTAAAATATAGTTTAGATAGCGAGTTAACGTGGAACCACTATTATATAGTTTCAAATATGATCGATCATTTGAAAATTTAATCGATCATCATCAAAACTTACATTAACTATTTTTTTGAATATTATGTTTTTAAATTTGGTAATACGAGAAAAAGTTTCAGAAATCAAAATGTTAAATACTTTTAAATATTAAAATTGACTTTATAAAAAATTAGGAAAAAAATTAATCAAAAAGAGTTCAAAAATATATTATAATATTTTCAGTTTTAGTTTAATTATATTTTTCATTCTCAAAGTAGAAAAATATATTGTAATTATTTTAATTTAATAAAATATAAATTAAATTTTTAATACTAAAATTAAAAGATTAAATAATAATAAATTTAATTCTTTAAATTTAGTATTTAGAAACTAAAATTATAGTTTCTCTATTTTAAAAAATTAAAATAAATATTTAAAAATAAAAATCAAAACTAGTATTATCTTAAATTTATTAAAAGTATAATTAAATCTCTATTTTCTTTTTTTAACTTCTCAATTCTGCATTTTTGTCAATTCCATCATTATATTATCATCCTCATCTCCTCCCATCTTCTACTTTATGTTTACAATAATTAATATTCTTAAATAATTTATATTTTTATTTATAATTTTTTAATATATATTTGAGAAATTAATCAATTATAATCTATTATTTGAAAAACTAATCAATTCTAATCAATTATTTAGAAAAATAATCGATTATAATTAATTATTTGAAAAATTTATCCAATATGAAAAAATTATTTGAAAAAATTATCCAATTTGAAAAAATTAATCGATTATAAAAAATTATTTGAAAAAATTATACTTTTAATTATACTTTTATTAAAGTTATTAAAAAATATTTGAAAAAAGTTATATTTATTAAAGTATTAAAAAATATTTTGTAATATATAAGTTAAAAAAATTATCATTAAATTTTTTAAAAATTATTAGTTTTGTAATTTATATACAATGAAAATAATATAATGGTATATTAGTATATAAATATATAAATATATAAATATATAAATATATAAATATGTAAATATATAAATATATAAATATGTAAATATATAAATATATCAATATATCAATATATCAATATATAAATATATCAATATACCAATATATCAATATATCAATATTTAAATATATATTAAAATATATAAATATATTTGTATCTATAGATTTTATAAATATATAAAGATATAAATATAAATATATATATATATATATATATATATATATAAAAAGATGTAAATATATAAAGATATAAATATATGTAAAGATATAAAGATATAAAGATATAAATATATGTAAAGATATAAAGATATAAAATATAAAGATATAAAGATATAAATATGTAAAGATATAAATATATATCTTTAATATTTTGTACATGTAAATATAATTTATATATATTTTTAAATCTTTTTCTAATATTTATTTTTAAAAATATAATATTATTTTTAAAATTTAATATTTAAATTTTTATTTTTTTTTCAAATATATAAAGATATAAATGTATAAGGATATAAATAAATATATAAATATATCAATATATATATATATATATATATCAAAATATAAATATATTAATATATAAATATATCATTATATAAATATATAAATATATATATATATATATATATATATATATATCAATATATCAATATTATCCCCTCATATATTATTATACATTATTAGCGTAATTTTAGTTTAATTAAAAATTAGAATACAAATATATTATATTATATTAATATACCATTATGTTATAATATTTGTAATTTATTTTTATAGTGTATAAATTACAAAACTAATAATTTGTATACTATCCTATACTAATATATAATTTGTATACTATACTAATAGTATAATATACTATATTATAATATTATTTGTATACAAAACTAATATCTTTATATATTTATATATAAATATATAAATATGGAAAGATATAAATATATGTAAAAATATAAAGATATAAATATATAAATATATATAAAAATATAAAGATATAAATATATAAATATATCAATTTATAAATATATCAATATATAAATATATAAATATATCAATATTTAAATATATCAATGTATTAATATTTAAATATATATTAAAATATATTTTTATTTATAGATTTTATATTTATATATTTATACTGGATATACATTTATTTGTATATAAATATAATTTATTTGTAAGTTATTATTAAAAAATCCTAGTAGCTCAGTGGTTGGAGTTTCGACCTCCAATTCTAATGTATCGGGTAGGGGAAATAAATAATAAATATAATTTAAAATGTAAATAAATAAAAATAATTAATTTTGTTATTGATTTAGCGATCGATTTAAATCGATCGCTATTTTTTTAACATTATCATTGATTTAGCGATCGATTTAAATCAGCTTGCTATTTTTTTAACTTTTTCATTGATTTAGCGACCGATGTAAATCGGTTGCTATTTTTTAACTTTGTCACCGATTTAGCGACCAATTTGATATATTAATTTCGGTCGCTATTTTGCGACCGAAATAAAATCGGTCGCTATTTTACGATCGAAATGAAAATCGATCGCTAACACATTTGCGAATTGACTTTTTACGACTGACGCATTTCGGTTGCTAATTTCGGTCGCTAACCGATTAGCAACCGATTTTTTGACATTAGCGACCGATTTTTTCGATCGCTAAAATGTTTTTTTCTTGTAGTGAAGGTAGAAGATAGAAAAAGGAAATTAGAAAAAAAACAAAACAAAACAAAACAAGGAGAGGAACTTAAAGTTGTTTCATATGTTGATGTGGGACAAAAACAATAAATTTATTGGTGAGTTTGCTAAAAATATGTTATTCTAAATCTCTAATTTGTATTATTTACAAATGCTAATTATAGAATACAGAGATAATTTAGTTTAAAAAAATGTATTGCACGTGTGCATTAAATTTACTTATTTAGGGAGTAAAAATAACAATATAGAGTCAAATTTGTAAACTTTTTAGTTGTAGTAGGATCAAAATGAGTGATTATACTCTTTTTTATTTCATATAATGACCATTTACTTCTAATGAAATGAATATTTTAATATACTATTTTATCAAAAGACGTTGATTTTGTTAATTAATATTTAAATCTATTCAATTAAAATAAGTATATATAGTATAATATTTAATTTTTTCAATAAAAATAATATTCTATTAATTTAATAAACTTGAAAGATGTTTTTAAAGAAATAATATCCTAATCAATATTTTTATCAATCTCTTAATTGTTAACTAAACGATAATATTTATTATAAAACAATTATATGTGTGTATATATTATTTTCATGCTCTAATAACGAATACCATGAAATGGTTATTCAGTGCTATTTTTACTACTCCCAATTGCTCCTATTGTGGATAGATCATTAGATGCATTTGTTATTTGAAATAAAGCTAATGACACGCATTTATGTTTAGAGAAGCAAAGTAGAGTGGCATTATATATCCTTAACGTGAACAACTAATCAACATAACTTGGTAAGAAATTTAAACCTAATTGTGTAATGACAGAAGTTCTTGATCTTGATTCGATTAAAGATGAAGTTAACCCTTCCAAGTTAAATAAAATAAAAATTAAGGTAAGTATAACTTAGCTGTAAATGTGAAGCCCAAAATGATATTAAACCCTCGTTCTCAAAAAACACAGCTGTTAACACTTGCATGATAAGATAATTGGGGTGAGGTTAACTTCACTTACCATTCACGTAAAGGGTGTCCCAAGAATAGCCGGCACCAAGCAATTAAGCATCGGTTTCTCAATTTTCAACTGCAAAGCTTTTTGCTTATGCTTGTGCAATACCATTAGTTTTGACACCTCCGAATCAAGAGAGGGAACAAAACTCAATTTCAAATGCTTTTTACCGTTCATTATTACTTCAGATTTTCTTCCTTTACTTTGTTTTATCCACATTATTTTCTGTTTGTTGACTGTGAATGATGACAGTTAAAAAGATAAACATTAGTGGGTGTAGTGTAGGTAGCCATAACATGAGCCAATTTTGCATATTTGACTTTTGACCATGTATTGCTCATGCTACACCTTTATTATTATTATTATTATTATTATTATTATTATTATTATTATTATTATTATTATTATTATTATGATACACACAAGAATAGAAGGAAAATGACTTTGAGTAGTGAACTGACATAATATAATAATTAATTCTTGGAAGTGAAAATAACAGAGAATGTTAGATGGCTTGAAAACTACTCAAATTTTCTCACTGGGCCAAAGTCCAGCACGTGTAGGGCTGAGTGGGATATATGTGCTCGGTATACGAGGAAGGAAAGGGACCCGAAGCAGAAGAAAGAAGCAGCCAAATGCGTTTAAGCAACATCATAACCCTAACACTGGTTCCCTCTCCTTAATCCCATTTTTGGTTCGTTACGCTAAAATCTCACAAATCCCAATTACTTCCTACTATACTTTATGGCCACATTCAGGAATGAGAATGACACAAATTTACGCTACTTGTTCTTTTCTAGCTCCCATCACGTTTTAATTCACCCATTATTTTCCTCTTAAATTATTACAATAAATTATTCATCCTAGGAACTAATACTTTATTCTATCATTGTTTGCTTTGACTTGCAAAAATAAGCATTAATAAGTAGAGGCAAATGTTAAGGGATGAACGTGTGACGCAGGGAACTCCTCGGATAACTTACTTAATTAAAACTGACGTTAGAGCTTAAAAGAAATATAAATAATAGAAAACGTGAATAATCAGATAAACATTAGTTATAGAATATATAGAAAGAAAGTAGGAATATATCTATTTTTCTTATTCTTATTTTTGAGATGAATATTTGGATGGCGTGCCATCTACCACACATTAAAGTATGAAAGTCATAATAAATAAAAGAAAGAAAAGGAACCAATATATTACAAAGTGCATTAATAGTGGCATGCCAATTGCAGGATCTTTGGTAAGGGTTAGTCACCGACTTTGCGTCCTTCTGAGACATTTTCTGCATATTGTCCAACTTAATTTTGATTTATTCAACGAGTACAATTAATTAAGTAATAAAACACCCGTTATTCCTGTGTAATGGTTGGAGCTTTAGTATTTGTTTTCATCGCTAAAACCACCTTTGCCAAATCGAATCCCACTTTTTGGTCGTCTATTTTGTTATTTTTCTAAGAACTTTATTCTCTCAAGTACTTGTTTGATTTGCCACCTTATTTAGCAAACTTACATGTCTTACAATAATTGTGATACATAAATAGTGATGCCTAATGGCTATACTATGTGTGTGTCATACTTGAAATAGGTAGTGACCTTGAGATACACATATATGTCACACATGATGTATGATATATTTCCCACCATTCACAATACACTGGCCTATGTGGGGATGAGGTTTTTGAATTGCAATGATTGTGTTCCACCCACTACCCATCTTAACCTTATCTATATTCTCCTTAGTTTTTTTTGTTTTTTTTTTATCGACCCGTTAAGAAAATTCTGCATGCCCAATGGTACAAGTTGGCTTCAATTACAAAACTGTAAAATTGAATGCCAGGTTAATACGGTTGTACGTGGCTTAAAAGAATAGGCTGAAGCAGTCAAATAGCATCGTTTGTCCCTTTTAAAAGAAAAGCGTAAAAGTTGCGGGAACATAATTACTAGGGTCACATTTGGTTAAGAGCCAGCAGGTTCCAACTTTCCAAGTTCACTCAGACCCTTTTTTTTTCTTTTGTTATTCTCTTTTTTAAGGGCATTTCCTTCATTTGTCTGCGTGTGTTTGTAGTTAAAATTGGCCAAGTTCACTTACCATGCACGTAAAGTTGAAGGGAAGCATGGAATGGTAGTTTGTCCTAGGACTGGGAGGCATAAAGCA
The DNA here is from genome assembly GCA_963425845.1 of Sphenostylis stenocarpa. NCBI lineage: Eukaryota > Viridiplantae > Streptophyta > Magnoliopsida > Fabales > Fabaceae > Sphenostylis > Sphenostylis stenocarpa. The sequence continues at coordinate 34,164,124 of OY731400.1, read as the reverse complement.
ACTTCTTGCTTACACGGCCAAAGTCGTAAGAATTTATCAACTCAACTGAATTTAATTGAACCAAACCACATTTTTATTCAGATTCGCCGATTGATAACACGATATCTGAATCTGTCTGATTCGCCCCATCAAGTTACTCTAAGTTGGGCACATAATTAGTAATGAATGGGAAAAAAATGATTAGTAGTTGTTTGTTATTGAGTAAAGAGTAAAGTGGAAGCATGAAGAGTTAATAATATGATGGTAAATGGCAATACTTAGAATGTGAGGGTCTAGGTAGGTGGCGTGAGTAGTGTACATTTTCCCAACTTTTGAAACCAGCAACAAGGCACGGTTCACATGCTAGATGTACGGTACAGTAATAAATTTGACCTTTTCACCTTATCTATCTTATCTCGTGCCAGACCTGACCAAGCGAATGGTAACTTATAAATGAAGTTTCCAAACTATTTGTCAATTTCAATATACAATATTGAATTTCAATGCATCAAATAAACACAAACTATTAAGATTTTTTCAACTAATTTATTTTTTTAAGAAAATTAGTTTAAATAATTTTTTTAGCAATTTGTATTGTTATTTCAAAATTACTTTTGTTATATTTAAATATAAAAATAATTGATTTTTAATACCGTAAAACTTTATATTTTCAAATCAGATTAGAATAGAAAAACTTTATGTCAATACCTCTGTTCCAGATTATTTATAGTTTTAATCTTTTACATTTAACGAAAAACAAGTAATATGTTCTTATTTAAGGAACTGATGAAGTATTATATATATATATATATATATATATATATATATATATATATATATATATATATATATAAAGTGCTATAAAACTTTTTTCGTAGTTTTAATCTACAAATGCATAAATATTTTGTATTTTTTATGTATTGTTTGATATTAGATCTCGTAATTTCAATATGTAATTAATATTATTATCTGTAATAAATTTCTTTCTAATATATATATATATATATATATATATATATATATATATATATAAAGATATAAGTAATAAAACACTGATTCATATTATGCTATATTTTAAAATGATAAAGTAAAAAAAAAAAAAAATTGTACTACGCTCAAGTGAAAGGTGTATTGACTGCACTACGCCACTTCTGCTTACACTTCCTTTTTGGAGCCAACATTAGAAGGGGAAAAAGGTAGGGCCGAAAATAAATATGGCAAAAACTGAAAAAAAAAAAAAAAAAAAAAAAAGGACCTAAATAATATACTCAAATTATTAACTCATTAAAAACTCAAATTAAGTTTAACGAAAACCAATTTTACAAATCAGTTTAGCGAGTTCGATTTTAAATTTGATATTACTCTAATTTTTATCTATTTTTAATGTCTGTTATGTAAAAAAAAGAAAGCCAATACAATCATTTTTATCTAATAAACTAGTATATGACGTTTCCTGTGTTATTATTATTATTATTATTATTATTATTATTATTATTATTATTATATCCACATCAAAATATAACCTGAATATAAATGTATGTATATATATTATTTAATTATTAGATAAAAAACAAGGATATAAAACTTACATGTCAATCTCTTTTACAAAAATCGAATGGAGTAGTTTATTGGGTTCATAAACGAACTTGTACAAATGAATTATGAAATAAAATTTGAAGTAATTATGAGTAAATTTGGTTAAGTAGCCGTCCTAGCTAGAGAAAGGGAAAGATGAGATACTTAATTATTGCCATCTTTTTCCTAACCAATAATGTGAGAAGAGAAAAGTGTGTGCATCTCCATGGTGCATAACATACTCACGTACACTACACATACATGGTTATAATTAAGAGTCAGTTATACATGACTCGTTTTTCAGATGAGTGCGAAATAATATAGAATTTCGAAAGCGGGGGTAAAGTGGTTTCCCATTACAAAAGTTACAGTACAATGAAGTCTGGTATTTGGCTGCATGCACCATGGGGACCGACAACCTTGCCGTTCGCGTTGACCTAAATCTCACTACGTCTACGTTGTTCATAGTACTATAATCTTATCATTTCATTACTTTACAAGTTAGGTTTTTTTATAAGTTGTTTATTTCGGTGCCTTATTCCACAATCGGAACCAACCATGTAGGCTCAAAGACATAGTTACAAGTTTGAATCAAAGTTGAAGTTGTGTTATAATAAATGACATGACACTGAGAGGTACATTTGATAACATAACACATGTGTAACACTAGTGAAACAAGCAATATGTAGCTTAGGTCATACTCCACACTCAACCGAGGTTTTGGTTGGGTTTAGATGGTGTGGTGTGGCATCACGTGCACATGGTCTCACACACACACCGGCCACAAGGGACCCTTACGAACAAGTCGTAATTTGGCAAATGCGTTAAGCAACATCCTCTGCATTTGTCTCCAAACTTCTCACACTTCACTGATAATAGACGTGGATGGAGGCATGCACCGTGCACTGGTTTATAAATGAAGTGATCTTTGTTGCTTCAGTTGTTAGTTTAATTAAATTTTTTTTCATATATATATATATATATATATATATAATTTGTTTATTAGTGAATCTCTCTGCGTACGGATTGAGGAATGAGATTGACGTCTTTGTACGTCAACCATGATCTCTAAAAATATCCCAACCTCCTCCTCTCAATTTGCAACCCTCATCCGGATTCGTGGACGCAATCATACCACAAATTAACCTTTTCTGTTTGGTATGTTTATTAACTTTATGTTTAACTTTTCCCAAAGCTTTACGTCTTTCGGATTTATATTAAATTCTCAGTAATACTAGCTATTTTAACTCATTTCTCTCACTATATCACCAAAACTATATATGAATGATTTTCCTTTTTTAATAAACTAAATCTATATTTTCTTATTCAGACAATAAATTGTTGGAAAATTATTTGCATCTTCGGCTTCACTTTATTATATTTTCAATATAAACAAAATAAATTACCATTATCTCTCATTTTAAAAATAGAAATCAATGTATTATTTTTGAATAATTATATTTTAGCTGAATCTATATAAAATTAAAAAAATTCAATTTAATTTTTTGGTCAAATTTGTTTTGATAAAAAAAAATTAAAGATCAAATTTTTAAAAGATATATTTTTATATAAGATATAATATTTTTTATATTAACTTTAAATAATAGTTATTTTATTATATTAGATTTTATTTTTATAATTATAAATTTTTTATTCTTTTACTATATTTAATATTTCTAATTTTTTTATTATTGTAATTTTTTTCTTTTATAAAAAATTATTATTATTAATAAATTTATTATATATTTACTATATCGTTTTATTAAATTCAATCGAATATTTAAATCATAAATATATATCTTCACCTATTTAGAGTCAGATTTTAAAAATATTCATCATCAGAAAATATAAATGTCCATATGGTAAAAAATTGTATTATAAATTGATTTTAACAATGAAGAAAAATAGTTTGAGTTGCCATGCATGGTGTGCGCTATATAGGTTATTTTGTTGAGTGGGTGGCAATTATAGGTGCACGTAGTCAACCCAGATAACTGATTAGAAAAGCTACGGGGATGAATATCGAATGAGTCATATGTGACATATGAAAATGAAACGCAACACATCTTTTATTTTTCTTTTGCCTTCTTCACAAAACTGTGGTCCACTTTAGGTGTCAAAACCCAGTGATTACCCGTGATTTCCCTTTCCACAACTGATAGAGGTTCACTCTATAGCCACATATATGTGTTCGTCCTCATGAACCCCATTTAATGGCTATTTGGTGGCCATCGTTGTCAAATTTTAATCATCTTCATATTCTTTCACTAGTGTAAAAATGACATTTTACGTCACCTAATTGTCGTCGCATGTCAAAATATTCTATGTAAATAAAACGCGGTGACAATTTTCTAAATAAGAGGTGAAACTTTTACGTTGCATATTGTAGGAGGTGACGTTAAAAACCTCTTTTACGTCGCACCTAATACAGCACGACGTAAAAGAGAGTTTTTTAAGTCGTGTGGGGTGTGCGCGACATAAAAAGTGATACTTTTTACGTCACGTGGGGGGTGCACGACGTAAAAAGTATCATTTTTTACGTCACATGAAGGTGCGCAACGTAAAAAGTGATACTTTTTACGTCACGTGGGGGGTGCGCGATGTAAAAAGTATCACTTTTTACGTCACATGGGGGTGCGCGACGTAAAAGAGGCTTTTTACGTCACGTGTTAGGGTGTGCTACGTAAAAAGTTCTTTTTATTCTCTTCCAGACCCACTCCCGCATCTCGCACCGCAAGAGTTTTTTAGAACGACAATGAGAACGACAATGACAACTATCTTTCCACACCATTTTTTATCATTTTGGCAGTGAAAAACATCAACATTGTATCTCATTTTACGAATTTGACATTTCTCCCCGATTAGATTCGAGTTTGAAATCGTTTTCGTGTTTACTCGAGGTTAGTGTTCTATGTCTCCTGATATATGTTCAAATTGAATCCGTGATTGTTTTTGGGGATCTCAATCACGTCATTGTATGAATGTCTCCACTGGATTGTTATTGGAATGTCATTATTTTGTTTGAGTGCATTTTCGGTTTACACACTCCATATACGTGTTTTGTTGTTTGTATATTAATTTTTTTAAATATAAATTTTGAATCTCTAGGAGTGACTGAAACTTTATAACATAATATGAATCGAAGTTGGATGAATGCACGTCGTATTAGTGAAGAGTACGAAAAGGGAATTGATGAATTTTTGAAATTTGCTAGTGAAAATGGAAAAGGTATTGAATAATATATGACTTTTTTCATTTAGAATCGTGTCTATAACTAATGTTCTAAGTGGAAAACCCAGAACAAAGACTTTGCAGTTCATTTATCCTAAGGTTAGAAACTTATTATAATAAGTGAATACCATAATTATTGTTTGTATTTAAATTTTGAAAATAACATTATATTTTATTCATCATTTCAGTGTAATAAACAAACAGACTCATTTGAATGTCGTTACTATATTATGTATTGGATGAGAGCCATAATTTGTGCGGGTATAACTGATTCTTGGACTGAGGTAATTGTTTTCAGCATTAGTTAAGTTTATTTAACTTTATGTGTGTTGCATGTTTACAAGAGTCAAATTAATGTTTCAGGTATTTCAAGATTCATCTCCATTGCTGGAATATGATATCACACAAATTAGAGAATAATGGGCAAGGTTTTTCGTTCAACAATTCTAGTACTTAATTTTTTAGGTTATTGTTTATATTATATTGTGTGTATTATGTAGTTTAGGTAGTTTAGTTTGTACTAACTTTTAGTTTGTATTAACTTTTAGTTTGTAATAGATTTTAGTTTGTAGGTTATTGTTTGTATTATATTGTTTTATTATGTAGTTTGAATTATATATAATATTATATTTTTTAATTACATAGCTAAAGAAACCTCAACCTCTGGATTGTTTGGTTATAATATATATTTGTAGGTTTTGGTTGTAAGACAAAATAAACCCAATTTTTTTTAAAGAAGGAGCAAATTTACGTCGCGTATACCAATATGCGACGTAAATTTACGTCGCGTATAACAATACGTGACGTAAATTTGCTTCAAATTTTTTAATTTTTGATACTTTTTACGTCTGTTTAGTGTAAATGCAACGTAAATTAACGTCAGATCTCGATAACTGACGTGAATTTACGTCAGGCTAAGGGTCCGACGTAAATTTACGTCTCCCGTTTTAACGTCAGTCTTAAATGCGACGTAAAAAACCTAAAATACCTGACGTAAAAAGCCATTTTTGCACTAGTGTTTCTTTTGAGTTAACCCAAAACTAAAACAGAAAGGAAAGGAAACATCCATTCATAATTATAAAACTAAAGATTACAGTTAGGGATAATTATAATCAAGATTATCAAACTGGAGAGTATATATATATATATATATATATATATATATATATATATATATATATATATATATATATATATATATATATATATATATATATATATATATATATATATAGTCGAGACTTCTTTAAATTTCACTCATAAATTTACAAAGAGTCTATTTAATATCAAATATAACTATTTTTTTTTAATTTATTCAAAATATTTAATTCATATAATTATTAATATTTTTTATTTTTACTTCAATAAGTATACTCGACATAAAAAAATAAATTAATTTTATTGATATTTCATCATTTTAACAATTAATTGATAAAAATAAATATAAAAAATACTAAAATATAATAAAAAAAATAAAATTTAGAACATATAAAAATTTTAAAAAGAAAAAAAAATTAGGAATAAAGAATGAAACAAGCAAGGAGGGAGGGAGACAAGTAAATAACTTAACATGTACTTACTCTGGTCTAAATCTATTAAAATCACTTTATTTATCTAATTATCTTGTTACACATTATTTTTTATTAATTATATTTTATATGTTATTATTTCATATAAGTTATTATCTTTTGTGCTAATATTATCTTCTAGGTCCTATATAAGAAGACTCAATCAAGGAGTAAATCTCATATTATCACTCAATTTTTAAATATACTATTTCCTTATCTAAAATCTGACTTGAACGGCATAATGTCTTTTATAAGTAGATTTTTGCTATTCCCAAAGAAATTTGGTCCATCGATCTTCATGCATCCACTTGTCAATCTCCGCTAGTTCAAAAAGAATATTGGGCACTCACCGTGGAGCATTGATAAAACGATCCTCGTGATCTCTTTCATCCCATGAATCCTACAACCATTAATCGTTTCAAGAAACATATGAACGAATGTTAAAAGAAAAATATGAAGAAATAAAAAACCTACAACAGCATAATGATGCTAAACTCAAGCAAATTTAGCAAAAAGGGTTGAAATTTTGGAGTTGATATGCAAATGGTGCTAAGCCAAGCTTCAAACACTACAAAATGAACCAAAAGTTCTCACCAAAAATCTAAATCAAGTAGGCTAAATTTCCAATTAGAGGATAATGCCAGATTGGATAAAACGTGAACCCATCAATCATTAGCATCGACCAACAAAACACATTCAATAATCTAAAAATCAGAACAAAACGCAAAGAGTCAACCCGAACATAGTCTGAAATCCCTCCAAACATAATACGAAGCCACCAAGCAAATTGTAAGTAGATGTTTCAAGGAGAATGCTAGGTGAGAGCACACTAATGAAGCAACAATTGAAGTCGTACGCCAGAATCATCAAATAAATTCACAATAACATACATGAAGAATTGGGAACTGCTTATATTGGAAAAATACAATGGTTTGAATGATCTAGAGGAATATCTGGCAATGTACAAAGCACAAGTAAATTTGTATACAAATAATAGAGCAATATTATGCCGCATTTTTCTCACCATGTTATGTGGACCGACCCTACAATGCTAACAACATGCATGAGACCACATTTATGGCATTGGAAAGTGTGAAATAGGAAGATGGTGAATCCTTTGTAGTTTTATGGAGCGATTCATAAATGTTTCAAATTTCATATTAAATTTAAACTTAGTTGTAACCCTACATGCAATACAAGTTGTTTGTTTTACCGTCAGAGCCTTTAATTGATAATTGTTTCACTTTTCTACCCCGATCCCTTGACGAGCTGCGTGTCAAAGCAGCTAATTATATCCATATGGAGGATAATAATGTCAAGTTTAAAGATAAGAAGCTATAACAAGTTGATCATTTAGCCCAAGCCTCTAAAAAACCTAGGGTAGCCAAATTTGAACAATACACTCATTTAAGTGCTAGAAGAGAATGCATCTCGCAAGAGGCTTTCAAATTAGAATTTGTGTGTGCACCACCACCTCTACCATCTTCGACTCATGATGATACCACCAAGTACTGACATTTTCATCAAAATTACGGGCATACTACTGACCAATGCCAAAGAGTCAAAGATATAATCAAGAAACTCATCCGATTGAGTCCTCTTACACACTTCATTCGTAACTATTAAGAGTTGTAAAATCTACGTATAATGTACCTTGTTCAAGGTCACACAAGTATAAAAATTATACCTTACTCGGGGTCATACAAGTATAAAAGTTGTACCTTGCTCGAGATCATACGAATATAAAAATTGTACCTTACTCGGGGCTCACACAAGTGTAAAATTTGTACCTTACTTGGGATTATACGAGTATAAAAAGTTATACCTTACTCAAGGATCACACGAGTATAAAAATTGTACCTTAGTCGGGGTCACATGAGTATAAAAGTTGTATCTTACTCGAGGTCATATAAGTATAAAAATTATATCATTGGTCACACAAGTATAAAAGTTGTATCTTACTAAATGTAGACCCCAAATCTTGCCCGGCCTCCAAATAAAGAGTAGAAGACTTCCTATTCGAAGATGGACGAAGCCTAACAAGCCACTAGGAGAGACTATTAGGCCCCATACTAGGATAGGAAGGATTTTCGGCACAAAAATAAGGTTTCTCGCCTTTTTGGGACGAGACTGCCGTCTCGCCATATGCAAATAGTGAGACCGCCGTCTCGCCAAACGAGACGGTGGTCTCGCAACCTGCGAATGGCGAGACGGCGGTCTCGCTTTCCCAGACGGCGGTCTCGCCACTTTGGCATGGCGAGACGGCGGTCTCGACCCTGTCAGACGAGAACGGCGGTCTCGCCACTGTCAGGCGCGAAGACCTATAAATAGGGGCTCCCTCCCCTCATTTCCACACACCACACAACATTCTCTCCTCCTTCTCTCTAGAATCCCTCCGACGCATTTCTGGAGCTTCTGAGTGTCTTTAGAGTAATTTCTGAGCGTTTCGAGCGGTTTCCGGCGCTGTAGAGTGAAGGGTTGCCACAAAGCACCCTCTTTTTTAAAGAGAATTAATAGAAGAAGCGTGCTTCGGAGGTTTACATTCTCCCTCTCCACTTTTACCGCTTTATTTAAATTACGCAATAGATAGGGCCATATAGTCATAATATTCTAATTCCGCAAATAAAAGGGCAAAAGCGTGTATTTCCGGTTTATTTATTAACAAAAGCTGGCCTGTCATAGAGAACCCGAAAGGGGCATCGTAAAGGAACTAACACTTCCTTTACACGTAACTAACTCCCTTACCCAACTCTGATTCTAATGACCAAAGTTGGTTTTTCGAAAACCAACGCTTTTTAAACTCCTTTTCCGATGTTTCCGGTAAAAACATCGGTGGCGACTCCACAGAACCCTTCAAAAATTAGTCCTTGGGTTAGCCCGGTTATCGGACAACCCAAGGACGACCTTTCGAAAACCTCGCCCCTAGGTTAGCCCGGTTATCGGACAACCTAAAGGCGTTGTAACCACCCATAAAAAAACACGAAAACAAGAGGGTCGAAACCATCGCGTCGCTCCGACTGCCTCTCTCTTTTTTTGACGGCAGTGATAGATGGCGACTTCACTGGGGAAGCCTCGAGAGTTGATCCCATTTAGTGATGGGCCAACTTAAAAATAAATAACCTAAGAAAATAACGCTTTTACCCTTAACTTGTATTATAACATGTTTTACGGTTTGGCTTTAATAACTGTTGCTTGTTTATACTTACGCAATTGTGTGAAATACAAACTGTACACAAACTCTTGCACACTACAGTTCCCTCTATACCCGGGGGCAAGTGAGAAATCCATAGGGAGTGGGTGGCAGGTACGGTTCACTGTAGTGAGGGCCTTGAGCCCACCAAGTGTGATCGGAAACCACCACTCAAGGTGATAACCTTCCTCTTTTGGCAACAAGACCGACTATGGCCTTAGTGCTAAGCATGGTCGGACGACTGGAGAGTGGGGACCCTATAATGGGGGCACCTTGGGGGCCTTAGCCTGGTGAGAACAGTTAGAACCAACCCTTGTCAATGCACTTTTCTGCAGGAAAACCCTACCTCGTGATAAAAACGAATTCTCGCTTGTTCGTGGATGATCGAATTGTGTGTGCATATGTTTGTTGCATTTGTCTGTTGCATAGCATAAACAAACAACAACAAAAAAACACAAAAAAATATATCTTTCCAAATAAACCCCCTTATCTCGGACAGTCTGCCTTTTAGCTAGCCTGGTTTCAGGTTCTTTGTAAGCTAAGTAGCCACGCAGTTCCGACAGAAGAGATAAGGGACGCTAAATATTCTTTCGCATAAAGCCATATTTTTATCTCGGACAGTCTGCCTTTTAGCTAGCCTGGTTCCAGGTTCTTTGTAAGCTAAGTAGCCACGCAGTTCCGACAGAAGAGATAAAAGACTATAAAATAAAAAATAAAAAAACAAAATAAAAATACAAACCGAAACCAAAAAATAAATAAACATCTGACAAAGTCAAGTCATATTACATCATATCATGAGCAAAGAAAAACCAAGAGAGAAAATAAAAAGTGAGAACGCATGCAGCATCATTCAAACAGAATCCCTCATGCATAAGCATATTCATTTTAGTTCAAACACTCAACATGCATTAATAAAGTTCTTCCGGGCATTCTAGAAAGTGGCTGGTCCTCTCCACGTCCGCACTCGAGCACAAAAGGCAAGAGCAATGGAAAATTTAGAAGAGCAAAACTGAAAGCTCACTACGGAGGTTAATACCCTCCGCGAACAAATGGCCCAACTGATGGAGGTCGTACGCCAGGGTCAGAGTAAGGGCGAAGACCAAGCTGAACACATCCCTCACCATGAGGAGGAGGAGGAAGAATACTTCTATGACGGGAAGGATGCCAAAACTGCACGCATCCTTACCCCAGAGGTATCTAAACAACAACTCTCCGCCCTAGAGGAGAGGCTCAAGGAAGTCGAAGGGCACAACTTTGACGTCAAGGAGGTGGCGGACATGTGCCTGGTGAAGAACATCCATTTCCCTCCCAAATTCAAGATCCCGGACTTCCCTAAGTACGCCGGGATGACCTGCCCAAAGAACCATCTTACGATGTATTGTCGTAAGATGGCCGCCCATGCTGAGAATGAAAAACTCCTGATCCACTGCTTCCAGGAGAGTCTGGCGGACACAACTCTCAACTGGTATATGCAGCTAGAGAGAGGGCATATCTAGAACACATCGAAGACTCAACTCAAAACTTAAAGGTGAATGGGAAACCCGCAACTCAAAACTAATCCCATATCTAGAACACATCCAAGACTTAGTTTCAAGAATGGAAAGTGTCACCTTCCAATACATCCCTCGAGAAGACAATCAAATTGCAGATGCCCTTGCCACCCTATCATCCATGTTTGCCCTAGATCAAGAACATGAGATGCCAATTATTCAAGTTAAGTTGCATGACAAACAAGCTTTTTGCATGGCAGTGAACAGCGAGCATGACCAAAACCCCTGGTATCATGATATCAAACAATATCTCATGAGGGGCGAATATCCCGAGGGAATCACTGACAATGATAAGCGAACCATTCGTAAGAGGGCCACAGGGTTCACGTTGATTGAAGGAACCCTCTACAAAAAGAGCCCCGATTCCACTCTCTTAAGGTGTGTGGACCAAGTAGAAGCCCGAACCTTAATAAAGGAAATCCACAAAGGAGCTTTTGGGACCCACGCACCTGGGCATGTCATGGCCAAGAAGATTCTAAGGGCAGGATACTTTTGGTCCACAATGGAAACCGACTGTCACCAGTATGCCAAGAAGTGTCACAAATGCCAAATTTATGCTGATAATATTCATGTGCCGCCCGCACCTCTCAGTAACTTGGCTACACCATGGTCATTCTCTATGTGGGGCATGGATGTCATCGGACCCATTGAACCCAAAGTGTCTAACGACCATCGCTTCATCTTGGTAGCAATCGACTATTTCACCAAGTGGGTTGAGGCGGCGTCATATGCGCATGTGACTCAGAAAGTGGTGACCACCTTCATCAAGAAAAACATTATATGTCGGTACGGCATCCCTCATAAGCTCATTACCGATAATGGGACTAATCTCAACAATAAAATGATGGAGGAGTTATGTCAGGACTTCAAAATCCAGCACCACAATTCCTCTCCGTACCGACCAAAGATGAATGGTGCAGTAGAGGCAGCCAATAAGAATATCAAGAAAATTGTCCAAAAAATGGTAGTGACCTACAAAGACTGGCATGAGATGCTTCCCTTTGCCTTACACGGATATCGAACGTCGGTACGAACCTCCACAGGGGCTACCCCGTTTTCCCTCGTATACGGAATGGAGGTCGTACTACCAGTAGAGGTCGAAATACCCTCTTTACGAGTTATCAAGGAAGCAAAATTGACAGAAGTTGAATGGGTCCAAAACCGGTATGATCAGTTGAATCTAATCGAAGAAAAACGGCTGGACGCCATATGTCGGGGGCAAGCCTATCAAAGGAAGATCAAGAAAGCCTACGACAAGAAGGTCAATCATCGCACTTTCCAAGAAGGGGATCTGGTGATAAAGAAATTGCTTCCAACCCAGAAAGACAAAATCGGGAAGTGGACAACAAACTACGAAGGACCCTTTGTGGTCAAGCGAGCCTTCTCAGGAGGAGCCGTCATCCTCACCAATATGGATGGAGAAGAACTCCGATATTCTGTCAACTCAGATGCGGTAAAGAAATACTACGCCTAAAGACATTGTTTATGACCCGTCAGGATGAAAACTCGCAAAGAGCGTCCTGGGCAAAAGATAGGGTCCACATTCCTCGCTAGGATACGTCCTAGGCAGAAATTAGAGGTTAAAAAAAAAACAACAAAAACACAAAAAAAGAGAACAATGATTACCTTAGCCGAAAACCGTAAAGGCGACTAAGGTAATACAAAGCAAACTTCCCATAGTCTTCACTCCGGATTCGAGCATCTCAATTGAAGGGACCGGGAAAAACGGGGAAACAAAGATCACAGACACGATTGTGGCACCCTCATACAGTTTAGCCAACCCTGGCCAGCCTTGCTTACAAATTCTTTTGTAAATCCCCATGTAAAAATAAACCATCTGTTTATATCAATAAAAATTGTTTTTTCTTCTCTTTACCTACTTGTGTGAATGTCTCTGTATTAACGAAATATGAGCATGCATAAAACAATCAATTCAAGAAAGCATAAAAACAAGACGAATGACACCAACCAGGGCCAAGTAAAAAGTACAGGGGTAGCTTGCTAGATCGAAAACCCGCAAAGGGCGGTCTAGGCAAAAGATAAGGCTTTCATACGCAAGAAAAAAGCCCACGAAAATATCTCAAAAAAAAAAATCATCAAAACCCGCTAGATCGAAAACCCGCAAAGGGCGGTCTAGGCAAAAAAATAGGGTCAAAACAAAAAAGTGCAAAAGAATAGAACAAAAAAGAAGAAAGCATCGGTCACTTTCTAGACGCCCTCAACTAAAACAAATTGCATAGGAAGCATCCACACACAAGTAGTCGCACAAAAATGACTTTGTCAAAAGTAAAACAAACAAAAATAATATAGACAAATAAAAAGCCTCCATATAGAAAGATCAACTTTATGCTTGCATTCATCGAAAACAACCGAAAAAAGGTACCCCGGTAAAACTTCACCGACCTTTTTGCCTTAACCAAAAGTTTCTTCGACTACCAACTAAAAAGTCGAACAACAAACAAGAATCATCCGACCAACCAGCAAGAATCGGATAATCACCACCAAAGATCAAAGACAAAGAATCCCCAGCAACCAACAAAGCTGGATGAAACACAAAATCCCCGGCACAACCCGGAAGACCATTCAGAAAGGTCCAAGTACATTTACCAACACAGAAATCACTCCCCAAGGAGTGCCCAATTGGCACATGGGCCACCTGAACAGTAAGCCGCCACTACCACCAGTCCTACGCAGTGGACTGTACCAGCCTGATAGGGGGTTTATACCTATCAACCTGCGCACGCGTTGCGCCTGATCTGCGCTCAAGCCGAATCAGTAAGTTGCACTACCACCCTGATGGGGGGTTCATACCCATCCAGTCCCACACAACGGACTGCAACTACCAGCCTGATGGGGGGTTCATACCCATCAACCGAAGGATCGGCTACCGTCAGAAGTAGTATCCTAGAGGTGCACAACACAACATTTTCCCCAGAAGATTAGCCGCCGCAAGACGGAGCATCTGAAGGGTGACCGGGCAAGAGGGTCAACTCCTTTACCTTCTTGTCAATCTGTCTGGCACAACAGGCCAACAGCCGACCAGTCAGGTAAAGGGGGGGCAGCTGTAGACCCCAAATCTTGCCCGGCCTCCAAATAAAGAGTAGAAGACTTCCTATTCGAAGATGGACGAAGCCTAACAAGCCACTAGGAGAGACTATTAGGCCCCATACTAGGATAGGAAGGATTTTCGGCACAAAAATAAGGTTTCTCACCTTTTTGGGACGAGACCGCCATCTCGAAATCGAAACCGCCGTCTCGCCTCATGCAAATAGCGAGACCGCCATCTCGCTTTCCCAGACGGCGGTCTCGCCACCTGCGAATGGCGAGACGGCGGTCTCACTTTCCCAGACGGCGGTCTCGCCACTTTGGCATGGCAAGACGGCGGTCTCGTTTGGCGAGACGGCGGTCTCGACCTTGTCAGACGAGAACGGCGGTCTCGCCACTGTCAGGCACGAAGACCTATAAATAGGGGCTCCCTCCCCTCATTTCCACACACCACACAACATTCTCTCCTCCTTCTCTCTAGGATTTCTCTCTCTAGAATCCCTCCGACGCATTTCCGGAGCTTCTGAGTGTCTTTAGAGTAATTTCTGAGCGTTTCGAGAGGTTTTCGGCGCTGTAGAGTGAAGGGTTGCCACAAAGCACCCTCTTTTTTAAAGAGAATTAATAGAAGAAGCGTGCTTCAGAGGTTTACATTCTCCCTCTCCACTTTTACCGCTTTATTTAAATTACGCAATAGATAGGGCCATGTAGTCATAATATTCTAATTCCGCAAATAAAAGGGCAAAAACGTGTTTTTCCGGTTTATTTATTAACAAAATAGCTGGCCTGTCATAGGGAACCCGAAAGGGGCGTCGTAAAGGAACTAACACTTCCTTTACACGTAACTAACTCCCTTACCCAACTCTGGTTCTAATGACCAAAGTTGGTTTTTCGAAAACCAACGCCTTTTAATCTCATTTTCCGATGTTTCCGATAAAAACATCGGTGGCGACTCCACAGAACCCTTCAAAAATTAGTCCTTGGGTTAGCCCGGTTATCGGACAACCCAAGGACGACCTTTCGAAAACCTCGCCCCTAGGTTAGCCCGGTTATCGGACAACCTAAAGGCGTTGTAACCACCCATAAAAAAACGCGAAAACAAGAGGGTCGAAACCATCGCGTCGCTCCGACCGCCTCTCTCTTTTTTTGACGGCGGCGACACTAAAGATTACGCAAGTATAAAAAATTATACCTTACTCAGGTTACACAAGTTATAAAAGTTATATATTACTCAAGGTCACACGAGTTATAAATGTTATACCTTGTTTGGGGTCAGATGAGTTAAACCTTACTCGGGGTCACACAAATTATGAAAGTTATACCTTATTTGGGGTCACATGAGTTATGCATACCTTGCTCAAGTATACGAGTTATCAAAACATGCATCTACCTGATGGAGACATGACCATGAGCAAGGGCAAGGATCCACTTGGAGAACTTATGACAAGGGCTAGAGCAAGGACACTCTTCAACAAGTATTGTCCATATTATTTGAATACAAGCCCACATTTCAAGGAGAAAAGACCAAAATTGTGAATTGCATCATGACTCAAATGGAGGAGGACTAATGTGTTACTTTGTTTCAGTCTTTAAGTTTATTTAAATAATGGTCCAATCCTTTGTAAAATTGGCTGACCAAATTATGTTTTAGGTTAATCAATTACTGAGGTTTTGTTTGGTTTTGTTTCATGTTGTAATAAGGGCTCAATTAGAAACTTAGGTATCAACCTTTGGGAGACCAAGAGGATACATAGTTGATTGACTTTTGGTTGCCAAAATTTTAATTACAATCAACCATTAAGTACTTTTAATTTCTAGGTTAATAGATCATTATTGACGTTTATTTGCCTCCATTAACTAGTTTTCAATTCCTAGATTAATGGATCATTATTAGTATTTATTTTCCTTTATTGAGTCTTTGCAACTCTGATGGCAAAGCTTCTACATAAGCTAAACTATTTTTATAAAAAATAACAAGTTGAGTTTTATTCAGAAATATTAGAGTTTATCTCTTTTATTTTAGTGAGAGTGATTCTCCTAAGTTCTTGAGTGATTCAAGAACCCTTGGCTATATCAAAGGACTTTCACACCCTTTTTGAGTTGCCTCCCTTGGGAAGAGTGATTCTTTCCTTTGACCTGTCAATTTCACCTCTTATCCTTTCTTCACCAAAACCCAAAAATATCAATTCTGTCCAGATTTATTTCATGGTCATAACTTTTGTTCTACTTGTCCAAATTGAGTGTTTCTTGAGCCTAAATTGAAATTCAGAAAGAGAACTTTCACTACATTTTTTGAATCACTTCAATTAGAGTTTTATAGTTTAAGATATCATCGTTTCAAAAATACTGCCCAACCCTGAAATTTTCACCACTTTCTAATCCACCTTCTCAGTAATTTCCTAAATTTCCTACAAGATTCTAACCCTAATGATCATAAGTCAGCCCTTGTGCAAATGGGGTTTATATCACTACCTTACTCGAGAACACATGGGTTATACATATCTTACTCAGGTATACATGTTATCAAAACTTGCATCTACCTTACTTAGGGCTACAAGAGTATACATACCATACTTAGGGTCACAAGAGTATACATATTTTACTCAAGTATATAAGTTATCAAAATATGCATCTACCTTACTCGGGGTTACACAAGTTATTTAGGTATATGAGTTATCAAAACATGCATCTACCTTATTCGAGGTCACACGAGTATACATAACGTATTTAGGTGTACAAGATATTAAAATCTGCATCTCAAAAACTCTAATCAAAGTCATGAGTCTAACATTTTCATAGTATACTAACAGTTGCACAGTCTATGAACGAAATGATTTGTAACTTCATAATCATAGTACATACACATGGCAATGTAGATCATTTTTTAGATCGATGAAGTTTTGTTTTGACACAGGGGAGGAGGAATCTCCTCTCAAAGTATCACTCGAAGTCATTTGGTCTTCACATGACAATCATTTTTGGCTCGGGGGATGATGGGAGCCCCATTAAGCTCCTCTCTCCTTTTATATTTGGTAGTTACTAATCCGACAAGAAAAAAATGACATAAAAACCATATTTTGCTCTAGTGTTTCAACTATCACAAAATCCTTTCTTTATATTTATTTATATAAAGAGTGGCAAAGTGAACTCACTTGTCCTAATTTGACCTGTTTTGCATTTGACTAAAAAAAAATGAGATAGGATCCACTAGGTCACATAATAATTATGAATTATTATTTTTTTAATTACCTTACATATTGATGGTGACAATTTTATTGTTAAATTAGAAAAAAAGTTCATAAATTGGTATTAATAGTAGCATAAGTATGTTATAAACAGTCTCTTAGTTGGTCCAAGACCATGTATAATTATAATTATATTGAAAGATAGTGATGATGATGATAATGGTGAGAGTAATAATAATAGTGATGGAAGTGATGATGATCTCTATGACAACTATGATGATAATGAAAATGATGATAATAGCCAGTGTTAATGGTAAATTATAAAGATAATGATTATGATAGAGATGATATAATAACAACGATGACAATAATGATAGTCATAGTAATAATAGTAATGATAATAGTGATAAATCTTTTAATAATAATAGTGATAGTGGTGATGGTTATCATCACATTTAATGTAATAATATGTTGGTGACAATATGGTGGTGATTCATACTATAGAGTTGATAATAATGGTGGAGACAATGTATATATGGGTGGTGATGATGACAATAATAATAACAATAATATAGGTGACAAAGATTATAACAATAACAAGAAGGATGATAATCGAATAATAGTTGTTAATGGAGGAAGATAGTAAGAGAGCAACAAGAATTTGACTATCCTATCTTAGTGTGTTCTAACTATGTTTCTCTTTAAAAAAAGAAATAACTATACTAATAATATATAATAGGTAATAATTGTTGTAAAATAAAGGTATTGCAAAACATAAAACGTGTCTCACTAACCTATAACGTATTTCATTAATCTATAACGTGTTTCACTAACCTAGAAGTGCTCCACTCTCCAATGTTTCCAGGCCACAACCACTCATGAAGTTGAATGCGGAGATGGGTTTGTTGCTCATACTACACCTATAAATAGACCACTCCACACTCCTCCAAAGACACAGTTTTACTGATCCTCTCTTCTCTCCTTTTTCCATTCCTTTTATCTTGGGTTTATTTACTCTTTTAAAGTTTCTTGTTAGTTTTTAAGTTCCTCGAAAAATCTAGGAAGTTCTTGTGTAATATTCCGCAGATAAGTCCTTAAGAACAGTGATTATACACGCTTCAGGAATCAAGTTTTGTTCGTAAACTAGTCAGCATTTACAACAGGACTTATTTGCTCACAGAACATTACCAACAACAACACATGATTCTTTCAAATGCGGTGTCAATTCCTTGATTTCAACCACCGATATGGAACCATTGGGTCGCATGGTTAGTGGAGTGAAGTGGCTGTGATAATGAGGACTAACAGAAACAGGAACTTAGTCCTCTACGAAAAATGGTGGTGGTGGCATCCATAACGGCTGGTATATAATTTGGATGGGCCCTCCAACTCTCCTTTCTAACACCATATGTTCAAACCCTAGGAGTCCCCCACGCTTGGGCCTCCTTTATCTGGCTTTGCGACCCCATCTCTGGGACTTTAGTCTAGCCCCTTATAGGCTACAACAAGGATCGATGCATATCTTCCGTTTCACAAAAATTGACGCTTGTAACGTCTTCTGCGCAAACATTAAGAGTTGTTTCTTCTTCTCCATCGTTCTTCTTCTTTTTTTGTGCATTATCGTTCTCACTTATGTGAACGATCCTCGATGATGCCATCAGATGAGGAGAGGGAAGAGGAAGCAGGGAATACACATTTTTCGTGCTTTTACAAAGAGGTGTGTGTTGTGTTCAAGGGATTAAAGAGGTGGATGTGGTTGTTGATGCTTGTAACTGCTATTAACTAGGTCAAATTTTTCCCCTATGTGTTGTTTGGCACTGATTGGATGGGTCGTGAGGTGTATCGTGGTGATGTGGGACAGGCAGCATATGATGTTGGTGTGCATTAAGGTGCTTTGGGACTGATGTTGAACTCAGTTGTGCTGGTTATGGTGTAGTTAAGTATTGGAAACTCATTCTTAATGGTCTTGGCACTAAGCACTTTGTGCCTTAGGTAACAACCTAGTAGTTTTTTTTTTCTTTAAAGCTTCAGCATTGCACAAAGGAAAAGTTTTGACCTTCCTGGTTTTGAATGTTTGCAAAATAAAATAAAAATAAGTAAATTGGTTTATGTGTTGTTTTTGCTTTTGCTAACTCCTTATTGGGTGTGGCATGGTGTTATGAGAGGAGATGAGGTTTTGTTATTTTATTATTGTTGTTTGATAATTAATTAAGTCAATAGTGTTTTGTCGCACTTGAGTTCAAATTTTCAAGTTTTTTTTTATTA
Source organism: Sphenostylis stenocarpa (assembly GCA_963425845.1). NCBI lineage: Eukaryota > Viridiplantae > Streptophyta > Magnoliopsida > Fabales > Fabaceae > Sphenostylis > Sphenostylis stenocarpa. The sequence continues at coordinate 34,144,539 of OY731400.1, read as the reverse complement.
AATGTGGTTTGTATTCGACTAAGTAATACTTGGTTGGATATGAGAAATAGTTATATTAAGTAAAATATTATAAATTGCGAGTCATAGCAAAATGTGGGGAGTAGATGATATTTAATTTCAAAATCATTTATTTGTTTGTGTTGAATATAGAAGAAATAGAGTTTGGGATTAATCTCCCTTTTGTATATAAATCACACATAGGGTAGTCTATTTATAGTAGAGAGATACAACTAAAAGAGTAATTGAAAGTAATAGAATAAACAAAAGATATTGTTTGATATTATGGTTAATATCTAACAATATCTTAACAATATTAAATAATATCTAAACAATATCTAACACTCCCCCTCAAGCTAGAACATACAAATCGTATGCGCCAAGCTTGTTACAAATATAATCAATTCTAGGACCCCGTAAAGATTTAGTAAAAATATCTCGCTAACTGATCACTTGAGTTAACAAACTCAGTCTTGATGTCTCCGGACATAATCTTTTCTTGAATGAAATGACAATCAATCTCAATGTGTTTGGTCCTCTCATGAAAGACAGGATTAGAACTAATATGAAGAGCAGACTGATTGTCACACACAAGTGACATTTGAGTGACATCTCCAAATTGTAACTCTCTAAGCAATTGCTTGAGTCAAACAAGTTCACAAGCAACTGAGGCCATAGCTCTATATTCTCGCTTCGCACTAGATCTTGCCATAACACTTTGTTTCTTACTTTTCCATGAAACCAAGTTATCACCAATGGAGACACAATATCCGGATGTAGATCTTCTATCCGAAGGAGATCCCGCCCAATCGACATCCGAGTAGCAAACAACTCTTGTATGGTTATTAGAATCATATAACAATCCTTTTCCAGGAGATCCTTTAATATACTTTAAGATACGAATGACTCGCATTCCAATGATCTTCACATGGGGAATTAAGAAATTGGCTTACCACACCGATTGCAAAGAAAATGTCGGGACGAGTAACTCGTAAGATAATTCAATTTTCCAATCAATCTTCTACACTCGCTCAGGATCGGTATAAGCTCCCCCGATTTGGTAAAAGTTTAGTATTGGGATCCATGGGCGTATCAACGGACTTTGAATTCATCAACCCAGTTTCCTCTAAAATATCCATGGCATACTTCCTCCGAGATATAACAATACCATCATTGGACTGTGCCACCTCAATACCCAAGAAATATCTAAGTTTGCCAAGATATTTGGTCCGAAAATGGTGACAGAGATGTTGTTTCAACCGAGAGATGTCATGGTTGTCACTACCTGTAAGAACGATGTCATCAACATATACTATCAAGTAAACACATCCAGCACTTGAGTGTCGATAAAAGACAGAGTGATCTGCTTCACACCGAGTCATACCAAATTGTTGAACAACCTTGCTAAACTTTCCAAACCAGGCCCTAGGAGACTGTTTTAGGCCATATAGGGATTTGCGAAGATGACATACCATCCCAGAAGACTCCCCTTGAGCAACAAACCCTGGAGGTTGCTCCATATAGATTTCTTCTTGCAAATCACCATTGAGGAAAGCATTTTTAACATCTAGTTGATAAAGAGGTCATTGTTGAAGAGCGGCCATGGCGATAAATAAACGAACAGAAGTCATCTTTGTCACAGGGGAAAAGGTATCTCCATAATCCAACCCAAAAATTTGAGTATAACCTTTGGCCACAAGACGAGCTTTGAGGTGATCAATAGTACCATCAGGTCCAACTTTGATAGCAAACACCCACCTGCAACCAACAACAGATTTTCCAGATGGTAACGAGACCAATTCCCAAGTTCCACTATTATGAAGAGCACTTAGTTCATCTAACATGGTCTGACGCCAACCAGGATGGGCTAAAGCTTCACGGACAGTTTTTGGAATGGTCACAGAAGAAAGAGAGGAAAGACATGTATAAAAAGGTAATGACAGTCGATGATAACTCAAACCAATATAATGAGGAGAGAGATTACGTGTAGAACGGATACCTTTTCTGGAGGGCAATGGGAAGGTCAGACTCAGGTGTCACATCCGGAGGAGACAGAGTAGTTGACACTTGAGTAGAGTCACATGGTGGTGGTTGTGATTGGTTTCAGAAACTATAAACCTGAAGAGGTAGTGAAGAAGCTGACTGCGGAGTAGAATCTAATGGTGAAGAAGACACAGTTAGAGGGTCACAAACAACAAGAACATTAAATGTACAAGGAGTGTTGACAAGATTGGATGGAGACAGAGGTGAAGATTGACTTTTAAAATAAAAAGAGAACTCATCAAAGGTGACATCTGCAGACACAAACTAACGGTTAAGAGAAGGAGAAAAAAAATTGTATCCTTTTTGTGATCTTGTAAACCCTAAGAAAACACATTTATGTGATCTAGGAGAAAGCTTGTCAAGACTAGAACTAAAATTATGAACAAAACATGTAGACCCGAAAACTTTTAGAGGTAAGGGATGAAGTGGTTCATGAGGGAATAAAATGGAATGAGGTATTTTATTATCTAGAACCGAAGATGGCATGCGATTAACAAGATAACATGCAGTAAGAAGAGCATCACCCCAAAAATGCTGAGGAACCTCTCCATGAATTAAAAGAGTGCGAGTTGTTTCAATAAGATGTCTATTTTTACGTTCAGCTACACCATTTTGTTGAGGTGTATAAGCACAAGAAGTTTGATGCAAAATACCATGAGAAGCCATGAATTGTTTAAAAGAATGAGAAAGATATTCACGACCATTATCACTGCGCAAAACTCTAATAGAAACACCGAAATGAGTTTGAATTTCATTGAAAAAAGTTTGAAAGATATGAAATAATTCGTAACGATTTTTCATCAAAAATAACCAAGTGCATCTCGGAATAATCATCAATGAAAGTAACAAAGTATTGAAAACCTAAAGTAGACTTAACGCGGCTAGGTCCCCAAATGTCGAGTGAACCACGGCAAAAGGGGACGAAGCACCACGTGTGACACTACGAGGAAAGGAAGTACGACTATGCTTGCCTAATTGACACGACTCACATGCCAAACTAGACAATTTAGATAAGGCAGGGACAAGTTGCTGTAACTTGGCAAGACTTGGATGACCTAATTGAGCATGGAGAAGAGAGGGAGACTCTATAACTGCACCAACATGTGTAAAGGGATGAAGATGATAAAGACCATGAGACTCACATCCTGTGCCAATCACCTATTTCGAACTCTGGTCCTGTAAACACAAAGAATTGTTGGTAAAAGAAACAACACAATCAAGAGAACAAGTTAGACGACTGATGGATAACAGGTTAAAAGGAGACCCAGGGACATAAAGAACATTATCAATGATTAAAGAAGGGAAAAGTTTAACAGCTTCCAACACCATGAGATGATACTCTAGAGCCATCAACTAGTGTAACAAAAGGTAAAGGATCGGGAGAGGATAAAGAGGAGAACAAAGATTTGTTACCAAGTAATATGATTAGTGGCTCCTGAATCAAAAACCCAAGGACCAGAAGAAGATTGGGTCAGACCAACAAAAGATGTACTTGTGTGTGCGACAAACACAGTGGAACTAGAAGACTGTTGATCCTTATACCATTTGAGAAATTTGTTGAACATAGCAGGTGTTTCTGATGAAATAGAAGAAGGAGGATCCTTAGCAGATAAAGGTGGGGAAAGATCAGTCTGAGCAACTATAGTAGATCGAGTAGGACGACCATGTAATGCATAACACTTGTCAATCTTGTGACCTAGTTTGCCATAATGTTCACACTCATGTAATGCATAACACTGGTCAATCTTGTGACCTAGCTTGCCACAATGTTCACACTTAGGACGCCCTTTTCCCTGTTTGCGAGGGCGAGTTCGATCATCACGATGAGATACCAATGCAGAAGAATCATTAACAGAAGCAGGTGTGTCAGGGTTGGGTTTTGCTGGTATACGCAAAAGAGTGGAGCAGGTCGATGTCAAGGTGGGGACAACCGGATAACCCAAAATCTGATCACGAATATGTGAATATTGATCAGCAAGTCTGTGTAATGCCCCTAGCATGAAGAACTTTGATCATTGTCCTATCTCGGTGGCAGGGTCGGGGGAAGGAGGCAATAACTCATTGAACTCATGAAAAAGAACATGAATTTTTCCCATATAATCAGTCATATAATCTTGATGTTTAGAGGCAATAACATCTACAAATTTAGAACAGACATCATAGAGACATTGAGTATCATTGGTGTATAATAACTTGGCATGTTCCCAGATTTTGGCACATGTTTCGTAGGAATGAAAATTTGTTTTAACGAAGGATCAAGAGTACCCTTGAGAACCATGCATAATTGAGCATCAATGGTGTCCCAACGGTCTTCCTCACCAGGAGTGAGAGTAGGTGCTTTCGGGGCAAGATGATCAAGATACTTCTGACTCTTAAGCCATAATCTGACGTCTGATGACCATGTGGCATAATTAGGGCCAGTTAAATTGTCAATGGATAAGTGCACATTAACATAGTTAGTGTAGATGGAAGGATCGACGCAAGATCGACAGTAATTGGAAGTACTAAAAGGAGCTGAAGAACTCATAAAGGGCGGAGGCGATAGTGACAGCGGCGTGAACCAGTACACCAGGTAAGTTCCCAGGAAAGAGAGGTGGGTCACTAATGGACACGCTTAAATACCAAATTTTTCCTTGTCAGAACTTTCCTAGACATGCACTTTCACACTACCAAATAACCGACAGCGATAGCGGCGGTGGTGGTGGCTTCAATAGTGGTCAAAGGCGAAAAAAAAATTCAAAATAACCTTAAGCTCTAGATACCATGTTGAATATAGAAGAAATAGAGTTTGGGATTAATCTCCCTTTTGTATATAAATCACACATAGGGTAGTGTATTTATAGTAGAGAGATACAACTAAAAGAGTAACTGAAAGTAACAGAATAAACAGAAGATATTGTTTGATATTATGGTTAATATCTAACAGTATCTTAACAATATAAATAATATCTAAACAATATCTAACAGTTTGATTTGTTTATTTTCGAGTACAATGCTAACTGCCAAGAACCCTTCACCATGATAATGAAGGCCATGTATCTGATATTTTTGTATGGACTAAAACAGGCACCAAAATAGTGGCAGAAAAAACTTGATAGTATTCTACTTTGTGATGATTTTTCAACTAATGATGTTGATAAATGTGTGTACTCTAAATTTGAAATTGGTGAATGTGTCATTATATGTTTAAATGTAGATGACATGCTAATATTTGGTACATGCATTGACATTGTCTCTAGAACTAAGTTGTTTCTTGGATCTAAATTTGAAATCAAAGACATGGGTGAAGCCAATGTGAATTTGGGAGTTAGAATCATAAGGAAAAGAGATAATATTTTACTATCCTAAGAACAATACATTGAGAAACTTCTTAGGAAATTTGGGTATTATGACTTCAATCAAGTGAGTACCCTTTTTAACGTTAAGTCTAAGTTAAAGAAAAATAGAGGAGACTCAATCTCTTAACCTTAGTATGCCTAGATAATTCAGAGCTTGTTTCACTTAATGAACTTTTCTAGACCTGACATTGCTTGTGTAATAGGTAGATTGAGTAGGTACACTTAATGTCCTAATCAGGAACATTGGGATGCACTTGCAAGGCTTATGAAATACTTAAGAGGTTTAATGGATTATGTCATTAAATATAGTGGATTTTCCACTGTACTAGAAGGGTACAGTGATGGTAACTGAATCTAGATCTCTGATTCAGATGAGACAAAATCCATTAGTGGTTATGTAATCACACTCAGGGGTGGTGCGATTACATGGAGATCAATAAGACAAACAGTTACTACAAGATCAGTAATGAAATATGAGTTTGTTGCTCTCCAAATGGCTGGTAGTAAAGTTGAGTGATTGAAAAACTTATTATCAAACATTCCATTAGGAATGAAACTGACCCCATTTTTGTCAATACACTGTGATTGCCAATCGGCAATAACTATAGCTAAAAACAAGAACTACAATAGAAAGAATAGACATATACAATTGAGACATAATTTAGTGAAGCAGCTGCTAAAGGGTGAAACAATTTCGATTGACTATGTGAATTCAGAACGGAATCTAGCATATCATCTGACGAAACCTTTAAGGAGAAATATGATTTTAGAAGCATCAAGGGGAATAGGACTCAAGCCACTTGCAAACAAACAAGTGATGGTAACCCAACCTTTGTGATTGGAGATCCCATGAATAAGATTCATATAGGTAAAAATAAGTCATTTGTTAGTTCTGCTAGCACTAAAATTGATTAAAATCAGTCAATTGTTCATTCCTATGGTGTGTGTGAAAGTACAAGATACTGCATCAATGAGAAGTTAAACTTTGTAATTAAAATTTTATGTGGAGTATGAATTTTAGTTTAAACAAAGTTTTTTATTATTTCATATATCCCTTACGTGAGATGTATGATTTGTAGCATGCGCTTGATGAAATCACCTATATGAGTATCGAGTGAGGTCACTTGTATGAGATCTTTACAATATATCTAGAGCACTCATGAATATCAGACACGCGCATGGCCTAGTAAGCACAACACAATGATAATAACAAGAATTGTAGGGGTGTATTGTGATTATTAAACCGCTAACACACACTAAGTGTTTTGGTTCATATAGTCTGCTATACCAATTACACTATGTGTTAAGTTTTAAGTCTAAGACTAGTTCATATAACTTGCTATACCAACTCTAATGCATTACATCTTATATGAGACCTAAGATTTTCTTCTTTTGTTCTTTTATCTCCTTTTTGTTTTGAAATATGTGCATGATTGTTGTAAAATAGAGGTATTGCAAAATATTAAACGTGTCCCACTAACCTATAATGTACTCCATTAACCTAGAACGTGTTCCACTAACATAGAAGTGCTCCCATGTTTCTAGGCCACAACCACCCATGATGTTGAATGCAGATATGAGTTTGTTGTTCATACTACACCTATAAATAAACCATTCCACACTCCTCCAAAGACATAATTTTACTGATCCTCTCTTCTCTCCTTTTCCATTCCTTTTACTTAGGTTTATTTACTCTTTTAAGAGTTTCTTGTTAGTTTCTGAGTTCCTTGGAAAATTCAGAAAGTTGTTGTTGTATCCTAGGAGACTTGCGTAATACTCTGTGGATAAGTCTTTAAGGACAATGATTATACACACTTCAAGAATTAAGTTTTGTTCGTAAACTAGTCAACATTTACAACAATAAATCACTATTGATTAGATTATGATAGAATGTGCATTATGATATCCTATCATATTTTGATCAAAAGAAAGGGTATGAGTTAATTAGAAATGACTCATTAGATAAGTTATATTTTTATTTTTAAGAATTTCAAATTTTAGTTAATTACATAATAAAATTGTAATTTATTATTATCATTTTTTTTGTGTTGTTTAATTTATAAGGATAAATATATGCACTAGTACAAAGTATGTTTATAATTTTAAAATTAATTTCAAAATTGTAATAATAGTTCATTCATATTGTTAAAGTATGTCATATATGACAAAAATTTTAAAATGAATTGTCTTTATATCTAATTTTTTAATGATGATTTTTATAATTGTCATCATATATAATATACGATGATAAATAACTTTTTAAAGTTGATCGTTTTATAATTGTCATTGTATGTAATATATTTTCGTATGCTACATACAATGATATCATTGTATGTCTCATCAAACTTTTCAATTCTTTTATTCTACCCATTTCTTGTTTACGCTTCCACTTCTCTATTATTCTCCTCTCCTCTTTCGTTATCACTCTCATTTTCTCCATATGTGCTAGATTCAACTCTTTTCTTATTTCTCTTATTCACAAAGTGTTTCTTTCTATCACAAATGTCTCTAACACATTTAAATTCGTCACAAGAGAAAACGAAAATGAAAGACAAGATTTTAGTAATAAGACAACTCAGATTATGTTACGAAAGCTTTTGTTACATGATTCGAAGGTGGAGAACAAGTTGGAAAATGTTTTGTTGAACACGTTGCCGCCATGCCTAAAGAACAATAATGAGGAAGTAATAAAAGCATTTAGGTTTCTTGCAACGGAATAACAATGAAGGAATAACACAAGCTTTTAGATTTTTTGCGACAAAGAAACAATGAAGGAAAAGAAAAATTTTATAGATTTTTTGCAATTGAGCAACAACAAGGGAGAAGTAGAAATTTCTAAGTTTGTTGTGACAAAGCAATAATTGAGGCTTTGAATACAATGACAATTATATTTATGATCATGGTCGTCTTGGTAAGTTATGATGATGATTCAAAATTATCGTTAATTTCTTAACTTTCAATGTTGATTATAATAATGATGATTTTAAAACTGTAACTATATCTTTTTTAACTGTTAAAAATAAGTTATGTGTAGTAGTGATGTTTTACAAAATATATATCTCATACCACGAAATCTCCAATATGGGAGTTACTATGGTGTCATTTGAGTTATATGTTGTCAAAAAGATTTTCTCAAGAGAGGTATATGCAAGTGTCATATGGGAAAAACAACTTTGTCATTGTTTCCACTAACCATGCCTTTGTTGCTAAGTAGGTTCAATTTGTTCCTTATCTATCTTAACTTTGAAGTATGATTCAGGGAACATAATGTAGTCATGGTTATGTTTTTGGTTTTGATATAAAACAACAAAAATGCTTGCAATAATTGTTATTTAATATTATTATTATATTTGTAATAGTAGATAAGATATATCACTATTGCCATAAAAGTATCAACAATGGTTAAAAAAGTCATACAACATCAGTTTTGAACCCATCATCAATTGAACTGTCGTTATATATTGAGATATTTGACGAGGGTGTCACACATCATTGTATATGTCATATACAATAATGATTTTTTATGTTTTGAATTGTCATTGTATATTAACCTATAATGACACATTCAGAAGACTCGTCTTTGTAAGTTAGACTCCAATAGCTCTATATGAAACCGTTGTTTGGATTTAACCATTCTTGTATATGCACATATGATGAAAACTAAGATCCTGATCATAGGTTTTCCTCATATTTTTTAAAAAACATATGACAACAGTCATGACTATAACCATTGTTATATGTGAATTTTAGTGTATTAACTGTTGTCTTATCTTTTTTATTTTTATATACCTTATGTTTTTTTTCCTATTTGAACACTTACATATTTCCATTCAGTCTAGTGCAATACAAAAACAATATTCAACATATTTAGAGTATATAAACAATCACATTGATGCAAAACTAACTATCTAATACTATGTTTGCTATAACTAACACAATATCTAATAGTACAAAGTTATCTATCCTTATAATCGTAAACTACCAATATCTAATAACTCGTAGATTTTGAATTATAAATTAATTATAATATACTATCAATTCATCTATCCTAAGGTGTTATACAAGTTAATAAAGTAAGTTATTCATGTATATCTAATATAATATAAAAGATTTGTATCCAATGGAGAAATATCCATGAAAATATATGCAATGTATTTAATTAAGTGTTTATAAGTGCATAAATAATATATAACTAACTTCAATATGACATATTTTTAAATATATATTTGTCTTATTTAATCACAACATCTTTCAATTCTTGTTCGCACATGATCATTATTCATTGTATTATATGGTAGTTACATTAATATCCTCTCGTTTTATTTATTATATTGTAATTCAAAATATTCATAATTAAATCATTTATTAGAAAAAAAACACAAATTAAAATATATGATTCATATATCTTTAGCAACCATGTGAGTTTATATAACCTTTCACGTTATATTATATCTAGTAAATGCACTAATAATATGAAAATTTTGTTAGAACATAAAAACATAACTATAATATAATTATATTTAAAAATAACAATTTTTCTTACTAATCTACCATTTGTTTAATGCATATAGGAGGTTTTTTTTACAATGAACAAAACCATACAACCATGTTATCAACCATGGATATGACAAACAATTGTCAATGCCACCAAGTGGCGGATCTTCTTGGGAGCCGATGGGCGTCGTTATCCCCCCCAAAGTTTTGTAACTCCCATGTAATTTATAATTTTGGTCCCCCCAAACTTAATTAACATTTAATATATTTACTTGTATATTTACAATTTTATCCTCTCAACTCCTCCTCAGCTTTATAACTCTTATATAATTTATGATTTTGTCTCTCTCTAACTTAATGATCATTTAATATATTTAAGTATATATTTACAATTTTATCCTTTTACACTTTTATCATCTTTCTTCCTTTTATATTTATTAATAATATATTATTTAGTCCCCCCAAGATCAATGGTGAAGATCCGCCACTGAATGCCACTACATTTAAACATGTAAAAAATAGTTAAAATTATATTTGAGTAAAGATAAAACATTTTCTTAAAAAGAGAATGTATTTACTCATAAATATAAGGTGCAAAATATATATTTTTCCCCTTGGCCAAAAGGAATTGGTGACGTATGCTTGTATCCCTAGTTATGAGTGCAAATAGTAAATTTTCTTTAACTCTTTTCTCATGCTTATTAGTTATGTGTGCACAATTAATTCAACTTTAATCCATCATTTTTTAAATTTTTTGCTACGTAACATTTTAAATAAAGACGTTAAAAAATTATAAATACAATTTGTCGATGATTGAACATCTCCCAACTTAATACAAACTCGGTCAATAGTATAAAATCATTATAAATATACTTTAATCACAACAAAATAATATAACTATCGACCACCATCAAACCACCAGTTCCACCACAACAACTACCATTGTCCACCATCATCATCACTGTCTAGCACCACCAACAAGAAGTGACCTCGCACGAAGACAAAGGAGCACAATGAAGGAAGAAGAAACATCATCGAACACTACTAGCAACCTCCATAGATCACCAATAAACACCATGAGTACCACCACAAGAAGATGGAGATGGACAAGAGGAGTGAAGCGAGGAGAGAGAGGAGTGTGCGAAGGAGAGGAGCTACTTATAGCAATACAACACTAGAGAGAAGGAAGAGAATCAAGAAAGTAAGATTAAAATGAGAAAAGAATCGGAAACTTTGTAAGATTAGAGATGACAACAAGACAAGACATGCATGAATAATACGTACCTATTACTCTCCTTGCAAAAAAAAAAAAATTGTCTGTTGGTATCCATTTAGAAAATATCCATAAATTCTTTTCTTTTATACTGCAAATATATTCATGATACTCACAAATAATTTTTATTTTATTTTTATTTAAAATAAATTTATTTTAAAAAAATTATAAAATATATATTTTAGTAGAATTTTTATCATAAAAGATAATTTAAATAACATTAAATTATAAAATATTAATATAAATAAAACTAGCCTTTCTAAAATATCAACCCAATTAAGTTGTAGTATAAAGTATACATTTAAATAATGTTAATTTTTAAGAAATAACTTTATTTTTATAAATTTAGATAAAAAATATAAATATATAAATTTTAATTTTAAATAACTCGTCAATAGTTAATAAGCGGGTATCTACGTATTAGATACTATGAGACCATACTCACCTCGTTCAGAGGTGGATAATTAAAATACTTGTATATGTTACTTGCGAGTATCTATTTAACATATTTGTTTAGTATTTATGACGGATTTTATCCATAGATGTATGTGAGTATGAATTTTTCTACTATTCCTAAATAGAATATAAGAAATACAACGATAATTCTTTTACATCCGTCATCAAATATCTATTTTTTACATATATGACAATGATTATTTAAAAAATTAGCATCCTATACGATATGAGACAATGTATGTCTAATAATCATAGTTTAAAAATTAATTTAAAAACTTGTTACATATCTAAAATAATTACAAATAATCATCATTGAACAAAATCTTTGTTTTATTGTGTAATTAGTAACAAATCTTAATCATTAATTTTTAGATCAAATAATATATTATTAATAAATAATAAATTAATATAAAATAGTAAAAAAATTAAAATATAAGAAAACAAAATTTTAAATATATAAATAATATATTTAATAATCATTAAATTTTAGAGATTAAAATCATAAATTAATTGAATCTCAACTTCTAATAAAATTTGCCAATAATAATATATGGACTTCAAATCTAAACTTATATCAATGTACCTTGTCCTACATCTTATAATACATGTTGTCCTAGATCAATCAAATTTCTTTTTATTTATAAATAAAAAATAATAATTACAATTTATTACATTGCAGACGAGTATATTTTAGGTTTTGGTTAAATTTAAATAATATTTTTAATTAATTAAATTATGGTTGTCTAATTTTAAAAAGATTTGAAGTTACTTACATTTGCGCATAGTTTAGAAATACAATTCATTAAGAAATATGAATAACACGGCGATGCTAATATCATGAACACAAGCATACAAATTATATACAGGTATACCATTAACACACCAACACTATCCGAATTAACAAGCATGAGAAAAAATAATTGGTGTGAAGGAAGAGGGAAAAATGAAGTACATTTTCAAGTGTAGTTTTTTGTTAGTAAAAGAAAGTTAATGTAGGAGTAGAGGAGTTATGGATACAGAGAGAAAAGCAATAGTGAGTGTAGTAGTTGTTGTTGCGTTGTTGGATACATTTTTGTTTCATTTGGTTTGAAGGTAAAATTGTGTGTGTTGCGTGGCATGTGAGAGTAGTGACAGCAGCGTCAGGCTGTGCCCTGCGTGGCATTTTTTGGACAAGAGGCGTGCATCAACGAGAGGGAACAACTTACTTGTCCAGAAACCTCCCAACAAAATTCTGGCCCACCTTACTCCTCTTTTTACAACTTCAGATTCTGTCCAAAACTAGGAGGAGAAGGCAAGAAAGAAAAAAAAAAAAAGTTGGCCATACTTTACTTGATTGAAGCTTAGCCTCCATTTTTAACACCTTCTCTCCTAACAAACATTAGGGTGTTTTTAGGATGGATTGAGATGGATTTATGGATGTTTTACTTGGTTGGAAAATATGATAGGTTTTAATATTTTCATTGTAAATTTCAAAATTTTAATATAATACATTAATATTAATATTATTATATAAGTAAGCAGTTTATATAATATATTTTTAATAATAGGTATTGTTCAAAAATATTATTTATAACTTGAATTCACTTTTAAATACATGGGGTCTAATTTCTTAAAAGTATAATCTCTTAAAATTGAGTGAGATAGATATGTCATGAAAGACACGTGATCAACACCAATATCCCACATCAACTTACCATTATGTTAGCATTATTTATCAGCTAATTTTATTTCAAAATGGAAAATAAGTTATTTATTATAGGAAATATTAGTAGTTTATTTTATATTACCAGCTCTGGCCAATTATATTGTATTCAATAATAAAAAACCTTCGATTTAGTAGATAAAATTTGTTTATTATTTAATTCCAATTACTTGGGCAGTTAGAATACTACAAAAATATTAGACATTAAGGTTAACGATTTTTTTAATTAAAAATTATATCTTACTATGTATTATTTTATATTGATAAATAACCTAAGCTAACACGTTATATTATTATTGATTCGCGATATCTATAGTTAAAAGCAAATTTAATGCGAAGATGTTAATTAATATATGGTGTTTTTTATGCAACAGAAAAAGAAATATATCGTTTTTTATAGTTGAAATTTCTGAGAATGCATTAATAAGTGCATAAGGACGAAGGTATATATCATGGGATGTCGTGGAGTCTTCAATTTTGCCTCTAGCCTTTAACTATTAACTTGTTACACAATCCAATAATGCTTGGATGACTTCATCGCTGTACCATGATCAATTCTGTTTCTTTTAGCCAAGATTTTTCAAATGCGTGAAAACGAAAGCTACATGGATTTATCAAGAAAATGTACAAAAATTATGTGTGCAAAAATAATTAGTATAGTGGTCCCAAGCTGTTCCTAAAGAAAAAATACCATTTAAAAGTTTCTGCCTGTGATTGGGGAATATTTCTTTACAGGTTGCAGACCAAAACAAATTTAATGAAAAGAGGAAAATTTAATGCTAACCATGATGAGGATACTGTTTGGTATTTCTTCGTCTAATTACGAAGTTTAAGGTAAATAATTTTTTACTCTACCAAATTAAAAATAATTAAGAAAAAAAAAAGTTGGGAGAGAATCCATTTATTTAATGGCAATGTTTTAGTGATTAAGTAAAAGTTTGATTTTTATTTCTGGAATTTGATGGTTTGGAGCAGCAGTGACGTTAACTGAAGAAAGCAAAAGGACAATTGAGATGTGTATACGTCACATAAAAAAAAGAAAAAAGAAAAAGAGAAGTAACCTTTGTTGGTGGAAGGAACAACAGAAGAGAACAAGTAAGAAAAGAGGATGAAAAGAGGATAAGATGCATATCTTGTTTATCACAAACGGAAGCCACCCACAGTGTTGCATAGCAGCCACCACGCCACACCTTAACACGCCTCTTTTCTCCACCTTTCCTTTCAAATCTACTTATATTCCTTCCTCCGTGCCACATGTAATATCTACATCATTCTATTTGTTGATGTTATTTATATTTATAATAAATATTACATCATTTAAAAATTTATATATATATAAATTTATTATATATTTTTAAAGATAAAATTATAATAAATTAAAATTTTAAAACCAACAATATTTTACTTTATAAGAAGTTGAGTCATCTTATTTATAAAACAAAAAGTTTTTATATTTTATTTTCAACTCTAACATTTATTAGGTTTCTCCCGATAATAATTAAATAATATTTTTATGCTATAATAAACAAATTATATTAATAAATTATTCTTTTTAATTATAATAATTCAAGTTATATATATATATATATATATATATATATATATAAGTATTTAAAACTAGATATAAACTAATTTTACAATGGCAAATTTTTTGGGACGTACAGAGGCGATTAATTTTTCAATTTTTTAATTTATATGTATATTTATAATTTTATTTTTTAATTTATAATGATTAAATATTTTTGTAGTTATAATTTTAGTTTAATTTTTATAAAATTAAAATAAATTATTAAATATATTAAATAAAAAATTATATTCTTTTTTTTTATATTTCACATTTTTATATATTTTATTATTTATTAATAATATATTATTTATATCTCAAAATCATTAACCAACCTCCCCTATCGTAACCCAAAACCACATGTTTTAATTGAGAATAATATTAGGAATAGAAATTTTAATATACGCTCGTGAACCTAGATTACGAAATCGGATAAGGTATTGTTGTTTTGTTATCTTATTATGACATGAGTTTCATGAGTTTCTTCATATTTTTCTAAAAGAGAAATAAAAGATCAATTATTTTATAAATGAAACTAATTTATGAATAAATTAAAATATTTTTTTTTAAAATTATATGAAAAGACTTCTATGAATTAACCTACGGTGATATACTAATTTTACCTTACAATAAAGGTAATTATATTTTTTCCTTTTATTTTTTCATAAAAAAATTATGAAAAAAAAAAGTGTTCAAAAAGATCGTACATTAAGATAAGACTTTATCTTTTCTTAGAAGTTTTAGGATTAGTTTTACAAATTTAGTCGTTATTACAAATTAGTGATATAAGCGAAGAAAAAAAAAGTTTGAGATTTCACATTTTCCTTGAACCAACCCTATTAATGCAGGTTTGATTTCGCGTTGGAACGTGGATATTATTCACATTTAGGCTACAATTATCTCGAATAAATTTTATTGTTCCGCATCCGAAACTTAGATTTCAGGTTCCAGATGTCTTTATATTTTCACGTTTTTTAAATATCAATATGATACTCAATATTCTTAAAAATATTTGTTTTAGTCCATTTTAATAAATTTTAAAAGTCGATTGATGTTATATATATATATATATATATATATATATATATATATATATATATATATATATATATATATATATAAAAAGAAATGTTATTTAAAATGTTGGTGTGGATATTACATGCATGCATAGAGGACAACACACGGAGTGTGTCGCGTAGTGAAAAAATGGGATGAGATTAAGGCGTAGGGTGTGTTGTAGGGAAATCGTAGGTTGATAGGTTGTGCGATTAGTATTTATAGACATGACATAGATGGATAGGATGGAATAGGAATTCCCATAATCTCATACCCACACACACGTCCCATTCCTCTATCTACGTGATGAGATGGGTGAGTGAGTAAGCTCTGTTATCATTATGGACTCTCCCTCCCATTCTCCACCTCTCCTAACCCTAACACAACTTTACAACCTTTCTTTCTTTCTTCCCACTTCCCATACTCAACCTTACACCTTATTGCAACTGCTCGGACAACATGACACATTAGCGACTCCTCACCATATCTTTCTTTACGGTTGTTACGTTAATTAAGGTTCTCGCAGGTTCCCCGTAACCCACGTTTCCATGCACCAATCGTTTACACTATAACTAAAGTTCCATCTATAGATCATATATTTAACAAAATCACTATTAAGCTGTTTTTTTTTTAATAGATTGAAATCAAATATCCTCTTTAACTCAATTAAATTAGATTTGCTTGTGCTGATTTATTTTATAATTAATTCATTGTAGTTAAATTTTATGACGAAAACTTGTTTTAATACGAATGCAATCATGGATGAATTTACGATTTTTTTTTTCCAAACTCTCTTCACCCTAGACTGAATGAAATTATGATTATAGTAAGGATATTTATGACTTGTTTCGTCTATCAACTCAGTCATAGTAAATGAAAGATGAAGTTTAAAATGAGTGTAGAATACACATATATAATATATTATTCTAAAGTGTTAAATATATATATATATATATATATATATATATATATATATTCAATTGAAAATTTTCACTTGTAAAGATAAAATTTAAAAATTATTTTAAAAAAATAATATTATAAGAACCTTACGTTAATATTATAATATTTATCATAATATATTTTTTAAAAAATATATCATACTTAATAAGCTTTTAATAAAAAAACATATCGTAACATTTTTTTAATTACAATTGTATCCTATAATAGAATTTATTATCTATATTTATTCTCCTATATGAAATTAACACAATTATAATAGGCAAGTTATATAAATAAGAAAATTATAATAAATTAATTATTTAAATAATAATTATCCGTCAAATCTACTATATATATTAGAAATTCTCATATTTTATGAGAATTTTCTTGTAATTTTTTTACAAAAATCGCAAGAAATTTTTTTTATAAATTTAAATAGTTTTTTTATAAAAAAAGTTGTAAAAAATAACTAAATTTTAGTAGTATATAATATTATATAATTATATTCATCACATTGTATTACATATTATTTATATAGACATCTTATGAAAGATCAACATTATACTTCAAACATAAAAACTAATATTTGTAGTTATACTAAAAGTAATATTGTATTATATATTCTGGCTTCCTACCCATAGAGTAAGATTACTAACAACACTATTATTTTTTATGCATCTCTCTTGTCATGTTAAGGTAAGTTATTAGTAATCTCTCTATTGGCTTCTCACCTACAAATATCATAGTCTTCTTAAATGGGACTATTAGTGGAACCCGAGAATTCATTAAATCCACATAAATATATTAAGTACACTAACACCGCATAATACCTCCTCGAGTACCTACAAACATACATAGATATATATCAATCGATTATGAGTCATTCTCCTAATTCGACTAAGCTTCAACAAATATATCTTAGTATTCAAAATATACAACAACACAATATCATCTTATAAATTCATCACATAGGTCATTTTCTTACATTTATAATAAATTGGATTTGTTTTGACTAAATACTATAATTATGTATTTCTGATCTAACATTTGTTTATTCTTTTAAACACAACTTTTTCAATAGATGTCATTTTTTTACTAATTTTTATTTGATTAAAATCCTTATTCTAATGCTTACATGTTTAGAGTTATATTTTATGAATTTTGAAGTTTAAACAAAAAACACCTCAAAATTTTCACTTAAGCGAAAATTTAGCTTCTTTAATTATCTTTTCTCTCGCTTGAGCAAAATTTAAGCCTGACTTGATTCTTGATTGAGCAAAAATTAAGTCAACTTAACTCTTGCTTGAGCAAATTACCACAATTTTAAGACACATTTTTCATTATCTTGCCCTTGCTCAAGCAACACAAATCTTGCTTAAGCAAAAATAGAGTAAAAGAAGAGAGATTTTTCACAATTTTCAACCTTTTTTCCAATACCACACTACAAGAAAATCGCGTATTACCGACGGATATTTACCGACGGATTTGTAACCGTCGGAAAATAATTATTACCGACAGAAATTACCGACGAATATAAAATATTTGTGGAATTTGATCTTACCGACGGATATATCCGTCGATAAAATAATAATTAGTTACCGACGAATATATCCGTCGATAAATCCGTCGATAAATCCGTCGATAATTTACAGAAGAATTTACTCGACGGATATATCCGTTGGTAAATCCATCGATAAATTAACAATTAATTACCGACGGATATATCCGTCTGTAAATTCATCTCGTAAATTATTGACTGGATATTTCAGTCAGTAAATTAACAATTAGTAAATATTCACCTAATTAAAAAATTAAATATTTTTTATTTAATAATTTAATTTAATCATAATTAGATTAATTTATAATAATTTCTTAAATTAAATAATTTTAAAAAATAAATATTTAATTATATATAAATATATAAAAATATATAAAAATATATAATTATATATAAATATATAAATATAATTTATTTGTAAATTATTATCAAAAAATTCTGGTAGCTTAGTGGTTGGAATATCGACCTCTAACTCTAAGTACTGGGTTTCAATCTTGTCAATGATAATTGAAGGGGTTCTATAAAATAAATAAGTTATATAAGTAAAATATTTAATAAATAATAAAAATATTTAGCGACGGATATATCCGTCTGGTAGTTACCGATGGACTATTAAATCGTCGATAATATTTACCGACAACCGAATTTCTGACGGATTTTCGATCGTAAAATCCGTCTGTAAATGGATATTACCGACATGATTTTTGTTATTATCGACGGATTTTGACCGTCGATAATATTAAAATTTCTTGTAATGCAATTATACAACTTATTTATATCACAAATATGTAATAGGAACATCATATAACACTAAAATAACATAAAGATGTCTTTATACTTTCATTATAACACACCAAAACATATATATATATATATATATATATATATATATATATATATATATATATATATATATTTCATATTTAAGCATGTTATTATTTAAATAACTAATTCTCCAAAATCCCCATATAACTTGGATAATATCCTATATAACTAGGATATATCTTACTGTATGAAATTTCTCCCCTAAATTTAAAAATAACGAAAATCACAAAACAAAAAAAATGACTTACCAGTTCAAAACTCAAATCCCTCAATATCATAAGTTTTCTCCTAGCACTTTGTAATATAAATTTAACAAAATTTCATTCCTCTAACTACAAATTTTTTTAGGAGATCAGTATATATATATATATATATATATATATATATATATATATATATATATATATATATATATATATATATATATATATATATATATATATACTGATTGCGTTTATATTTTTTATTTCATAAATGTAAATATAAATACTGAAAGTCTCAAATCAAACATTTGTATTAACTTAAGCGAGACACATTTTTTAAGAAAATTTATCAGTTTAACTGCTTGTAAATTACTATATTAATAATGTCTGCACGACAAAGAAATACATAACTTGTTTATTTGTAAGGGAGGTGACAAATTCTATGTTCAAAAGTATCTTCATAGAGAATTTGTTTATTATATTTGTTATTTCTATGTTCATAAGTTACTTACCTGTAATTATTATGCTTCCTATTCAATAAAGTTGTTAATGTTCTTTTTTTTCTATATTTATTACCTGTTTTTATACTTGTTAACTATTTACTTAATCTTATAATGTTCAATTATGATTGGAAAATTCAATTTAAATTATGAACTACAAAAGACAATCAACATTCTTTACGTCACGTAAACAATCTTTTTAAAACTGTTTTTCTTTCCCTTAACAAAATATTTTAAAATGGTTGAAACCGTTTTTCCTTTTTATCATTTTTTCTCTTTTTTTTCTTTTTTATAAATATTTGTACATTCTTTTACAAATACTCTACTGTAAATTTTTTTTTCTCTCTTTCCACCTATCTTCATGTTCTTCAAATTTTGTGTTCGATTTTCTATCGACACACATACTTTTATGTTAGTGTTTTCCTTCATGCTTGATATCTCATTAATACATGTTCGATAGTTTTCTCCATGCTTGCTATTACATCGACCCACAGACTCAATACCAAATGTTCGATATTCATTCATTTATCTGATAATTGACACACACTCAAATTTTTTTTTCATGCTCGATATTCCATCAAGAGACAAACTCGATACCGAACGCTCAATATTCACTCATTTCTTTGATATTGTATGAGATCTTTTTGTTATGTACTCTGACTATCTTTTCTTGAATTTTTCCTTTTCTTGTTTCATCTTAAATATCATGAAAAGATTATTAACATATTCATCTCTTGTTACAAGCACAAATTCTCTGCCTCTTATGAACATAGATTCATGATCTTCTATAAACAATTTTTGTATATACATCCAAATGAAAATCATGCGATAAGATTGGTTTCTCTGGTTCTTAATACAAGTAATTATTACTCCTGGAGCATATCCAGGCTCACAACATTAAGTGAAAAGAACAAAATCAAATTTATAAATGGTTTAACACCAAAACCTACAAAAGATGACTCATTATACATAGTCTGACAACATGGTAATAACATGGTAGTTGCCTGTACATTCTATTTCCTTGACCATATGTCAAAGTATATTATGGATGGACAAAGTTGAGGAGATATGGAACGATCTAAGATCTCGATATCTTTAAGGTAATCTTTTTCGCATCTTTGATATGTTATTAGAAACATCTTCTATTAAACTAGGTGATCTTTCCATTACCAAGTTCTTCACAAAACTCAAAATCATCTGGGATGAGCTTGAGAATTTTAGACCTGATCCTATCAAAATGTTCTTGTATTGTTCTTCCAATCATAGAACAATGCAAAAGAGAATATCACACCATGTAGTTCTTGAGACGTTTAAATGAATAATACAACAATGTCAAGTCTCATGTTCTTCTCATAAATCTAATACCTTCTCTATTGAAAATATTCTCATATGTAGTTCAATAGCAAAGACAGATTCTTGGAAGCAATACAATGAATCATGATCTTAAAATCAATGTTGTCATACTAATAACTCCACTTCTTGAAAAATTGTGAATGGGTCGATCACGTTGAAAGTGTATGTTATAGAAAACATGGATTTCCTTTCAATCAAGATAACAAAAATAACTGAAACAAGAAACTTTGCACCCATTATGGAAAAAATGGTCACACTGTTGATATTTGCTACAAGAAACATGCGTACCCACCTGGTCATAAACTGCACAATGAGAGAAATAACAATATCAACAATGTTGTATCAGGCGCTCAAGATGTCAAATTAACTCAACAACAATATCAAATTTTTATGAAGCTTTTACAACAATCTAATATTGAAGGTGAGTCTAATTATGCTCAAGTCAATAACACAACCGTTGCAAATTTACTTGTCTCACATAATGTTACTCTCAATGGTAAGAATAACGGTAATTGTCACTTTATCATCATTTTTAACATAAAAAATCGAGCATATAGCATGAACCATTAGATTATTGATTTTGGGGTTACTAATCATGTATCTTTTTCTCTATCAAATTTTATTTTTTATAAACCTATCAAATCTTTAATTATAAATCTTCCTAATGACAGACATGTTTATGCTACACATAAGGGGACTATAAAAATCAATGATAAATTTTTTCTCACATATATATTATTTATACCAACATTTTCTTACAATATAATCTCTATGTCAAAACTCATGATCAATCACAATTATAAACTATTTTTCTGTCATAATTCATATATTATACAGGATGTTAGCTAGGAGCAATTAGAAGATTGATATAGTTGAAATTAAAGATGGTATGTATACTCTTAAAGAACACTGACTTTATGTGAATACAAGTGTTAATTATGGTGATAACATTTATAACATTAACCTCTAGCATGCTAGATTGGATCATTTATTTGCTGAAAGAATGGATGTAATGAAGAAACACTATCCTTACATATACAATAGTAAAAATTTAGTTTTTGAAACATGTTATGTTGCTAAACAGGAGAAACTTTTTTTTCTCATCAATCATTCTTATGCTAACGAATGTTTTGATCTTATCCACATTGACATATGGGGACCTTGTTCCTACACTTCCATGCATGGACATGCATATTTTCTCTTCATTGTTGATGATTATAGACAATTCACATGGATTTTTCTTATGAAACTTAAATATGATGCACACAATTATATTATAAATTTCATTGCATACACTGAAAATCAATTCCATAAAATTATCAAGTGCATCAGGTATGATAATGGATCTGAGTTCAGTATGAAGGAATATTACAATCTCAAAGGGATTATACATCAAACTACTTGTGTTCAAACCCCTGAGCATAATTGAAAAGCTGAAAGGAAACATAAACCCATTCTCAATATCACTCGAGCCTTTTATCTTAGTTCAAATTAACTCAACAATTTTAGTGTTATGTTGTCATGCATGCTGTTCATTTGATCAATTGCATTCCTACACCTTATCTTGGTAATATTTCACCTTTTGAAAAACTATACGCTAGACCATATGACATATCTAATCTCAAGATATTTGGATCTCTCTGTTATGTTGGTACTATTGCTAGTAATAGAAAGAAACTTGATTCGAGGACTGACCCTGGTATATTTCTAGGATTTAAAGATAACACAAAGGGATACTTAATTTTGAATTTAAAAATACACGATATAAATGTTTCAAAAAATTTAATATTCTATGAGAAACATTTTTTATACCCTTGAAAATTCTAAAGAGAATTATACTATATCGTTACCACTTCGGACCAACTTTGAGAAGAATACAAAATGATTAAAATCAACCTAGTATCACTAAATGTGATACAACCGTCGATATACAAGAAATTGAAGACAGTGGAACTCCAATCGACCACCACTACACAAGATGTTGTCATAGAAACACAAAACACTAGTGTCTCACTTGATCATGTCTTAAGAAGAACCACTCATGTTAGATAACCCTAGGCTCATCTAAGAGACTATTATGTAG
Source organism: Sphenostylis stenocarpa (assembly GCA_963425845.1). Lineage (NCBI taxonomy): Eukaryota > Viridiplantae > Streptophyta > Magnoliopsida > Fabales > Fabaceae > Sphenostylis > Sphenostylis stenocarpa. The sequence goes on along the minus strand of OY731400.1, from coordinate 34,121,155 downwards.
CTTAAAATTTTGCAACATTAAAAGGTAAAAAAATATCCCATTAAAAAATTTATAACTTATAATACTTTGTTATATACTTTTAAGTAGGCTATTTTCAACACCGATGCAACTAAAGAACCTAAAACTTATGAAGAAACTCACACTTATGAACATAAGAGAAAATATCTGCTCTTGAAAATAACAATACATGGACACTCACTTCACTTCTCAAAGTAAAATTGTCATTGGATGTAAGTGGATATACAAAACCAAGCACAAAAATGATGGAGCAATAGATAAATATATTGTCAGACTTGTTGCTAAAGGATATTCTCAACTCAAAGGTCTCAATTTTCTCGACACTTTCTCCTCTATTGCCAAACTCACCACTATCAGAACACTTTTATTTGTGGTAACCATAAATGGTTCGCATCTAAAACAATAAACATCAACAATGCTTTCTTACATGGAGATTTGCATGAAGATGTATACATAAGCATTCCTCCTAATATGGTAGGTACTGCCAAGAATCAGGTATGTAAGTTGCATAAATCATTGTATGGTTTACATTAAGCTAGTAAACAATGATATGAAAAACTTTATGGGTTTCTTTTATCACACGAATATGTTCACTCTTTGGCAGACCACTCTTTATTCTTAAATCGTATAGTTCGCAACAAAATCATAATTCTGGTTTATGTTAACCATAATTGTGTGCAGCCTAAATTTTGGCTTTTTCTCTTTACAATGGAGTATACAATCCATGAAGCTTAAGTTTTGACTTTGCCTTTTTACAAACAATGCAATGTTCACAAATTTTCTGCACATCCTTTTTCAAATAAGGCCAATAAAAATGTTCTTGTGATGTTTGCAGAGTCTTTTGGACCTCAAAATGTCCCATTAAACCTCCTCATGTGCTTCGCTAACAAGCAAGTTTCTTATAGAACATTTAGGAACACACAATTTGTTTTCTTTGAAAAGAAAGCCTTCATGTCTAAAGAAATCATAATTCTTGTCATGATAGAGACATGACCATGAGCAAGGGCAATGATTCACTTGAAGGACTTGGAGGACCTATGTCAAGGGCTAGAGTAAGGGAAACAAATGAAACTCTTCAATAAGTGTTGTCCATATTATTTGAATACAAGCTCACATTTCAAGGAGAAAAACCCAAAGTTGTGAATTACATCATGACCCAAATGGAGGAGGACTAATGCGTTACTTTGTTTTAGTCTTTAAGTTTGTTTAAATAATGGTCAATCCTTTGTAAAATTGGCTGACCAAATTATGTTTTGGGTTAATAAATTAATGGACTTTAATTTAGTTTTGTTTCAAGTTGTAATAAGGACCTAATTGGAAACTTAGGTATCAGCCTTTGAAAACTTTTGGTTGCCACAATTTTAGTTACAATCAACCATTAAGTAGTTTTGAATTTCTAGGTTAATGAATCATTATTGGCATTTATTTGCCTCCATTAAGTAGTTTTTCAATTCCTAGATTAATGGATCATTATTAGTATTTATTTTTATTTATTGAGTCTTTGTAACTCTGATGGCAAAACTTCTACATAAGCTGAACCATTTTTATTAAAAATAACAAGTTGAGTTTTATTCAGAAATATTAGAGTTTAACTCTTTTATCTTTGTGAGAGTGATTCTTCTAAGTTCTTGAGTGATTCAAGAACTCTTGGCTGTATCAAAGGACTTTCACATCCTTTGTGAATTGCCTCCCTTGGGAAAAGTGATTCTTTCCTTCAACATTTCACATTTACCTCTTGTCCTTTCTTCACCAGAACCCAGAAAACTCAATTTTGTCCAGATTTAGTTCATGATCATAACTTTCGTTCTACTTGTCCAAATTGAGTGTTTATTGAGCTTAAATTGTAATTCAAAAAGAGAACTTTCACCTTGTTTTTTAATCTCCTCAATCGAAGTTTTATAGCTTGAGATATCAACGTTTCAAAAATACTACCCATCCCTGAAACTTTCACCACTTTCTAATCCACATTCTCACTAATTTCCTAAATTTCTTACAAGATTCTAACCCTAAAGATCCTAAATCAGCCCTTGTGTAAATGAGGTTTATATCAGTTTACATTAAACTAGTAAACAATGATATGAAAAAGTTTATGGGTTTCTTTTATCACACGAATATGTTCACTCTTTGACAGACCACTCTTTATTCTTAAATCGTATAGGTAGCAGCAAAATCATAATTCTGGTTTATGTAGATGATATCATCTTGGCTAGAGAAGATATTGCAGAAATTGATAGGATTATTGATTTGGTCAATAAGACTTTCAAAATTAAGAATCTTGAAAATTTGACATATTTTCTAGGATTAGAAGTTGTAAGAAACAAAACTGAATTCACTTAAGTCAACGAAAGTATATTATCGATTTTCTTGAAGAGACTAGTATGATACATTGTGCTTCTGTTAAAACACTAATGAATCATTCAGTAAAAATCACGTATATAAAAGGGATACCTCTAGACGATTCCTCATCATATAGAAGACTTATAGGAAGATTAATTTATTTAATTAATACAAGACCTGGCATTACTCAAGTTGTACACCGCCTTAGTCAACATGTTTTTGCTCATACCATCATTCATCATCAAACTACTCTAAGAATCCTTCGATACCTTAAACACTCACCTGAAAAAGGTATATTTTTTACTGCAAATAGTAATATTCATCTTAAAGCTTATAGTGACTCCAATTGGACTAGTTGTCCTAACACTTGAAAATCCACTACTAGATACATAACATATCTTGGCAATTCACCCATATCATGGAGCAACAAATTGTCTCGAGAAGCTCTACTGAAGTCGAATATCGTGTCCTCACTTCAACTGTTTGTGAATTATAATGACTCACATATTTTCTTGATGACCTAGAGATAAATTACATTCGTTCAATATTGTTATATGGTGATAATAGATTTGCAATTCAAATTACCTCCAACCAGGTTTTACATGAAAGAACAAAACACATAAAGATAGATTGTCATATTATTAGAAAAAAGGTCAATGGTGGACTGATAAAACTTCTCTCAATCTCCTCTCGTATGCAGCTTATCAACATTCAATTATTTGATTTCCAAGTTAGGAATAATTGATATCTATTTGATTAAAATATAATAAGAAAAATCTATTTTAAATTTCTCATTTTTCTTCCTCTCTCTCTACCCATTTTTATGCTCTTCAATCTTTGTGCTCAATTTTCTACTGACACACATACTTCAATTTTAGTATCTTCCTTCATCATCCATATTCCACCAACACATGTTCAATAGTTTTTGTGATGTTAAATATTACATTGACACACAAACTTGATACTAAACACTCGATATTCACTCTTTTATCTAATAATCGACATATTTCATAGTTCTTTTCATATTTAATATTCCATTAACAAATAAGCTTAATACCATATTTATTAATTTTTCTAATAAAATATAATATAAACTTGACCATTCATCGTGACATTCTTTTATTTATGTAATGGTATCTTAATTTAGTGAAATAAAATATAGAAGAAACTTTTTTTTTTTTTACCTTAAACTCTTTTTCTGAACAATTTTTCTACTTAGTCATTTTTTTATAGTTATTACACATGTCACCACGGAGTCGATACTTACTACCAAGTTATTTGAGTAATTTTGTACACTAACGGAAATTATTGAGTTGTTCATGGGAATTTGGTTAATAAGATTCTATGCAACATATAATTGAAAGGAAAATAATTATATCGGTTCAATATTATCTACACTCATATTACTTATAATAAAGAATGTTTTTTATGTCATATATTATAAATATATATACACTCTTGTTTTAGATCTCTTAGGTTAATGTGAAAAATGAGAATACATGAAAATCAATAGATTATATTTGAGTGCCAAATATTAAAGAAATATATATTGCATTATGTTTCATGCGGGAATGTGGTTACGAAATCTATTTGATTTGAACGAATTTGAAAAAAAAACCCTTATTGAACCTTAAAACAAAATCTAATAAAATATCTTAAGTTATTTTTCTCACGAAATCGAACGACTAAAAAAAATATTATTTATGATTGCAAACAAAATAAATATGATGTTTTAATCTCTACAAAAATTATAGTTTAATTTACAATTATTTCCTTTTACAGTTTGACTTTTCAATTATGTTAAAATATTGTAAGATTTTTTTAAAATTTTATTTATATATTTCTTTAGTGATTAAGGTTTATTATTATATTTATTTTCTTAAGAAGAGAATACCTGTCTAAATCTTATATTACATTATGTTACGTTAATTTTTATATTTAAGATATTATCTATTTTAAAGATTTAATTTTTTATAATTTTATCTTTAAATTTAACCATAAAAATGAAACAATCTCATTTTTATATAAAATATTATTTAATTAAAATTGATGTATAATAAAAAAGTTATAAGTGGTGAAACTTACAAATTTAAAGTTTTAAGATTTATAATTAAAATAATATAATATTTTTGATTCGTATTCATTTATAAATATCAATTTTGCTTATCTACTTTAAAGATATTTAATATATTTTACATATTTAAGATATTTTTAATAATCTTATAAATAAGTTAGAATTAAAATATATATTAAATATAATTATATAAAATAAATATTTATATAAATATATCTCCATCATAGTATTATTTATATTATGTTCTGATTATTATTTTAACTTGAAATCTGAATGTTTATTATAATTGAATTTCTATTCAATTCTTACTTATTTAATTGAGATAGTCATTCATTTTGTCATTAATTTCACTTATAGATAAATATTCTACTTCATCAACCATTAAAAAAACATTTTATTGTGAGAAAGTAAACACATCTTTTATCAATAAATCAAGTTGATTTAGTCTTATTTTATATATTATTATATTTTAATTAGGTTGAATTTAACTTCAGATGATAGTACTCACTCAAAATTCTTTTCGTGTTTGCATATAGACGAATTTATACCTTATTTTCGTAATTATCTTAAGATATTTTTTTTAACCATTAGGCTTAATGATAGTTAGGTAGCCATTCAAACTAATGCATATTTTTATAGAATGCTTAAATAAAGAATAGGTTTCTTCATTAGATGTCAGAGAAGGTATTTTCTTAGTTGACTATCACTTATATTTTATAGTTAAACTGAATCTTTAATGATAGTATTTTATTGTTATTAAATTAAAAAAAATCAAACTTTTTTAATTTGACAACTAATATCAATCAAAATAAGGGAATCAAAACAAAATTTGACTGTAGATAAAGGAATTAAAATCTGTCTGAAAGCAGTTTTTTGATGAAGTTTTATAATAGGAATTAAGTATTGGGTAAAAATAAAAATGGTTGGGTCAATAACTGATTATTCTGACAATGTTCCGTAAACAAAATAGCTATTATAAGTTAGTTTTCTACCACACATCTTTACACGGAAGTACAAAATTAGAGCAACAAATTATTTTCAAAAATTGGAATGAGACCTAAAAACAAAAGCATGGCATAAACTGTTAAAAGAAAGAGAAGTGTAATGTAATGTAACTGAAGCAGTTGCTGAATTGTAGTTTGACCTCGAAATAAGTTTGGTCTTAAACGAGTGCCCAGGATTCGGTACCTCAAATTGCCCACTCCAATGCCACTGACTGCTCAAACACCTCACGCGCCAAAACACATGTGCTTCTCACGCGCACACGCGAGAATCGCGTATGCTGTTTTAAACCTGGGGTTAACTTGATTTTTCAAAATAACTGAAGTTAGTTGTTTCACTCAACAAATTTAACCGCTTTTAAAACAAACCCCACCATATTTATTTACTGTCTGTCTCCTTCCCATTCCTGGCTCCTCTCTCGTTCCTTTTTGTTTAAAAGAAAAAAAGTATTAAAACTCAGAGAGGATGGGAAGAATAGACTGTTCAAAATCAAAGCATGGTGCAGACAAAGGAAAAGCATTTTTTTTAGTACAAAATAAGAGCCAGTTTTAATTTCAATTTTTAACATTCGTTCAGAGCATCAACCTATGCACGACGACGGTGCGGATCTGGGTCAACCACGTTTGACCAGCATAAACGACAACATTGGGGCTGTTTCAGTAATTAAGTACTTGCGGTCCCACCTTAACATTTCTTGTGCCCGTTTAAATTTACATACTTATTTCTCCAGAGGTATTTAAAAACCTTCGACAGTGTCTTTGATGTTGTTGTGGTCCAGGTTTGGAGATTCATAACATCACATTACATTACCCTCTTATATATAACTTATTACCTAGGTTTTCTTCCTTCTTTATCTCTCAACGGAGAGACAGAACAAAAAAAAGAAAGAGTGGTTAAGGAGGGACATGAGAACAAGGAGAGGAGCGTGTTATTCTAGAATAGTGTCAAGGATGTGTTCCGATGTCAGGATTGCCAAGAAAAACAAGGATCTACACATGCATATGCGTATGCATGTCGCTGGAGATTCCTTTATTTATAGCCGGAAAAGACAGAAGAAGACGCCGGAAAAAACTGTTACCGATTACGATTTTCTCGAGTCTTTACCGGATGACCTTGTCATCTCTATCTTCTGCAAGCTTAGTTCTACCGCCACCAAACCTTCCGATTATCTCAATGTTTTAATCACGTACGTAATTTCTCAACCACCGTTTTTTCCCCTTCTTCTTGCATTTCTTGGAAGGGTTTCTGATTATAGTTGTGTGTAACAGATGTAAGAGATTAAACAAGTTAGCACTCCATTCGCTTGTTTTATCCAGAGTCTCTCCCAGAGCTTTCACTATTAGAGCCAGAGATTGGTGCGATTCAGCGCACCGTTTCCTCAAACACTGTGCGGATGCCGGAAATGTTGAAGCTTGCTACACTTTAGGCATGGTTAGTTCTCAAACAAATTAATCTGAAATTGAAATTAGGGATTGACAAATCCTAAGTTGTTCATTGTACCTGTTTTTGTGCAGATTCGGTTTTACTGTTTGCAAAACCGAGGGAGCGGCGCGTCGTTAATGGCGAAGGCCGCGATTAATTCTCACGCGCGTGCGCTATACTCGCTTGCCGTGATTCAGTTCAACGGCAGCGGCGGAACCAAAAGCGACAAGGACTTACGTGCCGGCGTGGCGCTTTGCGCGAGAGCGGCATTTCTCGGCCACGTGGACGCGCTGCGCGAGCTCGGCCACTGCCTGCAAGACGGTTACGGCGTGCGGCAGAACATAGCCGAGGGACGGCGGTTCCTCGTGCAGGCCAACGCACGGGAGCTCGCGGCCGTGTTGTCCACAAGCGCCGCCGCGCGCCACTGGCTGACGTGCAACCTGCAGCCGCAGCTCCGACAGGGGACCGGATCTCCGTTACTCAGCGATTTCGGATGCAACGTGCCGGTGCCTGAGGTGCATCCAGCCAGCCGGTTCATGGCGGAATGGTTCGCCGCTCGCGGCGGTTCGCCCGGACAGGGGTTGAGATTGTGTTCGCACGCGGGGTGCGGGAGGCCCGAGACGAGGAAGCACGAGTTTCGAAGGTGTTCTGTATGTGGCGCGGTGAATTACTGCTCACGCGCGTGCCAAGCGCTTGATTGGAAGTTCCGGCACAAGGCGGAGTGCGCCCCGGTGGAGCGGTGGCTCGAGGAGGACGGAGAAGATGTCGGTGACGATGATAGTGACGGCGAGGTAATGGTTATGGCGGATAGTTAGACAATTTTTCTCAGCGGTGACGGTAACCGGAAAAATTGAATCTATTTTTGGTGAAGAGAGAGAGAGAAAAAAATACAGGATGATTTATTCCGGCCGTCTCAAGGAAGGTAGAGTTTTTTTTTTCCTTTTTTTTTCTTGTATAGTGAGAAAATTCTCCCGAAAATTGAAAGGAGATTAATTTTTATTTTTTGTTGTTGTAATTTCAGAGTTTAACTTTAATTAGAAAAAAATGTTTTAATTAATTTAATGATAATTAATAAGAATAAAAAAATTATAAGTTTAATAAAATTACATCAATTCATTGTATTTTTTACATAAATTTCTAAAAAATATTTTATAATAGAACAGGGAGGAAATGTAATAATTTCATTATTATTGTTATATTTTTATCATACTCACACAAAATTAATTATGATTTTTATACCTTCGTAATACTAATAATTTATTTTAAAATACAAGGAGTAGTTAGTATGTTTTATATGGATTTGAGATGTTTGTAGATACGACAAAATTAAATGTAATTAAGTTGAAGGTGGGGATTTGGTGAGGTGTGATCTGTCTCTATTGCTTTAATGCGGCGACATGGCATAAGTTGATAAAACAACAGTGAAAAAAAAAAAAAATTTTGAATCACAGATCACGGACATCCTTAAGTTGTACAGTCTAACACTTTCACCCCCTCACATGCATGCTGTATGATTAGGGAGGGTTGATTCTAGGTCATCCAACAACTTGTTAGCAGCTTGAAGAATATCATTACAAAAGATTGTTAATGACAAATGATGCAAAACAACCTATCATATCATTACTTGGTAGTATTAATTATTTGCTAGTTCTGTGATCTTTGAGTACAAGACGAACCTTCAAGCAGAGAAATTTTCTTGACCTGTTTACAACATGCTTCTAATCCTTGTCATCTAATTATACCATACTTCTAACAAGTTTTAATTCGCTTAGACTGTATTTCAAAATTCAAAAAACTCTAGTTCGTGTATAATGAATAAGATGTGCAGAAGATTATATTAAATGTATTGGTTCTAAATTAACTACCGTAACATGAACAGTATTTTCTTATGATTAATTAGATAATAAAGTCAACTACTGCAATAAATAAAGCAGTTACTCGATACAAAAATAGAGATTTATGTCATAACAAGATGATGGACTTGTTTTAGGTGAAAAGTATTTACTATTGAAATTGCTCTTTATTTCTTAAAGTTAAAATATTACTCATAATTAATTGTAATTTTGTACAGTTTTTTTAATGAATTTTGTGTTGCTAATTAAGGTTTTTCTTGCCAAATATGTAGAAGGATTGGTAATTGGTGTTGTAATTCATCAACTAATCTAGCTTATCATATGTTTGAGCTTAGTTAAATTTAATTTTTTTCATTATAAAAAATGAATTAAAAATGAATCAAATTTATTTAATATATAAATTAAACCGGTTCGAATTTAGTTATGATAAATTAATTATAATAAATTAGGAATCTAATTAATGTTATTTTATTTCTCTACTTTTTTTACATTATCATTATAAATAAAACTCTTACTTAAGATTGTTATTAATTATCTACTGCACTATCATATATTTGTTATTGCACTTGAGTCGCTTACCATCCGATCGTCATACTATTATGTCACCGTATTTATTATGTTTGTCATACTACCACATTTTAGTTGTGACATCACATTTCGGTCCTATTTTTCAATGGTGTCATAGTGTTTGTCACACCATCGTGTCATTGTTCCATAGTGTTTCAATCACACACCAATATTTATCGCATTTTAATAATATCATGACATTTATTGTATTATTATATTATTAGGTTTTAGTCTCACAATTCAATCGTAATTAATAAAAAAATTTGAAGAATAAAAAGATAAATATAAATTAATGAATCAATCTACCTATTGGCATGACAATAGGGCGGGCGAGGCGGGCGGGTTTTGCCTCCCGATCCCCGCGCCCGACTTTTTTAATCATCCCCGTTCCCGTCCCCGATCCCTACCGGGGTTAGAAATTAAGTCCTCATCCCCGTTCCGCTGGGTTTCGGGTTCCCGTCCCCGCCCGTCCCCGATCTATATTATTTTTAAAAAGATAATTACATTTATAATAAATTAATTTTACTATCTATATTTTATATATAAATAAATATTTATAATTTTATAATATATAATAATTATTAATTAAATATACATTTTAATTTATTATATTTATATTAAAATATGTATGTAAAAGAAATATTTAATTATTTTTTATTTATAATATTATTATTATTATTATTATTATAATACTATATTCAAATATTTGAATACTTATAACATTATCATTATTATTATAATATTGTATTCAAACATTTGATTATATATATAAGTTAATTCATTTTTAAGTTGTCATTTAAAAATATGAAATATATAATTTATAATGAAATATTTAATAAGTTAATTATTATTCAATTAGTTCAAAGTAATAAAAGTTTAAATTATCAATTCTTTTAATCCTTTAAAATACAATTATTTTATTAAGATAAAATTTGATATATGATAAATAAGAATAATAAGATAAACAAATGACAAAATAAAACCTAATAAATATAAATTATAAATAAAATAATATTAGTTACTATTAAGATTTATGTAAAATATTTAGAAAAAGATAAAGAATAAAAAAATTAACTTTGTGTTCATCAAATTGATTGAAAAGATTGAAAAAAAAAATTGATGAGAGAGATTAAGGAAATATGAAAAACTGCAAGGTATAAGAGAGAATAATGTAATAAATTAATTGATACAAAAGATTAAAAAATAGGTAGAAGAAAAATAAAAATTAGTAAAATATAAAAAAAATGACCTTATATGTAATAGAAAAAGAAAAGAAAATACTTTTAAAATATTAATATTTTAAAATTTAAATTTAAATATAAAGTCGGGACGGGGACGGGGTCGGGATTGCATTACCCATCCCCGCCCCCGACTTTTTAAAGCGGGGAAAACCCGAACCCGCCCCCGCCCCCGTCCCCGTCTCCGGTCAACTCGGGTTTTCCCCATCAAACTCGGGGTGGAAGCGGGTCGATCTCTACGGAAACGAGTTTAATTGTCATCCCTATAATAAATTAAGTTAAGTTAAGAATTCACCTATTTTTAGCTTACTCCTAACCGAGTTTGAAAAAATCGCGATGCTCACTCGACCATCACACCAGCTAGTTTTTGGAGAAAAGTTAGAGAGAATCAATTGATATGATTTAATGAATCAATAGGTTTAAACGCATTAACATAATTGGAGATGTGCTTTATTTCTATTTCTTTCTATTTGACCTAATTTATTGTTTATTATAACTCACAAAGCAGTATTTTAAATTTTTTAATATTCAATACCTAACGAAGTTGTACAATAAAATTATGTTAATGAGATTGGTACGAGTACAACTAAATGCTCCTCCAGAACCTGCTACCAATTATCAGTGTCTCTTTTTTATTTTTTGGGGGGGGTCAAAAAGGAATCAGAAAAGATGAAAAAGAAAAGTAGGAGAAACAATTGCAAATTGCTTGTTGGTTTTTGAAAAAAGTTAGCTGGCTGGAATTTTGGACATATATAATCAGCTTAAAATAAGAAAGAAAAAAAGATTCGGTTTTGCATAGATTATTAATGTCAAATTGGGAAAAAAAATTAATTAAATGGGTAAAGAAAGAGGGTGAGGGGACGGCGGAGTGCACTTATTCTCTCTGCAATGTTCATTGTTTATTTATTTATTTTTGGTCCAGGTTCATAATTTATTTCAGTTTCACTTAACCCCATATGAGTAGTGAATGGGTGGTCCAGGCCCAGTACAATAACTAGTCCCATTTCCCTATTCTGTTCAAATTTTAGAGTTGAAACTACATAGAAGAATATTACATAAAAACAAAAATTGTTTGGTTTCATTTTAATACTATGAAAACATGGAATTACAAACATGAGGGGAGTTAAATTTAGTGATTGAATTTCACTTAAGGGACAACCTTAGCACGAAAACGAGAATTAACTGTCACATTCAGTCATGGAAGAACAGGTAAAAAAGGAAATAAAAGTGAAAGTAATTAAAATTGATGAATATGTATATATGTGTTGGGTAGAATAGAATAGAATTGGTGCATTAATTATTTGACAAAATTGCTTAATTGGGGAGCTACGGAGACAAGCTTACATGTTACGTGCTAACTACCACTATTTTGTCGAAATGTGAAGAACCTTCCATGACAGGTGGGTTTCTTATGCCTTTGAATTGAGCATCTAACTGTTATTGTTATTTTTCCTTTTCTCCCTTTCTTCTTGTTTTGCTTCTTTCTTTGGTATCTTTGCATTCCACAGCCTATGCAGTTATTTCCAAGTCGGTTGTCACCATCTTATGCTTTCTGTCTAATCATATTTTCGTATCGGAATTAGAGAATTAGAGGGTGACATTTATTAATAACATAATTACACCCAAACTTTAACCGATCATCATTTTATTCTTTAAATTTTAAATGCATATATAGGTTTCAGTAGATTAGTAGGCCTGTTTGTCCTTAAAAAAAATACCATATATTGTCACATATATATTATATTAAAATTAATTATTATTTTTAAAATATTATTCATTTTAACATTTTAATTTATTATAGTTTTATTTTTTAAAAATGAAATATTATAGAAACATGAATTTAGTATAATGGTGAATAACTATGGCGATAGGTAGTTGTATGTAGAATACAGAAAACAAGATGAAGAAGAAATTTCTAGAAAGAAGTGATAGAGAGTTATTCTATCTACACCCCTTTTTTTCTTAATAGAACCTCCTCACTTATATAATCACAAACAGCAAGAATTTGTAAACTTGGTGCGCGTGCTCATTACAAGCTGTTATGCCAATTTTCTCTTTTGTTCTTTTATCATTTATATAAATTATAATTTCTTCTTCGATACTAAAGTTGAGTTTAAGAAAAACTAATATAAAATGGTCTTATCTTCGAAAGTGGCAATGTATTAACATCAAGTTCTTTCATTAAATCAAATATTATTGAGTTTGATTAGTGTATTCGAGAATTACTCGAGTTTGAAAGAGGGATGAAGGAAAAAGAAATATAAAATTGAATATGCCAACTAGCACAAAGTTTGAATTATGAATAATGAAAAACTCAATGAATCTTAGTATTAGAATGTAGTATAAACTTTTATAAAACTTACTTATTCTCCTTCATATAAGAAAACCCTTAAAATATTTGGTACTAAATTTTGATTCCTTGTCAATGCTACTATGTGATGTTTATAAGATTGAAGCTTAACTACCATTATATCACCGATTTGGAAATTTTTGGAAATTCTCTTTTGATCTCTCTAATACTAAAATTCTATTTTTTTTTCAATGCTAGTATATGATATCCAAGGTAGAAGTTTAATGATAAATACATTTTATAAAAGTTTTTATTAATATAATTAATATAGAATTATCTTATTTAATTATCTATTTTTAATATAGTTTTATTAAAAAAATTGTATCTAATTTATTAATTAAAAATTGTATATTTTAATTTTAATTAATGTTTTTATATTGGTGCAAAAATAATAATTAATGAAAAAAAGATTTGGTTATTGAATTTCACTTAATTCAACAAAATAACATCTAGAAACATAATTCCTTACATTGTCAACTCCCTCAACAAGAAATAAATATGTTGAGTAAAAGTGTCAAATTATAAGAAACTAATTTAACTAAAAATTCACTTAGTGAAGGAAAATTCCGTTGAACGAAAATGTTACAAAACCACTTCGGCATAAATGTCGAACCAAGTTTTAAATATGTAATTGATTTATTTTGAGTCTTCGTATGAGATTTGATGATTCATTGACATTCATTGTCATATATAAAAGTTTGGGAAAGTAAAAAACGACATAACTTACCTTTTATTTGTACACTTTCTAGATCTAGAATTGAGTTTTCTCTCTAATTTTCTCTAATTTCTTCTCTTGTTCTTAGATTAGATTTTCATTTTCAAATTTTGGTGCACTTATACAAATATTTCCTTGAAATTTATTTATTCAAGATGCTTTAGATAATATCCCTTTCATTTTCTCTATCTCTTCCATTTAACTTTTGCACTTCAAATCATAACCTATAAAACCCTCTTTTCCTATAACTTTTAACGAGTGAAGTCAAGTCTATAATACATTGTTAATGCTCCTTGAAAATATGATTAAGGTTTTCCTTAATATTAATTATATTATCTTGTATCCATTTTTTAATCACATCTAGACGACAAGATGTGTACTAATCACTCAACTAACATCATATTACTAACTTGAAATTCTTTGGAAATTCTCTTTTGATTCTACATATTTTTTTTCATAACTTGTGGAGCTCTTTGCATATTTCTTTTCAATTTTTTCAAAATTGCATGTATTTAAAGTTATTGTTCATGTAATGAGATGGAATATGTAGATTTACGGACATACTTCAAAGTTTGAGGAGGATCTTTACAAAAGGTAGCATGCGAATAATAGTGTGATATTTTATCAATACTTAACTCATGGAAAATATTTTTCCTAATCTTTAAGATTGTCAAATGTAAAACATATAACATACATTTTTAAGTATTTACTTAATGCCTCATTGGCCATCATATGGAGGATGATAAGTTGTTAACAAGTTCAGAGAAATACCACCTAGTTTGAATATGTGTTGCCAAAAGTAGTTAGTGAAAAATTTTTCTTTGTTTGAAGCTATTATCTTAGGGAAACCATGCAATTTTATCGCAAAATTCATGAAGGATGCAACATCAATTCTACTAGTATAATCAAATTTCAAGGTTTTAAAGTGGTTATACTTTGACAACTTATTTATCAATAACACGATTACTATGAAACTACAATGTATATGAGGACTATTGTAAAATTTATGGCTAAATCTTCCCATATTTGGTTGGAAATAAATAATGGTTGGAGTGGCCTTATGTTGACACACAAGACAATTATGAATATATTATTCTACATTTGTATACACAACTTGCAATAAAATAATTCACCCTAGTAAAGGAGAGGCTTTTTACATCGAACTAAAGTATGACGTTAATATGAAAAACGTAAATTTACATTGAACAAAATAACTTACATCAATTTACGTCAAACATATAGATAACTAACATTAATTTACGTCGGACAGACAAAGGATCAAATGTAAAAGAGTTTTAGAAATTGAAAAAAAAAACATGAAATTTACGTCGGGTGTGTCAATACCCGATGTAAATTTACATTGGATATTGACACACCTGATGTAAATTTACGTTAGATATTGACACACTCGATGTAAATAAACTACTTATAAGTTAAACTAGTTCACTATTAGAAAAATGTCAAATAGTAACCGAAATCAGTGACCGAAAAATTTAGTTACTATTAGTGACCGAATCAGTAACCAAATTATTATTTTTTAGTCTAGTAATCGAAATAGTAACCGAATTTTTGGTCACATAAAATCGGTTACTATTTCAGATCACTTTATTATTTAATTTATTTTTTTAATTAATCTATATTTAATTTATGTAATTATTAATTTTTTATATATTTAGTAACTGATTTAGTGACTAAAATTTCGAGTCACTAAAAAAATAATTTTTACACTGATAACTATTTTTCATTTATATAAATGTTTTATTTAAAATATTTTAAATATAAATTTACTTAATAATTTAAAATAATTGATAACATTTTTAATAACATTATAAATATTTTAAAAAAATTGTTTACTAACTTATTAAATAATTTAGTAATATAATTATTTGATTTTATTTTTTTATTTAGCATGTGAATAAAAAAATTAAAATTGATTATTAAATTAGTCACCGAATCGGTCATCTGATTCGGTCACCGAATCGGTCACTAATTCGGTCACTGATTCGGTCACCGAATCCATCATCGATTCAGTCACTGAATCCATCACTGATTCGGTCATCGAATCGGTCACTAAATCAATAATTAAATTAATTATTAATTTAGTCTCTTTATATATATATATATATATATATATATATATATATATATATTACTTGTATGTTAATAAAAATGTATTTCAATGTATTTATAAAAAATTAAAATTATTTTAATTACTTGAATTGATATTTTAAATTTATATTAATATCTTGAATAATTTAATAGTTGGATATATATATATATATATCACTTTAATTTTTTTAATTAAAATTAATTTCATAAAAAATTAATATTTGAAAATTAAAATGCAAAAAAAAAAATATATATATATATATATAAATTTATTTATTTTTTAAAGATGATATATTCAATGTATGTTAAAAAGTTCAAGCCAAACTGTTTTTATAGAAGATTTTCAAAACTACTGGTTTAATTAATCTGTTAAAAGATTCTTTTAATCTGTTAAAAGTGCAGTTTTAATCTGTTAAAACTTCTTTTAATCCACTAATACGTTCTTGATTCTTTAACAGATTTGTTTTAACTGATACGACAACGTTTATATCAATTAAAACACTTTACAAAAAATCTTCTAAGTTGATTTAATCGATTGTTTCGCGATTCAATCGATTGAAATACTGCAAAACTTTCTCCTAAAACTTTTCAAGTTATTTTAAGCTGATAAAAATAAGTTTTAATCGATTAAAACGCTGTGTAGAACCTGTTTTAATCGATTGAAACGAGATTTAATCGATTAAAATAGTTATGATCGGTCATAAATGCATTCTGACCGATCATAATTGAAACCATATAATAGCGGTTCAAGGGTTAACCGCTATCTAAGTCATATTTTAAGAGCAGTTCCTGTGTAACCGCTATCTAAACGTCATCTCGCTTGAGCGACAACATTCTCGCTCGAGCGAAACGCCCCCTGCACAAAATAAGTACTCTCGGGTTGTATTTCGCTTGAGCGAGTCTATCTCGCTCGAGCGATAGTTGATTCTGATCGATTATATTTTCGAAATGATCGATCATATTTGATAATATTTTCAAATAATTAATTATAATCGATTAGTTTTCTAAATTATTGATTAGAATTGATTAGTTTTTCAAATAATAGATTAGAATTGATTAATTTCTGAAATATATACTAAAAAATATAATTAAAACTATAAATTAGTTAAGAATATTGACTATTGTAAAGATAAAGTAGAAACATGGGAGGAGATGAGGATGATAATATAATGATAGAACTTACAAAAATGTAGAATTGAGAAGTTTGAAACAAATAAAAATAAGAAAATAGATATTTAATTACACTTTTAATAAATTTAAGATAATACTAGTTTTGATTTTTATTTTTAAATATTTAAAACAGAGAAACTATAATTTTAGTTTCTAGCTATCTGAATTTAAAGAATTAAATTTATTATTATTTAATCTTTTAATTTGTAGAATTAAACTCATTATAATTGTTAAAAATACTTTGTAGAGGCATTTGAGAAAGCTTTTGTCAAAATACTTTGTTTTTAATTGTTAAAAACATTTGTAGAGGCATTTTGCAAAACATAATTGAGATGATATGATAGCGGTTCCACCTTAACCGCTATCTAAAGTTTAATTAAGATAACGGTTATTGGTTAACTGCTATTAGAAGTGCACTTTTAAGAGCGGTTCCTGTGGAACCGCTATCTAAAATGTATTTCGCTTGAGCAACAATACTCTCGCTCGAGCGAAACTCCAACTGCACTGAATTCGCATTCTCGGGTTGTATTTCGCTTGAGCGACACTACTCTCGCTCGAGCGAAATACGATCCTGATCGATCATAACTTGAAATGACCGATCATAATTGAGAGGATATAATAGCGGTTCCCTCGAACCGCTATCTTAAGTGCATATTAGATATTCGAGGTGTATTTCGCTTGAGCGAGACTACTCTTGCTCAAGCGAAATCCGATTCTGATCGATTATATTTTCAAAATGACCGATCATATTTGATAATTTTTTCAAATAATTAATTATAATCGATTAGTTTTCTAAATTATTGATTAGAATTGATTAGTTTTTCAAATAATAGATTAGAATTGATTAATTTCTGAAATATATACTAAAAAATTATAATTAAAACTATAAATTAGTTAAGAATATTGACTATTGTAAAGATAAAGTAGAACATGGGAGGAGATGAGGATGATAATATAATGATAGAACTTACAAAAATGTAGAATTGAGAAGTTTGAAACAAATAAAATTAAGAAAATAGAGATTTAATTACACTTTTAATAAATTTCGGATAATACTAGTTTTGATTTTTATTTTTAAATATTTATTTTAATTATTTCAAACAGAGAAACTATAATTTTAGTTTCTAGCTACTGAATTTAAAGAATTAAATTTATTATTATTTAATCTTTTAATTTTAGTATTAAAATTTTAAATTATATTTTATTAAATTAAAATAATTACAATATATTTTTCTCCTTTGAGAATGAACAATATAATTAAACTCAAAATTGACAATATTATAATACATTTTTGAACTCTTTTGGATTAATTTCTTTTTCCTAATTTTTTATAAAGTTAATTTTAATATTTAAAAGTATTTAACATTTTAAATTCTGAAAGGTTTTCTCTAATAGAAAATTTAAAAACATAATATAAAAAAATAGTTAATGTAAGTTTTAATTATGATCGGTCATAACCGCATTCCGACCGATCATAATTGAAACCATATAATAGCGGTTACAGTTTAACCGCTATCTAAGTGAGCTTTTAAGAGCGGTTCCCCTTCTAACCGCTATCTAAAATGTATTTCGCTTGAGCGAAAAATTCTAGCTCGAGCGAAACGCCCCTGCACAAAAGTGGCATTCTCGGGTTGTATTTCGCTTGAGCGACTCTAATCTCGCTCGATATACTATATACTATACTATACTATACTATACTACTATACTATACTATACTATACTATACTATACTATACTATACTATACTATACATTCCCGGGTTGCATTAGAATACAAATATACTATATTATAATATTATTTGTATAGAAAACTAATATATTTATATATAAATATGAAGATATAAATATATAAAAATATAAATATATGTAAAAATATATAAAGATATAAATATATCAATATATAAATATATCAATATTTAAATATATATTAAAATATATAAATATATTTTTATTTATAAATTTTATATTTATATATTTGTACTGGATATACATTTATTTGTATATAAATATAATTTATTTGTAGGTTATTATTAAAAGATCCTAGTAGCTCAGTGGTTGGAGTTTCAGCCTCCAACTCTAAGGTACCGGGTTCGAATCCTGACAATGACAATAAACCACCTAATAATAAGTTAAACTTCTAAAAAATATAATATAATTAAGAGATAGGGAAAATAAATAATAGATATAATAAAAATGTAAATAATTAACTTTTTCATTGATTCAGTGACCGATTTGGTTGGTCACTGATTCGGTCACTCGGTCACCAAAATCAGCGACCAAGGAAATAGTGACCGATTCCGATTGGTCACTATTTTAATTAGTAACCGATTTTGCACATTTAGTGACCAAATTTTCGGTCACTATTTGATGTTTTTCTTGTAGTGGTTACAAGCTAAAGTACTTAACTTCTAAACTACTTAATTGCTAAACTACATAATATAATACAAATTAAAACCTACAAACTAAGTATTAAAAATTTTGACAAAAAACCTTTCACATTGCTCTCTTATTTGTGTCATATCATCTTTCGATATGGAGATTGATCTTGAAAGTCTTGAAACATTAATCTCGTTAACATGGAATACTCATAAAGGTAAATAAACTTAATAAATGTTGAAAAAAATTACCTCCGTCCAAGAATCAGTAATACCCGCACAAACTATGACTCTCATCTAATACATGATGTAGTAGCCATATTCATATGAGTTTGTTTGCCTATTACACTAAAATGAGAAACAAAACATAATGTTATTTTCAAAATTTATAAACAAACAATAATTAAGATCTCTGTTTAAATAATTTTCTATCCTTAGGATAAGTGAAGTGTAAATTCTTTGTTATGTCTCTTCCACTTAGAACATTAGTTCCAAACATGATTCTAATTGAAATAATACATTTATTATTCAATATACATTTACACTTTTGAAACATAATGAAAAAGGATAAAGTTACCTTTGTAATATGTTTTTCATTTCTTGGTAGAATTTTCAGTGCAATGAACAAAACCACACCATGATATAATCCCTGGTAATGATTACAATTAATTGCCAATTAGACTTACATTATATGACATAGAGAGTAATCATAAAATTAACATGATTAAAAAATACAAATTAAAATACTAACCCTTCAATGTATAGAGCGAATTATATATGTCTTTGTGAATCACTTGTTCATGTTTGTATATATTATTTGATTTGGACCTTCGTGTTCGCATAATTTCGAGTGGATTGGAGCTTAATAAATCCATATACTTCTTATTTTTCTTACTTCATACTCAATTTGTCGATGTACCTAACACAATGAGTTTAGTTAAATAACATTATTGTAATGTTAGAAGTGTAAATTAAAATAACAATTGTATGATGGGTTTTCTCCTCTTTTATGAAGCATAAAAAACACATATAAAGCAGAAAAATCTATGTAATCATCAAAATGTGGATAGAGAATACTTTCATAGATAGTGAGAGCCAAAACTCTAGTAAAGCTAATCTAATCATTCTCTTCAAATAAGGCTTTCAACCTTTCCACCAAATAAGTCCTTTGAAACCCATTTATGCCATTTTTATTTAATTTCCTATTTTCTAACTTTTCCTCTTAAACTCTTAACAAATATGTCACTGCCTTCATAGAAGGATGATGCCCTTAATAGTTGTAAGGTTTGCTATCTTTCAACAATATCCCTAAAATTTGTTCATATTTTTCCAATGTGGGTGCCAATTGGAAGTCACAGAATGTAAAACACCTCAAGGGATAATCATAAAATTGTGTTAATGTTGAGATGACCTCCACTTGCACATTGAGCTCTAATAAATCCAAGACATTTGCATATTTCTTTGTGAAGGCTACACGCTTAACTGCTCTCATCAAACTACTATAGGGTTGTAAAAATTGAATATCAGACATCTTAACTTTAATAAAAATTGTCGTTTTTATCTCACAACTTGATCTCATGTCTTGTTTTTTTAGCTACTATAAATCAAACTTTAATGTTTACTATTCTTTAATACACCTATTTAATGAAAAAAATAAGAAGAACGAGTATAAAATGATGCATTCAAATAAGATATTAAAAAGAATTGTAGCGAAATTATTATGTTCTTAATGTAAAATATATATAACATGAGAAAGTAATGAAAAAGAAAGTGTGGTGGATGTGGAAAGATTTCTCACAGTGTCCTAAGAGGTATTGATATGTATCTTATAAGTTTAATGGTTTTCTCTAGCAAGTGAGTCTTATGAAAAGGTAGTCAACTATCTCAAGCTCTCTTGGTCTAGAGCTTAGTACTCATCTCGGTTTGTGACTATAAATTGGAAGTACATCGAAGGTATAAACACTTGCAAAAGAGTCACACTCTGGATAAGACTCTTATGATAACTAGATTGAAAGTACATCCAAAATGACACCACTAATTACCTTTCTCTACCTAGGTTGGATTCAGGCCCATGTATATGTGACTATAAAAGATTATATATTTTTATATTTTTGGCTCGACAGAGATGATCTCTCCGCTCTTATGTATCCTAAGGTGCAAGGAGAATCGGAGTGACATAGTTTTTTCTTAAAAATATTTGTGAATAAATTATTTTAATTTATCTATTTGTGTTACTAAGTTAAAGATATGTCTGAAATTATTTTAAAATTGAATAATTATATAAAATCAAATTAGAAGTACATCCGTTGAACATTCAAGGACTTGATGTTGCAAATAATGATCATGAAGAATGTTGATTTTGATGATGATCCAAGAGCTTAAAGACTTAGAGTATTGAAGATTGAAGATTGATGATTTCTGTATTGTAATAACTCTGTTTTAGTTTGATTGAGTCTCGTAATTATAGAATCTAAGATAGCCTGGTACATAGTCCGTAACTTAGAAGCTTCAAAATGCTCAAATTTATCATGCAGTGCTCGGCTTTAATCGATTATATAGGTAAATAATCGATTAAAATAGTGAGAAAACCACTTTCTATACAAAGTCACTGTTTTAATCGATTAAACAACAAAATAATCGATTATTTTGTATCTGTTCGTACGGATAATCGATTATTTCACCAAATAATCGATTAATCCGTAGAGGTTTGGGTTCTGTCGTATTTGGCTTCTGTTTTAATCGATTATCACTCCAAATAATCGATTATTTCAACTGTTTTTCATTTTAAATTTCAAATTAACCCTATTTTCGAAAACCCAATTACCAAGAACCCTAGTTTCGAAATCCCCAATTTCTAAACCCTAATTTCCCTACTTAAACTCTGCTTTGGCACTCGTAAAAAAAGAACAACTCTTTCCATACAAAAGTTAAGTGTCGTGAGTGCCGGAGAACTGTTTGTTGCAAGGAAAGGGGGCTTTTGGAACCTGGTGTGGGCTAGAAGCGATAAGAATCACTAAGTGGAGTTCTTAGTGGATTGTGTGTCTGTGCCGTCTCTCGGGGAAAGTCTGTTCTTCATCTCTTGTGGATTTCAAGAGAGGTGTTGTCTTTACTTTATCTCTTTGATTTGTAAACTGTTTGTAACAATTTGTTCTTAGTGACAGCGTTAATCCTCTTTTGAGTGATTAGCAACTCGGACGTAGGGTCTTTTGATCCGAACCAGTATAAACCTACTGTGTAATCTTCTCTACTCTTCTCTATTTACATTTACGCAGTTTTTAATCGGTAAAATTTGGGGAAAATTTTGAAAACCTAATTTTTATTAAGAAACCAATTCACCCCCTCTTGGTTTTTGTCCGACCACGCGAACATTCCGCTGCGCGATTCTAACAAGTGGTATCGTAGCTTGCTTTGATAGTCATTCAAACTTTTCGAAAATGGCCGGACAAAATCAAACTTTTGCCGAAGGTGCGTCTATCAACGGACCCCCACTTTTTGCGGGTCAAAATTATCCTTTTTGGAAAGTACGTATGCAAATATTTTTAGAGTCTCGTTGATAGAGGTGTTTGGGACGCAATTTTAAATGTTCCATTTGTTCCTAAAATTACTGAGAACGGTGTTGACGTTCTTAAACCTATTTCTAGATGGACTGCGAAGAAAGTCGAAAAGCACAATTTGATGTTAGGGCTAGAAACATTATTTCATCTCGCTTCTAACCCTTGATGAGTTTTATAGAATTTCAGTTTGTAAAAGTGCACAGGAAATGTGGGAAATGCTAAGGGTGACCCACGAAGGAACCGACGACGTCAAAAGAGCACGTAAAAATTCTTTAATCCAAGAATACGAGATGTTCCTGATGCAACCCGGCGAAACGATTTTCGACGTTCGTAAACGTTTCACTCATATCGTGAACCATCTTACCGGACTAGGTAAAATTTTTGACGTTGATGAATTAAATGTTAAAATTTTGAAATCTCTCGGATAGGAAATGGCAACCAAAGGTGACGGCCATCTCGGAGTCACAAAATCTTGCCACTATGTCTATGGCGGCGTTATTTGGAAAGCTTAGGGAGCATGAACTTGACCTTGGAAGACTAAATGAGGAAGAGGGTCAATATCAAAAGAAGAACCTAGCTTTCAAGACCGAGATTTCAAAAAGCAAAAATAAGAAAGAAGAAGAAGAAGACTCCGAAAATGATAAAGAAGAGTTGAGTCTTTTTATAAATAAGTTCACCAAATTGATGAAAGCAAAAGGAAGACATCCTTTCAAAGGTAAGGGAAAGGTAAAAGAAAATTCTTCCGTTAATATAAAATGCTATGGTTGTGGTGAAGCAGGGCACATGAAGACCGAATGCCCAAACAAGAAAAATGATGAACACAAGGGCAAAAAGCAATTCAAGAAGAAAGCATATATTGCTTGGGATGACAGTGATTCAAATTCAGAATCAAGCGACTCGGAAATAGAAGCAAACAATTGCTTAATGGCAAATGACAACATTTCTTCGGATTTTGAGGTTAGTGATTCCGATTCATCCTCTAGTGAAGAAAATGACCATGATGAATTGCAAAATGCTTATAATGAGTTATTTACTGCATTTATGAATATGAAAAACGAATTTAAAGTTGTAAGGAAAAATCTAAGAAGATCCGAAAAGGAAAATGAGTCCTTAAAATTGAAAATTGCATGTTTAGAAGAAAAGGAGGTAGCTAATACGAAAATTGTATGCTTAGATGAGAATAAGGACTTAGCTTGTGCAAATTGTAAAGAACATGAATATGACATAGATATTCTTAACCATTTGCTTGACAAAGCCGAAAAAGAAATTGATGATCTTAAGAAGCATGAAATGGTAATTGCTCAAAATAATGTAAATCAAAGAGTTCCTTTGAAAAAGAGTAAATCTAAAAAGAAAAGAATATGGGTAGAAAAAGGAACTAGAGCATGTCATGTTAATAATGTATCTTGTTCTAAAGCTACTCCAAATGCATGCTTCTATTGTATGAAACAAGGTCACACTTCAAATAAGTGTAAAATTAAACATTTTGGTGTTCCTAAAGGTAAATATATTTGGGTTCCAATTGTTAAATAAATCTATTTGTATCTTGTATTTATTCAAAGAAAATGGATCATTTAGTATGTTTTAAACAGAATGATTAGGTAAAAACATTTTATCTTTTCTATTGCATGAAGGTTCTTCACTTAAAGATTTTTGCGAAAAGCCTCTAAAATTGTTTTAAACAACTAAAAACAAAGTATTTTTACAAAAGCTTTCTTAAAACATGTTTTTAACTCGATGCAATTTTGAAAGAACCAAATAAAATCACTTAGAATGTTCAAAGAAGTGTTTTTACAGTATTTTAATCGATACAACTTGTTTTTAATCGATTAAAACCATTTAGAACTCATTGTGATCGATCAGATTTTTATTATGAGCTGGTCGAATCTTTTAAATCGATTAAAAACACGTTTCAATCGATTAAAATCACTTAAAGGGTCGGATGATCGATCGAATCAAATTATAAGCGATCGAATTCTTTTCAATCGATTAAAACACGTTTCAATCGATTAAAATCATTTAAAGGGTCGTGATGATCGATCGAATGCAATTATGACTGATCGGAATCAGCTTATGATCGATCGAATTTAGTTATGACCGATCGAACTCTTTTAATCGATTAAATCTCGCTTCAATCGATTAAAACAACTTAAAATTTTTTCTACACTGCGCTTTAATCGATTAAAAGAAGTTTTAACAGATTAAAACTGCACTTTTAACAGCATTAAAAGAATCTTTTAACAGATTAATTAAACCAAGCAGCTTTGAAAATCGTCTATAAAAACAGCTTTGGCTTGAACTTTTTAAACACACATTGAATATAAGTTTTCACACATCCTTTAGCAATCAATCAAGCAACTGCGGTGCAAACACTTTGGAGATCAAGGATGTGCTACTTGTTGATGATATTATTGGATCAACTGATAGTTTGTTATGTGTAGAATTTGCTAAGATTATGCAGGGAGAGTTTGAAATGTTTATGATGGGAGAATTAACATTCTTCCTTGGACTTCAAATCAAGCAACTTAAAGATGACACTTTCATCTCTCAAACTAAATACTGCAAAGAGATTCTCAAAAAGTTTGGAATGGACACCTCAAAGGAAGCCAACACACCCATGGGAACTTCATGCTATCTAGACAAGGATGAATCAGGTTTGGAAGTTAATCAAACTATGTATAGAGCTATGATAGGATCACTATTATACTTAACTGCAAGTAGACCCGATATTATGCATTCTGTCCGTGTGTGTGCTAGATTTCAGTGCTTGTCCTAAAGAATCTCATCTAATTGCAGTAGAAACATATTTTAAAATACTTAAAAGGAACTACTAGTTTTGGTTTGTGGTATCCGTCTCGATGCTTGTATGAGTTTAATAGGATATTCCGATGCCGATTATGGTGGCTGTAAAATTGATAGAAAAAGCACTAGTGGAACATGTCATTTGTTAGGTTCATCCTTAATATCATGGCATTCTAAGAAACAAGCATGTGTAGCTTTATCTACCACCGAAGTCGAATATATTGCAACTGGTAGTTGTTGTGCTCAAATTCCGTGGAAGAAACAACAATTAGAGGATTATAGCATATATTTAAATGACATTCCATTAATGTGTGATAATACGAGTGCAATTAATCTAACTAAGAATCCAGTAATGCACTCTAGGACCAAACATATTGAGATTAGACATCACTTTTTAAGAGATCATATCAGCAAAGAAAACTGCAAAATAGAGTATGTAGACACTAAACGTCAATTAGCAGATATATTTACTAAGCCTCTACCCAAGGATAGATTCTATGATCTTAGAAGAGACTTAGGGATATTAGAAATAGCTTAAATTCTGCTTAATTTGACTGTTTTTGGATGATTGTTATGTTAAAATTCGTGGTGTAGGATATTCATAGGTTAAAATGTGTAAAAACCTTAAAAACTTGATATAGCCTCTAGAATAATCGATTAATTGATGAAATAATCGATTATTTTCCCTCAAAACGTCCAAAACAGGGTATTCTCCTCTGGAATAATCAATTATTTCGTGAAATAATTGATTAAATGCCTCAGATAATCGATTATTTGCTAGAAATAATCGATTAAAGCTGTCTGATATAGAGATAATTGATTATTTTGAGATATAATCGATTAAATGCGACCAGTCTTGCCTCCTAGCCGTTGCCAACGGATATTTTGCCATGGAATCTCTTCTATATGACC
Organism: Sphenostylis stenocarpa; assembly: GCA_963425845.1. Classification (NCBI taxonomy): domain Eukaryota; kingdom Viridiplantae; phylum Streptophyta; class Magnoliopsida; order Fabales; family Fabaceae; genus Sphenostylis; species Sphenostylis stenocarpa. Next base: position 34,094,658 of record OY731400.1, on the reverse strand, counting down.
ATTGGAAGTGTTTTCCCTATAAATAGAGACCTCTAGTTCAAGTATACTCACTTCTAAACTCTTGCAATCAAGTTTTCTTGCAATCTATACTCTCTTTGCCTCATTTTCCCTCACTTGTCTGCAAAATCTCTTCAAGTTTACCTATTCTTTCTAATGGCCTCATCATCCCGCCCTAAGATTCCTACAAGAAGAAGATCTACACCTTCTTCTCTTTCCCGTCCTAATTCTGTTGAAGGATGGATTTCTGATACGGAAGGGCAACAAGAATTTCTGATGTACTGGAAGGAACGTGCCATCATTTCTCCTAAGTTTCTCATTGGTGAGCAATTTATACATAGAGGGTTTAATTTTCCAAATCTTCTTGAAATTCAAGGAGTTCTCCCATTTATCCAAATGCAAGGTACTTACTATCCCGACTTAGTTAGGGTATTCTTTTCTAGATTTAAGTTTAGGGATCAAATTGCTACATCCCGTGTCAAAGGGGTGACCATAATTCTAGATGATGATATTTGGGAAAATGTTGCTCACTTCCCAATTAGAGAAGATGCTATTAACGTTTATGGTGAGCTAGATGATTTTGACAGGTTCCTAGCTTATAGATCTTTTCTGCGAATCCCTCCATGGAGATTGGACGTATTCTTCATGCTCGGACCCTTGAAGAAGGAAGAACGCATGATTCTTCATTTGCTTGTCTCGGATTTTATGTCCCCGGGCCACAAATCATGCCCAATGCTCTTCTATTGATCTTCGCATTATTCATGCCATAATGAATAATGAACCTTTAGATTGGGGTGTTCTTGTCACAATGACAATGTTAAAGGCCAAACGTCATCCAACATTCAAAATTCCATATGCTCTTCTTGTATCCCGAATTCTTGAATATAAAGGAGTCAATGTCGAAGGTGAACAAGTTGTCCGAACTACTAACTTGAACCGCATGCTCGGACAACACATTGATTCATCTACAAATGGTGCGGGTCAATGACATCTATGTTCATAAAGATGATGTCCAAAATCAAGGTGATGCAATTGAAGACTCGGATGAAGATATGCCTCCAGCAGACTGAAGTTTCCCTCTACCCAAATCCAAAGTATAGGAACATCCTCTTCTCATCAAGAATCAAGACAATCCATGGAAGATATGCTTTCCGACATGAATCAAAGAATGCAATCAATCGTCAATCTTTCTGGTGTACGGCATGATGAAATTATTCGCTGTATATCCGATGTAGATGATAGAGTGGGTAAATTAGAAAATAGATTTGATACTCACTTTAATGATGAGGATAGTGAAGAATTTTAGATTTTATTTTGTTAATATCTTTATATTGTAATGAATGAATGATTATGAAATAAAATTTGATGTTTCTTTCATGCTATGATTGAGGGGGAGCTTTCTCTAACTTATGCATATTTTGAGGGGGAGCTCTTATGATTGATGTTGCAGAGTTCTTTTTGATTATAATCAAAATAGGGGAGAAAAATTTAAAGCCTATGATTCAATTTTAAATTTTATCTGGTATGTTTAATGTGTTTGTTAGTATGACAGATAAAACAGGTTATTACAAGGGCTTTAAAAAGATAATTTTGATCATCATCAAAAGGGGGAGATTGTTGAACATTCAAGGACTTGATGTTGCAAATAATGATCATGAAGAATGTTGATTTTGATGATGATCCAAGAGCTTAAAGACTTAGAGTATTGAAGATTGAAGATTGATGATTTCGTATTGTAATAACTCTGTTTTAGTTTGATTGAGTCCGTAATTATAGAATCTAAGATAGCCTGGTACATAGTCCGTAACATAGAAGCTTCAAAATGCTCAAAATTATCATGCAGGCTCGACTTTAATCGATTATATAGGTAAATAATCGATTAAAATAGTGAGAAAACCACTTTCTATACAAAGTCACTGTTTTAATCGATTAAACAAGCAAAATAATCGATTATTTTGTACTCGTTCGTCATGTATAATCGATTATTTCACCAAATAATCGATTAATCCAGAGAGGTTTGGGTTCCGTCGTATTTGGCTTCTGTTTTAATCGATTATCACTCCAAATAATCGATTATTTCAATCTGTTTTTCATTTTAAATTTCAAATTAACCCTATTTTCGAAAACCCAATTACCAAGAACCCTAGTTTCGAAATCCCCAATTTCTAAACCCTAATGTCCCTACTTAAACTCTGCTTTGGCACTCGAAAAAAGAACAACTCTTTCCATACAAAAGTTAAGTGCCGTGAGTGCCAAAGAACTGTTTGTTGCAAGGAAAGGGGGCTTTTGGAACCTGGTGTGGGCTAGAAGCGATAAGAATCACTAAGTGGAGTTCTTAGTGGATTGTGTGTCTGTGCCGTCTCCGGGGAAAGTTGTTCTTCATCTCTTGTGGATTTCAAGAGAGGTGTTGTCTTTACTTTATCTCTTTGATTTGTAAACTGTTTGTAACAATTTGTTCTTAGTGACAGTCGTTAATCCTCTTTTGAGTGATTAGCAACTCGGACGTAGGGTCTTTTGATCCGAACCAAGTATAAACCTACTGTGTAATCTTCTCTACTCTTCTCTATTTACATTTACGCAATTTTTAATCGGTAAAATTTGGGGAAAATTAAGAAACCAATTCACCCCCTCTTGGTTTTTGTCCGACCACGCGAACATTCTCGCTACGCGATTCTAACAACATCTATAGTGGTGGTCATTTTTATAATTTGAGTAATAATTAAATTAGAAGTGCATCCAAAGTAATCATTAATATTTAAATATTTAAATACTTATAATTCCTATTTGGATTAAAAAATATATTTTTTTCAAAGTATTTTATTATAATCAAGTCAAAAGTATATTTGAGGTGATTATTATAATTTTATAACAACCAAATTAGATGTGCATCCAAAGTGGTTAAATTTTCATGAAATATTTTGTTACTACTCTAATAACAATAGTACTACATATTTCATAATTCTATAAAATAATATTCGAGGAAAGAAAATGATAGTTATTAGCAATATATTAATAGCGATATACTAATTGAAATTAATTTTAAGGAAAAAAGTGAATCATTTTTATTTGAAATTTGAAATAATAATAATAATAATAATAACAATATTATTAAAAATAATCTTTTAGACCCATTACTATTTGCAACTTATTTTTATCATGTTGTCTTAAGTTTAAGAAAATAAAACAAACATACATTAGGCACAATAACTCATAAAATAAAAATTCTTTCATATTTATTTTACTATTTGAAGCCCATTGTTGTTATTTTCACCCTCAAACCCAAATAGAAATTTTGCTGAATCCAACTTGGACCATTAGCCCAAAAGTCTCCTACTAATCCACTTGGCCTAAAAACTAATTTGCTTCACTGTTTGAAACCTATTTTTATTATTTTCACTCCCAAAACTCTCTTAAGTCCATGCCTCATCTAAACTTGATATGAATCTCATTTGCACAAGGGCTGATTTAGGATCTTTAGGGTTAGAACCTTGTAGAAAATTTAGGAAATTAGTGAGAAGGTGGATTAAAAAGTGGTGAAAGTTTCAGGGTTGGGCACAATTTTAGAAACGTCGATATCTCGAGCTATAAAACTCCAATTGAGGTGATTCAAAAATAAGGTAAAAGTTCTCATTATGAATTTCAATTTAGGCTAAAAAAAATAATCAATTTGGACAAGTAGAACGAAAGTTATGACCATGAAATAAATCTGGGTGGAATTGAGCTTTCTGTGTTATGGGGAATAAAAGACAAGAGGTGAATGTGAAAGATCGAAGGACAAAATTGTTAGACAAATGACATCTAGAAGGGAGAGGTGAATAGATGCACAAATTAAAATAGATGCGAAATTAAAAATTTATTTTATATGTCCAATAACTTGTTAATTCAATTTTATTTATCATATTGAATTCAGATAAAGTGGAAGCAATATAATCAGCAAGGTATAGGGAAAAATACAAGCTCATATATATAGGGAAAACAAAAGCCAAGAGTCATAAAGTGAAGAGAAGAGCACACCGTAATTTATACTGGTTTGGGTATAGCCAACCCTACATCCAGTTCCCAATCACCTCTAACACAAGAGTGACCCCAATTCACTATCTTTAAAATTCAGTTACAAATTACAATCAACTCAGCAGAGGAACCAGTAAAGAGTAAACTAATTAAAAAGACAATCACCTCCTTAGAATCCCACTAAGGATGAACACCTCACCGAACAAATCAAAGGGATGAAAAACACATCCTTTGCAACCAATCCACAAAGGATGAATACCTCCCTAGAATTACATTAGGGATGAATACCTCCTCTGAACAAATCAAAGGATGAAAACACCTTCTTAGAATCCTACTAAGGATGAACACCTCCCCGAACAAATAAAAGGGATGAAAACACTTCCTTTGAATCCCACTAAGGATGAACACCTCCCTTGAACAAATCAAGGGATGAACAACAACCACCTAAACCCTAAAAAAGGGGATTAAGGCAATAAAATAACAACAACCACCTAAACCCAAAAAGGATGAAGGGAATTAAATAAGAATAGTCATACTTGGTAATGGAGACAACAAATTGTAGAAGCTTCTAGAATGATAACTCCAAGAACACAGTGTGATTGATAATGAAAGCGTAGAAGGCAATATGAAAAAGTTTTCTCATAAAACCTAAAAGTGTTATGTTGCCTTGCTCAAAATAACTTTCTTAAAACTGAATGTTGGTAAACTGTATTTTCGAATTCTGTGATTGTGTCTCTTTGATTTTTCATCAAAACTCATTAAAATAGGAAAATAACATCAGAAAATAGTCGTTGGTCATTAATAATTTCATAGAGAAAAATCAAGATGTATTAAAAAACATTTATTCTTCAAAAGCGGATATATTTTTCAAATTTGAATTGCCATAATCAATTATGTTACCAATATAATCGATTATGATAAAGAGAAATTTTTTTTTCCATTTCTGATGCATCATAATCGATTATGACAATGAAAAATGTCATGTTACGAAATTTTATTAAACTTGTGCTTTGGAGACTTATGCATAATACCACTTCATCAACTTGTACCTCGAAATCCAGTATTCTAAGACTCTATCTAGTCTTCATGCTTCATCTTGGGCTTGCTTGAGTCATCATCTTCTTCAGAATGTATATCTAGTCTGCAGGCTTCATCTTGGGCTTGCTTGAGTCTTGAATGATGTTGACTTGAATCTTCATCAAAATCATCTTCTTCAGAATGTAGTGAAATGTTTCAAATTGCTATCAATCTCCTCATAGTGCTTTCAATCTCCCCACAATGCTTTCAAGAATCACTCTTCCCAAGGGAGACAACTTACAAAGGATGTGAAAGTCCTTTGATACAACCAAGGGTTCTTGAATCACTCAAGAATATAAGAGAATGACTCTCACCAAGATGAAAGAGCTAAACTCTAATATTTCTAAATAAAACTCAACTTGTATTTTTGATAAAAATGGCTCAGCTTATATAGAAGCTTTGCCATCAGAGTTACAAAGATTCAACAAAGGAAAATAAATGCTAATAATGATCCATTAATCTAGGAATTGAAAACTACTTAATGGCTGATTGTAATTGAAATTGTGGCAACCAAAAGTCAATCAGCTATGCACCCTCTTAGTCTCCCAAAGGCTGATGCCTAAGTTTCCAATTGGGCCCTTAGAACAACTTGAAACAAAACCAAACTAAAACCCATTAACTGATTAACCAAAAATATAATTTGGTCAGCCAATTTTATAGAGGATATTCCAATTAGGCCCTTAGAACAACTTGAAACAAAACCAAACTAAAACCCATTAACTAATTAACCAAAAACATAATTTGGTCAACCAATTTTACAAAGGATTGAGCCATTATTTAAACAAACTTTAAGACTGAAACAAAGTAATGCATTAGTCCTCCTCCATTTGAGCCATGATGTAATTCACAACTTTGGTTTTTTTCTCCTTGAAATGTGGACTTGTATTCAAATAATATGGACAACACTTGTTGAAGAGTTTCATTTGCTTCCCTTGCTCTAGTCCTTGTCATAGGTCCTTCAAGTCCTTCAAGTGGATCCTTTCCCTTGCTCATGCTCATGTCCCCATCATTCTCTCCCTTTTAAGAAGGATTTGTCCTCAAATCGGATTCGTCATCTACATTAAAAAGAGATAAGTCAGACACATTGAATGTGGAACTAACATTATACTCACTGAGCAACTAAATTTTGTAAGTATTGTTATTGATTCTTTTAAGCACTTGGAATGGATGATAATAGCATTTTGGTCGCACAAAATATTGATAAAAAATAATAAACAAGTTGCTAAACTAATGTAGTATAGTTAACCCGTGTCGAATCTCACAAGGACACAATTGTAGGAACATACTCATTATCACATATCATTCTTTCTAAAACACTAAATAACAGTAAATAGGGATGAATGAAAGAGTGCAAAAGAAATAATTTGAAGCAGAATTATAAAAATTAAAATTAAATTGCTATAGAATATTAACGACAATTAAAATTAAATAGAAACAGAATTTAAATAACTAAAATTTATAAAATTAAACTAAAGTACTTTTAATTAAAAGTGCAGGAATAAAAAAATTGATTTGAAATAAAATAGTGAAGTAATTAAATTTGAAATTTCTAAAAGCGATAACTCTAAAACTAAAATGCGAATTGGAATTGAAAACAAGATGAATTGAAAATGAAAATTATGCAATACTGGGATAAAAATTCTAAACAATTAAATAACATAAATTAAAATAGGAACTGAATAAATAAAATAACTAGAGAAAGATAAATTGGAAAATTCAATAGAAATTGTAAAATTAAATAAAAGAGAACAAACCAAAAGTGCAGTAGCAGTAGATGAACTTGCCTAACTGAAAACTAAATTACGAACTGAGAGTAGGAAAAGAAACTGGGGATGAGACAAAACAACAATTCTCACCCCAAGCCAGGAGATTGTGATTGTGGGTTGTCGTAAGACCTCTATTTATAGGGGTTTGAACAAGATAAATTAAGCCTAAAACTAATTACAATAAAAATCAAATATTCCTCAAATAAATAATTGCAAAATCTGATTACTGTGAAGAGAAATTCTTGGGACTATTTTGGAGAAAATAGTCTGCCTCTTTCCTATTTTGAGTGATCCAACACTAATTTACATTTAATTCTTGATTCCTGCTGGCCTTTACTTCAGCTAAATTGGATTCTCGCACCAGTTAATTTGCTTGATTCAAAATTTCCATTTGAAACATTCTGCAGGTGGGCTGCAAAAACAACCTTGGGCTTTCAAGAGGAGTGAAGCTTGACGACATCAATTTGGATATTTCTTTATATCAATTTGGCCAATCTCAAATTACTTCTCTTACAAAAGAAGAAAAAGAAATATGCAATGTGGATGTATGCATGTATATTATTTATTATGCTAAAACTATGTAAAATGCAATAAATTAAGAAAAATTGAATTATGCTATGCTTTTAATGAAAACATGTTAAGTGCATGGTTTATGAATAAAATAACTAGATTAGAAAATGCTCTTAGATCAAGAAATAAAGAGTAAAATGACATACATCAAATACTCCCCAATTTTGCTCTTTTGCACTTCCAAGCAAAAGATAGAAGAAAGAAAAGAAGAAAGAAAAGAAAAGAATGCATGCAATGCAAAGATGGATAATGTTGCAAACGTTATTGACATTCTGAAAACTACAATAGTCAAGGAAAACTTCATCAACCAAAAGTGAGAGAATAAAAAAGATCAAGATCATAACTCACAAAGTATTATCATAGCCAAGTACTCTTTAAGGATTCTAGGACTTATTTCAAGGGAACATCCTCTCGTGGTAAAGTGTTTACTTTAATCTCTCAAGTGTTTATGCTGAAAATTTCACTCATCATTGTCGCCGCCATAAAAAAACGATCGGAGCGACGCGATGGTTTTGATGACTCACGTTTGTTTTAAAATGTGATCATCGATCTTAGGATGTTTGATAACTGAACTACCCTTAAGAACGAGATTTTCGTAAATGGGTTCTAGAGTCGCCACCAATGTTTTTACCATAAACATTGGAAAAGGAAAATAAAAGAAGGTGTTGGTTTAAGAAAAACCAACTTTGGCCATTATAACCAGAGTTGAGTAAGGGAGTTAGTTATGTGTGGGGAAGGTATTAACACCCACACAATGCCCCTTTCAGGTTTCCTATGATGGAATAATCTTAAAATAAAGACAATAAAATTATGCTTCTACCCTATTTATGTATTGCAGTATTTAAATAACTATCTACATGACCCTAATAACTAATGCATATAAGGAAACCAGTAAAAGAAAGCAATAAAAGAGAAGATATATGAAGAAGAACCTTCGAAGCGAGCTTTTATAAATCTTGAACTAAAGGACACTTTTTGATAGTCCCGCACTCTACAAAGGCACTCCTCCCTTGAGCAAAAATATTAACTAAACTCCTCGAGTGTCAAAAAGATCACTCGTACTCTGGAATAATGCTCAGAGCTGCTTAGAAGTGTCAAAAATAGGTCCTCAGAGCATAGGAGAGTGTGGAAGTGTGTGGAAATGATCTGGAATGAGCCCCTATTTATAGCAAATTACGCCAGGCAGGCCGGGATGACCGTCTGGGCTTCTGACAGGTGGGATGACCGTCTGGAGAAATGGGACGGTCGTCCCGGGCTTAAGGAAAAGTGGGACGATCGTCTAGGAAAGTGGGACGACCGTCCCAAGCTTAATGAAATCTGGGATGACCATCTGGAAAAGTGGGATGGCTGTCCCAAGGTTCAAGGAAGGTGGGACGGTCGTCTGGGAAATTGGGACGACCCTCCCAACCTAAATGGCAAGTGGGACGGTTGTCTGGAGATGTGGGACAGTCGTCCCATATTTTCTGATTTTTCTAAATTTTTATTTTCTCAAAAATCTCTCCTATTCTTAAATGGAGTCTAGTGAATGCTACTAGGGGCCAATTGGAGCCTTAACCATCTTTGAAACGAAGGATTTCTGAGAACTACTGTTTGACCTGGGCAAGATTTGGGGTCTACAGTTGCCCTCCCTTCACCTACTAGACCGGCTGCAGGCAGATGTGTTGTAAGACCGGTTGGTGGGTGAAGGAGTTGACCCTCTTGCCGGGTCATCCTTCGGATGCTCTTTTGGTGTGGTAGCTGACCCTCTGGACGATGAATGTGAAGCTCTGGGTTGCTTCTTTGGCGTGGTTGATGAGTTTGCAGTCCACTTTGTAGGTCTAGATAAGTACGCACCCCCATCTGGTTTGACGAGTACGAACCCCCGTCTGGTTTGTAATCCACTTTGTAGGGCTGGATGAGTACGCAACCTCTTATAGTTTGACGAGTACAAACCCCCGTTTGGTTTGCAGTCCACTTCGTAGGGCTGGATGAGTATGCACCCCCATTTAGTTTGACGAGTACGAACCCCTGTCTGGTTTGCAGTCCACTTTGTAGGGCTGGATGAGTATGCACCCCATTTGGTTTGACGAGTACGAACCCCCGTCTGGTTTGCAGTCCTTTCTTTGGACTAAACTGTGTGATAGCAGCTTACTAATCTCGTTCATGCGCTGACTCCATGGGGAGTAGTTCTTTGCTTTGAACATTGTTTTAGTCTGGTGTGCCAGGAATATTTTAATTTTGGCTTTTTGTGATAACCATCCAGCTTGTTGATTGCTGGTGATTCTTTGATTTTGGATTTTTCCAATAATCATCCAGCTTGTTGATTGTTGGGAATTTTTGATGAGTGCCTCTTAAGTAGGCGGAAATCCACTAGGGATTTATTGATTCTGATGATAATACCTCTGGGTAGGCAGATGCTTCATTTGAAGGTGAAGAATTTTGATTGCATTTTCGTGCCTCTGAATAGGCTGTTGTTCCCTTTGAGGATGTTGGTTCTTGCTTGCCAGGTCTTGCCTATGCGTAGGCGAACGACTCTCTGAGAATATGAATTTGAAGATTGCCCTTTGCATTAGGCTCACTGGGGATAGGTTTTTCTTTTTGGTGATCCACTGGGGAATTATTTGTTTCCCTGGGGATTTGGTTTTCGATGGCCCTCTAGGGGAATGGAGTCTCGGCTCCTTGATTGATATAGGTGCGAGTTGGCTTTTGTGAAGCTCTTATTCTGTTGAGGGGAGGAATTTCTGATTCCTTATTTTCTTGTGTGACTCACTTGGGGAGTTTATTGGTGACCTAGAAGTTAGGATTTTTATTCAATTTCATCTTTTTCCACGATTTATATCCCTTTTATCACGATTTTGAAATTTGGTTATGGAGATAATGCGTGTGCCTTTTCATTTCTTAGTTACGCAGACTTTTTCTTCTTTTTGGGGATATGCAGAAGATAAAGTTTTTGTCTTTTTTCTTTTTCGTGGCCCACTTGGGGGTTTATTGGCCTTTCTTTGACATGGCCTTTTCTTTTTAGGCCTTGTAGACCCCAAATCTTGCCCGACCTCCAAATAAAGAGTAGAAGACCTCCTATTCGAAGATGGACGAAGCCTAACAAGCCACTAGGAGAGACTATTAGGCCCCATACTAGGATAGGAGGGATTTTCGGCACGAAAATAAGGTTTCTCACCTTTTTGGGGACGAGACCGCCGTCTCGAAATCGAGACCGCCGTCTCACCTCATGCAAATGGCGAGACGACAGTCTCGCTTTCCTAGACGGCGGTCTCGCCACCTGCGAAGGGCGAGGCGGCGGTCTCGACCCTGTCAGACGAGAATGGCGGTCTTGACCTGTCAGGCGCGAAAAACTATAAATAGGGGCCTCCATCCCCTCATTTCCACACACCACACAGAGTTTTCTCCTCCTTCTCTCTAGAATTTCTCTCTCTAGAACCCCTCCGAAGCTTTTCCAGAGTTTCTGAGCGTTTCTTAGAGTGTTCTTGAGCGTTTGAGAGACTTTTGACGCTGTGTAGAGTGAAGGGCTGCCAAAACGCACCCAATTTATTGAGAAATTAAATAGAAAACTTGCTTCGAAGGTTTCTACTCTCTCTCTCCCCTTTTACCGCTTTATTTAAATTGCGCAATAGATAGGGCCATGTAGTCATAATTTTAAATTCCGCAGAATAAAAGGGTAAAAGTGTAATTTTCACCGGTTTAAATATTTTTAAATAGTTGGCCTGTCATAGGGAACCCGAAAAGGACGTCGTAAAGGGACTAATACTCCCTTTACACGTAACTAACTCCCTTACCCAACTCTGGTTCTAATGACCAAAGTTGGTTTTTCGAAAACCAACGCCTTTTAACTCCTTTTCCGATGTTTCCGGTAAAAACATCGGTGGCGACTCCACAGAACCCTTTCAAAACTAGTTCTTGGGTTAGCCCGGTTATTGGACAACCCAAGAACGCCCTTTCGAAAACCTCGCCCCTAGGTTCAGCCCGGTTATCGGACAACCTAAAGGCGTTGTAACCACCAACAAAAAACGCGAAAATAAGAGGGTCAAAACCATCGCGTCGCTCCGACCGCCCTCGTTTTGACGGCGGTGACAGATGGCGACTCCACTGGGGAAGCCTCGAGAGTTGATCCCATTTAGTGATGGGCCAGCTTAAAAAATAAATAAACCAAGAAAAATAAACGCTTTTGCCCTTACCTTGTATTATAACATGTTTTACGGTTTGACTTTAAATAACTGTTGTCTGTTTATACTTACGTTATTGTTTGAAATACAAACTGTACACAAACCCTTGCACACTACAGTTTCCTCTATACCCGGGGGCAAGTGAGAAAACCGTAGGGACAGGTGGCAGGTACGGTTCGCTGTAGTGATGGCCTTGTGCCCACCGGTGTGATCGGAAACCGCCACTCAAGGTGATAAACTTCCTCTTTTGGCACAAAGACTGATTACGACCTTAGTGCTAAGCATGGTCGGAAGGCTGGAGAGTGGGGACCCTATAATGGGGGAACCTTGGGGGCCTTAGCCTGGTGAGAACAGTTAGAACCTACCCTCGCCAATGCACTTTTCTGCAGGAAAACCCTACCTCGTGATAAAAACGACTTCTCGCCTGTTCGCGGATGATTGAATTATGTGCGCATTTGTTTGTTGCATTTGATTGCATATCATAACCAAACAACAGATAAAAATAAAAAATCACAAAAATATTTTTGCAATAAACACCCTTATCTCGGACAGTCTGCCTTTTAGCTAGCCTAATTTCAGGTTCTTTGTAAGCTAAGTAGCCACGCAGTCCGACAGAAGAGATAAGGGACTCTAATATTATTCTTTTGCCAATAAAACCATTTTATCTCGGACAGTCTACCTTTTAGCTAGCCTGATTTCAGGTTCTTTGTAAGCTAAGTAGCCACGCAGTCCGACAGAAGAGATAAAAGGCCTAAAAAAATAAATAAAATAATAATAAAATCAAAACATAAATAAAAGAATTTTGACAAAGTCGTATCATTCATATCGCATCATGTCATGAGTGGAAAAACCAAGAGAGAAAAAATGCATAAGGAAAGTATGCATACACATCATTTTAATAAACCCTTAAAAAATGGGTCTTAGAGGCGTTTATTTGGAAAATTACTGGGCCAAATCCCCTTTGGGTATTTGCAACTTGATTCTTCACCTTTTTCTCTTTGTTTTGATATGCTGTGCGTCCAAATCGGACATCCCAGTCAAAAGTTATCGCACTTTGAACATCTACTGCCCATTTGTACTGGTGCATGCATAAATACATTCATTCTAGGGAGCACTAGATATCCCTAAGACAATGGCGAAAGAGGCCCCGAGCACATTTGTGACCTTCGCGACAAGGAAGGGACAAGTGTACTAAGGTGAGATGGTGATTGCCATTATACTTGTCAAAATCTGTGATGGGGAATGAACCATTACACCGAGGTGGGTAGGATACCCCACAAAGTGTAAGCTTTAAGGAGGATACCTAAGCCATTGTCTTAAGGAATATCCATCTCATAAATCATTCATTTTAAACAATAAAAATCTTTTTGCATTCTAGAAAGCGGCTGGTATTCTTCATGCCCTCATCTGCATACAAAAAAAAAAACAAAATCCCAAACACTATCATACATCATGTTAGAAAATAAAACATGATAATGTTTAGGAAAAAATAAACACTTGCATACATGCATTCACCAAACTTCATCCTCATAACATGCATCTAATAATAGACAATCGAAGAAGTGGACATTCCTCAATACCATGAAAAGAGGATTAGGGCATTCGCATGCCATGCACGGGAAGTAAAAAAGAAAATAAATAGAAATATTAAAAAAAATGTACTTCGAAACATTGCATTGAGGAATGTACACTGTCTGGATGAAATAAATAAAATTGTTTGTTTTCATCATCTCTTCAAACGTCTATTGCATTCATAAATTGCTTTCATTCTCACTTTAATAATAATAAGATAATAAAAAAGAAAGGATTAATCGATGTGCTTTCCATGAATCAGAATAAGATGGAGAGTAAGCCTTTCGTCATCAAGTTCTCCCCAATGGTTGATCCGCCCAAGGAGGATAACAAGCCTCAACCATTGGATATCCAAGTCAATAAGGAAGAGGGGGCAAGGATGCCGTTACATTTATTTATGTCTCGAGCCAAATAAAGTTGTACCATTGAGATACGCAAAAACATCATCCATCAATGAAGATATCTCCAGCATAGCGAACATTCGGGGGCAGAATTAGAAGTGAAACAATCTACACCCCCAGGAGCTATAAGGCAATGCTCCCAAGAACAAAGGAAAAATAATAAGACCGAAGAAAAACATAATCCAAAAAGGAAATTGAAGAGACTTTGGATTCACGACGCTGAGGCAATTCACGACGCTCCGCCAAAGAGACAAACTCAGGGTAGGCGACAAGCTAGTCACAGTTTGAGCTAGAGACGACATTCAGATCAGCAAATCGTCTGCCCTACCTTGAATGGATGCGGCTGAAGAGGACCTTTGAAATATCTTTTGCCAATATGAAAAGACTTCCCCAACAATATGAAGGTGACTCACATGATGAGAAAATACGGATATCGCCCAAACCAAGGGCTCATTAGAAACTCTCAAGGAATAAGGGAGCCACCAGATTTTAAAGACAATCCTTTAAAGCATGGCCTAGGGCATGCCCTACAAAGGATCAAGCTACATGGAGAAAAGGGAAGTCTCCCCTCTGCAGCTCAAATCAGATTTTCCCATATAGAGGGGTTCAAGCGTCAAAAGCAACTTTAGTCATTAGGTGTTCTCCTTCTGATTCTTAGGGTTTGTAAATCCAATGACTATTAGAGATTACTCCTCGGGGCTAGCCCGACCCCCGAGCATTGTAGGGCACATATTTCCCTATTAATTACAAAGAATGTCATTCTTACTATCTGCTTCTCTTCTTGCTATTCATGTCTAAACCTCATTAATAACCATGTTTAAGCAAACATTTTCAAAAGTGCGTCAAAGTAATCAAACTGCGCCATTGACCAAAATCAAAATCAAAATCAAATCCATCATCACTGATTGACTAGAAACACAAAATAGAGTTTTACCTCGTCATAAATAAAGTCGTGTTTCGCCAATGTTGTGCAAAAAGAAAACAAAAATCAAAAGAAGCCCATAAAAGCTAAAGGCCAAAAAGAGAGGGCAAGATACCCGGTAGGAAACCCACAAAGGGGGCTATGCAAAAGTTAGGGTAAACCCGCTAGGAAACTTGAACAACCATAAAGGGTAGCCTAGGCAAAAATTAGGGTTACAAAATAAAGTCCGCTAGGTTTCCAAAGCAAGAAAAAAGAAACCTAGACAAAAGTTAGGACAAAACAAAAAACAACATCCTAAGCTGAAAACCCAAAGGGCAGACTAGGGAAGTCAATCAGTCATAGCAAGCGCCATAAAACAAGACGCCACTCCATAAACAAAACGTTTGTCTAAACTAGCCTAAACACTCTAACCAACCTTGGCTAGCCGTGCTTACAAAAACCATTTTTGTCAAAATAAAACAATTCTAAAACACAAGCCTTTGAATTAAATATCCTCTTCCTTCTTTTCTCTTGACCCTTACCACTACGACATTCTAGTGATTAGTAGGGAAATGTGGAGATAGTAATCAATAGGAGGATCGACATCCCCAAGGAAAGGGAGGGGTGCACTAACATGACAAGTCGCTCTACAATTAACACAATCATTCTTCGGTCATGAAAAAATCGAGACGGCAAAATGGGTATAGCCTATCCCTGTCGACGAAAGCACATAACGTCAGAAGCTTATCAGAAGTAAAAGCACATTGGTTAATCCTTTTGAAAAATTAATTGAAATAGTATTATAGGATGCATATTGCCAACATTGCATGCATATGATAGGCTCCTATCTCTAAAAAAAAAAGAAGAGAAAGAAAAAATGAGAATAAAAAGAATAATGCCCGCTAGGAGATTCTTAGGCAAAAGTTAGGGTAGCTCGCTAAATAGAAAACCCGCAAAGGGCGGTCTAGGCAAAAGTTAGGGCATTCATAAAAAAGGAAAAATCCCGCTAAGATATCCTAGGCAAAAATTAAGGCAGCCCGCTAGACCGAAAACCCCAAAAGGGCGGTCTAGGCAAAGGATAGGGCTAAACCAAAAAATAAATAAAAGAGAAGGGCCCTTCATCATAATCATAAAAAAGTCCAGCAGGAGAATGCCAGTCACTTTTCTAGATGAATCAATTACAAAGAATAGATTGCATTTAGGGCATCCACACACAAGTAGTCGCACAAAACGACTTTGTCAATGTCAAAAATGAAAGAAATAAAAATCACTTCAGATAAATAACAAAAAAATGAAAAGCATTCATGCATATAAGGATACTAGCTCTGTGTTTGTGATTGAAAACAGGATCACTAAGACTGGGTCTCCAAATAATGCCCTCAAGAAAACGGAGCAAGTCGTCAATCAAGTGACTCAGCAGAATAAGAACGTCTGAAAATCAAGAGCTCTAGCTACCATCCTTCTACCCAGGAAAAAAGGCACAAGAAAGTAATAAGTCGCCAAACATTGCTCTCCCTCAAGAAAGAAGAGCGAATTGTCATAAGAAGAAGCCAAAGCTCCAATCATCACCCAATAAAAGAGGGCACAATCATCAGACATCATAAAAGAAAAGCCGACGGAAAGGCTTAGTCATCCCCAAGAGGATCCCTTCCTACTCCGAAGGCAAAACAAAAATACTCCTCACGGCTTAACATTACCACCACATGAGTCATCGAGCACACTCATCCAAAGTCTCCTCCACACTCCCCAATGGAGAATAAAGGCTTCAAGAGTCCATCATCATCAACAGTCAAAAGAGTCCAATCTCCATACCAACAAGGGCTCAACAAAAAAAAGGGGAAAAAAAGAAGAAAACTCTTGCATCCCCAGAGGATGTCCAAAAGAAAAGGCAACAACAGAGAAGACCGAATAAAAATCCTCAAGTGGATCTCCAAAAATTCTACAAAAAAAAGGAATCAAGAAATTCCCATCCCCCAGTGGAATAAGAGCTTCACAAGTATAGCTCGCATCAACATCAATCAAGGAGCCAAGACTCCATTCCTAGAAAAGAAAAATCAGATCCCAGGAAGTCAACTAATTCCCTGGTGGATCACTAAAGAAATAAAACGTCATCCCTAGTGGACCCCCCAAAAAAAAGGGAAAAAGCCAACGTAATAAAAAAAAAGAGACTAAAAAGTAAAAAGGCTTACGCATTATCCCCACAAAAGCCAGATTTCAAAATCGCGATAAAAAAGAGATAAATCGCGGAAAAAAAGGCGAAATCAATCCTAACTTTTAGGCAATCAATAAAATCCCTAAGTGGGTAACCGCAGAAAAGGGAAAATCAACGAAAAAGAAGGAATCGGAAATCCTAATGAAACAAGAGTATCGGTAAAGCCATCTCATACCAACAACATCCAACAAGGAGTCAAAACTCCATTCCCTCAGGGGGAAAATCAAAATTAGATCCCCGGGAAGGCAATCAATTCCCCAGTGGATCACCAAAAAGAGAAAGATCATCCACATATCAGCCTAGTCAGAGGCAAAACAAATGCAGCCAAAAGTCTTCACTTCAGATGAAGCATCTGTCTACTCAGAGGCATTACCAGAAACTCAATGGATATCCGCCTACTCAAGAGGCGTCACCAAGATCAACAAATCCCCAGAGGATTCCTGCCTACCTAAGAGGCACTCATCAAAAATTCCCAACAACCAACAAAGTCGGATGACCACCACCAAAAAAATCAAAATCAAAGAATCCCCAGCAACCAACAAGCTGGATGAACACCAACAAAAATCCCCGACGCAGACCGGACGACAATTCTCAAGAAAAGACAAACAAAGACAAAGAAAGAACACCTCAAACGCCAGGCGCATGAGCTAGAGCAGTAAGCCGCCACCATAGCCAAAGGATCAGCTACCGCAAGAAGGGGCATCCAGAGGCACCAAACCAGACGAGGGTTCATACTCGTCAACCAAGGGGTCAGCTACCGCGTCAAAGGAGCATCCCGAGGTTTCACACCTGCGCATGAGCTAGAGTAGTAAGCCGCCACCATAGCCAAAGGATCAGCTACCGCAAGAAGGGGCATCCAGAGGCACCAAACCAGATGAGGGTTCGTACTCGTCAACCAAGGGGTCAGCTACCGCGTCAAAGGAGCATCTTGAGGTTTCACACCGGCGCATGGACCACCTGAACAGTAAGCCGCCACTACCACCAGTCCTACGCAGTGGACTGTACCAGCCTGATAGGGGGTTCATACCTATCAACTTGTGCACGCGTTGCGCCTGATCTGCACTCGAGCCAGATCAGTAAGACGCACTACCAGCCTGATGGGGGGTTCATACCCATCCAGTCCCACACAACGGACTGCAACTACCAGCCTGATGGGGGGTTCATACCCATCCAGTCCCACACAACGGACTGCAACTACCACCCTGATGAGGGGTTCATACCCATCCAGTCCCACACAACGGACTGCAACTACCAGCTTGATGGGGGGTTTATACCCATCAACCAAAGGATCGGCTACCGTCAGAAGGAGTATCCTGAGGTTTTACCACGTGTTCGCCGAAGGGATCGACTACCGTCAGAAGGAGTATCCTGGAAGTGCATAAACACCCAGCTTTTCCCAGAAGATCAACCGCCGTAAGACGGAACATCCGAAGGGAAACCGGGCAAGAGGGTCAACTCCTTTACCTTCCTGTCAACCTGTCTGGCACAACAACCCAACAGCCGACTAGTCAGGTAAAGGGGGGGCAGCTGTAGACCCCAAATCTTGCCTAGCCTCCAAATAAAGAGTAGAAGACCTCCTATTCGAAGATGGACGAAGCCTAACAAGCCACTAGGAGAGACTATTAGGCCCCATACTAGGATAGGAGGGATTTTTGACATGAAAATAAGGTTTCTCACCTTTTTGGGGACGAGACCGCCGTCTCGAAATCGACACCGCCGTCTCGCCTCACGCAAATGGCGAGACCGCAAATGGCGAGATGGCGGTCTCGCTTTCCCTGACGGCGGTCTCGCCACCTGCGAAGAGCGAGACAGCGGTCTCGACCCTGTCAGACGCGAACGACAGTCTCGACCTGTCAGGCGCGAAAAACTATAAATAGGGGCCTCCATCCCCTCATTTCCACACACTACATAGAGTTTTCTCCTCCTTCTCTCTAGAATTTCTCTCTCTAGAACCCCTCTGAAGCATTTCCGGAGTTTCTGAGCGTTTCTTAGAGTGTTCTTGAGCGTTTGAGAGACTTTTGACGCTGTGTAGAGTGAAGGGATGCCAAAACGCACCCAATTTATTGAGAAATTAAATATAAAGCTTGGTTCGAAGGTTTCTACTCTCTCTCTCCCCTTTTTACCGCTTTATTTAAATTTCACAGTAGATAGGGCCATGTAGTCATAATTTTAAATTCCGCAGAATAAAAGGGTAAAAGCGTAATTTTCACCGGTTTAAATATTTTTAAATAGCTGGCCTGTCATAGGGAACCCGAAAGGGGCGTCGTAAAGGGACTAATACTCCCTTTACACGTAACTAACTCCCTTACCCAACTCTGGTTCTAATGACCAAAGTTGGTTTTTCGAAAACCTCGCCCCTAGGTTCAGCCCGGTTATCGAACAACCTAAAGGTGTTGTAACCACCAACAAAAAACGCGAAAACAAGAGGGTCGAAACCATCGCGTCGCTCCGACCGCCCTCGTTTTGACGGCGGCGACAGGCCTCCACTGGGGATGAAGGATTTTCTTCTCTTGAGTTCCTTATTTTCTGTGGGGAAATATCCCTGCTGACTAATGTGGCGACGGTGCTGAGTCTTAGGGTAATATTTGTTGTTTTGCCTTCGGAGTAGGTAAAGATCCGCTTAGGGATATTTAAGCCTTTCCGTCAGCTTTTTCTTTGTTGAGGTGCCTTCTCTTTCTTGGATGGAAGGATGGTGGCTTGGAGCTTTGGCTACTGGAAGCTCTTATTTTGCTTGAGTCTCTTTATTGGTAGCAACTTGCTTTGCTTTCTTGAGGGAGAGTTTTTTTTTGGAGACTTAGTCTAGGTGTTTCCTATTTTCAATCACAAACAAGGAGCCTAATCTCCTTATATGTATGATTTCTTCTTGATTATTTAAAGAGATTTTTATTATTTTTATTTTATTTGATGCATCTAGAAAAGGGACCGGTATTCTCCTGCTGAACTTTTATGACTATGCTGATGGAATCCTCTTTTATTATACGCCCTTTGTGGGTTTTCGATCTAGCAGGCTACCTTAATTTTTGCCTAGGATATCTTAGTGGACTTTTTCCTTTTTTATGAGTACCTTAACTTTTGCCTAGACCGACCTTTGCGGGTTTTCGATCTAGCAGGCTGCCCTAACTTTTGCCTAAGAATCTCCTAGCAGACATTATTCCTTTTCATTTTCATTTTTCTTTTTCAATGCTTTCTTGTTTTATGTGCATGTTTTGACAAAAAGACTTTGTGCATATTTTATCAATAAAGAGGCATTTTTCATAAATTGGTCAAGAGAAAGGAAATGAAAGAGGATTTTTATTGATATGTATAAACAAAAGGTTTATTATTTTTACAGAAGAATTACAACTAAATTTAGAAGAATGGTTTGGCCAAGATTGGCTATACTGTATAGGCTTTAACAATCATGCCTATGATGTCTTGCCCTTGGTTCTCCTAGTTGCTTCAGTTGAGATGCTCGAGTTTGGAGTGAAGACTATGCAAAGTTGCCTACTTCTAGAAGGATGTTACCTTACCCGCCTTTCGGTTTTCAGTTAAGGCAACCATTGCTCTTTTTTTGTAGACCTCTAACTTTTGCCTAGGGCGTACCCTAGCGAGGTGTATGGACCCTATCTTTTGCCCAAGACGCCCTTTGCAGATTTTCATCCTGATGGGTCTTAAGCAATGCCTTCAAGCGTAATACTTCTTCACCGCATCCAAATTGATCGGGTGTCAAAGTTCTTCTCCGTCCATGTCGCTGAAGATAAGAGTTCCTCCCGAGAAAGCTCACTTACCATAAATGGTCCTTCATAGTTTGCTGCCCATTTTTCGATTTTATCCTTTTGGGCCGGAAGCATTTTCTTTATCACTAAACCCCCCTCGTGGTAAGTATGGGGGTTGACCTTTTTGTCGTAAGCCCTTTTAATCTTCTTTTGATGGGCTTGTCCATGACAGATGGCATCCAACCATTTTTCCTCGATTAAATTCAACTGGTCATATCGGCTTTGGACCCATTCGACTTCCGTCAACTTTGCTTCCATGATGATTCACAGGAAAGGTATCTCGACCTTTATTGGAAGTACGACCTCCATACCATATATAAGAGAATATGGAGTAGCTCCTGTGGAGGTTCGTACAGACGATAGCCATGATGGGCAAAGTGTAACATTTCATGCCAATCTTTGTAAGTTTTGACCATATTTTGGATGATCTTCTTGATGTTCTTATTGGCTGCTTCTACTGCATCATTCATTTTAGGTTGTAGACCCCTAATCTTGCCCGGCCTCAGAATAAAGTCAGAAAGCTTCCTATTTGAAGACGGCCAAAGCCTAACAAGCCACTAGGAGAGACTATTAGGCCCCCCGTACTAAGATAGGAGGGTTTTTTGGCCCGAAAAATAAAGTTCTCGCGCCTGAAGGGACGAGACCGCCGTCTGGGAAGACCAGACCGCCGTCTCGCCTCACGCCAGGGACGAGACTGCCGTCTCGCTTGTCCAGACGGCGGTCTCGCCACTGCAAAGGTCGAGACGGCGGTCTCGACCCCCTGCATGGTCGAGACGGTGGTCTGGATTTTCCAGACGGCGGTCTCGACCTTGTCAGATGAGACCGGCGGTCTTGCCACTGTCAGGCGCGAAAACCTATAAATAGGGGCTCCCTCCCCTCATTTCCAGACACCAAGCACAGTAGTTCCTCCTTCTCTCTAGATATTCTCTCTCTAGAATCCCTCCGAAGCATTTCTGGAGTTTCTGAGTGTCTCTAGGCATAAATTGAGCGTTCTAAATCTTCTTTAGAATCCCTCCGAGGCATTTCCGGAGTTTCTGAGAGTTGTAGAGTGAAGGGTTGCCAAAAATCACCCACTCTTTAAAGAGAAATACATAAAGCTTGCTTTGGAGGTGCACCCTCTCTCTTTCTAATTTTACCGCTTTCATTTAAAATTATGCAATAGACGCTAGGGCCATGTAGTCATAATCTTTAAATACCGCATAATAAAAGGGTAAAAGCGCAATTTTCTAGTTTAATTATTTATCCAAAGTAGCCGGCCCATCATAGGGAACCCGAAAGGGGCGTCGTAAAGGAACTAACACTTCCTTTACACGTAACTAACTCCCTTACCCAACTCTGGTTCTAATGACCAAAGTTGGTTTGCGAAAACCAACGCCTTTTTAAACCCCTTTTCCGATGTTTCTGGTAAAAACATCGGTGGCGACTCCACGAACCCTTCAAAACCCGTTCTTGGGTTAGCCCGGTTATCGGACAACCCAAGAACACTTTTCGAAAACCTCGTCTCTAGGTTAGCCCGGTTATCGGACAACCTAAGGACGTTGTACCCACCCATAAAAAACACGAAAATCAAAGAGGGTCGAAAAAACCATCGCGTCGCCCCGACCGCCTCGTTTTGACGGCGGCGACAGATGGCAACTCCACTGGGGAAGCCTAGAGAGTTGATCCCATTTAGTGATGGGCTGGCTTAAAAATAATTAAACCAAGAAAATGGCGCTTTTACCCTGCCTTGTATTATAACATGCTTTATTGTTTGGCTTTCAAATAACTGTTGCTTGTTTATACTTACGCAATTGATTGAAATATAAACTGCACACAAACCCTTGCACACTACAGTTCCCTCTATACCCGGGGGCAAGTGAGACAACCATAGGGAGTGGGTGGCAGGTACGGTTCGCTGTAGTTAGGGCCTTGTGCCCACCAGTGTGATCGGAAACCACCACTCAAGGTGATAACCTTCCTCTTTTGGCAACAAGACCGACTCTGGCCTTAGTGCTGAGCATGGTTGGACGGCTGGAGAGTGGGGACCCTATAATGGGGGCACCTTGGGGGCCTTAGCCTGGTGAGAACAGTTAGAACCTACCCTGACCAATGCACTTTTCTGCAGGAAAACCCTACCTCGTGATAAAAACGAAATCTCGCCTGTTCGGGGATGATCGAATTGTGTGTGCATATGATTGTTGCATTTGTATGTTGCATAGCATAAACAAAAAAAAAAAAATCACAAAAAATACTTTCGCAAATAAACGCCCTTATCTCGGACAATCTTCCTTTTAGCTAGCCTGGTTTCGGGTTCTTTGTAAGCTAAGTAGCCACGCAGTTCCGACAAAAGATATAAGGGACGCTAAAATATTCTTTCACATAAAGCCATATTTTATCTCGGACAGTCTGCCTTTTAGCTAGCCTGGTTTCAGGTTCTTTGCAAGCTAAGTAGCCACGCAGTTCCGACAGAAGAGATAAAAGACTATAAAATAAACAAATAAACATCAAATAAAAAAATCAAAATACAAAAATAAATAAATCAACTTCTGACAAAGTCGTATCATTCATATTGCATCATGTCATAAGTGGAAAAACTAAAAAAAAAAATAAATGCATAAGGAAAGTATGCATACGCATCATTTTAATAAATCCCTCAAAAGTGGGTCTTAGAAGCGTTTTTTGAGAAAATTACTGGGCCAAACCGATTTGCAGCTTGGTTCTTCACCCTTTTCTCTTCGTTTTGACATGTTGTGCGTCCAAATCGGACAACCCAATCAAAAGTTATGCCACTTTGAACATCTACTGCCCTTTTGTACTGGTGCATGCATAAATACATTTATTCTAGGGAGCACTAGATATCCCTAAGACAATGGCGAAAGAGGCCCCGAGCACATTTATGACCTCCGCGACAAGGAAGGGACAAGTGTACTAAGGTGTGATGGTGATTGCCATTATACTTGTCAAATCTGTGATGGGAAATGAACCATTACACCGAGGTGGGTAGGATACCTCACAAAGCATAAGCTTTAAGGAGGATACCTAAGCCGTTGTCTTAAGGAATATCCATCTCATAAATCATTCAATAAAAATCAATTTGCATTCTAGAAAGCGGCTGGTATTCTTTACGCTCTCATTCGCATACACAAAAAAAAATCCCAAACACTATCATACGTCATGTTAGAAAATAAAACATGATAATGTTTAGGAAAAAAAACCAAACACTTGCATACATGCATCCACCAAACTTCATCCTCATAGCATCATCTAGAAATAGGCAGTCGAAGAAGTGGATATTCCTCAATACCATGTGAAGAGGATAGGGCATTCACATGCCATACACGGGAAGTAAAAAAGGAAGTACATACAAATTTTAACCAACCTGTGCGTTCCTTTAGGGCTTTTCACCTTTAAAATGTGCTTTGAAACATTGCATTGAGGAATGTACACTGTCTAGATGAAATAAATAAAATTGTTTGTCTCAACCGTCTATTGCATTCATAAATTGCATTCATTCTCACTTTAATAATAATAAGATAATAAAAAGAAAGGATTAGTCGATGTGCTTTCCACGAATCAAAGTAGGGTGAAGAGCAAACCTTTTGTCGTCAAGTTATCTCCAACGGTTGATCCACCTAAGAAGGATAATAAGCCTCAACCGTTGGATATCCGAGTAAATAAGGAAAAGGGACAAGGATGCCGTTACATTTGTTCACCCCATACATCAAATAAGGCTGCACCATGGAGATATGTAAAAACACCGCCCATTAATGAGGATATCTCCAGCATAGCTGGCATTGGGGGCAAAATTAGAAATGAAAGAATCTACACCCCCAGGAGCTATAAGGCAAAGCTCCCAAGAATAAAGGAAAAATAAAAAGACCGAAGGAAACATAATCCAAAGAGGAAATCGAAGAGACTTTGGATTCACGACACTGAGGCAATTCACGACGCTCCGCCAAAGAGACAAACTCAGGGTAGGCGACAAGCTAGTCACAGCTTAAGCTAGAGATGACATTCAGATCAGTAAGTCGTTTGCCCTACCTTGAATGGATGCGATGGAAAAGGACATTTGAAATATCTTTTGCCAATACGAAAAGACTTCCCCAACAATATGAAGGTGACCCACATGATGAGAAAATATGGATATCGCCCAAACCAAGGGCTCATTAGAAACTCTCAAGGAATAAGGGAACCACCAGATTTTAAAGACAATCCTTTAAAGCATGGCCTAGGGCATTACCCTACAAAGGATCAAGCTACATGGAGAAAAGGGAAGTCTCCCCTCTGCAGCTCAAATCAGATTTTCCCATATGGAGGGGTTCAAGTGTCAAAAGCGAATTTAGTCATTAGGTGTTCTCCTTCTGATTCTTAGGGTTTGTAAATCCAATGACTATTAGAGATTACTCCTCGGGGCTAGCCCGACCCCCGAGCATTGTAGGGCACACATTTCCCTATTAATTACAAAGAATGTCATTCTTACTATCTGCTTCTCTTCTTGCTATTAATGTCTAAACCTCATTAATAACCATGTTTAAGCAAACGTTTTCAAAAGTGCGTCAAAGTAATCAAAATGCGCCCTTGACCAAAATAAAAGTCAAATCCATCACTACTGATTGACTAGAAACACAAAATAGAGTTTTACCTCGTCATAAGTAAAGTCGTGTTTCGCCAATGTTGTACAAAAAGAAAACAAAAAATCAAAAGAAGCCCATAAAAGCTAAAGGTCAAAAAGAGAGGGCAAGATACCCGGTAGGAAACCCACCAAAGGGGGCTACGCAAAAGCTAGGGTAAACCCGCTAGGAAACCTGAACAACCATAAAGGGTATCGTAGACAAAAATTAGGGTTACAAAATGAAGTCCGCTAGGTTTTCCAAAGCAAGAAAAAAGAAACCTAGACAAAAGTTAGGACAAAACAAAACACAACATCCTAAGCTGAAAACCCAAAGGGCAGACTAGGGAAGTCAATCAGCCATAGCAAGCGCCATAGAATAAGACGCCACTCCATAAACAAAATGTTGTTTAAACTAGCCTAAACACTCTAACCAACCTTGGCTAGCCGTGCTTACAAAAACCATTTTTGTCAAAATAAAACAATTCTAAAACACAAGCCTTTGAATTAAATATCCTCTTCCTTCTTTTCTCTTGACCCTTACCACTACGACATTCTAGTAATTAGTAGGAAAATGTGGAGATAGTAATCAATAAGAGGATCGACATCCCCAAGGAAAGGGAGGGGCGCACTAACATGGCAAGTCGCTCTACAATTAGTACAATCATTCTTCGGTCATGAAAAAATTGAGACGGCAAAATTGGTATAGCCTATCCCTGCCGACAAAAGCACATAACGTCGGAAGCTCATCAGAAGCTAAAGCACATTGGTTAATCCTTTTGAAAAATTAATTGAAATAGTATTATAGGATGCATATCGCCAACATTGCATGCATATGATAGGCTCCTATCTCTCAAAAAAAAGGAAGAAAAAGAAAAAAAGAATAATGCCTGCTAGGAGATTCTTAGGCAAAAGTTAGGGTAGCTCGCTAGATCGAAAACCCGCAAAGGGCGGTCTAGGCAAAAGTTAGGGCATTCATAAAAAAGGAAAAAGCCCGCTAAGATATCCTAGGCAAAAATTCAGGCAGCCCGCTAGACCGAAAACCCCAAAAGGGCGGTCTAGGCAAAAGATAGGGCTAAACCGAAAAATGAATAAAAGAGAGGGGTTCTTCATCATAATCATAAAAAGTCCAGCAGGAGAATGCCAGTCACTTTTCCAGATGCATCAACCAAAAAAGAATAGATTGCATTTAAAGCATCCACACACAAGTAGTCGCACAAAACGACTTTGTCAAGGTAAAAAAATAAAAAAATCACTTTAAATAAAAAACAAAAACGAAAAGCATTCATGCATATAAGGAGAATAACTCCATGTTTGTGATTGAACACAGGATCACTGAGACTGAGTCTCCAAATAAAGCCTTCAAGAAAATGGAGCAAGTTGTCAATCAAGCAACTCATCAAAATAAGAGCTTCCAAAAATCAAGAGCTCCAGCTACCATCCTTCTACCCAGAAAAAGAAGGCACAAGAAAGTAATAAGTCTCCAAACATTGCTCTCCCTCAAGAAAGAAGAGTGAGTTGTCATAAGAAGCTTCCAGAAGCCAAAGCTCCAATCATCACCCAATAAAAGAGGGCACAATCATCAGACATCATAAAAGAAAAGCCGACGGAAAGGCTTAGTCATCCCCAAGAGGATCTTTGCCTACTCCGAAGGCAAAACAAAAATACTCCTCACGACTCAGCATTACCACCACATGAGTCATCGAGCACACTCACTCAAAGTCTCCTCCACACTCACCCAAAGTCTCCTCCACACTCCCCCAGTAGAATAAGAGCTTCACAAGTATAGCTCGCATCAACATCAACCAAGGAGCCAAGACTCCATTCCTAGAAAAGAAAAGTCAGATCCCCAGGAAGTCAACTAATTCCCTGGTGGAGCACTAAAGAAATAAAACGTCATCCCTAGTGGACCTTCCCCAAAAAGAAAGGAAAAAGCCAGCGTAATAAAAAGAGACTAAAAAGTAAAAAGGCTTACGCATTATCCCCACAAAAAGCCAAACTTCAAAATCGCGAAAAAAAAGAGATAAATCGCGGAAAAAGGCGAAATCAAATGAAAATCCTTGCTCCCTAAGCGGGTCACCTCAGGAAAAGAAAGAATAAAAAAAGGAATTGGAAATTCCATTCCTTCAACAAAATAAGAGCACCACAAAAGCCAGCTCGCACCTACATCAATTAAGGAACTCCATTCCCTTAGGGGGCAAATCAAAATTAGATCCCCGGAAAGGCAATCAATTCCCCGGTGGATCACTAAAAAGAGAAAAATCATCTCTAGTGAGCCTACGACAAAGGCAAACTCCAAACTCACATTCTTAGAAGAGTCATTTGCCTAGGCGTAGGCAAGATCTGGCGAGCAAGAGCCAATTTCCCCAGAAAGGGACATCAACCTATTCAGAGGCAAAGGAAAAAGCAAAACCAAAAGTCTTCACCTCCAAACGGAACATCTGCCTACTCAGAGGCATTACCAAAAACTTAATGGATATCCGCCTACTCAAGAGGCGTCACCAAGATCAACAAATCCCCAGAGGATTCCTGCCTACCTAAGAGGCACTTATCAAAAAATTGCCGACAACCAGCAAAGTCGGATGACCACCACAAAAGATCAAAAACAAAGAATCCCCAGCAACCAACAAGCTGGACGAACACCAACAGAATCCCCGGCACAGACCGGACGACAATTCCCAGAAAAGACAAAAAACAAAGACAGAACACATCTCAACAACGGCGCATGAGCCACCCGAGCAGTAAGCCGCCACCACCACCAGTCCTACGCAGTAGACTGTACCAGCCAGATAGGGGGTTCATACCTATCAACCTACGCATACGGTGCGCCTGAACGGCGCATGGGCCACCTGAACTGTAAGCCGCCACTACCACCCTGATGGGGGGTCCATACCCATCCGGTCCCACACAACGGACCGTACCAGCCTGATGGGGGGTTCATACCCATCCAGTCCCACACAACGGACTGTCATTACCACCCTGATGGGGGGTTCATACCCATCCGGTCCCACACAACGGACCGTACCACCCCGATGGGGGTTCATACCCATCCGGTCCCACACAACGGACCGTACCGGCCTGATGGGGGTTCATACCCATCCGAGTCCCGCACAACGGATCTGTAACTACCAGCTCGATGGGGGTTTATACCCATCAGCCGAAGGATCGGCTACGTCGGGAGTAGTATCCGGAGGTTCTACCACGTGTCAACCAAAGGGATCGGCTACGTCAGGAGTAGTATCCCGGAGGTGCATAAATACAACATCTCCCCAGAGGATCATCCGCCACAAGACGGTACGTCCGAAGGGTAGCCGGGCAAGAGGGTCAACTCCTTTACCTTCCCGTCTACCTGTCTGGCACAACAAAGCCAACAGTCGACTAATCAGGTAAAGGGAGGGCAGCTGTAGACCCCTAATCTTACCCGGCCTCAGAATAAAGTCAGAAAACTTCCTATTTGAAGACGGCCAAAGCCTAACAAGCCACTAGAAGAGACTATTAGGCCCCCCGTACTAAGATAGGAGGGTTTTTTGGCCCGAAAAATAAAGTTCTCGCGCCTGAAGGGACGAGACCGCCGTCTGGGAAGACCAGACCGCCGTCTCGCCTCACGCCAGGGACGAGACCGCCGTCTCGCTTGTCCAGACGGTGGTCTCGCCACTGCAAAGGTCGAGACGGCGGTCTGGGTTTTCCAGACGGCGGTCTCGACCCCCTGCATGGTCGAGACGGCGGTCTCGACCCCCTGCATGGTCGAGACGGCGGTCTGGATTTTCCAGACGGCGGTCTCGACCTTGTCAGACGAGACCGGCGGTCTCGCCACTGTCAGGCGCGAAAACCTATAAATAGGGGCTCCCTCCCCTCATTTCCAGACACCAAGCACAATAGCTCCTCCTTCTCTCTAGATATTCTCTCTCTAGAATCCCTCCGAAGCATTTCTGGAGTTTCTAAGTGTCTCTAGGCATAAATTGAGCGTTCTAAATCTTCTTTAGAATCCCTCCGAGGCATTTTCGGAGTTTCTGAGAGTTGTAGAGTGAAGGGTTGCCAAAAATCACCCACTCTTTAAAGAGAAATACATAAAGCTTGCTTTGGAGGTGCACCCTCTCTCTTTCTAATTTTACCGCTTTCATTTAAAATTATGCAATAGACGCTAGGGCCATGTAGTCATAATCTTTAAATACCGCATAATAAAAGGGTAAAAGCACAATTTTCTAGTTTAATTATTTATCCAAAGTAGCCGGCCCATCATAGGGAACCCGAAAGGGGCGTCGTAAAGGAACTAACACTTCCTTTACATGTAACTAACTCCCTTACCCAACTCTGGTTCTAATGACCAAAGTTGGTTTGCGAAAACCAACGCCTTTTTAAACCCCTTTTCCGATGTTTCTGGTAAAAACATCGGTGGCGACTCCACGAACCCTTCAAAACCCGTTCTTGGGTTAGCCCGGTTATCGGACAACCCAAGAACACTTTTCGAAAACCTCGTCTCTAGGTTAGCCCGGTTATCGGACAACCTAAGGACGTTGTACCCACCCATAAAAAACGCGAAAATCAAAGAGGGTCGAAAAAACCATCGCATCGCTCCGACCGCCTCGTTTTGACGGCGGCGACATAGGTCGATAGGGAAAGAAATTGTGGTGCTAAATCCTGAAGTCTTGGTAAAGTTCTTCCATCATCTTATTGTTTAAATTGGTCCCATTATCAGTAATGAGACGATGAGGGATGCCATAGCAACACATGTGTAGACCCCTAATTTTGCCCGACTTCTTAATAAAAGAAAAGGAGACCTCTCATAACAAGATAGAGTTCACCCAATCACCCAACAAAAGCTAAGGAGACTTCCTACATAAAGTCAAAGCTCCCCCGACATCTTAATGAAGGCCAACAAGACTTCCTATACGAAGATAAAGCTTCAACGGACACATATCGGCATCAACCAACGTCCGAAAAAAGCAAGAAAAGCTTCCCGGGGTCCTAGAACGTAGAAACTGGACAAAACAGGTCGAGACCACCGTCCCAGAGTTGGGACGGCCGTCCCAACTAACCTAGGACAAGTGAGACGCGCGTCCCAAATGTGGGACGGCCGTCCCAAGTCCCAGGGGGGTTGGCTCTGTGTAAAAAATTCAAGTGGGACGACCGTCCCAACCCAGACGGCCGTCCCAGCCCAGACGGCCGTCCCAGATGTGCCAGGCAGCGAAAACTATAAATAGGAGGTTCATTTGCTCATTTCCCACACCCCAGACAACTCAGAGCACTTGTTTACTTCTCTCTCTCTTTCGAATGATCTTTCTGATTGCCTTATATAGGTAACAATCAGTTAAGGAATTATATTCCGGCATTCGATTCTTCTAGAAAATTTTAGTTGAGTCGAGTTTTGTCGTGAGGAGAGTCGTTGTAGAGCGAGGGACTGCCGAAACGCGTCCTTATTGTAAGAGAGTTGCTATATAAAGCTTGCTACGAAGGTTCTTCTCAAATCTCTTCTCTTTTACTGCTTTATTTATTGCTTTATGAAATGTAAATAAAATCATGTAGATAGCCATATTTATTGTACGAATAAAATAGGGTAATAGCGTAATTTCTTGTAATCTCTACTTAAATGAATTAATCCGTCATAGGGAACCCGAAAGGGGCGTTGTGGGGTGCTAATACCTTCCCCACACGTAACTAACTCCCTTACCCAACTCTGGTTATAATGGCCAAGTGCGGTTTTTCTTAAAATCAACATTTTTTTCCTTTTCCAATGTTTGAGGTCAAAACATTGGTGGCAACTCCAAAAGAACCCCTTTTTTGAAAACCTTGCTTCTATTAGAGGATAGTTCAGTTGTTGAGCACCTCGGAAGCAATGAACATATTTTAAATACAAAACGCGAGTCTAAACCATCTTTCCGCGACCGCTCGCATTAAACGTTCGAGATGTCCCTAGACGTCGGAATGGACAGCAGCGACAGATGGCGACTCCACTAGGGAAGCTAGAGAGTTGATCCCATTTAGTGATGGATAAATTCAAACTAAGTAAAGATTTGAAATTACGCCTTTACCCTTTTTCCGTATGTTTTATTGTATGGCTTTAATAAACTGCTGTATGATTATTTTCTGCAAATTGTTTGGAATACAAATTGCACACAAAAACCCTTGCACACAACAGTCCCTCTATACCCGGGGGCAAGAGTGAATACCTTTAGGGAGTGGGTGGCAGATACGACCGGCTTGTTGGCACACGGGGCTACAACCGTTGTCGGAAACCACCAACTCAAGGTGATAACTCTCGTCTTTTGGTCTAAGGATGTCGACACGGAGTTCTGTGCATGACCCGAGGACTGAGAGATTGAGAGGGCCCTATAATGGGGGCACCTTGGGGACCTTTGGCCTGGTGAGAACAGTTTAGAACCACCTAAACCAAGCACGTTTCTGTAGGAAAACCCTACCTCGTGATTAAATAAGCGTGGCTCTGCTCGTGGATGTATGAATTGTGTGTGCATTCGGTTGCTGCATTTGTATTGATGCATTAGCATAGGGTAATCATATAACAAACAAAAAAAATGAAAAACCCTAAAAATAAAAAAGTGATAAGATAAGACCAACTTTATCTCGGACAGTCTTCAGTTAAGCTAGCCTGATTTCAGGTTCTTTGTAAGCTAAGTAGCCACGTTGACCGGCTGAAGAGATAAAGGGTCATAAAAAACATAAAAACAATTTAAAGCCATAAAAATACCTTTTGATAATAAAAAGATTTTTTATAAAGGTCTTACAATGAATACAACCTTTGTTCATCAAAATAATAAGAGACGAAAATAGGACTCTCTTCTTCAAAACTTATAAACATCCATATAGATAGTTTGTTTCCAAAAAAAAAAAAAAACCAAGTACTATCATGTATCATATTAGGAATAAAACATGATAATACTTAGAAAAACAAACACTTACATGCATGCATTTACAAGAGCTCATCCTCATATCATGCATTTCTCATTTCTTCTAGATAATGGAGGGATCCGGTAATAGATAGTTAAAGAAAGTGGAAATCCTTCTATGCCGTGTAGAGAAGTTAAGGCAGTTGAGTACATATATGCCGCTAGAGGTCATTGCTAATTTTGAGAAATCTTATGGAAGAATTCTCGACCTCCTGAAAATCAGCATCGATCCAATTTTTGTTAGAGCGTTGGTCCACTTCTGGAATCCCAATCTGCACTGCTTTGAGTTTTCGCAGTTTGACTTAGTACCAACCTTAGAAGAATATGAACTTATGGTTAGATGACCTCAGTCAACTGGGGTCTATGTTTACTCAGGAGTATATGTAGCCGTGAGTAAGGTTGCTACTATTATACAACTGCCTCCTCATCAATCCACCCTAGAGGGGAAAGGGAACATTCGAGGTTGGAAAATGGCTATAATAGAAGACCACTTAATCTCTTTGGCTGAAAAGAAAGATTGGTCTACTTTCAACAAAACTCTAGCATTAGCAATGTTCGGAATCATGCTATTCCCATTTCATGTGAACATTGTGGATCATGCTCGCAATAGATGCATTCTTTGCCTGGGATGTATATTCTAAGAGTTCTATACCCGCAATTCTTGCCGATACCACCTTTCGGTAGACTTCGCTGACGAAACAGGGGAAAACACTTAGATGCTTGCACTTCATTGCTATACGTATGGGGCGTCACTCACTTCTACGGTTCAAGTCACATGGGCGTATTCCCCGATCCTTTAAGGAGTTTTTCAAAGATCCCTCTTCAACATCGTCAAGCTTTAGAGTGGAAAACCGAGTTAGAAAATTGGAACATAG
The DNA here is from genome assembly GCA_963425845.1 of Sphenostylis stenocarpa. Classification (NCBI taxonomy): domain Eukaryota; kingdom Viridiplantae; phylum Streptophyta; class Magnoliopsida; order Fabales; family Fabaceae; genus Sphenostylis; species Sphenostylis stenocarpa. Next base: position 34,061,874 of record OY731400.1, on the reverse strand, counting down.
AGCATGTATCATGGGTTTGCCCTTGGTTCTGACCCGGTTATATTCTTGTACGATGCGGAGATTACCTGAGCATACCATTACTAGGCCTCAGGGGTTGTATAGCTTACTCCCCTAAAATAGCTATGAGACAACTCATGAGGACCCAGACTGTGCCAACTCAAGAAGAGCTCAGAGGGCTGAGTCTATGCCATTATTCCCATAGCTTTGAAGAAATATCCGCTGTTCGGAGAGTATGGGAAATACCAGTCTATATGGGGGATAAAGAACTCGGAAAGGTTCAGGTATCCACATCCCATGAATACGAAGAATGGAGGAAAAGTAGAGGGATACCCCAACCATCTGCTACAATCACTACGACGTTAGTAAATGAAGAGCTACAATTGCAGGTCAATGCCTTAAATAAAAGGGTTGAATTCATGGAAGCTCAACTGAGGGCCTTCGAAGAAAAAGAGCAAGAAGCAACCCTTATAAGAGATGGTCTAAAAAGGCAATGTAAAAAGAAGGACCATGAAATAGAACGCCTTAAGAATGACTGTGCTGACTATCAAGAAGAGACCAAACAAGCATATAAAATTCCGAGGCTTGAACAAGATGGTCTATTCCGGGACATGAATGACGAAATAGCACATCTTGAGAGTGCGCTTGCAGAACAGGCAAAAATGATCAAGCTAATACAGGATGACCTAACAGAAACTCGGTCAGAAGCACAAAAGTGGTGGGAAACCGCTGAAAGATACAGAGAAGACCTAGAGGAGCTACATGATAAAGAAAGAGATGGATTAGCTCAATATGGTCAATTGCTTCGTGAAAGAGACCAAGTAATAGAGAGGTCTGACCAACAGCAAGCCTTGATCATACATCAAGAAGAAAAGATAAAAGAGGCTCATCGATATAGTGAAGATATGAGCCAGGCGGTACATGAACAAATCAAGACACTCAGAAACCATGTGAGAACAGCTGAAGAAGAATTACGAAGAAAGCCTAATTTACCCGTAGGATCCTTCAAGCTTCTCCGTTTCTGTCAACACTTGCTTCAAAGTATTGTATAGAAGGATAAACACTTTCTAGTTGAAATAAAAAGTTTTTTTTCCTTAAACTGTCTATTGCATTTATAAGTTGCATACATTCATACATCCCTCCTCATTTTAATAATAAAGATAATAAAAAGAAAGGATTAATTGATGTGCTTTCCGCAAATCAGAATAAATGGAAAAGAAGCCTTTCGTCATCAAAATCTCTACAATGGTCGATAGACCCAAAGACGATAATAAACAAGCACCGTTGGTTATTCCAATCAATAAAAGGGAAGAGGCAATAACACCTTTACGATTGTTCGTGCCTCGACCTTTCCCTTATGAATCAAACAAAGCTGTACCTTGGAGATACTCAGAAGAATCGTCAGCCAATCAAGATATCTCCAACATAGCCGGTATTGGGGGCATGACAAGAAGCGGAAGAATATACTCCCCCAAGGAATTACAAGATAACATTCCTAAAGATAAAATGAAAAATAAAGCCGAAGAAGAAAAGGAATCCAAGGAAGAGACAGACGAGTTACTCCAGTACATAAGACAAAGCGAGTACTCCATCATAGATCAACTCAATCGCACTCCTGCAAAGATAACCTTGTTATCACTCATAATGAGTTCGGAACCGCACCGAAACACACTGTTAAAGGTTTTGAATGAATCATTCGTTCCGCATGCAATATCCCAAGACAAGTTTGAAGGAATTATTGGTAATATTACAGCCAATAATCATCTTACCTTCACCAATGAAGAACTCCCTTTGGAAGGGTCAAATCATAACAAGCCCTTGCATATCTCCGTCAAATGCAAGGAATATCTCATTTCCAAAGTTCTTGTGGATAATGGGTCATCCTTAAACGTCATGCCTAAAGGCACACTCGACAAGATCACAGTACAAGGAACCCACATGCGTCCGAGTAATGCAATTGTTCGAGCCTTTGACGGGTCAAGACGAGAAGTAGTAGGAGAGATCAGTCTACCAATCCAAATTGGTCCTACTATTTTTAACATAGACTTCCACATGATGGATATCACGCCGGCATATAGTTGTCTCCTTGGTAGACCTTGGATTCATAGCGCTAAGGCAATACCTTCAACGCTCCACCAGAAAGTAAAGTTTGTGACAAATGATAAACTCGTCACAGTTCAAGCTGAAGAAGACTTTCTAATTAACAAACCGTCTGTCCAGCCATATGTGGATGCGGCTGAAGAGGCTCTTGAAACATCTTTTCAAGCGCTCGAAATTGCCAACATAGAAAGACTCCCTGGTAATACAAAGGTGGCCCATATGATGAAAAGACATGGATATCACCCAGGACAGGGGCTCGGAAAAAATGCTCAAGGAATAAAAGAGCCACCAGATTTCAAAGATAATCCTCTAAAGTATGGTTTAGGGTACGACCCCACGAAGGATCAAACCATACGGAAAACAGGGAAGTCTTACCCCTCGAAGATGATATTCCGAAAAGGAGGGGTATTAGCGCAAAGGGTAGCGTTAGTCATTAGGTGTCCTTCTTCTAATTCTAAAGGATGTAAATCTAGTGACTATTAGAGATCACTCCTCGGGGTATGCCCGACCCCCGAGCATCTCTAGGGCACACATTTCCCCGAAATTACAAAAGAATGCTATTCTTACTATCTGCTTCTTTTCTTGCTAAATATGTCTATACCCCATTTAATAAACAAGTTTTAGATAAACATTTTATTCCAAATTGCGTCAGAACAAGCAACGCATCATAAAGTAAAATCATATACGATTGATTAACTAGAAACACGGATAAAATTTATCTCAATAAAATTCAAGTTTCGACAATGTTGTGCAAAAAATATATACATATACAAAAAAAGCAATGCCCGTCAAGGCCAAAGGCCAGGACAAGAAAATAAAAGGGCAAAATACCCGGCGGGAAACCCACAAAGGGGGCTGCAGAAAAGTTAGGGTAAACCCGGCAGGAAACCCGAACAATAATAAAGGGTAGCCTGGGCAAAAGTTAGGGTTATGAAAAGTCCGCTAGGTATTCCTAAAAAATAAATACAAAAAGGAAACCTAGACAAAAGTTAGGACATAAGCACAACATCCTAGGCTGAAAAGCCGAAAGGGCGGACTAGGGAAATTAGTCAATCACAAAAAGGCGCCATAAATCAGTAACCAACGACGCCACATCATAAGAATAAAACGTTTATCTGAACTAGCCTAAACACCGACCAACCTTGGCTAGCCATTCTTACAGAAACCTCTACTACAAAAAATATCCCTCTAAAACACAAGCCTTTGTTGTAAATCCTTTTCTTTCTCTTCTCTTGACCATTTCACTATGAAGCATTCAAATAATAAAAGGGGAATGTGGAATCATAGTGATCAATAGGAAGGTTGAAATCCCTAAGGAAAGGAAGGAGGACATCGATATGGCAGCTGCCCTACGAACAAAAGATTGTTCTTCGGCTATAGCAAGAAAGGTCCATAACGGCAAATCAGTACAGCTTAGCTTATTGATCAAGAAACAAGATGACATAAAGGCACAACAGCAAGAATGCGCCCGAAGTCAAAGCACATCAGTTAAAACTTTCGAAATATTAACTGAAATAGATCATAGGATGCATATCATGAAACATTACATGCATTGAAGCATAAATGAAGGGAATCCTATCTTCAGTTTCATAAAAAAACACGAAAATTAACGCAAAAAACAAAAAACCAGCCCAGGAAGCTCGAGACGGTCGTCCGAAAGTCGAGACGGCCGTCCCAAGTGGTCCAATTCAATTGGGACGCGCGTCCCAGGCGAGACGACCGTCCCACATTCTAGCTGGTGACCCCTGTGCAGAAATTTCAAACGAGACGGCCGTCCTAACCCAGACGGCCGTCCCAAACCTCCATGCGCGGCCTATATATGTGGGGCGCGAGTTTTGGCTCTAGTACCTCATTCCAAGCCTCCTATTTCACTTCTCCTCCCTTTTTCACACACTCCTAGCCTTCTTAAGTAATCAGGAGCATACAATGGAGCGTGGAGAAGCCTCATCCAGGAGAAAGCGCACTAGAACCGCTGCCAGAGGAACTACTGTTACCAACAATTTGCTGGCAGAGCCAAACCAACAAAGATTGGCGAATATCCAGCAATCCTCCTGGTATCCCATGCTGCGTCTGGATTTTGAAATCCTGGCTATGTTCGGATGGGATCAAGACGTCAGAAGGTTCATCCACAACATAGGATGGGACTTTCTGCTCCGCGAGCCACCTACCCGGATCCACCGTACTGCTACGATGGAATTCCTTGCCTCGGTCAATCTGGCCGAAATGCCTTCTACCATGCCCGGAGTGCCGCCCACTCAAGTTGTCTCTTACTGGATGGACGGTGCCTACCGAACCACTTTCCTAGATGACTTCAATGTCATCATGGGCTTCTATCAGAGGGCAGACACCAGGACGCCGGAATATAGGGCGGCATATCTCGAGAAGCCAGCTACCATCACCACCACCAACATGTGGAAGGAGGTCACTGGAGCTCACAACCTGCCAACACACTTGAAAGGGGCATCCTTCTCTCCCCCGCTTCACATATGCCATAAGATGCTAGCCGGGACCTTACATGGCCGGAAGGAGAGCCAGGGAAAGGTAACATTAGCCGACCTTTTCATCGTTTACTGCATGCATCAGGGGCATAGGTGTAACCCCGGCTATGCCTTTCTGAAAGCTATTAAGGACTACGGAACTCGTGGTCCAGCAGGAGCCATCAAAATAGCTCCCCTTCTCACCCCTCTAGCTGAATATTGGGGATGTACTGATGGAGAAGACATCCCGGCTAGCCTCCAACCAGAGCCGATCAATGGCGCGATGCTGGTCCACATGAACATTCTCAGCAGGCAAGGATCAGAGTTCATATTAAACCCAATCGTCTCGATCTCGATGGATATGCAGGATTTCGACACACCGCAGGACATCCCTGCGACCTCGAAATCCCAGCAGCAGTCATATGATCCTGACTATGCTGGCCTATACCGATGCCTGGATGACGAACATGCCTACATGGAAGGGCAGTTCCAGTTCATGAGAGAGTAGTTCAGCCAGCTGACCACGAGGCAAGACAGGACGGACCGCCAGATAGAAGGCTTGGTCCAGACTCAGGCAAGGTTCCAGCGCCGCTTGCTCCGCCGCATTCCTTCACCAGCGCCATCCTCCCATTCCAGCCCCGAGGCAGAAGACTAGGAGTAGTTTCTTTTAAATAGCTTTTAGTATTTTAAAAAAATGCTTGAATGTACCACAAAAAAGCGATGTAATAAATAAAAGTTGTTATTTCTGTTTACATTCTTTAAAGTCCACGTGTACAAAATTAAAAGGCACACGTGATATATTAAAAAGCCAGATTTCAAATAACTCGTGATAAAAATCAAGATCGCAAAAGAAAAAGGCGAAATCAAAACCATCTCAGAAGAATAAGGAGCTTCAAAGAAAATAGCTCTAATCAACATTCTTCCCTCCAAGAAAGAAGGAAACCATTAAAAAGCCAATGGAAAGGCTCGATTATCCCCAAGAGGATTCATGCCTACTCCAGAGGCAAAGCAAAAAGACTACCTCACGACTCAGCTACATCGCCACATGAGTCAATAAGCAATCTCATCCAGAATCTCCACTTCATTTCCCAAAAGAGAGTAAGGACTACTCAAAAGTCCATCAAAGAAAATACGGAGTCAAATCCTCCACATCACCAGGGGGCAACAGAAGGAAAAGGAAGAAAAAACTTTTCATCCCCTAACGGAGGCCACCACAGAAAAAGGCTGCACGAAGATCCCCAAGAAGAACATATCAAGAAAAGTCTACAAAAAGAAAGAAAAAAGAAGAAAATATCTTCACCCCACTCAATAAGGGGCCTCACAAAGCCAGGAGCCAGAACTCCATCATACCCCCAGGAAACCAACAAATTCCCCAGGGCCGATAAAAAGGAAAGAGAAGAAAAGAAAACCTCTTCATCCCCAGCAGATGATAAAAAGCCTGCATGCACAAAAGAAAAAGGGCACACGCATTTAAAATCAAAAATCCAAAATCGCGAAAAAGCACAATCGCGAGGAAAAAGCAAAAACTCATTCCCCAATGGAATAAGAGCATAGGCAAAGCCAGCTCAAAACAACAAACATCCAACAAGGAGTCAAAACTCCATTCCTCCCCAGGGGGCAAATCAATCCCCCGGTGGATCACCAAAAAGAAATTTTTTTTTCCCAGTAAGCCTATCAGCAAAGGCAAATTACAAATTCAAATCCACGGGGAGTTAATCGCCCAACATGAATATCCCCAGTAAAATGCAAAACCTTCACTCCCAAGAAAGTCTCCGCCTACTCAAAGGCAAACAAAGAGCCAATATCCCCAAGAAACGGGAAATCAACCTATGCAGGAGGTAAAACGAGCCCAAAGCACAATGCTTCCAATAAAGCATCCGCCTACTCAGAGGTATTATCAAGAGCAAATATCCTTAAGTGGAGCATCCGCCTAATCAAAAGGCGTAATCAACAAAAATCAACAAATCCCCAGTGGATTTCCGCCTAAATAAGAGGCAACCAACAAAGAATCCCCGGCAAAGTCGGACGGCTAAACAGAAAAGCCAAAAGCAAAAATCCCTGGCAAAAGTCGGACGGCAAAACAAGAAAAGCCAAACACAAATCATCCCCGGCAAAACCGGATGGCTAAAAAGAAAAAGCCAAGAACAAAGAATCCCTGGCCAAGACCGGATGGCTAAAAAGCCAGAAACAACAAAATCCCTGGTAAAATCGGATGACTACAAACAGAAAAGTCAAAAAGGAAAAATCAATCATTCCCCATGGAATAGGCGCATGATAAGAAAACAATAAGCCGCCAACACATTTCCAAAACCAAATAACCATAGGATGGACTAATAAAAAAGGTGCATCCTAAGAGCCTTGCAAAACGGGGTTCGGACCAGGTGGGGGTAGGTACCCATCAGAGCCTTGCAAAACGGGGTTCGGACCAGGTGGGGGTAGGTACCCATCAGTGCCTTGCAAAACGGGGTTCGAACCAGGTGGGGGTAGGTACCCATCAGAGCCTTGCAAAACGAGGTTCGGACCAGGTGGGGGTAGGTACCCATCAGAATCTGTCAAAATACAGATTCGGACCAGGTGGGGGTAGGTACCCATCAGAATCTGTCAAAATGCAGATTCGGACCAGGTAGGGGTAGGTACCCACCAAAACCTTATAAAAGAAGGTTTGTACCGGATGAGGGTAGGCACTCATCAAAATTTAGCAAAATGCATCAGGTAGAGTAAAATACTCACCAGAAGCATTACAAAAAAATGGGTGCAAAAACCTTGCTTCTATTAGAGGATAGTTTAGTGTTGAGCACCTCGGAAGTAAGTACCCACAAGAGTTTAGCAAAATGTGCACTCATACCAGGTGAGGGTAGGTACTCACCAAAACCTTGCAGAACAAGGTTCATACCTGTTAGAATCGCGCAGCGGAATGTTCGCGTGGTCGGACAAAAACCAAGAGGGGGGGTGAATTGGTTTCTTAATAAAAATTAGGTTTTCAAAATTTTCCCCAAATTTTACCGATTAAAAACTGCGTAAATGTAAATAGAGAAGAGTAGAGAAGATTACACAGTAGGTTTATACTGGTTCGGATCAAAAGACCCTACGTCCAGTTGCTAATCACTCAAAAGAGGATTAACGCTGTCACTAAGAACAAATTGTTACAAACAGATTACAAATGAATAGATAAAGATCGGAATACACCTCTCTTGAAATCCACAAGAGATGATGAACAGACTTTCCCCGGAGACGGCACAACACACAATCCACTAAGAACTCCACTTAGTGATTCTTATCGCTTCTAGCCCACACCAGGTTCGAAAGCCCCAAGAGATGAAGAACAGCTTTCCCCGGAGACGACACAACACACAATCCACTAAGAACTCCACTTAGTGATTCTTATCGCTTCTAGCCCACACCGGTTCGAAAGCCCCCTTTCCTTGCAACAAACAGTTCTCCGGCACTCACAACACTTAACTTTTGTATGGAAAGAGTTGTTCTTATTTTCTCGAGTGCCAAAGCAGAGTTTAAGTAGGGAAATTAGGGTTTAGGAATTGGGGATTTCGAAACTAGGGTTCTTGGTAATTGGATTTTCGAAAATAGGGTTTGTTTGATGTTTAAAATCGAAACAAACTGAAATAATCGATTATTTGGAGTAATAATCGATTAAAACGAGAGCCAAATACGACGAACCCAATCCTCTCTGGTTTAATCAATTATTTGGTGAAATAATCGATTATCCAGTACGGAATCGTACTGAATAATCGATTATTTTGTCGTTTAATCGATTAAAACAAGTGAGTTTTAGACAGAAAATGATTTTATCACTGTTTTAATCGATTATATACCTATTTAATCGATTAAAGCCGAGCCTGCATGATAAATTTGAGTATTTTGAAGCTTCTAAGTTACGGACTATGTATCGGCTATCTTAGACTCTAAAATTACGGACTCAATCAAGCTAAAACAGAGTTATTACAATACAGAAATCATCAATCTTCAATCTTCAATACTCTAAGTCTTTAAGCTCTTGGATCATCATCAAAATCAACATTCTTCATGATCATTATTTGCAACATCAAGTCCTTGAATGTTCAACAGTCTCCCCCTTTTTGATGATGATCAAAATTATCTTTTTAAAGCCCTTGTAATAACCTGTTTTATCTGTCATACTAACAAACACATTAAACATACCAGATAAAATTTAAAATTGAATCATAGGCTTTAAATTTTTCTCCCCCTATTTTGATTATAATAAAAAAGAACTCTGCAACATCAATCATAAGAGCTCCCCCTCAAAATATGCATAAGTTAGAGAAAGCTCCCCCTCAATCAAGGCATAAAAAGAAAAAACATCAAATTTTATTTCATAATCATTCATTCATTACAATAGCATGACAATAACAAAAGAAAATACTTAACAGAATTTAAAGTTCTTCACTATCATCATCATTAAAGTGTGCATTAAATCTATTTTCTAAACGGCACACTTTATAAGAAGGCAAAGAGAGTATATATTGCAAGAAAGCTTGATTTCAAGAGTTAGAAGTGAGAGAAGTGAACTAGAGGTCTCTATATATAGCAAAAACATGTCCAACGGTCATATAGAAGAGAATATAGGTCAAAATATCCGTTGGCAACAGCTAGAAGGCAAAACTGGTCGGTTTTAATTGATTAAAATTCAAAATAATCGATTATCCCAGTATCAGACACATTTAATCGATTATTTCCAACAAATAATCGATTATCTGAAGCTTTTAATCGATTATTTCACGAAATAATCGATTATTCCAGAGGAGAATACCCTGTTTTGGACGTTTTGAGGGAAAATAATCGATTATCACTTCCGATAATCGATTATTCCGAGGCTATATCAAGTTTTTGAGATTTATATGCATAATAACCTATGAACATGCTACACCACGAATTTTAACATAACAATCATCCGAAAGCATGTCAAATTAAGCAGATTTTAAGCTATTTCTAATATCCCTAAGTCTCTTCTAAGATCATAGAATCTATCCTTGGGTAGAGGCTTAGTAAATATATCTGCTAATTGACGTTTAGTGTCTACATACTCTATTTTGCAGTTTCCTTTGCTGATATGATCTCTTAAAAAGTGATGTCTAATCTCAATATGTTTAGTCCTAGAGTGCATTACTTGGATTCTTAGTTAGATTGATTGCACTCGTATTATCACACATTAATGGAATGTCATTTAAATATATGCTATAATCCTCTAATTGTTGTTTCATCCACAAAATTTGAGCACAACAACTATCAGCTGCAATATATTCAACTTAAGTGGTAGATAAAGCAACACATGCCTGTTTCTTGGAATGCCAAGATATTAAGGATGAACCTAACAAATGACATGTCCCACTAGTGCTTTTCCTATCAATTTTACATCCACCATAATCAGCATCGAATATCCTAATAAACTAATACAAGCATCAGACCGGATACCACAAGCCAAACCCAGGTAGTTCCTTTTAAGTATTTTAAAATATGTTTTACTTGCAATTAGGTGAGATTCTTTAGGACAAGCCTCGAAATCTAGCACACACACGGACAGAATGCATAATATCGGGTCTACTAGCGAGTTAAGTATAATAGTGATCCTATCATACCTCTATACATAGTTTGATTAACTTCCAAACCTGATTCATCCTTGTCTAAATAGCATGAAGTTCCCATGGGTGTGTTGGCTTCTTTTGAGGTGTCCATACCAAACTTTTTAGAATCTCCTTGCAGTATTTAGTTTGAGAGATGAAAGTGCCATCTTTAAGTTGCTTGATTTGAAGTCCAAGGAAGAATGTCAATTCTCCCATCATAGACATTTCAAACTCTCCCTGCATAATCTTAGCAAATTCTACACACAACGAATTATCAGTTGATCCAAAAATAATATCATCAACATATACCTGGACCAATAAGATATGTTCTTTAACTTTCTTAATAAACAGTGTAGAATCAATTCTTCCTCTTGAAAAATCATTTGCAGTTAGGAAACTACTTAATCTTTCATACCAAGATCTAGGAGCTTGTTTTAACCCATATAATGCTTTCTTTAATTTTTAAATATGATTAGGATTATTAAAATCTTCAAATCCAGGGGGTTGCTCTACATATACTTCTTCTTTGATAAAACCATTTAACATCCATTTGATATAATTTAAATTTCATCATAGATGCATAGGCAAGAAGTAGGCGTATAGCCTCTAACCTGGCAACAGGAGCATAAGTTTCATCATAATCTATACCTTCCTCCTGACAATAGCCTTTTGCAACAAGTCTGGCTTTATTCTTTGTTATATTACCATCTTCATCAAGCTTATTTCTAAATACCCATTTAGTTCCAATGACTTGATGTGACTCTTCTCTTGGAATTAATTCCCAGACTTGATTCCTTTCAAATTGGTTAAGTTCTTCTTGCATGGCTATGCACCATTGATCATCTTTAAGTGCTTCCTCAATGTTTTTAGGTTCTATCTGTGACACAAAAGCAACAGACATACAAAACTTATTCATATTTCTTGTTCTTACCCCTTTTGAGATGTCACCTATGATGTTGTCCATCGAGAGTCCTCTAGGTGATTGCCATTCTTTTGCTAATTGAGGAGTTTGAGAAGGCACATTTTCTTCCAAATATAATTCATCAAGAGCCTCTCTTATATACTCATCATCACCTGCAAGTTCTTTATTTGACTCAAGAGGATTTCCCCCAAGGTCTACAATCTCATCAAAGGTAACATGTATAGATTCTTCTATATTCAAAGTTCTTATATTAAACACTCTATATGCCTTGCTAGTTAGAGAATAACCTAGAAAAACGCCCTCATCAGCTTTTGAATCAAATTTTCCTAGATTGTCATTTCCATTATTTAGCACAAAACATTTACATCCAAAAATCTTTAAATGTGCAACATTAGGTTTTCTACCTTTAAACAATTCATATGGAGTAGATTTAATAATTAACCTAATGAGCATTCTATTTAAAACATAACAATTGATTGAAATACTGCAAAACTTTCTTATAAAACTTTTCAAGTTATTTTAACTGATAAGAAATAAGTTTTAATCGATTAAAACGCTGTGTAGAAAATTTCTAAGATGTTTTAATCGATTGAAAGGAGATTTAATCGATTAAAAGAGTTCTGATCGGTCATAACTAAATTCTGATCGATCATAACTGATTCTGATCGGTCATAATTGCATTCTGATCGATCATCCTGACCCTTTAAATGATTTTAATCGATTGAAATGTGTTTTAATCGATTGAAAAGAATTCTGATCGCTTATAATTTGATTCTGATCGATCATCCTGACCCTTTAAGTGATTTTAATCGATTGAAACGTGTTTTTAATCGATTTAAAAGATTCTGACCAGCTCATAATAAAAATCTGATCGATCACAATGAGTTCTAAATGGTTTTAATCGATTAAAAACAAGTAGTATCGATTAAAATACTGTAAAAACACTTCTTTGAACATTCTAAGTGATTTTATTTGGTTCTTTCAAAACTGCATCGATTAAAAACATGTTTTAAGAAAGCTTTTGTAAAAATACTTTGTTTTTAGTTGTTTAAAACAATTTTAGAGGCTTTTCGCAAAAATCTTTAAGTGAAGAACCTTCATGCAATAGAAAAGATAAAATGTTTTTACCTAATCATTCTGTTTAAAACATACTAAATGATCCATTTTCTTTGAATAAATACAAGATACAAATAGATTTATTTAACAATTGGAACCCAAATATATTTACCTTTAGGAACACCAAAATGTTTAATTTTACACTTATTTGAAGTGTGACCTTGTTTCATACAATAGAAGCATGCATTTGGAGTAGCTTTAGAACAAGATACATTATTAACATGACATGCTCTAGTTCCTTTTTCTACCCATATTCTTTTCTTTTTAGGTTTACTCTTTTTCAAAGGAACTCTTTGATTTACATTATTTTGAGCAATTACCATTTCATGCTTCCTAAGATCATCAATTTCTTTTTCGGCTTTGTCAAGCAAATGGTTAAGAATATCTATGTCATATTCATGCTCTTTACAATTTGCACAAGCTAAGTCCTTATTCTCATCTAAGCATACAATTTTCGTATTAGCTACCTCCTTTTCTTCTAAACATGCAATTTTCAATTTTAAGGACTCATTTTCCTTTTCGGATCTTCTTAGATTTTTCTTTACAACTTTAAATTTGTTTTTCATATCCATAAATGTAGTAAATAACTCATTATAAGCATTTTGCAATTCATCATGGTCATTTTCTTCACTAGAGGATGAATCGGAATCACTAACCTCAAAATCCGAAGAAATGTTGTCATTTGCCATTAAGCAATTGTTTGCTTCTATTTCCGAGTCGCTTGATTCTGAATTTGAATCATCGTCATCCCAAGCAATATATGCTTTCTTCTTGAATTGCTTTTTGCCCTTGTGTTCATCATTTTTCTTGTTTGGGCATTCGGTCTTTATATGCCCCGCTTCACCACAACCAAAGCATTTTATATTAACGGAAGGATTTTCTTTTACCTTTCCCTTACCTTTGAAAGGATGTCTTCCTTTTGCTTTCATCATCTTGGTGAACTTCTTTATAAAAAGACTCATCTCTTCTTCATCAATTTCGGAGTCTTCTTCTTCTTCTTTCTTATTTTTGCTTTTTGAAATCTCGGTCTTGAAAGCTAGGTTCTTCTTTTGATATTGACCCTCTTCCTCATTTAGTCTTCCAAGGTCAAGTTCATGCTCCCTAAGCTTTCCAAATAACGCCGCCATAGACATAGTGGCAAGATTTTGTGACTTCGAGATGGTCGTCACCTTTGGTTGCCATTTCCTATCCGAGAGATTTCAAAATTTTAACATTTAATTCATCAACGTCAAAAATTTTACCTAGTCCGGTAAGATGGTTCACGATATGAGTGAAACGTTTCGAACGTCGAAAATCGTTTCGTCGGGTTGCATCCAGAACATCTCGTATTCTTGGATTAAAGAATTTTTACGTGCTCTTTTGACGTCGTCGGTTCCTTCGTGGGTCACCCTTAGCATTTCCCACATTTCCTGTGCACTTTTACAAACTAAAATTCTATAAAACTCATCAAGGGTTAGAGCAGATGAAATAATGTTTCTAGCCCTAACATCAAATTGTGCTTTTCGACTTTCTTCTGCAGTCCATCTAGAAATAGGTTTAAGAACGTCAACACCGTTCTCAGTAGTTTTAGGAACAAATGGACCATTTAAAATAGCGTCCCAAACGCCTCTATCAACAGACTCTAAAAAGATTTGCATTCGTACCTTCCAAAAAGGATAATTTTGACCCGCAAAAAGTGGGGGTCTGTTGATAGACGCACCTTCGGCAAAAGTTTGATTTTGTCCGGCCATTTTCGAAAAGTTTGAATGACTATCAAAGCAAGCTCTGATACCACTTGTTAGAATCGCGCAGCGGAATGTTCGCGTGGTCGGACAAAAACCAAGAGGGGGGGTGAATTGGTTTCTTAATAAAAATTAGGTTTTCAAAATTTTCCCCAAATTTTACCGATTAAAAACTGCGTAAATGTAAATAGAGAAGAGTAGAGAAGATTACACAGTAGGTTTATACTGGTTCGGATCAAAAGACCCTACGTCCAGTTGCTAATCACTCAAAAGAGGATTAACGTCGTCACTAAGAACAAATTGTTACAAACAGATTACAAATGAACGAGATAAAGATCGAATACCCCTCTCTTAAAATCCACAAGAGATGATGAACAGCTTTCCCCAGAGACGGCACAACACACAATCCACTAAGAACTCCACTTAGTGATTCTTATCGCTTCTAGCCCACACCAGGTTCAGAAAGCCCCAAGAGATGAAGAACAACTTTCCCCAGAGACGGCACAACACACAATCCACTAAGAACTCCACTTAGTGATTCTTATCGCTTCTAGCCCACACCGGGTTCGGAAAGCCCCCTTTCCTTGCAACAAACAGTTCTCGGCACTCACAGACACTTAACTTTTGTATGGAAAGAGTTGTTCTTCTTTTACGAGTGCCAAAGCAGAGTTTAAGTAGGGAAATTAGGGTTTAGAAATTGGGGATTTCGAAACTAGGGTTCTTGGTAATTGGGTTTTCGAAAATAGGGTTAATTTGAAATTTAAAATGAAAAACAGATCGAAATAATCGATTATTTGGAGTGATAATCGATTAAAACAGAAGCCAAATATGACAGAACCCAAACCTCTCTGGATTAATCGATTATTTGGTGACATAATCGATTATTCAGTACGGAACGAGTACAAAATAATCGATTATTTTGCTGTTTAATCGATTAAAACAGTGACTTTGTATAGAAAGTGGTTTTCTCACTGTTTTAATCGATTATTTACCTATATAATCGATTAAAGCCGAGCCTGCATGATAAATTTGAGCATTTTGAAGCTTCTAAGTTACAGACTATGTACCGGCTATCTTAGATTCTATAATTACAGACTCAATCAAACTAAAACAGAGTTATTACAATACAGAAATCATCAATCTTCAATCTTCAATACTCTAAGTCTTTAAGCTCTTGGATCATCATCAAAATCAACATTCTTCATGATCATTATTTGCAACATCAAGTCCTTGAATGTTCAACATTATATAGGTAACAATCAGTTAAGGAATTATATTCCGGCATTCGATTCTTCTAGAAAATTTTAGTTGAGTTGAGTTTTGTCGTGAAGAGAGTCGTTGTAGAGCGAGGGACTGCCGAAACGCGTCCTTATTGTAAGAGAGTTGCTATATAAAGCTTGCTACGGAGGTTCTTCTCAAATCTCTTCTCTTTTACTGCTTTATTTATTGCTTTATGAAATGTAAATAAAATCATGTAGATAGCCATATTTATTGTACGAATAAAATAGGGTAATAGCGTAATTTCTTGTAATCTCTACTTACATGAATTAATCCGTCATAGGGAACCCGAAAGGGACGTTGTGGGGTGCTAATACCTTCCCCACACGTAACTAACTCCCTTACCCAACTCTGGTTATAATGGCCAAGTGCGGTTTTTCTTAAAATCAACACTTTTTTCCTTTTCCAATGTTTGAGGTCAAAACATTGGTGGCGACTCCAAAAGAACCCCTTTTTCGAAAACCTTGCTTCTATTAGAGGATAGTTCAGTTGTTGAGCACCTCGGAAGCAATGAACATATTTTAAATACAAAACGCGAGTCTAAACCATCTTTCCGCGACCGCTCGCATTAAACGTTCGAGATGTCCCTAGACGTCGGAACGGACGACGGTGACAACATGATATTCCTCTTGACGAAGCTGGTTACCACTTTCTTGGTTGCATAAGCATAAGACGTCGCTTCTACCCATTTGGTAAAGTAATCAATGGCCACTAAGATGAAGCGATGACCATTGGACGCTTTGGGTTCGATGGGTCCAATAACGTCCATGTCCCACATATCAAATGGCCAGGGTGTAGTCAAAATATTAAGAGGTGCTGGTGGGACATGAACATTGTCGACGTAGATTTAACACTTATGACATTTCTTGGTGTATTGGTAACAATCACCTTCCATCGTAGACCAAAAGTACCCTGCCCTAAGGATTTTCTTTACCATGACATGCCCTGTTATATGAGTTCCAAAGATTCCTTCGTGGACTTCTCTCATTAAAGTTTAAGCTTCTTCTTGTTTCACACACCTTAGAAGAGTGGATTCAAAATTCTTTTTGTAAAGGGTTTCTCCTAGTAGCGTGAACCTCATGACTCTCTTTCGAATGGTCCTTTTGTCATTATCACTAATTCCCTCGAGATATTCGCCTTTCATAAGGTATTGCTTGACATCATGATACCAAGGGGATTTGTCTTCCTCGCTGTCTACTGCCATGCACAAAGCCTGCTTGCCATGCAACATGATATGAATTATAGGCATTTCATGTTCTTGGTCTAAGGCGAACATGGATGACAGAGTAGCGAGGGTATCTACAAATTGGTTGTCTTCCCGAGGGATGTACTCGAAAGTGACGCTTTCCATCCTCGAAGTCAAATTATGAATATGCTCTAGATACGAAATCAATTTGGAATTTCTGGTTTCCCATTCACCCTTGAGTTGGTAGATGACAAGGGATGAGTCACCAAACACTTTGAGTTTGGTTACCCCGTGATCTAGAGCTGTTTGGACACCTAAAGCATAGGCTTCATACTCAATCATATTATTTGTGCAATCGAAGTTTAGTCTGGCCACAATCGGGATATACTTCTTTTCTAGAGATATTAAAATAGCTCCAATCCTGTGTCCAAGCATATTCGAGGATCCATCATAGATCATGGTCTATGCATCATCTTTGGTCTCTTTGTGTTCAATATGCATGATATGTTCATCAGGAAAGTCGTCGTGTAAGGATTGATATTCATCTGTTGATCCTTGTGCTAGGTAGTCTGCCAGTAGACTACCTTTGATAACTTTTTGAGTAACATGGATGTGTTAGAAATGTAGGCTGAGATCAAGAGGGGGGGGGGGTGAATTGATCTTTGAAAGATTTTCGTAAATTACAGATTATCTATTTCAAAGATTAAGATTCCAGACCAGTTCTTGAATCACACACAACAAGCAATCAAAAGTAAATGTAGTGACAAGAATAAGAGAGAAAGGTTTAGAAAGATACAACCAAGGTTTATACTGGTTCACCCAATCCCAGGGCTACGTCTAGTCTCCAGCCAAATTCCAGCTGGGTTCCACTAGATTGAACGTTTTACAGATTACAACTTTAATCTCACACTCAATCTACCACAAGAACCACAATTCCAGTTCCTGCACCTAAACCTTCACCAAGAACCAAATTCTAGTTCTTGACCAACCCTGCAGCCAAATTCCAGCTACAGAAACTAGTGCCCACAATTCCAGGCACCCACAATACAATAAAGAAAGTAAAGAAACAAGTAGAAGAAACTTAGAATGCTCAAACCATATTTATGCAGCTCTACAATATGTGTTTCTTCTCCAAAAGAATGCAATTTTGCCTCAAGAAAGAACTTCCTATGAACTTCACGAAAACTAGCACGATTCTCTCTTGAAAGTAGCACTTATGCTTGCTTGATTGATTGCTAAAAGATGTGTTTTAAAAGGTTCAAGCAATACAGTTTATATAGAAGATTTTCAAAATTGCTGGTTTATTTAATCTGTTAAAATAATCTTTTAATCTGTTAAAAGTCTTGTTTTAATCTGTTAAAACTTCTTTTAATCTGTTAAAATGTTCTTGATTATTTTCCAGATTTGTTTTAACTGATACAACACCGTTTATATCAATTAAAACTCTTTGTAAAAAATCTTCCAAATTATTTTAATCGATTGTTTCGTCTGTCAATCGATTAAAATACTGCAAAACATTCTTATAAACTTTTCTAAGTGATTTTAACTGATAACAATCTGTTTTAATCGATTAAAACATTGAAAAAAATTCACTTAGTTATTTTAATCGATTGAAACACATTTTAATCGATTATAATTCTGCCAAAAGATTTCATAAAACTTTCGAAGTTATTTTAACTGATAGCAAGCTTGTTTTAATCGATTAAAACATTCTGGAAAAACCTCTTAGTTGTTTTAATCGATTATTTCGCATTTGTATCGATTAAAATATTGACAGAACAACTTTCAAAACACTTCAAGTTATTTTAATCGATTATTTCGTGTTTGTATCGATTAAAATTCTGCCAGAACACTTTTCAAAATAGTCTAAGTTATTTTAATCGATTATATCAATTCTATATCGGTTAAAATATCGCGGAAGGTTTTCAAAAATCCTTCTAATGAAAACGATCGATTATTTTGAAAACATATCAGTTAAAAACTTGTTGCAAAAGTGGTAAGAACATTTTAGTTGATAAAGCTTGTAAACTATTAGTTAAAATAGTTAATTAAAAACCTTGTAACAAAATACTTTGTTTTTAACCGTTTAAAAGCTTTTTAGAGGCATTTGCAGAATCTTTTAAATGAAGAAACCTCATGCAACAAAGAGATAAAAATGATTATACCTAAGCAGAGATGCAGACTCACTAATTCCACTACTCTTTTATCTAAGTGACCTTTGACTGCCACAAAGTAGCCTTTGACTTCATTTTTGACTTCATCAAATCAACAAGATCTTTACCAAGGTAATTCAATAAGATCTTCATCACTTTCAGTCTCCCCCTATTTGATGAAGACAAACACCTCTTTGAATAATAACTCTGCAGAAGAAGTCACTTGAATATATAGATTAGTGAGTATTCAAAAATATATAGATTAGTGAGTATTCAAAAATTAATCATTTTCCTATTTCTCCCCCTATATTGCTACTCCCCCTAAATAAAGAAAATCAAAGCAATTATTTCTCCCCCTTTTGACTTCATCAAAAAATAGGGAATAGAGGAACATAAAATGTATCAGTTTTAAAAAAAAAAAAAAGTAAAAGATTTTGAACAAGATTCCTTACTCATGTAAAGACCAATCAAAGTTGATTCGAACTTATCTTCATTAACATGTTTGTAATGGATACAATTATCACGTGTAAAGATAAGGAAATCATGCTTTAGTAGCATGTTACAAGAACAACCATTAACTAAAGCCTTTAATTTTTCTTTCCAGAGTAAAAATCGATTAAAAACAGGACGAAATTGATTAAAATGATCTTGTTACTAGTATTAATCGATTAAAATAACGTTTTAACTGATTAACACAGTGAAAAAATTGAGACATAAGTTGATTTAATCGATTAAATCGACATTTAATCGATTAAACCAGTAGGAAAAATGCTGTATAAGTGTTTTTAATCGATTTAAAGCTTGGTTTTATCGATTAAAACAACCAGTTTTGAAAAACTAAGAAATGTTTGATGCATCTAAAATGCCTAATTCAGTGCGGATTTTGTAAAATCGATCACGAGCAAGAGGTTTTGTAAAAATATCTGCTAGTTGTTTTTCAGTTTCTATAAAGAAAATTTCATAATCACCTTTCAAAACATTATCTCTAATGAAATGATGTCTAATTTCTATATGTTATGTTCTAGAGTGTTGAATTGGATTTTTAGTTAACATAATGGCACTAGTATTATCACATAAGAGAGGAATTTTTCTGAGAATTAAACTGTAATCCTCAAGCTGTTGTTTGATCCAAAAGATTGAGCACAACAACTTCCAGCTGCAATGTATTCTGCTTCAGCTGTAGAAAGAGCAACACATGATTGCTTTTTACTATGCCAAGAGATTAGACTGCTTCCAAGGAGATGACAGGTACCATTGGTGCTTTTCCTATCAAGCTTACAACCTGCAAAATCTGAGTCAGAGTATCCAATTAAATTTAGTTTGGACTCACCAGGATACCATAACCCAACATTTAAAGTTCCTTTGAGATATTTGAGGATTCTTTTTGCAGCAGTAAGATGAGATTCTTTTGGTGCAGATTGAAACCTGGCACACATACAAACACTAAACATAATGTCAGGTCTACTTGCTGTTAAATAGAGTAAAGAACCAATAAGTCCTCTATATTTAGTTTCATCAACAACTTTTCCTTTTTCATCAGAATCAAGATAGCAATTTGTGGACATAGGTGTTGATGCTTCTTTGCAATGTTCCATCTCAAATTTCTTTAAAAGTTCTGTGCAGTATTTAGATTGATGAAGAAAACTTCCTTCTTGAAGTTGTTTAACTTGTAATCCAAGAAAGTAGTTGAGTTCCCCCATCATAGACATCTCAAATTCTCCCTGCATATGTTTGATAAAATCTTTACATAAAGACTCATTAGTGGCTCCAAATATGATGTCATCAATGTATACTTGAACCAGAATTACATCAAAATTCAATTTTTTTAAGAATAAAGTTTTATCAACCAAACCTCTTTAATATCCCTTTGAAATGAGAAAAGTACTTAACCTTTCATACCATTGTCTTGGAGCTTGTTTGAGACCATACAGAGCTTTCTTTAATCTATAAACATATTCTGGATGAATATGATCTTCAAAATCAGGTGGTTGTGTAACAAAAACTTCTTCATTCAAGTAGTCATTTAAGAAAGCACTTTTGACATCCATTTGAAATAACCTGAAACTTTTTATTGAAGCATAAGCAAGTAAAAGTCTAACAGCTTCTAATCTAGCAACTGGAGCATATGTTTCATCAAAATCAATTCCTTCTTGCTGATTATACCCTTTAGCAACTAATCTGGCCTTGTTTCTAGTGATTATACCATTTTCATCCATTTTATTCCTAAAAACCCATTTTGTACCTACAATATTTGCATTATCTGGTTTTGGAATTAATTCCCATACTTCATTTCTTGTAAATTTATTTAATTCATCATGCATAGCATTAATCCAATTATTATCCTTTAATGCACCAGATATGGTTTTTGGTTCAATTTGTGATACAAATGCCATGTGATTGCAAAATTTATTTAAAGATCTTCTAGTGGAAACTCCCTGATTTATTTCACCAATAATGTTGTCTATTGAATGATTTCTTGGAGTTTTCCAATCTTTAGGCAGCTGCTCTTCAGTTTCTTCAATCTCTTCAACCTGTTTTTGAGAAGCTGTTGATTCTGACAGTTTTAACTGATACCACTACAACAAAAACATCAAATAGTGACCGAATTTTCGGTCACTAAATGACCAAAATCGGTCACTAACTAAAATAGTGACCAACCCAAATCAGCTCACTATTTTCTTGGTCGTTGATTTCGGTGACCGAATCAAGAATCGAATCGGTGACCGATTGAGTCGATCACTATATCGAGTCACTAAAAAAACATTAAAAAATTAAAAATATTTTTTTATAACCCCTTTCTATTTTTTATCTAATTATAATAGTCTCTAACCTCCCTTTAATATTTTTTCTTTTATATTCTTTTATAATATATTTTTTATATTTTTTAGAAATTTGAATTATTATTAGATTGAAAGAATTGTCACCGACAGGATTCGAACCTAGTACCTTAGAATTAGAGATCGATACTCTAACCACTAAGCTACTAGGATTTTTTGATAATAGTTTATAAATAAATTATATTTATATACAAATAAAAATATATATCCGTGTAAATATATAAATATAAAATATATATATATATATATATATATATATATATATATATATATATATATATATATATATACATATATGTTGGATGTGAGGGCGCGCTCGAGGGTGAAACCGTGTGTCGAGTGGATTTTTAAAATTTGATGTCAAATTTGTGAGCGAGTCTCTTTAGATGAGTTTATAATTTAATGACACAATATAATCTTTCTAATTTATTTATATAATGATATAAAATAACTTTTTTCTTTATTTATTTTTATTTTATTTTAATTTATTCTTCTTATATTTTTTTCTTCTATTATTTAATTAAAATTCTTATATTAAAATAATTTTTTCAATATTAAAAATAATTAAATATTTATTTTTAAAATTATTTAATTTAACAAATTATTATAAATTAATCTAATTATGATTATTAATAGAACAATTTTTTCCTAACATATATTATTATAAATTAATCAAAATCATCTTTTAATAATTATTTTTTCCAGACATAGATTAATTCATAATAATTTGTCAAATTAAATAATTTTAAAAAATAATTTTGAAAATAAATATTTAATTATTTTTAATAATGAAAAAATTATTTTAATATAATAATTTTAATTAAATAATAGAAGAAAAAAAGATAAAAAGAATAAATTAAAATAAAATAAAAATAAATAAAGAAAACAATTATTTTATATCATTATAGAAATAAATTATAAAGATTAAATTCTATCATTAAATTACAAATCCATATAAAGAGACTTGCTCACAAATTTGACATCAAATTTTGAAAACTCACTCGACACACACTTTCACCCTCTAGCGTGACCCTCGCATCAAACATATAAATATATATAAATATATCAAAATATATAAATATATTTATATTTATATATTTACACGGATATACATTTATTTATATATAAATATAATTTATTTGTAAATTTTTATTAAAAAATTCTAACAGTTTAGTGGTTGGAGTATTAATATCTAACTCTAAGGTATTGATTTTGAATCTTATTAGTAATAATTTTCTTAATCTAATAAAAAAAATTTGTTAATAAGAGAAATTATATATTTTTGTGGTAAGACGATGAGATTTTTAGGTTAAACTAAAATTAGGGCAACTAAATTGTTGTTATGGACTAAAACCTAAAAAGTAAAAAATAAAAAAATATAATTAAATAAAAGAAAAAATATATACTTTTGCATTTTTATTTTCAAATATTAGTTTTTTTATGAAATTATTTTTAATTAAAATAATTAAAGTGATATATATATATATATATATATATATATATAAATTTTTTTATTTTTTTAATTTTAATTTATTAATATTATCAAATTTTAGCTTCATGATTAAAAAAATACCAATAATTTAAATTTTATTAAATCTATAATTTTATAAAATCTATAATTTTATATAATTATTATTATAAATTTAATTCTCCAATAACTTATAATATTAACACATTTATTAAATTAAAATTCTTTATTTTAATTAATTTTTTTGATTTTTTTAATAATTTTTTTAAATAAAAACGATAAAACTTAAAATAAATTTCTAACTAAATCTTCACAGATTTATGGTTAATAGAATATTATATTATTATGTTTAATTAAATTTTAAAATAAGTTCACTTAATCTTTACACTTTTATAAAAATACTAATATAAACTTAAAATATTTATCCAATTATTAAATTATTTAAAATATTAATATAAATTTGAAATAGCAATTCAATAATTAAAATAATTTTAATTTTTTTATAAATACATTGAAATACATTTTTATTAATATAAAAGTAATATATATATATATATATATATATATATATATATATATATCAAAAAGAGACTAAATTAATAATTACTTTAATGATCGAATCGATCATCGATTCGGTAACTAATTTAATAATTAATTTTAATTTTTTTATTCACATACTAAATTAAAAAATAAAATCAAATAATTATATTATTAAATTATTTAATAAGTTAATAAACTATTTTTAAAAATTTTTATAATGTTATTAAAATTTTTATCAATTATTTTA
Source organism: Sphenostylis stenocarpa (assembly GCA_963425845.1). Classification (NCBI taxonomy): domain Eukaryota; kingdom Viridiplantae; phylum Streptophyta; class Magnoliopsida; order Fabales; family Fabaceae; genus Sphenostylis; species Sphenostylis stenocarpa. Next base: position 34,038,235 of record OY731400.1, on the reverse strand, counting down.
AATTATTAAGTAGATTTATAGTTAATATATTATTAAAATATTTTAAAAAAATATTTATATAAATAAAAAATTGTCACTATTTTATATATTATTTGTTTAGTGACTGAAATTTTAGTCACTAAATCAGTCACTATATAAAAAGAGAAATCAGTCACTGATTCAGTTACTATTAGTAACTGAATTTTTTGGTCACTAATTTCGATCACTATTAACCATTTTTCTAGTAGTGACCGAATTAGTGACTGATTTGGTGACCGAATTAGTGACTGATTTGGTGACCGAATCAGTGACCGATTTTCGTGACTGAAATTTTAGTCACTAAATCAGTCACTAAATATAAAACTCAAATCAGTGACTGATTCAGTTACTATCAGTGATTGAATTTTTCGGTTACTAATTTCGGTCACTATTAACCATTTTTCTAGTAGTGTACATTTTATCAGTTAAAACATCATCTTCTGTACTATACTCAAAAATATTACCACATGGACAGATTCTTCTACAGTATTTAGCCTTTTGTTAAAGATTCTATAAGCATGGCTATTTAATGAATACCCCAAGAATATACCTTCATCTGATTTGGAATCAAACTTTCCAAGATTTTCTTTTCCATTATTTAAAACAAAAACCTTACTTCCAAATACTCTAAAATAGTTTATGTTAGGCTTTTTACCTTTGAATAATTCATAGGGAGTTTTCTTAAGAAAATGTCTGATTAAAACACAGTTTAATATATGGCAAGCAGTGCTAACGACATCAGCCCAAAAATATTTTGGTAATGCTTTCTCATTAAGCATTATCCTAGCTAGCTCTTCAAGAGAACGATTTTTCCTTTCAACTACACCATTCTGTTGAGGAGTTCTAGGAGCAGAAAAATTATGCTTGATACCATGTTTATCACAAAATTTATTGAAATTTTCGTTTGAAAACTCTCCCCCATGATCACTTTGAATACAAGAGATAAAATAGCCTTTTTCATTTTGAATTTGTTTCGCAAATTTCTTAAACAAATGGAAAGTATCAGATTTTAATTTTAAAAATAATGTCCAGGTAAATCTTGAGTAATCATCTACTATAACCAGTGCATATAGATTTCCTCCTAAACTCATAGTTCTAGAAGGACCAAAGAGATCCATGTGCAAAAGTTCAAGAGGTCTAGATGTTGAAACAATATTTTTCTGTGAAAAATAATTCCTTACTTGTTTCCCCTTTTGACATGCATCACATACTTTGTCTTTCACAAACTTAAGTTTAGGTAAGCCAACTACAAGATCTCTAGAAATCAGTTTGTTTAGATGATTCATATGAATATGAGCTAACCTCCTATGCCACAACCAGGAATCATTTTCTTTAGAAATTAAGCAACAGTTTTTAGTAGAATTAGTATCTAACATGTAAATATTGTTGATCCTCTTACCAGTAATCAGTACCTGTTCTGAATCTGATTTGATTATTTGACACTGATCTTGCCCAAAGACAACTTTGTGTCCTTTATCACAAAGCTGACTAATACTAATCAAATTATGTTTTAAACCTTCAACATATAATACATTGTTAATAATACCTGATTCTGTGCATTTGATGTCACCTATTCCAAGGATTCTTCCTTTGTTATTATCCCCATAAACAATAGTCCCTCCATTCTTTAGTTTTAAGTTGTAAAATTTTGTAATATCACTTGTCATGTGTTTAGAACAACCACTGTCAAGGTACCAGAGATCTTCAGTTTGTTTTGCCTGAAAAGAAATTAGTATAGTTGCAGTACAAAATAATACAGAATTGAAATAAACAATTAATTCTGCACTGGAAGTTAAATTTTAATCGATTAATTTGATATTCAATCGATTAATCAAGTTCTGGAGAGAATATATCAGAATAATAATCGATTTAAACGAGGAATAATCGGTTAATTTTATCCTGTTAATGATTTTAACTAATGTAAATCCATTTTAATCGATTAAAACAGTTAAACTAGATTTCAGAGAACATTTTAATTGATTAATTTGTATTTCGATCGATTAAAACTGTACGAACAATTTTTCTGGTATTCTCTGTAAGTGATATTAACCAATTAAAATAGTTTTATATCAATTAAAATACTCAGTCCATGAATCCAGAACCAAATTTGCTGTTTTGAATACCAAGGGACTTCCAGATTTTGTTCCTGCAAAACAGATTAGGCATATTTCTGGTACCCCTTTTTTAATTGTTGGGTCCAATCATGTTATTTGAAATGACTTTTTGGGTATCCACTTCATTTTACCTTTAGGAATAACATATTTCTTAATTCTACAATATTTCACAGAATGACCTTTTTTCATGCAGTAGAAACATTTAACAAATGGAGATGACATAGATTTACTATATGCAAAATAGTTTTTAAATACTCTAGTTTTATTTCCAATGGGAGTTGTAAAACCTATACCACCACGGTCAATAACTAATTTTTGAGAATCAAGTATCATATCAAGACTAGTCTTTCCTTGTGCTAGTTTAGATGCAGTTTTTATTAAATATGTTAATTTCTCTTGCAACTCAGGACAATTGTTACAATCTTTACACATGCAATCAGAGTTATTACCTATATCCAAATTTTCATTCTTGATTTCTTCATCAACTATTTTATTTTCAAGAAGAGTGATCTTGTTTTCTAATAGACTATTCATACTTTTTAATCTTTTGTTTTCAATTTCTAGTCTCTTAGCTACTGCATGCATTTCATAAAAGGCATCTTGTAAAGAACTATAATTCAGAGTAGTTGTTGAGTCAGAACTTACACTGGTTATTGGAGAATCCGAATTAACCATTAAGCATGTCTCTGTTGTTTCTTCATAGGCCATTTCAAGGGTTCTCCACATTTGTGCAGCAGTTTGATAGTGTGCTATCCTGAAAAAATTACTTCTGTTAAGTGCAGATATAATGACATTCTTGGCAATACAATCATCTTGGATTAATTTCTTTTCACAATCATTTAAGCTAGACCAGTCTTTGTTAAAAACATAAGTTCCTTGTTCAATGATATTCCACACATTTATACCAACAGACTCAATAAAGATCTTCATCCTAATCTTCCAAAAGGGGTAATCTGTACCACAAAATAGTGGAGGTCTATCAATACAAGCACCCTCAGAAAATTTGTTTCCAGCCATTTTGATCGAAAAACTTGAATAACTCTCAAGAACCTTGCTCTTGATACCAATTGTTAGAAATGTAGGCTGAGATCAAGAGGGGGGGGGGTGAATTGATCTTTGAAAGATTTTCGTAAATTACAGATTATCTATTTCAAAGATTAAGATTCCAGACCAGTTCTTGAATCACACACAGCAAGCAATCAAAAGTAAATGCAGTGACAAGAATAAGAGAGAAAGGTTTAGAAAGATACAACCAAGGTTTATACTGGTTCACCCAATCCCAGGGCTACGTCCAGTCTCCAGCCAAATTCCAGCTGGGTTCCACTAGATTGAACGTTTTATAGATTACAACTTTAATCTCACACTCAATCTACCACAAGAACCACAATTCCAGTTCTTGCACCTAAACCTTCACCAAGAACCAAATTCCAGTTCTTGACCAACCCTGCAGCCAAATGTCAGCTACAGAAACCAGTGCCCACAATTCCAGGCACCCACAATACAGTAAAGAAAGTAAAGAAACAAGTAGAAGAAACTAAGAATGCTCAAACCAGATTTATGCAACTCTACAGTATGTGTTTCTTCTCCAAAAGAATGCAATTTTGCCTCAAGAAAGAACTTCCTATGAACTTCACAAAAACTAGCACGATTCTCTCTTGAAAGTAGCACTTATGCTTGCTTGATTGATTGCTAAAAGATGTGTTTTAAAAGGTTCAAGCAATATAGTTTATATAGAAGATTTTCAAAATTGCTGGTTTATTTAATCTGTTAAAATAATCTTTTAATATGTTAAAAGTCTTGTTTTAATCTGTTAAAACTTCTTTTAATCTGTTAAAATGTTCTTGATTATTTTCCAGATTTGTTTTAACTGATACGAAACCGTTTATATCAATTAAAACTCTTTGTAAAAAATCTTCCAAACTGTTTTAATCGATTGTTTCGTCTTTCAATCGATTAAAATATTGCAAAACATTCTTATAAACTTTTCTAAGTGATTTTAACTGATAACAATCTGTTTTAATCGATTAAAACACTTTGAAAAAAAATTCACCTAGTTATTTTAATCGATTGAAACGCATTTTAATCGAATATAATTCTGCCAAAAGATTTCATAAAACTTTCTAAGTTATTTTAACTGATAACAAGCTTGTTTTAATCGATTAAAACATTCTGGAAAAACCTCTTAGTTGTTTTAATCGATTATTTCGCATTTGTATCGATTAAAATATTGACAGAACAACTTTCAAAACACTTCAAGTTATTTTAATCGATTATTTCGTGTTTGTATCGATTAAAATTCTGCCAGAACACTTTTCAAAATAGTCTAAGTCATTTTATTCGATTATATCAATTCTATATCAGTTAAAATACTGGCAGAAGGTTTTCAAAAATCCTTCTAATGAAAACAATCAATTATTTTGAAAACATATCAGTTAAAAACTTGTTGCAAAAGTGTTAAGAACATTTTAGTTGATAAAGCTTGTAAACTATTAGTTAAAATAGTTAATTAAAAACCTTTTAACAAAATACTTTGTTTTTAACCGTTTAAACGCTTTTTAGAGGCATTTGCAAAATCTTTTAAATGAAGAAACCTCATGCAGCAAAGATATAAAAATGATTATACCTAAGCAGAGATGCAGACTCACTAATTCCACTACTCTTTTATCTAAGTGACCTTTGACTGCCACAAAGTAGCCTTTGACTTCATTTTTGACTTCATCAAATCAACAAGATCTTTGCCAAGGTAATTCAATAAGATTTTCATCACTTTCAGGATGATGTCAATCTCTGAGAGGAGTACTTGCCACCTAGCTATCCTTCCGGTCAAGACGAGTTTCTCAAACAAATATTTGATTGGGTCCATTTTGGAAACCAACCAAGTCGTATGCCTAACCATATATTGTCGGAGACGTTGAGTTGCCCACACCAATGCATAACATGTCTTTTCGAGTGGTGTATAATGGGTCTCATAGTTTAAGAATTTTTTGCTAAGATAATATATGGCTCGTTCCTTTTTCCCCATTTAATTTTATTGACCGAGCACACATCCCATGGACTCCTCGAGTACTGACAGATAAAGGATCAGAGGTTTTCCTTCAATGGGCGACATCGATACTGGTGGATTGGTCAAGCACATCTTAATATTTTCAAAGGCTTGTTGGCACTCTTCATTCCAAAATGTCAGTTGATTTTTGCGTAATAGCTTGAAGATGGGTGCACACTTATCTGTTAATTGTGCGATGAACCTTGCTATGTAGTTTATTCGGCCCAAAAATCCTCTGATTTCCTTTTTTGTCTTTGGTGGGGGCATTTCCAAAATCTCCTTTGTTTTGTCAGGGTCTACCTTGATTACTTTTTGGCTAACGATGAACTCCAGAAGTTTACCCAACCACACTCCGAAGGTACACTTTTGCCGGGTTTAGCTTAAGTTGATACTTTTGGAGTCGATTGAATAGCTTCCTTAGATATAGAATGTGGTCCATCTCATTCTCGGACTTGGTGATCATGTCATCCACATATACTTCAATTTCTTTGTGGATCATGTCGTGGAATAACATTACCATGACTCTTTGATAGGTAGCCCCCATATTGTTGAGCCCAAAAGGCATTACTTTATAACAAAATGTTCCCCACGATGTGATAAAGGAGGTCTTTTCTCTGTCTTTGATAGCCAACATAATCTGGTTATACCCCACATATCCGTCCAGGAAAGAATAGAGTGTGTTTGTGGCAGTATGATCTACCAACATATCAATGTGAGGTAAGGGGAAATCGTCTTTTGGGCTTGCACGATTTAAATCCCTGTAGTCCACACACACTCTGATTTTTCGATTCTTTTTGATGACTGGCACAATGTTTGCTAGCCACTCAGGATATTTGGACACGGTTAGGAAGTTGGCGTCTAATTGTTTTTGTACTTCCTCCTTGATTTTTAAGGACCAATCAGGTTTTACTCTTTTGGCTTCTGCTTTACAGGCCGTGTCGCCGCCGTAAAAACGAGGTGGTCGGAGTGACGAGATGGTTCCGACTTTCCAATTTTTGCATTTTTTATGGGTGTGGTTACAACGCCTCTAGGTTGTCCGATAACCGGGCTGAACCTAGGGGCGAGGTTTTCGAAAGAGCGTTCTTGGATTGTCCGATAACTGGGCTAACCCAAGAACTAATTTTGAAGGTTTCTTATGGAGTCGCCACCGATGTTTTTACCGGAAACATCGAAAAAGGAGTAAAAAGGCGTTAGTTTTCGAAAACCAACTTTGGTCGTTAAAACCAGAGTTTAGGTAAGGGAGTTAGTTACGTGTAAGGGAAGTATCAATTCCCTTATGACGCCCCTTTCGGGTTCCCTATGATAGGCCAACTATTTAATAAATAAACTTTGTGAAAAGACACTTTTACCCTTTTTATTTGCGGAATTAAAAGAATGACTACATGACCCTAATATCTATACGCAATTTTAAATATAAAAATAAAGACAATAAAAAGAGAGAGAGAAAGAAGAAACCTCCGAAGCAAGCTCTTTGATTAATTTCTTGAAAATTAAGGTGCGATTTGGCAGCCCTTCACTCTTTACAACGCCGGAAAAACTCTCAGAAATGCTATAAAATCTCTAAGAAACTCTCAGAAACTCCGGAAATGCTTCGGAGGGGTTCTAAGAAGAGAATTTGAAGAAGTTGCAAGAGAGAGAATGGAAGAACTGTGTGAAATGAGGGTGAAGGCGCGACAATTGTAGGGATTCACGCCTGTCAGGTCGAGACGGCTGTCTCGTCTGACAAGGTTGAGACGGCCGTCTCGCCTTGTAAAAATGGCGAGAAGGCCATCTCGCCAAACGAGAAGGGGGTCTCGCCATTTTCAGGTGGCGAGACGGCGATCTCGCCAAACGAGACGGTGGTCTCGCCACTTTCGCAAGGTGAGACGGCCGTCTCGAATGCGAGACGGCGGTCTCGACCTCTAAAGGCGAAAATCCTTATTTTTATGCAGAAAATCCTTCCTATCCTAGTATGGGGCCTAATAGTCTCTCCTAATGGCTTCTGAGGCTTCATCCATCTTCGAAAAAGAGGTCTTCTGGTCTTTATTACGAGGCCGGGCAAGATTTGGGGTCTACAGCTGTCCCCCCTTTACCCGACTAGTCGACTGCTGGCCTATTGTGCCAAGAAGATCGACTGGAGGGTAAAGGAGTTGACACTCCTGCCCAGTTGCCCTTCAGATGTTCCGTCTTTGTGGCGGTTGATCTTCTGGGGAAAAGTGTGCTTCCAGGATGCTCCTTCTGGCGGTAGCCGATCCTTTCGGATGATGAGTATGAACCCCCATCTGGTTTGACGAGTATGAACCCCCGCCTGGTAAGCCCCCTTTTGTAAGGCCTGATGAGTATACACCCCCATCTGGTGTTTGACGAGTATGAACCCCTGTCCGGTAAGCCCCCTTTTGTAAGGCTTGATGAGTATACACCCCCATCTGGTGTTATGCCTCCGGATGCCCCTTCTTGCGGTAGCTGATCCTTTGGCTGCGGTGGCAGCTTACTGCTCTAGCTCATGCGCCGTGTGTTGAGATGTGTTCTCTTGTCTGTGTCTTCTCTGAGATTGGTCGTCCGGTCTGTGCCGGGGATTCTGTTGGTGTTCATCCAGCTTGTTGGTTGCTGGGGATTCTTTGATTTTGATTTTTTAATGGTCATCCGACTTTGTTGGTTGTTGGACAATCTTGTCTGTTGTTCGACTCTTGCTTGGTCATCGAAAAATTGTTGGTCAAGGTGATTAACTTTGTTTTAATCCTGCCTTTTCCGCGGTTTTATCTCTTTTCTCTCGCGATTTTGGATTTTGGCTTTTTTTTTTAGCGCAAGTCTTTTTATTCTTAGCTTCTTTTGTTACGGTGACTCTTTTTTGAAAGGGAGAGCAAAATGTATGAAATAAAATTTTATTTATGATAAAAATTTTATTACAGCAGTTTTATTTTCTAAGCTCTATCCCTAAGGCGGTAGACTCGTGTCTGGAGATGATCCGTAAGAGGGAAACTGCCGGTACATATGCCTTCGGAACTCTGCCTGGTCCCGGGCTTCGTCGATATATTCCTACCGGAATGCCGCTAGGTCTTGCCTTATTCCCTCTTGATATTGGGCGAATGCCTCCTGCCTTGTGTCGAAGGCATCCTGTCTTAGGGATATCTGCTCTTGTCACATAGACATTTGGTCGAATTGCTGGCGCAAATCGTAGATGTTGCGGTTGATGCCAGCAAAATCGTCCATGTACTGCTGCTGTTGTTGTTGTTGTTGTTGCTGCTGTTGTTGGAACTCGGGAGGTGTCGGGAGATCGTGCATTGCTACGAGATCCCGGAGATCCAAAGTGATATCCAGTGAGTGGTGGAGGATCAACCGGGTCCTTTGGCGCAGCAGCATCCCCATGCTGACTAGGACCGACCCATTGATAGTCTCGGGTCGGAGGCTGGAGGCTAGTTCCTCCCTGCCACTGCACCCCCATTTTTCTGCCAAGGGGGTGATGAGGGGGGCCATGAGGACAGCTCCCACGGGCCGACTCCCGAAGTCCTTGAGGGCCTTCAGGAAGAAATAGCCAGGGTTGCACCGGCGCCTCTGACTCATGCAGTAGAGGACGAAGAGGTCCGGGAGGGTAACTTTACCCTGGCTTTCTTTCCGCCCGTGGACAGTCCCAGCCAACAGCTTGTGGCAGATGCGGAAGGCTGGGGGAAGTGCGGAGCCCTTCATCAGTGTGGGCAGGGTGTGTGCCCCAGTCAGCTCTTCCCACATCTCGCCGGCAGTGAGGTTGGTGGGGCGTGCGCAGATAGCCTCCTGGTAGTCCCGAGTCAGCACGTTCTCGGGCTGGACGAATCCGATGGACACGTTGAATTCGTCTAGGGTGGTGGTCCGATACATCCCACCCATGAAGTATGTCACCATTTTTGTTGGTGACAAACCTGGTACCATGGCGGGAGTCTCGGCGTAGGAGATGGAGGCGAGGAACTCTAGCACCGCCTAGGGGTAGACGTGGGTAGGTGGAGCTGAAGGAGGAAGCCCCACCCTATGCTGTCGATGTGGGCCCGGACGTCATCTTCCCATCCGAATTCGGCGAGGATGCCGGAATCCAACCTTAGCATGGGGTGCCATGTGTACCCCCGGATGTGCTCTAAGTGGGCCTAGTGCATTGGTGAAAGCTGCGTGGGGTCCTGCGGAGCGGGAGTTGAGGAGCTGCTAGGGCCGGCAGAGCCCCTTCTCTTCCTGGATTGATCTCCATGGTGCATTTTAACTGTAGGATGCTTGAGAGTGAGAGGATGGAAGGTGGGAGTGCAAGAGGAGGTGTGGAGACCCCCCTAGGCCCCTCTCTATTTATAGAAATTTTTTCGGATTCGGGACCGCCGTCTGGGATGTTGAGACGGCGGCCTCGATTTTGTGCTGGCCGAGACGGCCGTCTGGAGCCTCGAGACGGCGGTCTCGACTTTGGCCTTAAGCGAGACGGCCGTCTCGCCAAGCGAGAAGGCGGTCCCGTTTTTGGCCAAGTCGAGACGGCGGTCCCGTTGGTTGAGACAACAGTCTCGTTTTGCTGGAAATCGAGACGACGGTATGGACATACGAGACGACCGTCTCGATTCTAGGGTTTTTTTTTGAAAGAAAATAAGACCTGGTTCAAAAAAATTTTATGCATGTAATGTTTTCATGTTTGATGTCCTATAATGCCTATTTCATTTAATTTTTTAGAAGGACTTAACTGACGTGTCTTGTAGCGACGAGTACCCTCTGATCTGTGTTATTGTACTTGGCTGTACCATTTCGGACTTCTTGTGACCGAAGAATAATTTTCTTTTTCTTTTTTCTTCCCCTTTTTTTTCTTTTTCTTTTTCTCTCTTTTTTGTGGAGCACACTTTGCCATGTTAATGTCCCTTTTTCTTCGCTTTAGGGATTTCAATCCTCTTGTTGACTATACGCCTCCATATTCCCAAATTAATTATTAGAATAATGTTGTGAGGGTCAAGAGAAAAGAAGTAAGAGGACAAATTCAATGGCTTGTGTTTTAGACTGTTAATTTTTTAGAAAAAGTTTTTTGTAAGAATGGTTGGCTAAGGTTAGGCCTAGGTGTTTAAGCTTTTGTCTAAGCAAACGTTTCCTTTCTCATATTTGCGCCTTAGCTTATTTCCATTGCTTTTTATGGCTAGTTGATTTCCCTAGATCACCCTTTGGGTTTTCGAACTAGGATATTGTGTTTTGACCCTATCTTTTGTCTAGGTTCCTTCTTTTTGTATTTGTTTAGGGAATCCTAGCGGACCTTATTTTGTAACCCTAACTTTTACCTAGGCTACCCTTAATTTTTGTTCGGGTGTCCTACCGGGTTGACCCTATCTTTTGCGTAGCCCCCTTAGTGGGTTTCCTACCGGGTATTTTGCCCTTTTTCTTTTGGCCTTTGGCTTCTATGGGCTTTTTCTTTTTTGTTATTTTTTTTTTCACAATATTGGCAAAGCATGACTTTCTTTATGGTGAGATAAAGTCTTATTTTGTGCTTCTAATCAACTAGTTTGACTGTAATGGCAATGGCAAGTTTTGATTATTTGGATGTGCTTTTTATTCTTCTTTTTCTTTTTGTTTACCTAGACAGGGTTATTGTGAGGTCTAGTCATGAAATAGCAAGAAGAGAAGCAGATAGTAAGAAGAGTATTCTTTATTAATTAATAAGGGAATATGTGCCCTAAAATGCCCGGGGGTCAGGCTAGCCCCGGGGGATAATCTCTAACAATCATGGGGTTTACATCCCTTAAATGAAGAAAAAGATCTCCTAATGACTAGGGTAGCTCTTGACGCTTGCATCCCTCCGCTTCGGAATGTTTGCTTGAGTGCGCGGAGGGGAGACTTCCCTTTTCTTCTTTCTGCTTGGCCCTTAGTAGGATCATATCCTAGGCCACACTTGAAAGGATTATCTATAAATTCTGGGGGTTCCCTCATGCCTTGGGAATTTGCCCCCAGTCCTTGGGCAGGATGGTAACCATGCCTCATCATCATGCGGGCTACCTTTGTGTTTTTGGGAAGTCTCTCTACGTTGGCGATTTCAAGCGCTTGAAAAGATGTTTCAAGGGCTTCTTCAGCCGCATCCACATAAGGTTGGGTGGACGGTCCACTGATCAGGATATCATCTTCTGCTTGGACCGTGACCAATTTGTCGTCCACTATGAACTTGACTTTTTGGTGGAGCGTTGAAGGTACTGCCTTAGCGTCGTGAATCCAAGGCCTACCGAGGAGACAACTGTATGCTGGAGTAATATCCATTACATGGAAATCGACATTGAAGATAGTGGGTCCAACTTGGATTGGCAAGTTAACTTCTCCCACTACTTCTCGTTTTGATCTGTCGAAGGCTCGAACGATAGTGCTGCTTGGGCGCAGACGGGTTCCTTGGATAGTTAACTTGTCTAGTGTGCACTTGGGCATCACGTTCAAGGATGACCCGTTATCCACAAGAACTTTGGCGATAAGGTACTCCTTGCACTTGATGGAAATGTGCAAGGGCTTGTTGTGGTTTGATCCCTCAATGGGGAGTTCTTCCTCTGTGAAGGTGAGGTGATCGCTTGCCGTAATGTGACCGACGATCCTCTCAACTTTTTCTTGGGATATGGAGTGAGGCACATGCGCTTCGCTCAAGACCTTCATCAGGGCATTTCTGTGCGGTTCTGAGCTCATCATTAGAGATAATAGGGTTATCTTTGCAGGTGTATGATTGAGCTGGTCAATAATGGAATACTCGCTTTGCCTTGTAAACTGGAGTAATTCCTCTGTCTCCTCCTTGGATTCATTATTTTCTTTTTCTTCGGCCTTTTTATTTTTTCCTTTATTCTTAGGGATATCTTCTTGTGAGTCCTTGAGGGAGTAGATTCTTCCACTTCTAGTCATGCCCCCAATGCCGGCTATGTTGGAGATATCCTCCTTTACTGGTGAAGATTCCTCGTATTTCCACGGTACAACTTTATTTGACTCATAGGGGAAAGGACGTGGCATAAATAGTCGCACTGGTGTCCTTGCCCCCTCTTCCTTATTTTTGAGGACCAACGGTCGAGGCTTATTGTCCTCTTGTGGCGGGTTAACAGTTGGGGAAAGCTTGATTAAGAGTGGCTTTCTCTCCATTCTTCTGATTTGGAAGACGTGTCAGTTAATCCTTCCTTTTTATTATCTTATTTATTAAGACTAAAGAAGGGGAAATTAAATATACAAATGAATGATATGCATGCAAGTAGACAATCGTTGAATAAAGAACAATTTCATTTATCCGTAGAAGGTGTACATTCCCCTATTCCATACTACGAAGCAACTTTTGACAGAAACAAAAAAGCCTAAAGAAACCCACAGGCGGGTCTTGGTCTCTATGTAATTCCCTTTCGGCTTCCCGGACATGACGAGCAAGTGCTTCGTTTTGCTTCTGGACCGCCTGGCTCATATCTTCACTTTACTTTTGAGCCTCTTTGATCTTCGCCTCTTGATGGACGACCAAGGCTTGTAGTTCATCGAGTTTTGCAAGGGTTCGGTCCTTTTCTTGTAGTACTTGGCCGTACTGATCTAGCCCGTCTCTTTCTTTGCAGCGTAGATCAGCGAGACTTTTGTTGAGTCTCCGATTGGCCTCTCGCTCTTGGCATATTTCTGACCGAGTCCTGGTGAGGTCTTGTAATAAGTCCTTGATCGTCTGAGCCTGTTTTGCTGATTCGGCCTCAAGGCGTGCTTATTTGGTGGTTATTTCTTGAAGTTGGCTATCCGAGCTGGTTCTAGCAGCTTTGGATGCTCGGATAGCTTGCTCATTAGAATCAAGACACTGATCCTTGAGACGTTCTATTTCATGATCCTTTTTCTTGCATTGCCTTTGCAGACCATCAATGGTGAGGATAAATTCTTGTTCTCTTTCCTCAAGGGCCCTCATCTAGGCTCCCATGATTTCTATCCTCTGGGTCAAGGCATCGACTTGAGCTTGTAGGTCTTCACTATTGGCGCTTGTAAGGAGTGAGGTGGATGGTTGAGACATCCCTATTCTTTTTCTCCATACCTCATAGTCACTGGAGACAACCACTCGAGCTTTTCCTAGCTCTCTATCTCCCATAAAGACTGGTTTCTCCCATGCTTTTCTCATGGCTAGTGAGTTGACAATTGTGCATGGGTCTCTGAAGAAACACAGTCCTCCGAGTTCCCCTCGGGAAATTGTAGTTTGAGTTCTCATGAGTTGTCTCATAGCTACTCTAGGTGAATAGGCTATGCAACCCCTGAGTCCTATCAAGGGTACGTTCGGATAATCCCCACATCTGATGAGGACTGGACCGGGTCGAAACCAAGGGCAGACCCAGGATAAATGGTTGGCATCCCATTGTTCTAACTCGTCCTTCCACTCTGAGGTTAAGCGTCATTGGAGAGGGATTTTGGAGAAGCTCCTGAAAGGGTCGGGGAACATCCCCATGTGACTAGAGACATAAAAATTCATGATGCCCCACACAAAGAGTAGTGAAAAGCAACAACGAAGTGTTTTTCCTTGCTTCTGGCGGCATAATTCCACCGAGAGCAAGGTGTCGGCAAGAATTGTAGGTAAGAGACTCTTCGAGTTCACGTCCCAGGCGAAGAAGGCGTCCATGAGGGCTTGATCCACTGTGTCAAGGTGGAAGGGAAACAAGATTGTTCCAAATATAATCAGAGCCAGGGTTTTGTTAAAAGCAACCCATTCTGCCCTTTCAGCCAAATCGGACAGATGGTCTTCTAACATTGAGTGAATATGATGCTTATTGAATGAATGTGAGTGTTTATTTTTCTATTTATCATGTTTTATTTCTACATGATGTATGATATTTACGTATTTTTTGGAAAAATAGACTATGAATGATTTATGAGTGTAATGTTTATGAACAAGGTCCCATTTATTATTTTAAATTGGATTTTTATTATTTTTATTATTTATAGCCTTTTATCTCTTCTGTCGGACTGCGTGGCTACTTAGCTTACAAAGAACCTGAAACCAGGCTAGCTAAAAGGCAGACTGTCCGAGATAAGGGTGTTTATTGCAAAAAATAAAAAATATTTTTAGTGATTTCTTTCTGTTGTTTGGTTATGCTATGCAATAAACAAATGCACACACAATTCAATCATCCGCGAACAGGCGAGAAGTCGTTTTAATCACGAGGTAGGGTTTTCCTGCAGAAAAGTGCATTGGCGAAGGTAGGTTCTAACTGTTCTCACCAAGGCTAAGGCCCCCAAGGTGCCCCCATTATAGGGTCCCCACTCTCCAGCCTTCCGACCATGCTTAGCACTAAGGTCATAGTCAGTCTTTGTGCCAAAAGAGGAAGGTTATCACCTTGAGTGGTGGTTTCCGATCACACTGGTGGGCACAAGGCCATCACTACAGCAAACCGTACCTGCCACCCACTCCCTATGGATTTCTCACTTGCCCCCGGGTATAGAGGGAACTGTTGTGTGCAAGGGTTTGTGTACACTTTGTATTTCAAACAATTGCTTAAGTATAAACAAACAACAGTTATTAAAGCCAAGTATTAAAATATGTTATAATACAAGGTAGGGTAAAAGCGTAATTTCTTGGTTTATTTATTTAAGCTGGCCCATCACTAAATGGGATCAACTCTCTAGGCTTCCCCAGCGGAGTCGCCATCTGTCGCCGCTGTCAAAACGAGGCGGTCGGAGCGACGCGATGGTTCCGACTTTCCAATTTTCACGTTTTTTATGGGTGTTGTTACAACGCCTCTAGGTTGTCTGATAACCGGACTGAACCTAGGGGCGAGGTTTTCGAAAGAGCATTCTTGGATTGTCCGATAATCGGGCTAACCCAAGAACTAATTTTGAAGGGTTCTTATGGAGTCGCCACCGATGTTTTTACCGGAAACATCGAAAAAGGAGTAAAAATGTGTTAGTTTTCGAAAACCAACTTTGGTCGTTAAAACCAGAGTTTAGGTAAGGGAGTTAGTTACGTGTAAGGGAAGTATCAGTTCCCTTACGACGCTCCTTTCGGGTTCCCTATGATAGGCCAACTATTTAATAAATAAACTTTGTGAAAAGACGCTTTTACCCTTTTTATTTGCGGAATTAAAAGAATGACTACATGGCCCTAATATCTATACGCAATTTTAAATATAAAAGTAAAGACAATAAAAAGAGAGAGAGAAAGAAGAAACCTCCGAAGCAAGCTCTTTGATTATTTCTTGAATATTAGGGTGCATTTTGGCAGCCCTTCACTCTTTACAACACCGAAAAAACTCTCAGAAACACTATAAAATCTCTAAGAAACTCTCAGAAACTCCGGAAATGGTTCGGAGGGGTTCTAAGAAGAGAATTTGAAGAAGTTTCAAGAGATAGAATGGAAGAACTGTGTGAAATGAGGGTGAAGGTGCGACTATTTATAGGGATTCGCGCCTGTCAGGTCGAGATGACCGTCTCGTCTGACAAGGTCGAGACGACCGTCTTGCCATTCGAGACGACCGTCTCGCCTTGCAAAAATGGCGAGAAGGCCGTCTCGCCAAATGAGAAGGGGGTCTCGCCATTTGCAGGTGGCGAGACGGCGGTCTCGCCACTTTCGCAAGGTGAGACGGCCGTCTCGAATGCGAGACGGCGGTCTCGACCCTTGAAGGCGAAAATCCTTATTTTTATGCAGAAAATTCTTCCTATCCTAGTATGGGGCCTAATAGTCTCTCCTAATGGCTTCTTAGGCTTCATCCATCTTCGAAAAAGAGGTCTTCTGGTCTTTATTATGAGGCCAGACAAGAATTGGGGTCTACAGGCCGAAATCCGTCTTTCAAAGGTAACCGATGCTCTACAATGCTTGCATCAAGCCCTGACATGTCATGGTAAGACCATGCAAATATGTCCACATATTCCCTTAATAACTATATCAATTCTCCCCTAATGTTATCATGAATTTAGGTACCAATATTTACTTCCTTCTTATCTTCCCCTTGCCCCAAATTAATGGCCTCAGTTTCTTCCTGATGGGGTTGTATAGATCGAGCTTCCAACTCTAGCAGCTTTTGCATGTCCGGGAGACGGTCCCATCCTCATTGTCCGACTCGATCCATTCGCCTTCGGCTTTTGGATCCCACAGAGAGTCATCATTCACAAACATGATTGTTTATTAAAGGTTCTATTTAGGTATTGTAGACCCCAAATCTTGCCCGACCTCAAAATAAAGAGCAAAAGACCTCCAATTCGAAGATGGGCAAGTCCTAAAAGGTCCTTAGAAGAGACTATTAGGCCCCATATTAGAGTAGGAAGACTTTTTGTATGAAAAAATAAGGATTTTCATCTGAGGGGTTGAGACCGCCGTCTCGCCATTAGCAAGGTCGAGACCACTGTCTTGTTTGGCGAGACGGCCGTCTCGCCACTTGCTATGGCGAGACTGCCTTCGCGTTTGGCGAGACAACCTTCTCGCCATTTATCAAATCAATACCGTCGTCCTGAATGGCGAGACGACCATCTCGCCATTTGCCAAAGGCGAGACCGCCGTCTCGATTGGCGAGATGATGATCTCGACTTTGCCAGGCGAGACGGTGGTTTCGACTTTGCCAGGCAAGATGGCGGTCTCGACTTTGCCAGGCGAGATGGCGGTCTCGACTTTGCCAGGCGAGACGGTGGTCTCGACTTTGCCAGGTGAGACGGCGGTCTCGACTTTGCCAGGCGAGATGGCGGTCTCGATCTGACAGGCATGAATCCCTATAAAAGGGGGGCGCTCTCCCCTTCATTTCACACAGTTCTTCCACCTTTCCTTCTATCATTTCCGGAGTTTTCTGAGTGTTCTTAGAGAGTTTGTATAGCGTTGCGAGAGAGAAAAGTCGACGTTGTAGAGCAAAGGACTACCAAAACGCATCCTATTTTTAAGAAGAATTAATCAAAGCTTGCTGTGGAGGTTTCTTAACTTTCTCCCTCTCTTTTACCGTTTTTTTACTTATATTTATTTGTGCATTAGCTATTAGGGCCATGTAGTCACTATCTTTTAATTCCGCAAATAAAAGGGTAAAAGCGTCATTTTAAAGTTTGTTTACGAAATAATTGGCATATCATAGGGAACCCGAAAGGGGCGTCGTAGGGAAACTAATACCTTCCCTACACGTAACTAACTCCCTTACCTAACTTTGGTTATAACGACCAAAGTTGGTTTTTGTTAAAAACCAATGCCTTCTTTTTTTCCTTTTTCGATGTTTCTAGTAAAAACATCGGTGACGACTCCATAAGAAACCTCTTCGAAAACCTCGCCCTTAGGTCCAGCCCGGTTATCAGACAACCTAGAGGCGTTGTAATCTCACCCATCTAAAACGCGAGAACGGAAGTCGGAACCATCGCGTCGCTCCGACTGCCTCTTTTGACGGCGACGACAAATGACGACTTTACTAAGGAAGCCTAAAGAGTTGATCCCATTTAGTGATGGGCCGGTTTAATAAATAAACTTAGAAATTTCACTTTTACCTTACCTTGTCTTAGAACATGTTTATTTGCTTGGCTTTAATAACTTTTGTTTGCTTATTTTACGCAATTGTTTGAAATACAAAATGTACACAAACCCTTGCACACAACAGCTCCCCCTATACCCGGGGGCAAGTGAGAAATCCATAGGGAGTGGGTGGCAAGTACGGTTTGCCGGAATGAGGGTCATGAGCCTACCGGTATGATCAGAAACCACCACTCAAGGTGATAACCTTCCTCTTTTGACACAAAGACTGACTACGACCTTAATGCTAAACATGGTCGGAAGGCTGGAGAGTGGGGACCCTATAATGGGGGCACCTTGGGGGCCTAGCCTTGGTGAGAACAGTTAGAACCTACCTTTGCCAATGCACTTTTCTGCAGGAAAAACCTACCTCGTAATTAAAACGTCATCCTACTTGTTCGTGGATGAGTGAATTGTGTGTGCATTTGTTTGTTGCATTTAATTGCATAGCATAACCAAACAACAAATAAATACAGAAAAATCACACAAATATTTTTGCAATAAACACCCTTATCTCGGACAGTCTGCCTTTTAGCTAGCCTGATTTCAAGTTCTTTGTAAGCTAAGTTGCCACGCAATCCGACAGAAGAGATAAGGGACGCTAAAATTATTCTTTCGCAATAACCATTTTTATCTCAGACAGTCTGCCTTTTAGCTAGCCTGGTTTTCAGGTTCTTTGTAAGCCAAGTAGCCACACAATCCGACAGAAGAGATAAAAGGTTAAAAAAAAAAATAATAACAAAATCAAAACATTTATAAAAAGAATTTTGACAAAGTTGTATCATTCATACCTATATCTCATAAGTGGAAAAACCAAGAGAGGAAATAAATGCAGTACGCATACACATCATCTAAATCTCTCAAAAAATGGGTCTTAGGAGCATTTTTTGGGAAAATTACTGGGCCAAATCTACCTTGGGCGGTCTGTTCTTCACCTTTTCCTCTTCGTTTTGATATATTGTGCGTCCAAATCCGACATCCCAGTCAAAAGTTATTGCACTTTGAACATCTGACGCCTTTTTATCTTAAAAAGTCCTTTTTGTACTAGCACATGCATAAATACATTCATTCTAGGGGGTATTACATATCCCGAAGACAAAGGTGAAAGAGGCCCAAGTTCACTTCTAATCTTCCATAAGGAAGAGACAAGTGTGTTAAGGTATATGGTGACCTTTATGAGGAAGGAACCATTCTACCAAAGTGGGTATGGTGCTCCGTGAAGCGTAAGCTTTAAGGACGATACCAAAGTCATTGTCTTAAGGCATATCTATCCTATACTAATCATTCATTTCATTTCAAAATAAACATTCTTAAATTATTTTTGTATTCTAGAAAGCGATTGGTATTCTTCATGCCCTCATCCGCATACAAAAAAACACAAAATCCCAAACACTATCATATATCATGTTAGGAAATAAAACATGATAATGTTTAGAAAAAAAACAAACACTTGCATACGTGCATCCACTAAACTTCATCCTTATAACATGCATCTAGTAATAGGCCATTGAAGAGAGTGGACATTCCTCAATACCATGTAAAGAGGATAGAGCATTTACACGGGAAGTCAAAGAAGAAAAATGCATACAAATTTTAACCTGCCTATGGGTTCCTTCAGGCTTCTCCGCTTTAAAAAATGTGCTTTAAAACATTGCATTGAGGAATGTACACCTTCTGGATGAAATAAATAAAATTATTTGTTTTCATCATCCCCTCGACTGTCTATTGCATTCATAATTTGCATACATTCATACATTCATCCTCACTTTAACAATAATAAAAAGAGAGGATTAGTCGATGTGCTTTCCACGAATCGGAATAAGATGAAGAGCAAACATTTTGTCATCAAGTTTTCCCCAACGGTTGACCCGCCTATGAAGGATAATAAGCCTCAACCGTTGGTCATCTAAGTAAATAAGGAAGAGGGGGCAAGGATGTCGTTACATTTGTTCATGCCTTGAATCGAATAAAGTTGTACCGTGGAGATACCAAAAACATCGCCCATTAACAAGGATATCTCCAGCATAGCCGACATTGGAGGGCAGGATTAGAAGTAGAAGAATCTACTCCCCCGAGGAGCTACAAGACAATGCTCCCAAGAATAAAGGAAAAATAATAAGATCAAAGAGAAGCATAATCCAAAGAGGAAATTGAATAGACTTTGGATTCACGACGCTGAGATAGTTCTTTCAATGCTCCGCCAAAGAGACAAACTCATGGTAGGCGACAAGCTGGGCACGGTTCGAGCTAAAGATGACATTCGGATCAGCAAGTCATCTGCCCTACCTTGAATGAAAGCGGCTGAAAAGGACCTTTGAAACATATTTTTGCCAATATGAAAAGACTTCCCCAACAATATGAAGGTGACCCACATGATAAGGAAATATGGATGCCGCCCAAACCAAGGGCTCATTAGAAACTCTCAAGAAATAAGGGAGCCACCAGATTTTAAGGCAATCCTTTGAAGCATGACCCTACAAAGGATCAAGCTACATGAAGAAAAGGGAAGTCTCCCCTCCGCACCTCGAATAAGATTTTCCCAAATGAAGGGGTCCAAGCATCGAGAGCGACTTTAGTCATTAGGTGGTCTTCTTCCAATTCTAAGGGATGTAAACCCAATGACTATTAGAGATTACTCCTTGGGGCTAGCCCGACCCCCGAGCATTGTAGGGCACATATATCCCTATTAATTAGAAAGAATTTCATTCTTACTATCTGCTTCTCTTCTTGCTATTCATATATAAACCTCATTAATAACCATGTTTAAGCAAACGTTTTCAAAACGCGTCAAAGCAATCAAAGTGCGCCATTGACCAAAATAAAAGTTAAATCCATCATCACTGATTAACTAGAAACACAAAATAAGGTTCCACCTCATCATAATAAAGTCGTGTTTCGCCAATGTTGTGCAAAGAAAACAAAAATCGAAAGAAGCCCATAGAAGCTAAAGGTCAAAAAGAGAGGGCAAGATACCCGGTAGGAAACCCACCAAAGGGGGCTACGCAAAAGTTAGGGTAAACCCGCTAGGAAACCCGAACAACAATAAAGGGTGGCCTAGGCAAAAATTAGGGTTACAAATAAAGTCCGCTAGGATTACCAAAACAAGAAAAAAGGAAACCTAGACAAAAGTTAGGACGTAGCACAACATCTTAGGCTGAAAACCCAAAGGGCGGACTAGGGGTCAATCAGTCATAGTAAAGCCCCATAGAATAAGACACCATTCCATAAACAAAACGTTTGTCTAAACTAGCCTAAACACTCTAACCAACCTTAGCTAGTCATGCTTACAAAAACCATTTTTGTCAAAATAAAACAATTCTAAAACACAAACCTTTGAATTAAATATCCTCTTCCTTCTTTTCTCTTGACCCTTACCACTACGACATTCTAGTAATTAGTAGGGAAATGTGGGGATAATAATCAATAGGAGGATTGACATCCCCAAGGAAAGGGAGGGCCGCACTGACATGGCAAGTCGCTCTGCAATCAACACAATCATTCTTCGGTCATGGAAAAATCGAGACGGTAAAATCCGTACAACCTATCATGTCAACGAAAGCACATAACGTCAGAAGCTCATTAGAAGTAAAAGCACATTTGATTAATCCTTTTTAAATATTAATTGAAATAGCATTGTAGGATGCATATCGCGAACATTGCATGCATATGATAGGGTCCTATCTCTCAAAAAAAGAAGAGAAAGAAAAAATGAAAATAAAAAGAATAAGGCCTGCTAGGAGATTCTTAGGCAAAAGTTAGGGTAGCCCGCTAGATCGAAAACCCGCAAAGGGTGGTCTAGGCAAAAGTTAGGGCATTCATAAAAAAGGAAAAATCTCTCTTAGATATCCTAGGCAAAAATTAAGGCAGCTCGCTAGACCGAAAACCGCAAAAGGGAAGTCTAGGCAAAAGATAGGGGTAAACCAAAAAATGAATAAAAGAAAGGGACCCTTCATCATAATCATGAAAGTCCAGCAGAGAATCTAGTCACTTTTCCAGATGCATCGATAAAAAAGGATAAATTGCATTTAGGGCATCCACGCACAAGTAGTCGCACAAAACGACTTTGTGAAGATAAAAAATGAAAGAAATAAAAATTACCGAAGATAAATAACAAAAAATGAAAAGCATTCATGCATATAAGGAGACTAGCTTCATGTTTGTGATTGAAAACAGGATCATCGAGATTGAGTCTCCAAATAATGCCCTCAAGAAAACAGAGCAAGTCGTCAATCAAGCGACTCTGCAGAATAAGAGCTTCCGAAAATCAAGAGCTCCAACTACCATCCTTCTACTCAGAAAAGAGGGCACGAAGAAAGTAATAAGTGTCCAAACATTGCTCTCCCTCAAGAAAGAAAAACGAGTTGTCATAAGAAGCTTCCATTGGCCAAAGCTCCAGTCATCATTCTTCTACCCAATAAAAGAGGGCACAATCATCAGACATCATAAAAGAAAAGCGGACGGAAAGGCTTAGTTATCCCCAAGCGGATCCTTGCCTACTGCAAAGGCAAAATAAATATTACCCCACGACTCAGCATCGCCACTACATGAGTCATCGAGTACACTCATCCAAAGTCTCGTCCACACTCCCCAATGGAGAATAAAGACTTCAAGAGCCCATCATCATCAACAGTCAAAAGAGTCCAAACCATCAAGGGCTCAACAAAAAGAAAGAAGAGAAAAGAAAACCCTTCATCTCCAGCAGATGACAAAAAAGACCATGACAAAGAAGGTTGAATAAAAATCCTAA
The DNA here is from genome assembly GCA_963425845.1 of Sphenostylis stenocarpa. Classification (NCBI taxonomy): domain Eukaryota; kingdom Viridiplantae; phylum Streptophyta; class Magnoliopsida; order Fabales; family Fabaceae; genus Sphenostylis; species Sphenostylis stenocarpa. The sequence goes on along the minus strand of OY731400.1, from coordinate 34,015,922 downwards.
AGTGGATCTCCTAAAAATTTTACAAAAAGGAATCAGAAATTCCCATCCCCCAGTGGAATAAGAGCTTCACAAGTATAACTCGCATCAACATCAATCAAGGAGCCAAGACGCAATCCATAGAAAAGAAAAATCAGATCCCCAGGAAGTCAACTAATTCCCTAGTGGATCACCGAAGAAAGAAAACTTCATCCCTAGTGGACCCCCCAAAAAGAAGGAAAAAGCCAGCGTAATAAAAAGAAACTAAAAAGTAAAAAGGCTTACGCATTATCCTGAAAAAGCCAAATTTCAAATTGCGAAAAAAGAAGAAGAAGAGAGAGAGAGAGAAATCGCGGAAAAAGGCGAAATCAAATAAAAATCCTAGCTCCTTAAGAGGGTCACCTCAGAAAAAGGAAAAATCAACAAAAAAGAAGGAATAAAAAATTACATTCCCCCAACAGAATAAGAGTATCACAAAAGCTAGCTCGCACCCATACCAATTAAGGAGACGAGACTCCATTCCTCCAAAGGGATACGAAAATATAATCCCCGGGAAGTCAACCAATTCCCCGATGGATCAATAAAAAAGAAAGATCATCCCTAGTGAGCTTACTGCAAAGGCAAAACTTCAAATTCATCCTCAAAATGTCATTTGCCTATGCATAGGCCAGACCTGGCAAGCAAGAGCCAGCATCCCCATAAGGGAATATCAGCCTAGTTAGAGGCAAAACAAATGCAGCCAAAAGTCTTCACTTCCAATGAAGCATCTGCCTACTCAGAGCATTACCAGAAACTCAATGGAGTATCTGCCTGCTCAGAGGCACCATCAAAATCAACAAATTTTCAATGGATATCCGCCTACTCAAGAGGCGTCACCAAGATCAACAAATCCCCAGAGGATTCCTGCCTACCTAAGAGGCACTCATCAAAAATCTTCGACAACCAGCAAAGTCGGATGACCACTACCAAAGGATCAAAATAAAGAATCCCCAACAATCAACAAGTTGGATGAATATCGGAAGAGCCAAAAATTAAAGAGTCCCCAGCACACCAAAGGACTTCACCGGAAAAATAAAAAAATTCATCAAAACAAGAGAGGTTTCTCACCCGGTGCATGCGCTAGAGCAGTAAGCCACCACCACCACCACCAGTCCTATGAATTGGACTGTACCAGCCAGATGGGGGGTTCATACCCATCAACTTGCACATGACTTGCGCATTGTTAGAAAAGGAGGCTGAGATCAAGAGGGGGGGTGAATTGATCTTTGAAAGTTTTTTTCGCAAGTTACAAATTATATATTTTAAAGATTAAGAGTTCTGACCAATTCTTGAATCAAACAAAACAAACAATCAAAATAAAGGAAGCAGCAGAATTAAAAAGAGAAAGTTTTAGGGAGATACAACCAAGATTTATACTGGTTCACCCAATCCTAGGGCTACGTCCAGTTCCCAGCCAAATTCTAGCTGAGTTCCACTAGATTGAATGTTTTACAGATTACAATTCCAATCACACACCCAATCTACCGCAAGAACCAAAATTCCAGTCCTTGCACCTAAACCTTCACCAAGAACCAACTTCCAGTTCTTGAACCACCCTGCAACCAAATTCCATCCACAAAAACCAGTGCCCACACTTCCAGACACCTAATCTTACCACAAGAACCAAATTTCAGTTCTTGCACCTAAACCTTCACCAAGAACCAAGTTCCAGTTCTTGAATCAACCTCCAGCCAAATTCCAACTACAGAACCAATGCCCACACTTCCAGACACCCACAATACAGTAATGAAATATAAAAGAACAAAGAGAAGAAACTAGAACACTCAAACCCAGTTTATCCAGCTCTGTAGAATGAGTTTCTTCACAAAAGAAATGCAGAAAATGCCTCAAGAAAGAACTTTGAAAAACTTCACAAAACTTGCGTGATTCTTTCTTGAAAGTAGCTCTTATGATTGCTCAAAGGTATATTTTAAAAGACTCAAGCAATTCTGTTTATATAGAAGATTGTTCAAACTGCTGGTTTAATTAATCTGTTAAAACAATCTTTTAATCTGTTAAAAGTCTTGAATTAATATGTTAAAACTTCTTTTAATCTGTTAAAATGTTCTTGTTCATTTTCCTGATTTGTTTTAACTGATGCGACATTGTTTCAATCGATTAAAACACTTTGTAAAAAATCCCTTAAGTTGTTTTAATCGATTAATTCGCCTTTTAATCGATTAAAATATTGTCAAATGTTTTCATAAAACTTTCTAAGTGATTTTAACTGATAACAATTTGTTTTAATCGATTAAAACACTTTGGAAAAAAATCTCTTAGTTGTTTTAATCAATTAGTTCGCATTTTAATCGATTAAAATCCTGCCAAATAGTTTCATAAAACTTTCTAAGTTATTTTAACTGATAACACATCGATTAAAATCCTGACATAACTTCGTTCAAAACCTTTCAAGTGGTTTTAATCGACAATTTTGAGTTTGTATCGATTAAAATACTGCTAGAACACTTTTCAAAACATCTTAAGTCATTTTAATCGATTATTTTGATTCTACATCAGTTAAAATACTGGCAAAAGGTTTTCAAAAACTCCTTTAATGAAAACAATAGATTAATTCGAAGATATATCAATTAAAACAGTTTCAGTGTATGTTTTAAAAGGTTTTAATCGATTATTTCAAAAACCTATCAGTTAAAAACTTGTTATGTAAGTGTTAAGAACATTTTAACTGATAAATCTCATATAATATCAGTTAAAACAATTATTTAAAAACCATTTAACCGATTACTTTGGTTTTTAACAGATTAAACACGTTTAGAGGCATTTGCAAAATCTTTTAAATGATGAAACCTCATGCAGTAGAGAGATAAGAATGATTATACCTATGTATAGACGCAGACTCACTAATCACTCTACCCTTTTAAACAAGAACCTTTGACTTCAACGGAATAACCTTTTGACTTCATCAAATCAACAAGGTCTTCGTTTAATCAAATGATTCTTGTTGCTGCCTTTATTTTGATTGTTTGTTTTGTTTGATTCAAGAATTGGTCAGAACTCTTAATCTTTGAAATAGATAATATGTAATTTGCGAAAATCTTTCAAAGATCAATTCACCCCCCTCTTGATCTCAGCCTCCTTTTCTAACAATTGGTATCAAGAGCAAGGTTCTTGAAATTTACTCAAGTCTTTCGATCCAAATGGCTGAAAATAATTTTTCTGAGGGTGCTTGTATTGATAGACCTCCACTATTTTGTGGTACAGATTATTCATTTTGGAAGATAAGAATGAAGATCTTTATTGAATCTGTTGATATAAATGTTTGGAATATTATTGAACAAGACTCTTAAGGTTTTAACAGAGAATGGTCTAGTTTGAATGATTATGAAAAGAAACAAATTCAAGATGACTGTACTACTAAGAATATCATCAAATCCTCACTTAACAGAAATGAATTTTTCAGGGTATCTCATTGCCAGACTGCTGCACAAATGTGGAAAACTCTTGAAATGGCTTATGAAGAAACAACAGAGATGTTTTTTATGGTTAATTCAAATTTTCCCATGTCTAGTGTAAGTTCCGATTCTTCAAAAACTACTATGAATTACAGTTCATTACAAGATGCTTTTTATGAAATGCATGCAGTAGCTAAGAAATTAGAAATTGAAAACAAAAGATTAAAAAGCATGAATAGTTTATTAGAAAACAAAATCATTCTTCTTGAAAAGGAAATTCTTGATAAAGAAACTAAGAATGAAAATTAGGAAAGAGGTAATAATTCTGATTGCATGTGTAATGATAAAAAAGATTGTGAAAAAATTCTTGAGTTACAAAAGAAAGTAGCATATTTAATAAAAACTGCATCTAAACTTGCACAAGGAAAAACTAGTCTTGATGTTATACTTGATTCTCAAAAGTTGGTTATTGATCGTGGTGGTTGTCACTGCCGTCAGAAGAGGTGGTCGGAGCGACGGGATGGTTTTGGTATGACTCGCGTTTCTTTGAAATAAGTGGTTCAACACCTTTAGGTTGTCCGATAACCGGGCTAGACCTAAAGATGAGGTTTTCGAAAAGGTTCGAGGAGTCTCCATCAGTGTTTTAACCTTACACTGAAAAAGGTAAAGAAAAAGAAGAAGGCAATGCTTTTTAGAAAAAACCAACTTTGACCATTACAACCAGAGTCGGGTAAGGGAGTTAGTTGCGTGTGGGGAAGGTGTTAGCACCCCACAACGCCCCTTTCGGGTTCCCTATGATGGACTAACTTAGAAAATAAATACTTAAAGAAATTATGCTTTTATCCTTACTATTCTATCTACTTGCAGAATTTAAATATCTACATGACCCTATTATCTGATGCACACAAAGAAAGCGATAAAGAAAGTAGTAAAAGAGACAGGGAATAGAGAAGGAACCTCCGAAGCAAGCTTTTATATTAACTCTTCGAAAACTTGAGGATGCTTTTTGGCAGTCCCCGCACTCTACAAGCACGCTCTTCTCGCAAAATAAAGAAAAGTCACTCTACCAAGGGTCGGACGTCTCAAAAAGAGCCTTCCTTAACCGATTTCAACTTTAATGGAAATCAGAAAGCTCACTCGAACATCGGAATAATGCTCGGGGTCACTCTAAAGTGCCAAAAGGCTTCCTAGAGAGTGGTAGGAGTGAAAAGGTGTGAAAAATCGAAGAATGGGAGCTCCTATTTATAGGGAGTCGGGCCTGGAAAAGGTGGAGGGCCGTCTGGACTTAGTGGACGACCGTTCATAGCCAAAATTAGGGTGGAAGACCGTCTGGTCATCATGGACGGCCGTCCAGGGCTCAAAAACAGGGTGGATGGCCGTCTGGACGCTCTGGATGGCCGTCTGGACGCTCTGGATGGCCATCTGCATGTTCTGGACATTTTGGATAGCCATCTAGACGTTCTGGACAGCCATCTGGACGTTTTGGACAGCCATCTGGACGCTCTAACAAAATGTTATTTTTTATTTTCTCAGAAAACCCTCCTTTTCCTAAATGAAGCCTAGTAAACACTACTAAGGGCCTTATGAAGCCTTATTCATCTTCAGAACGGAGGATTTCTAGCCTTTATTGTGAGGTCGGACAAGATTTGGGGTCTACAGCTGCCCCCCCTTCACCCGACCAATTGACCATGGGCTAACGTACCATAAGGTCGATTGGGGGGTGAAGGATTTAACCCTCTTGCCCGGTTGTCCTCTGGATGCTCCTCTTGTTGTGGTAGCTCACCCTCGGGACTGTGAGTGTAATCTGGTGTTGTCTTTAGGACGCTTCCTTGCTGTGGAGGCTGACCCTTCGGACGATATGCTGTGAGGCTTCAGCATGCTCCTTCGGTGCGGTAGTTGACCCTTCGGCTGACACATAAAGAACTTCGGGATGCTCCTTCAATGCGGTAGTTGACCCTTTGGCTATGGTGGCGGCTTACTGATTCCGATCATACGCCGGGGTTTTTCCTGTGTGCAGGTCTTTCTCTTTCCCGAAGTGGTGGTGACAGCTTACTACTTCCGATCATGCGCTAGTTTTGCCTGTGTGCAGGTCTTTGTCTTCAGGTCTTTCCCTTTCCCAAAGTGGTGGTGGCGGCTTAATGCTTCCGATCATGCGTCGGTTTTTCCTGTGTGCAGGTCTTCCTCTTCAGGTTTTTCCCTTTCCCGAAGTGGTGGTGGCGGCTTACTGCTTCCGATCATGCGCCGGTTTTTTCCTGTGTGCAGGTCTTCGTCTTCAGGTCTTTCCCTTTCCCAAAGTGGTGGTGGCGGCTTACTGCTTCTGATCATGCACCGGTTTTTGCCTGTGTGCACGTCTTCGTCTTCAGATCTTTCTCTTTCCCGAAGTGGTGGTGGCGGCTTACTGCTTCCGATCATGCGCTGGTTTTTTCCTGTGTGCAGGTCTTCGTCTTTAGGTCTTTCCCTTTCCCGAAGTGGTGGTGGCGGCTTACTGCTTCCGATCATGCGCCGATTTTTCCTGTGTGCAGGTCTTCGTCTTCAAGTCTTTCCCTTTCCCGAAGTGGTGGTGGCGGCTTATAGGTTTTGATCATGAGCCGATTTTTGCCTATGTGCAGGTCTTCGTCTTCAGGTCTTTCCCTTTCCCAAAGTGGTGGTGGCGGCTTACTACTTTCGATCATGCGCCGGTTTTCGCCTGTGTGCAGGTCTTCGTCTTCAAGTCTTTCCCTTTCCCGAAGTGGTGGTGGCGGCTTACTGCTTCCGATCATGCGTCGGTTTCATGGGGGGTGATTGCTCTTTGACTTTTCTTGTGTAGTCATCCAGTTTGTCGGGGATTCTTCGCTTTTGGATTTTTCTTTAGCCATCTAGCTTCTTGACTACTGAGGATTCTTGGTAAATGCCTCTGGAGTAGGAGGGAATTGATTAGGGATTTGTCGATGCCTCTGAGTAGGCAGATATTTCATTGAGGTTCTGGTAGTGCCTCAGAGTAGGTAGATGCTACATCGGAAGTGAAGACTTTTGGTTATATTGTTTCGCCTCTGAATAGGTTGACGTTCCACTTGGGGATTTTGGCTCTTGATGATGCCTCTAAGGATATGACTGTGAAGATTGTATCTGGTGTAGGCTCACTAGGTGTAAGTTCTTCTTTTTGGCGATCTACCAGAGATTTGGTTAACTCCTTGGGGATCAGATTTTGATAGCCCTTTGGGGAAATGGGGTATCGACTCCTTAATTGATATAGGTGCGAGTTGGCTTCGTCAAGCTCTTATTCTGCTGGGGAAATGGAATTTCAGATTTTTTGTCTTTTTCTTCAATCATCCGACTTGTTGGTTGTCGGGGATTTTGATGATTGCCTTTTGGTGTAGGCAGGAATCCGTTGGGGGATTTATTGGCCTTCCATTGTCATGGCCTTTTCTTCTTGGGCATCCACTAGGGATGAAGGGTTTTCTTTTTGGTGATCCATCAGGGAATTAGCTGACTTCCTGGGGATCCGATTTTGATGTTGATGTGAGCTGACCTGACCTTGGGATGGGAATTTTTTATTCTTCTTTTTGTTAAAGACTTGATGGTATGGAGATTGGACTCTTTTGATTATTGATGATGATGGACTCTTGAAGCCTTTATTCTCCATTGGGGGATGTGGATGAGACTTTGAATGAGTGTGTTCGATGACTCATGTGGTGGCGATGCTGAGCCGTGAGGTAATATTTTTTGGTTTTGCCTTCGGAGTAAGCAAGGATCCTCTTGAGGATGACTAAGCCTTTTCGTCGACTTTTCCGTTGTTGATTGTAGACCCCAAATCTTGCCCGGCCTCAAAATAAGAGCAGAAGACCTCCTATTCGAAGATGGAAGAAGCCTAAGAAGCAACTAGGAGAGACTATTAGGCCCCATACTAGGATAAGAAGGATTTTCTGTATAAAAATAAGGATTTTCGCCTTTAGAGGAAGAGACCGCCGTCTCGCCATTGCTGCAAGTCGAGACCGCCGTCTCGTTTGGTGAGACGGCCGTCTCGCCAATTGCGATTGGCAAGACCCCCCTCCCGTTTGGCGAGAAGGCACTCTCGTCTTTGGAAATGTCGATACCGCTGTCTCGCCAAACGAGACGGCGGTCTCACCACTTTTACAAGTTGAGACGGCCGTCCCGAATGGCGAGACGGTCGTCTCGACCTTGTCAGTCGAGACGGCCGTCTCGACCTGACAGGCGCGAATCCCTATAAATAGTGAGCGCTCCCCCCCTCATTTCACACAGTTCTTCCACTTTCCCTTCTACACTTTCTTCAAATTCTCTTCCTAGAGTCCCTCCGAAGCATTTTCGGAGTTTTTGAGAGTTTTTAAGAGCTTTTTATAGCGTTTCGAGAGAGTTTTCGGCATTGTAAGAGTGAAAGGGCTGCCAAAATGTACCCTACTTTTTAGAATATTAATAAAAAAGCTTGCCTCGGGGTTTCTTCACTCTCTCTCTCTCTTACTGTCTTTATTTTTATGATTAAATTGCATGATAGACATTAGGGCCATGTAGTCGTTATTTTAATTCCGTAAATAAAAGGGTAAAAGCGTCTTTTCAAAAGTTTATTTATAAAATAGCTGGTTTATCATAGGGAACCCGAAAGGGGCATCATAAGGGAACTAACACTTCCCTTACATGTAACTAACTTCCTTACCTAACTCTGGTTTTAACGACCAAAGTTGGTTTTTCGAAAACCAATGCCTTTTTACCCCTTTTTCGATGTTTCCGGTAAAAACATCGGTGGCGACTCCATAAGAACCCTTTCAAATTAGTTCTTGTGTTAGCCCAGTTATCGGACAACCCAAGAACACATTTTCGAAAACCTCGCCTCTAGGTTCAGCCAGATTATCGGACAACCTAAAGGCGTTGTAACGTCACCCATAAAAACGCGAAAAATGGAAAAGTCGGAACCATCGCGTCGCTCCGACCACCTCTTTTTGACGGTGGCGACAGATGGCGACTTCACTGGGGAAGCCTAGAGAGTTGATCCCATTTAGCAATGGGCCAGCTTAATAAATAAACTAAGAAATTACACTTTTACCCTACCTTGTATTATAACATGTTTTAAATGCTTGACTTTAATAACTCTTGTTTGTTTATGTTTACGCAATTGTTTGAAATACAAACTGTACACAAACCTTTGCACACTACAATTCCCTCTATACCTGGGGGCAAGTGAGAAATCCATAGGGAGTGGGTGGCAGGTACAATTCGCTGTAGTGATGGCCTTGAGCCCACCCGTGTGATCGGAAACCACCACTCAAGGTGATAACCTTCCTCTTTTGGCACAAAGACTGACTATGGCCTTAGTGCTAAGCATGGTCGGAAGGCTGGAGAGTGGGGACCCTATAATGGGGGCACCTTGGGGGCCTTAGCCTTGGTGAGAACAGTTAGAACTCACCTTCGCCAATGCATTTTTCTGCAAGAAAACCCTACCTCGTGATTAAAACGACTTCTCGCCTGTTCGTGGATGAGTGAATTGTGTGCGCATTTATTTGTTGCATAGCATAACCAAACAACAAAAAAATAAAAATAAAAAACATTTTTTGCAATAAACGCCCTTATCTCGGACAATCTGCCTTTTAGCTAGCCTGGTTTCAGGTTCTTTGTAAGCTAAGTAGCCACGCAGTCCGACAGAAGAGATAAGGGAAGCTAAACATTATTCTTTCGCAAAAAGCCATTTTATCTCGGACAGTCTGCCTTTCAGCTAGCCTGATTTCAGGTTCTTTATAAGCTAAGTAGCCACGCAGTCCGACAGAAGAGATAAAAGACTCTAAAATAAAATCAAATAAAAAAATAAAAAATAAAAAAAAATAATAAATGGGACCTTGTTTATAAACATTACACTCATAAATCATTCATATAGGTAGTCTACTTTTCTAAGAAAAAATAAACACGCAAATACCATCATACATCATGTAGAAATAAAACATGATAATTAGGAAAAATAAAACCCACATTCATACCTACAATAAGCATCATATTCATAAAACATGCATTTTGGTTTTAGAAAATGTAGGGGACTAGTAGACAATTGAAGAAAGTGGACATTCCCTGGTACCATACTGAGAAGTTGGAACGGATTTGCGCGATAATGCCACCAGAGGTCCGCTCCGACTTTGAAAAATCCTATGGACGGGTACTTGACCTGCTAAAGATCTGTGTCAATCCCATCTTTATCAGGGTTCTAGTTCATTTCTAGAACTCCAGTCTGCGCTGTTTCAAATTTCCGCAGTTCGACATGGTGCCCACTTTTGAGGAGTACGAGATTATGTTAAAATGGCACAAATCAACCAAGGTCCATATTCGCCACGGGGCATACACTCCTGCAGCACAAATCGCTGCCATCATCCGATTGCCATTCCGGCAGACTACCCTGATAGAAAAAGGGAACGTCCAGTGTTGGAAAGTTTCAATGTTAGAAGACCATCTGTCCACTTTGGCTGAAAGGGCAGAATGGGTCGCTTTTAACAAAACCCTGGCCTTAATCATATTTGGAACAATCTTATTTCCCTTCCACATCGACACAGTAGACCAAGCCGTCATGGACGCCTTCTTCGCCTGGGACGTGAACTCGAAGAGTCCCTTGCCTGCAATTCTTGCCGACACCTTACTTCCGATGGAATTTTGCCGCCAGAAGCTAGGAAAAACACTCCGTTGTTGCTCTTCGCTACTTTTTGTGTGGGGAATCACACATTTCTACGCCTCTAGTCACATGGGGATGTTCCCCGACCCTTTGAGGAGCTTCTCCAAAATCCCTCTCCACCGACGCCTAACCTCAGAGTGGAAGGACGAGTTGGAACAATGGGACGCCAACCAATTATCATGGGTCTTCCCTTGGTTCCGACCCGGTCCAGTCCTCATCAGATGTGGGGATTATCCGAACATACCGTTGATAGGACTCAGGGGTTGCATAGCCTATTCACCTAGAGTAGCTATGAGACAACTCATGAAGACTCAAACTATAATATCCCGAGAGGAGCTCGGAGGACTGTGTTTCTTCGGAGACCCATGCACCATCGCCAACTCTCTAGCCATGAAAAGAGCATGGGAGAAACCAGTCTGTATGGGAGATAGAGAGCTAGGAAAAGCTCGAGTAGCTGTCTCCAGTGACTACGAGGAGTGGAGAAAGAAAAGAGGGATGTATCAACCATCCACCTCACTCGCCACATGTTCAAACAGTGAAGGGCTTCAAACTCAAGTCGATGCCTTGACCCGGAGGATAGAAATCATGGGAGCCTAGATGAGGGTCCTTAAAGAAAGAGAACAAGAATCTATCCTCACCATAGATGGTCTACAGAGGTGTCGCCGCCTCCCCGAAAACGGGGGAGCGGTCGGAGCGACGCGATGGTTTTTCGACTCTTCTTCTTTGATTTTCGCGTTTTTTATTGGTGGTTACAACGCCTTTAGGTTGTCCGATAACCGGGCTAACCTAGGGGCGAGGTTTTCAAAAGTATCCCTGAGTTGTTCGATAACCGGGCTAACCCAGGGATTTATTTAGTTGGGTTCTATGGAGTCGCCACCGATATTTTTACCATAAACATCGGAAAAAGGGGTTTAAAAAGGCGTTGGTTTTCGAAAACCAACTTTGGTCATTAGAACCAGAGTTGGGTAAGGGAGTTAGTTACGTGTAAAGGGAGTATTAGTCCCTTTACGACGCCCCTTTCGGGTTCCCTATGATAGGCTGGCTAATTTGAATAAATAATTAAACTGGAAAATAGCGCTTTTACCCTTTTATTATGCGGTATTTAAATTTATGACTACATGGCCCTAGCTTCTATTGCGTAATTTAAATGGCAGTAATAAAATAGAGAGGGAGAATGTGCACCTCCAAAGCAAGCTTTTATATTTCTTTAAAGAGAGGGTGCGTTTTGGCAACCCTTCACTCTACAACTCTCAAAAACTCCGGAAATGCCTCAGAGGGATTCTAAAGAAGATTTAGAACACTCTGTGTATGCCTAGAGACACTCAGAAACTTCGGAAATGCCTCGGAGGGATTCTTAGAGAGAGAAATTCTAGAGAGAAGGGAGAGCTCTTGCTGCTGGGTGTGTAAAAAGGGAGAAGTGACGCCCCTATTTATAGTTTTTCGCGCCTGACAGGTCGAGACCGCCGTCTCCGCTGACAGGGTCGAGACCGCCGTCTGGAAAGTCCAGACCATCGTCTCGTTCGTGGCAGTGGGTCGAGACCGCCGTCTGGAAAATCCAGACCGCCGTCTCGACTTGGCAAGAATCGAGACCGCCGTCTGGAAAACCCAGACCGCTGTCTCGAATTTGTGGGTGATGAGACCGCCGTGTGGAAAATCGAGACGGCGGTCTCGTCCTGGCGTTGAAACGAGATGGCGGTCTGGTATTCCTAGACGGCGGTCTCGTCCCTTCAGGGCGAGAAACTTTATTTTCGGGCCAAAAAACCTTCCTATCTTGGTACGGGAGCCTAATAGTCTCTCCTAATGACTTGTTAAGCTTCGGCCGTCTTCAAATAGGATGCTTTCTGACTTTATTCTGAGGTCGGGCAAGATTTAGGGTCTACAGCTGCCCCCCCTTTACCCAACCAGTCGACTGCTAGCCTTTTGTGCTGAGGTGATTGACTGGAGGGTAAAGGAGTTGACCCTCTTGCCCGGTTTCCCTTCAGATACTCCGTCTTTGCGGCGGATGACCTTCTGGGGAGATGTTGTGTTGTGCGCCTCTGGGATGCTCCTTTGATGCGGTAGCTGACCCTTTCGGCTGATGAGTATGAACCCCCATCTGGTTTGACGAGTATGAACCCTCGCCCGGTAAGCCCCCTTCTGTAAGGCCTGATGAGTACACACCCCCATCTGGTGTTTGACGAGTATGAACCCCCATCTGGTAAGCCCTCTTCTATAAGGCCTGATGAGTATGCACCCCCATCTGGTGGTTAAGCCTCCGGATGCTCCATCTTTCGGTAGCTGATCCTTTGGCCGTGGTGGCGGCTTACTGATTCTGACCATGCGCCGTTTCACTGGGGAGTAATTTCTGTGTCTGTGGTTTGGACCTTTCTGGAATGGTTATCCGGGTTGCCGGAAATCTGGTTTACTGTTCATCCAATTTCATTGGTTGCTGGGGATTTTTGCTTTTGATTTTTGTGTTGGTTATCCGACCCTTGCTGGTTGGTCGGGTTTTCTTTGTTTTGTTCGACTTTTGCTTGGCAGTCGAAATTTTGTTTGGTTAATCTTGCCTTTTTCTCGCGGCTTTATCTCTTTTTTCTCGCGATTTTGGATTCTGGCTTTTCATTGAGCACGTGCCTTTTTCTTTTTTAAGCTTCTTTTTGTTACGCTGGCTGAAAGAATTAATGGTTGAGTTCAAGAGGGGGGGTGAATTGAACTTTAAAACTTTTTCGCAAATCTTACTTTCTTTTGGAAGAATGAGTTATCTTTATTCAATCTTTGCAAAGGTAATTTGATTTAAACACAGTACAATTAAAGACAGAAATTAAAAGAGATGAAAGAAGAATATTAACACACAAGTTTATACTGGTTCACTCTAATCCAGAGCTACGTCCAGTTCTTGACAAAACCTGTCAAGTTTTCACTAATACCAAGTGACAATTACAACCCGTAGATCCTCACCAATCTACACCAAGAACTATCTCTTCAACCTATAAGATAGAATCTTGAAAAACACCCAGTAACCAAATCCAGTTACTGTACCAAGTGGAGATTACAATCCAATCTACACAATTCACACGATACAAAAGAATAAGGAAAGAAGAAACCTGGACTTTGAATTCTAATTGCCCAGCACCAATTCTAAAGCACTCTCTCGCTGTGAATGACCACAATGTTGATCAAAGCACCTTATGATATGACAAAATCTTGAATGCAGAGAAAAATGTAGATGAACGATTCACAGATTGATTTCTCAAGTTTTCTCAAGTAGTGTATTGTACTGTATTGTATTGTATTCAAAAGATAGATCAAATCTGTATATATAGAGTAAATCAGAAAAACAGAACGTTTCATCTGTTAAAAACTGTTTTAGAGAGTCAAAAGATAAGTTGGTTAGCAGTAAAACAGGTTTAGAAGAGACTCTGATCGATTAAAACAGAAGTATGATTGATTAGACTGAGTTATGATCGATCAGAATAAAACTATGATCGATTAGACTGAGTTATGATCGATCAGAATAAAACTATGATCGATCAGAATGAGTTATGATCGATTAGAACAAAACTATGATCGATCAGAGTATTATTTCAATCGATTAAAAGATCGGTTCAATCGATTGATTTCATTTAAAGTTCCTTTTAATCGATTAAGACATCGATTCAATCGATTGATTTCATTTAAAGTTCCTTTTAATCGATTAAGACATCGATTCAATCGATTGATTTCGTTTAAAGTTCCATTTAATCGATTGATTCGAGTTTTAATGGATTAAAACAACTTAATGAAAAATAACAGCACTCTGTTTCAACCGATTAAAAAACATTTCAAGCTGATTGAAATCTTGCGGACTTTTAAGACTCGAAAATGACTTCCTGTTTCAACGAGGTTGAAAACCATTTCAACATATTGTTTTTCCGAAAACATTTAGACTTAAAAAATATCTTTATTTTAACAGATTGAAAAACGTTTCAACTGATTGTTTTTCCGAAAACTCTTAGATTGAAAAATATCTTTCTTTTTCAACAGATTAAAAAGTATTTCAATTGATTGTTTTTCCGAAACCTTCATATTGAGAAATTTACTAAGTTATTTTAACTTGTTGATTCTACGAATCAATCAATTGAAAATACGATTATATAGAACCACTTATTCGTTAAGTGATTTTAACCGATTGAAAATCTTTTTCAACAGATTGAAAAACTTAGTTTGTTCTTTTAATGCAGAAAATGATTTTCAATGCTATGCGTGAAGATTAAGGCGCTTCATCACAACATATAATGGCCTATCAAGGGATTAAGTGCTCAAGTTAAAAACCTAATCATCTACACACCCACAATCTAAACTAAATTTATGTCTTCATCAACTTATATCTAAGTCTTCATCAAATCCTCCAAGTCCACCAAGTGCTTCAATCTCCCCCTATTTGATGGAGACAAATAACCACTGCACCTGCATAAAATCGGACCGGAGACATGCATACCGAGAGACATATATTTTGTGATGTGGTGTGTGTGTAGTGGCAGTTTTAATCAAAATAATTCTCCCCTATTTGACTGCATCAAATAGATTGTCATGGATACAGTCCAATGGGGCCACTTGGGAACCCCCAAATAAAAAGCGAGAATATAAAACCAACTAAGAAAAGGAAAAAAACAGAATTATCAGCGAGACATTGATCGAGTAAACTTCAATCATCTCCGGGACCTGGGTTGAATTGTATTTCCACAATTCTCGTTGTAAATGTCTTCAAGTTGATTATCGATGTGCTTGGAACCTTGCAATAAAATTCTCATCCAAATAGTGTCTGTCGAGCCCTTATAGCTGTAGTCATATTCATATGCCTCCTTTGATCGGCTTGAAGTTGATTCATTTGTCTGCAGCATTGTTCTTTCAAACTGTGACGAGGTGTGCCACGGTCGGGGGTGAATTATATGGAATCATCTCCAGCGGGACCACTTCTTCCATAGGATCGGATGGATGAGCTCTAGAAGTGCCAGGAATATCGGTGTTGATATTTTCTTCCTCTTGTCCATCTTCATCACTTTCTTCATCTCTTCCAAGCATCCTCCTTGGAGACCCACTCACCATCAACTTTCATAAATCCCATTTTGTGAAGCATAGAGTTATTTATTTCGTTTGTTGAACGAACTGTCTCGACAAGTTCTCCTTCAAGATCAACACCAAAATATGTTAAAAATTTGGAAATCGAGTATAGCATAGGGGTACCTGAAATCACCGAGTCTTTTTGCCTTGATCATGTGGTCTTTGATGACAAAAACCCAGTTTACCCGAATCCTGTGGTGAATGCAATACATTAGTACTAAATCTCCCTCATTTAGCATCGCATGATTGCTCCCCCTCGGAGTGAGCTGCCAAGACACAATGCAGGCAAGCAACCTTTCTTCCAATTTTAGTTTCCCGGTATTGAACGAGCTAACGAGTCATGCCTATTCTTCATGCATGACCGAAAATATTGAACCTTATTAAATTCCTCCACATCGAAGTACACCCTTTGGTGACTTTCACTCCTAAATCCTTTAAACCAGCAACCTCCTTCCGGATGTTAGGAGTAATCTCAATGTCCACACCTTTAACTTGGGTTTTCAAGGTGGAACCTTCAAAGGACAAATTTGTGAAGAAAACTTTGATCAAGTCGGGATAAATCCTACCAGTCCAACTCCAGAAACTTCGAAGCTTTTGATGTTGCGACGGCTTTCCGATGCCTCTAAATCCTTCGACATCAAACCAGGAAAACTTTAACGGCTTTGGTATGTTGACTTGTTTTCTCGCTCAACTCATGGATAAACAGATTCATTTGCTCTTGGTCCCCGTTGAACCAAGTCTCAATCCTTCCTTCAACATTTTGTTCCTGCCGAACAGAAGACGACTCGCCCCTGCTTGATTTCTTTCTTCCAGACTTCGTGCGCTTGAACATATTTGATTTTTGGAATGAACAGAACAGAGAAGAACCGAGAAAAGAGAAGCTCAAAGGAGAAAATAATACTATAGGAATGAGAATACACAATCTTTATCAGCTTAAAAAATTTTTGTCTTTACTCGATTTATTGTTTACGTGCGAGTGATGATAAAGAGGAGAGAGAATTGCTACTGTACACTTTAATTACCCACACATCGATATCCAATCGAGTCATTCAACTTTTATTGGATATCTTTGATATTTAAGAGAGTAGTTGAAGTTTATCTTGTTGTAAATGCTTTCGGTTTACTCTGCAGAAATCGGTTAGAGACAAAGTACATACAACTAGCCCTAGAAGAAAAATAATCAATTGATATTTCGTGAAACCAACTGATTTTGTAATCGTAGATACTTATAAGTGAAATACACCGATTGAATCAAAAAATAAATCGATTATTTTGTAAAAGAAAATGATTCAGAGTACCATTAGTGAATTCAATCGATTGAATCGAAGATTTAATCGATTGATTTATAGAAGAAAATGTGCAGAGCAACAAGATTAATGAAATAAATCGATTAAAAACTTATTTAATCGATTGAACTACTAACACATCAATACCAAAGAGTAAGAATCGGGAAATCAACAGATTATTTCACAATTTCAATCGATTGAAACAAATAATATCAAGTTATTCATGCAATTATTAATCGATTGAACTTGTTATCGACTCGTTAAAGAGCATACAATCAACTGTAACAAATTAGTTACGCAATACTAGATATATCTAGAATTCCTAATTCAGTTCTAAGCATATTAAGTCTATCTCTAGGAAGTGGTTTAGTAAATAAATCAGCTAACTGTTTTTCAGATTCAACGAATAAAATCTCACAGTCACCCCTAGATACGTGTTCTCTAATAAAGTGATGTCTAATTTCAATATGCTTAGTTCTAGAGTGTTGAATAGGATTCTTACTTAAGTTTATTGCACTAGTATTGTCACAAACCAGAGGTACCTTGTTTAGAGTTACTCCATAATCTGTTAGTTGTTGCTTGAGATAAATGCTTTGAGCACAACTGACTCCAGACTGCAATGTATTCAGCCTTCGCGGTTGACATGAGCAACACACGCTTGCTTTTTGCTGTGCCACGATATAAGACTGCTCCCGAGTAAATGACAAGTACCGGAGGTACTTTTTCCGTCTAATCTACATCCTGCAAAGTCGGAATCGAGAAAATCCAACAAGCTTAAGGGACGCACCTTCAGGATACCATAGTCCAACATTGATCTGTTCCCTTAAGGTACTTCAGAATCCTTTTGGCGTGAGTAAGATGTGATTCCTTTGGATTTGCTCGAAATCTTGCACACAGACATACACTAAACATAATGTCGGGCCTACTAGCGGTTAGATAAAGCAGAGAACCAATCAAACCTCTATATTTAGTTTGATCAACAGATTTCCCTTTTTCATCTAAATCTAAACAGCAGTTAGTAGACATTGGTGTAGAGGATTCCTTGCAATTGTGCATATCAAATTTCTTTAACAGTTCATTGCAGTATTTAGATTGACTAAGAAAAATGCCATTTGTTAATTGTTTAACCTCGTAGACCAAGGAAGAAATTCAATTCTCCCATCATAGACATTTCAAATTCACTTTGCATTTCTTTTACAAACTTATTACACATGGCATTATTGGTGGAACCGAAAATAATATCATCTACATACACCTGCACTAGAATAATATCGGTTCCAGATTTCTTAATGAACAGAGTTTTATCAACCTCACCTCGCTTGTACCCTTGATCAATTAGAAAATTACTTAACCTCTCATACCATTGTCTAGGTGCTTGCTTCAAGCCATAAAGAGCCTTTTTCAATTTGTAGACATGGTCAGGATGCTTGTGATCTTCAAACCCAGGAGGTTGAGAAACATACACTTCTTCATTGATAAGTCCATTAAGAAAGGCACTCTTTACATCCATCCGTAGTAATCTGAAACCACTTAAACAGGCATAAGCTAATAATAATCTAACAGACTTCAAGCCTAGCTACAGGTGCAAATGTTTCATCAAAATCAATGCCCTCTTGTTGGTTATACCCTTTGGCTACCAACCTAGCTTTATTCCTAGTGATAATGCCATGTTCATCTAGCTTGTTTTTGAATACCCACTTAGTACCAATTATATTGATATCTTTGATTTTAGGAACTAATTCCCATACATTATTCCTTTCAAATTGATTGAGTTCATCATGCATGGCACTAACCCAGTATTCATCATTTAATGCTTCTTTAACTGTCTTAGGCTCTATTTGTGAAATGAATGCCATATGATTACGAGAATTGATTAAGAGAATGTCTAGTAGATACTCCCTTATTAATTTGCCCGATGACATTGTCTAGAGAGAGATTTCTTGGGACAATCCACTCTTTAGGAAGCTCTTCCAGAACATCTTCTTCCTGTTCTACGGTAATTGTAGATGAATCGGCTTTTGCGGGGTCCACGAGATGGATCACCCTCTTCAACGGTATCGTCGATCCGTGCTCTTGGGACATTTCAACCGATAAGAATTATCGGTTAAATCTTCTTCATCGCAGCATTCTGTTGATCTATTCCGCACAACTCGAGAAGACTCATTAAACACAACATGTACTGATTCTTCAACTGATTTCAATCTTAAATTGTAAACTCTATATGCATGGCCGAATTTAATTTGGATGTTTTGAAAATGATTTTCAGGAACAAACTGATTAAACAAATTATTTTACTAATTTGGTCTTTAATATTCGTTTTGAAAATGCAATAGTAAAATGATTGAATAATACTTGAAAGAATCGATTGTTTCTGTATTGGAAGAGATCTAGAAGATGATACCAGAATTTAAATCGATGAAAATGAGTCGATTAAATTTGTTACCTTAGTGATTTTAGTTGATATAAATTCATTCTAATCGATTAAAACAGCTAAAACTCAAATCATGAGAACATTTTAATCGATTGATTCGCATTTCAATCGATTAAAGCTGTACGGACAGATTTACTAATATCTTCCGTAAGTTATTTTAATCGATTAATACTTGGTTTATATCAATTAAAACAATCGGTTTAGACAAACACAACCTGATTCGTAGCTACGAACTTCAAGGAATTCCCGGACTTTGTTCCTGCAAAACAAGTTAAGAATTTTTCGGTACCCTTACGTATTTTGGGTCCTTAGGAGTCAATTTTTCTGTTTAACATGTTTTGGAACCCATCTTTTCTTACCTTGCGGCACAAAATATTTTGTAGCATGACAGAATTTTATAGTATGTCCTTTCTTCATGCGGTAATGACAAGATGAGAAAGGGGATGCTTGTTATTTTTCCGTATGAAAAGAAGTTCAAATATTTTTTTGTTTTTACCCCAGTCTTAGGTTTGTATCCAATTCCACTATGTTCAAACACACAGTTTTGAGACCCAAGAAGTGCATCTAAATTCTCTTTGCCTTGAGTAAATTTAGACAAAGTTTTAATCAAGTAATCAACCTTATCTTGCAGAATAATACACTTTTCACACTTCTTATTAGCAACATTATCACGAGATGAATAGATAATATCTAGATGTTCTAAATCTGTTTTGCTTTCTAGCAGTTCTTTTTCCGAGTTTTAACTCTATTTTCTAACCAGTTATTTAGCCCTTTCAACCGATTATTTGTATGAGATAAATTTACGGCTTCACTATGCATTTCATTGAAAGCATTCGAGTAATGTGCTTGTAATTCATTTCATTTTCTCGTAGAAGTTGAACTTACATGTGATGAAGAGGATTCACGACCGACCATCAAACACAAGTTCACCTCTTCACCTTCGGATTCGGAACTGGAAGAAGATTCATTGTCTTGCCAAGCTATGTAGGCCTTTTTCCCTTTGTATCTTGAATCTTTCTTGTTCTGATTCTTGGTCTTTTCTGGACAGTCGCTCCTTATGTGACCCTGTTTACCACAAGAATAACAAGTAATATTATTTTGAACAGATTCGAGTCTTTCTATCATTGTACCTTTTTACTTGGCCGGTCTTGTTCTTTCTTCTCGAAATTTCCCGAATTTCTTAACCAATAAAGTCGGGTTCTCGGACTCATCTTCTTCAGAATCACTGTTTTCTTCAATCGTCTTGAGAACAATATTTCTACTTTTCTTTTCTGCATTCTCTTGTTCTTTGAACCGATTGATTTCCAACTCGTGTTCCCTTAACTTACCAAAAAGTGAGGCGGTAGTCATTTCGAGTCAAATCTCTTGATTCGAGATATTGCTTGTCACCTTTGGTTGCCAAGTTCTGTCCAAACACTTCGAGTATTTTGATATTCAACTCCTCCTTGTCAAAGGTCTTCCCTAGCCCGATCAAATGATTAACTATGTGCGTGAATCTTTTACGCACATCCGCAATTGTCTCCCCTTGCTGCATTTTAAACAACTCATAGTCCCCGATTAACTCATGCTTTCTTGCCCTTTTCACATCGAGATGTTCCTTCATGTGTGACCTCTAGAATTTCCCACATCTCTTTGGCGAAGCACACTCGAGACACCCTGAAAAACTCATCAAGATTTAAGGCGAGAGGTAATAATATTCTTTGCGGTATAATCATATTGCACTCTCCTATTTTCTCGCATCAGTCAACTCACTCCAACTTTTCTCAACAGCTTTACCATCTACTATATGAGTTGGTTTAAAAGGACCATTAACAATTGTTTCCCAAATGCCTCTATCAAGGGATTCAATAAAGATTTTCATTCTAACCTTCCGGAAAGAATAATTCACACCACAGAAAAGTGGAGGCCTGTTTATGGAGGCTCCTTCTAAAAATTCATCTTTCCCTCAGCCATTGGACCGATTACTTGAGTAACTTACAAGAACCAGCTCGATGCCAATTGAAAGAATTAATGGTTGAGTTCAAGAGGGGGGGTGAATTGAACTTTAAAACTTTTTCGCAAATCTTACTTTCTTTTGGAAGAATGAGTTATCTTTATTCAATCTTTGCAAAGGTAATTTGATTTAAACACAATACAATTAAAGACAGAAATTAAAAGAGATGAAAGAAGAATATTAACACACAAGTTTATACTGGTTCACTCTAATCCAGAGCTACGTCCAGTTCTTGACAAAACCTGTCAAGTTTTCACTAATACCAAGTGACAATTACAACCCGTAGATCCTCACCAATCTACACCAAGAACTATCTCTTCAACCTATAAGATAGAATCTTGAAAAACACCCAGTAACCAAATCCAGTTACTGTACCAAGTGGAGATTACAATCCAATCTACACAATTCACACGATACAAAAGAATAAGGAAAGAAGAAACCTGGACTTTGAATTCTAATTGCCCAACGACCAATTCTAAAGCACTCTCTCGCTGTGAATGACCACAATGTTGATCAAAGCACCTTATGATATGACAAAATCTTGAATGCGAGAGAAAAATGTAGATGAACGATTCACAGATTGATTTCTCAAGTTTTCTCAAGTAGTGTATTGTACTTGTATTGTATTGTATTCAAAAGATAGATCAAATCTGTATATATAGAGTAAATCAGAAAAACAGAACGTTTCATCTGTTAAAAGCTGTTTTAGAGAGTCAAAAGATAAGTTGGTTAGCAGGTAAAGCAGGTTTAGAAGAGACTCGATCGATTAAAACGAAGTATGATTGATTAGATCGAGTTATGATCGATCAGAATAAAACTATGATCGATTAGACTGAGTTATGATCGATCAGAATAAAACTATGATCGATCAGAATGAGTTATGATCGATTAGAACAAAACTATGATCGATCAGAGTATTATTTCAATCGATTAAAAGATCGGTTCAATCGATTGATTTCATTTAAAGTTCCTTTTAATCGATTAAGACATCGATTCAATCGATTGATTTCATTTAAAGTTCCTTTTAATCGATTAAGACATCGATTCAATCGATTGATTTCGTTTAAAGTTCCATTTAATCGATTGATTCGAGTTTTAATGGATTAAAACAACTTAATGAAAAATAACGACACTCTGTTTCAACCGATTAAAAAACATTTCAAGCTGATTGAAATCCTGCAGACTTTTAAGACTCGAAAATGACTTCCTGTTTCAACGAGGTTGAAAACCATTTCAACATATTGTTTTTCGAAAACATTTAGACTTAAAAAATATCTTTATTTTAACAGATTGAAAAACGTTTCAACTGATTGTTTTTCCGAAAACTCTTAGATTGAAAAATATCTTTCTTTTTCAACAGATTAAAAAGTATTTCAATTGATTGTTTTTCCGAAACCTTCATATTGAGAAATTTACTAAGTTATTTTAACTTGTTGATTCTACGAATCAATCAATTGAAAATACGATTATATAGAACCACTTATTCTGTTAAGTGATTTTAACCGATTGAAAATCTTTTTCAACAGATTGAAAAACTTAGTTTGTTCTTTTAATGCGGAAAATGATTTTCAATGCTATGCGAGAAGATTAAGGCGCTTCATCACAACATATAATGGCCTATCAAGGGATTAAGTGCTCAAGTTAAAAAACCTAATCATCTACACACCCACAATCTAAACTAAATTTATGTCTTCATCAACTTATATCTAAGTCTTCATCAAATCCTCCAAGTCCACCAAGTGCTTCACTGGCTTTTTGCAAAAGAAGGCAAAAGAATGCGGGAAATAAAATTTTATTTATAGGAAATTTTATTACAGCGATTTTTCAACCAGTACAGCCCTAAGAGTCATCATCATCAGAAGGAGTGCGGTGGGGGAAATGTTTATACATGTGGTAGCGGAAGTCAATTTGTTCCTGGAGTTCGTCGTTGTAATCCTCCTGGAACGCCGCCCACTCCTGCCGCATCCTCTGCTGCTCTTGGCGGATCTCGTTTTGGCCCTCTTGAAAGGCCTGTTGGCGAACGTCTTGGTCCTGCCGCCACTGGGTCTGCTGCTCCTGCCATATCGCCATTTGGCCGAGCTGTTGGCTCAGGTCGTTCATGTGTTGGTGGAGGCCAGCAAAGTCCTCCGTGTATGGTGGTGGTTGCTGCTGCTGCTGCTGTCGCTGCTGTTGGGAGCCGGGAGATGTGGGCGCATCCTGCATCGCCACTATTCCCTGGAGGTCCAGCTCAAAGTCCAGGGTGGGATGCAGGGCGAATTGACTTCCTCGGCGTATCAGCATTCCCATGCTGACCAGCATTGGCCCGTTGATGGGCTCGGGTCGTAGATTGTGGGCCAGCTCTTCCCGGCCGGGGCACCCCATTCTCTCTGCTAGGGGGGTGATGAGGGGAGCCACAAGGATGACCCTTGTGGATCTACTCCCAAAGTCTTTCACGGCCCTCAGGAGGAAGTACCCAGGATTGCAGCGCCATCTCTGGTGCATGCAAAAGAGGGCAAAGAGGTCAGGGAGGGATATCTTCCCCTGACTCTCTTTTCTGGCGTGGACGGTGCTTGCCAG
This sequence comes from Sphenostylis stenocarpa, assembly GCA_963425845.1. NCBI lineage: Eukaryota > Viridiplantae > Streptophyta > Magnoliopsida > Fabales > Fabaceae > Sphenostylis > Sphenostylis stenocarpa. The sequence goes on along the minus strand of OY731400.1, from coordinate 33,992,509 downwards.
CAGCTTGTGGCAGATGCGGAGTGGTGGGGGGAGTGCAGACCCCCTCATCAATGAAGGCAATGTGGTGGCCCCAGTGAGCTCATGCCACATCTCAGCAGCGGTGAGGTTGGTGGGCCTAGAGCAAATGGCCTCACGGTACTCCCGAGTTAACGCCGCCTCGGGCCGGATGAATCCAATGGAAACATTGAATTCCTCCAAAGTGGTAGTGTGGTATTGCCCACCCATAAAGTAGTTGACCATTTTGGTGGGCTGCATGCCCGAGGCCATAGAGGGGATCTCAATGAGGAGACCGAGGCCGGAAACTCGAGTACCGCTTGTGGGTACACATGAACAGGTGGAGGCGTAGCGAGAAAACCCCACCCGATGTTATCAATGTGTGCTCGGACGTCCTCCTCCCATCCGAACTCGGCCAAGATGCTGAAGTCCGAGTGTCGGCAGGAGTGCCACCGGTAATTTCGAGGTTGTCCGGGCGGGCCTGGTGTTGTGGTTGAAGTTGAGAAGGGTGCAGGGGTGGCGGTGGTGCTGAACCGCTAGCACCGGCGGTGGCCCTTCTCTTCGGGAGCCGCTTCTACCGAACATCCCGAGTGGGGAAGGCTTGGAGTAGTAGAATGGGAGTTTTGGAGGCTCCGGAGGCTTAGGAGGCAAGGAGAGTTGTGAGGAAACCCCCAAGCGCGCCCCCTTTATATAGGATTTTTTTCGAGTCGAGACCGCCGTGCGGGAAGTCGAGACGGCGGTCTCGTTTTGCCACCGGATCGAGACGGCGGTCTCGATAACCCGAGACGGCGGTCTCGACTTTGCCCAAGTCGAGACGGCGGTCTGGTTTCTCGAGACGGCGGTCTCGATTTGCAAGGGAACCGAGACGGCGGTCTGGAATATCCAGACGGCGGTCTCGAATTTTCGGGTTTTTTTTTTTTTTTTTTTTTATAAGGAATAGGACCCGATTCAAAAACATTTTATGCATGCAAATGTTTTCATGTTTGATGTCCTATAATGCTTACTTTGTTTAATATTTCAGAAGGACTTAACCAACGTGTCTTGTAGCGCCGAGTGCCTCCTAATCTGTGCTTTTGTACATGCTGTACCATACCGGACTTTTTGTGGCCGAAGAGTAGTTTCTTTCTTTCTCTTTTTTTTTTCTTTTTGTAGAGCACTCTTTGTCATGCAGTGTCCCTTTTTCCTTGCTTTAGGAATTTCAATCCTCTTGTTGACTATACGCCTCCATATTCCCAAATTAATTATTAGAATATTGTCGTGAGGGTCAAGAGAAAAGAAGCAAAAGGGGGTAAAAATCAATGGTTTGTGTTTTAGAGGGTTGATTTTTATTGATAAAGAATTTGTAAGAATGGCTGGCTAGGGTTAAGCCTAGGTGTTTAAGCTTTGTCTAAGCAAACATTTTCCTCTTTCTTTTTTTTTTTTTGCGCTCTCAGGTTTTATTTTCATTGCTTTTTTAGATAGCTAGCTGATTTCCCTAGATTGCCCTTTGGGTTTTCGAACTAGGATATTGTGTGTTGGCCCTATCTTTTATCTAGGTTCTCTCTCTTGTAAAATTTTGGAGGAATCCTAGTGGACCTTTATTTGTAACCCTAACTTTTGCCTAGGTTACCCTTTATTGTTGTTCGGGTGTCCTACCGGGTCGACCCTATCTTTTGTGTAGCCCCCTTAGTGGGTTTCCTACCGGGTAATCTGCCCTTTTCTTTGGCCTTTGGCCTCTCTGGGCTTTTTCTTTATTTTTTGTTGTTGTTTTTTTTTTCAGTATTGGCGAAGCGTGACTTTGTTCATGGCTTAGGTGAAGTCCTTGTTTTTATGTGCTTCTAATCAGCTAACTTGATGATGATGGCAATGATGAAGGTTTAATTATTTGGAAGCGCTTCTTATTCTTCTTTTCTTTTTATGTTTACTTAGACAGGGTTATTTATGTGGTCCAGTCAGAAGTAGAAAGAAGAGAAGCAGATAGAAAGAATCATTCTTTATTAATTAATAAGGGAATATGTGCCCTGAAATGCTCGGGGGTCGGGCTCGCCCCGGGGGATAATCTCTAACAATCATGGGATTTACATCCCTTAAACAAAGAAAAAGATTTCCTAATGACTAGAGTGGCTCTTGACGCTTGCACCCCTCCACTTCGGAAAATCTGCTTGAGTGTGCGGAGGGGGACTTCCCTTTTGCTTTTCCCACTCGGGCCTTGAAAGGGTTATATCCTAGGCCATACTTGTGGGGATTGTCTTTGAATTCCGGGGGTTCCCTCATTCCTTGGGAATCTGCCCCCAGTCCTTGACCAGGATGGTAGCCATGCTTCAACATCATGCGGGCTACCTTTGTATTTCTGGGAAGTCGCTCTATACTGGCAATTTCAAGCGCTTGAAAAGATGTTTCAAGAGCCTCTTCAGCCGCATCCACATAAGGTTGGGTGGACGGTCCACTGATCAGGATATCGTCTTCCGCTTGAACCGTGACCAGTTTGTCATCCACTACGAAATTGACTTTTTGGTGGAGCGTTGAAGGTATTGCCTTAGCGTCGTGAATCCAAGGCATGCCGAGGAGACAACTGTATGCTGAAGTAATGTCCATTACGTGGAAATCGACGTCGAAGATAGTGGGTCCCACTTGAATTGGCAAATTGATCTGTCCCACTACTTCTCGTTTTGACCCGTCGAAGGCTCGAACGATGGTGCTACTTGGGCGCAGACGGGTCCCCTGGATAGTTAACTTATCCAGCGTGCATTTGGGCATTACATTCAGGGACGACCCGTTATCCACAAGAACTTTGGCGATGAGGTATTCCTTGCATTTGACTAAGATATGCAAAGGTTTGTTATGCTTTGACCCTTCGAGAGGGAGTTCTTCCTCTGTGAAGGTGAGGTGATCGTTTTCCGTGATGTGACCGACGATCCTCTCGACCTTTTCTTGGAATATGGTATGGGGTACATGCGCCTCGCTCAAGACCTTCATCAGGGCGTTCCGGTGCGGTTCCGAGCTCATTATCAAAGATAGCAATGTGATCTTTGCGGGCGTTCGGTTGAGCTGGTCTATAATGGAATACTCACTTTGTCTTATAAATTGGAATAGTTCCTCTGTCTCCTCCTTGGATTCTTTATTTTCTTTTTCTTCTTCGGTCTTTTTATTTTTTCCTTTATTTTGAAGGACATTTTCTTGTGTGTCCTTGGGGGAGTAGATTCTTCCACTTCTAGTTGTGCCCCCAATGCCGGCTATGTTTGTTATTTCTTCTTTTATTGGTGAAGATTCCCCATATCTCCACGGTACAACTTTATTTGACTCGTAGGGGAAAGGATGTGGCATAAATAGTCGCACTGGCATCCTTGCCCCCTCTTCTTTATTCTTGAGGACCAACGACCGAGGTTTATTTCCCTCTTGCGGTGATTTGACCGTTGGGGTGAGCTTTATTAGGAGTGGCTTTCTCTCCATTCTTCTGAGTTGGAAGACGTGTTAGTTAGTCCTTCCTTTTTTATTATCTTATTTATTAAGCGTGAAGGAGGGGAAATTAAATATGCAAATGCATGTTCATGTATGCAAGTAGACAACTGTTGAATAAGAAAAAGATTTCATTAATTCATCGGAAGGTGTACATTCTCCTATTCCATACTACGAAGCGTCTTTTGGAAAAAATGGAAAAGCCTAAAGAAACCCACAGGTGGGTCTTGTTTTCTTTGTAATTCTCTCTCGGCTTCCCGGACATGGTGAGCGAGCGCTTCGCTTTGCTTGTGGATCGCTTGGCTCATTTCTTCGATGTACTGTTGAGCCTCTTTGATCTTTGTCTCTTGATGTATGACCAAGGCTTGTAGTTCCTCAAGCTTTGCAACAACTTGGTCCTTCTCTTGAAGTACTTGGTCATACTGAGCTAACCCGTTTTTCTCCTTAATGCGTAGCTCATAGAGACCTCTGCTCAGTCTTCTGTTGTTCTCTCGCTCTTGGCGGAGATCTATCTGAGCCTGGAGGAGCCCCTCTGACAACTCCTTGATCGTTTGAGCCTGCTGAGTTGATTCCGCCTCAAGGTGTGCTGATCTGGCGGTTATCTCTTGCAGTTGGCTATCCGAACTGGTTCTGGCAGTTTTGGATGCTCGGATAGCTTGTTCGTTAGCGTCAGCATATTGGTCCTTGAGGCGTTCTATTTCATGATCCTTTTTCTTGCCTTGCCTTTGTAGACCGTCAATCGTGAGGATAGAGGCTTGTTCCTTTTCCTCAAGGGCCCGTATCTGGGCTCCCATTATTTCTACCCTCTGGGTCAAGGCATTGACTTGTGCCTGCAGCTCTTCGTTGTTGGCGATTGGCACGGGTGTGGTGGATGGTCGAGCCATCTCTCTTCTTCTCCTCCATGCCTCATAGTCATCGGTGACGATCACCGAGCTTTTCCTAGCTCTCTGTCTCCCATGTAGACCGGCTTCTCCCATGCTTTCCTCACGGTCGGTGAGTTGGCGATTGTGCACGGGTCTCCAAAGAAGCACAACCCTCAGAGTTCCCTTCGGGAGATAGTAGTTTGAGTCCTCATGAGTTGCCTCATAGCTACTCTAGGTGAGTAGGCTATGCAACCCCCGAGTCCTATCAAGGGTACATTCGGGTAGCTCCCACATCCGATGAGAACCGGGCGGGTCGGAACCAAGGGCGGACCCAAGATATGCTTGTTGGCGTCCTTTTGTTCTAACTCATCCCTCCATTCTATAGTCGGGCGTCGTTGGAGGGGATTTTGGAGAAGCTTCTCAAGGGGTCGGGGAATATCCCCATGTGATCGGAGGCGTAAAGGTGCGTGATGCTCCACACATAAAGTAACGAAGAGCAGCAGCGAAGTGTTCTCCCTTGCTTTTGATGGCGAAATCCACCGATAGCAAGGTGTCGGCAAGAATAGCGGGCGGGGACTCTTCGAGTTCACGTCCCAAGCGAAGAAAGCGTCCATGACGACTTGATCGATCGTGTCGAGATGGAAGGGGAACAGGATCGTTCCGAAGATTAATAATGCCGGGGTCTTGTTGAAGGCAACCCACTCTACCCTCTCGGCCGGGTAGGACAGGTGGTCTTCTAACATTGATACTCTCCATCCCTGGGTGTTCCCTCTTCCTATCGGGGTACTTTGTCGGTACGGTAGATGGATAAGGGCAGCGACCGGTGCTGCAGGAGTATACGCCTCATGACGGATATGGACCCGGTTGACTTGGGCCATTTCAACATTGTTTCATACTCCTCCAAAGTGGGCACCATGTCGAACTGCGGAAATTCAAAGCACCGCAGATCGGAGTTCCAAAAGTGAATTAGTACCCCGAGGAAGACTTGATCGACACCGATCTTTAGGAGGTCCAGATTCGTCCATAGGACTTTTCAAAATCAGCGCGGACCTCCGGTGGCATCGTTGCACTAAGCCGTTCTAGCTTCTCGGTATGGCTTCGGAGAATATCCACCTTCCCCACTTGTCTACTTGTCCCCTCCATTTTCTAAAACCAAAATGTATGATTTGATGAAGATGATGTTTATTGAATGTGAGTGTTTTATTTTACTATTTATCATGTTTTTCTACATGATGTATGGTATTTGCGTATTTTTTGAAAGAATAAACTATCTATATGAATGTTTTATGAATGCAATATTTTTGGACCAGGTCTTATTCGTGAATTTTGAAAAAAATGGATTTTTATTTTTATTTGTTTATTTTATAGCCTTTTATCTCTTCTGTCTGAACTGCGTGGCTACTTAGCTTACAAAGAACCCGAAACCAGAGCTAGCTAAAAGGCGATCGTCCGAGATAAAATAGGGTTTTATGCGAAAGAATATTTAGCGTCCCTTATCTCTTCGTCCGAACTGCGTGGCTACTTAGCTTACAAAGAACTCGAAATCGGGCTAGCTAAAAGGCGGCATCGTCCGAGATAAGGGTGTTTATTTGTAAAATATATTTTTTGGTGATTTTGCTCGCGTTGTTTGTTTATGCTATGCAACATACAAATGCAACAATCATATGCACACACAATTCGATCATCCCCGAACAGGCAAGACTTCGTTTTTTATCACGAGGTAGGGTTTTCCTGCAGAAAGGTGCATTGGTTAGGGTAGGTTCTAACTGTTCTCACCAGGCTAAGGCCCCCAAGGTGCCCCCATTATAGGGTCCCCACTCTCCAGCCGTCCAACCATGCTCAGCACTAAGGCCAGAGTTGGTCTTGTTGCCAAAAGAGGAAGGTTATCACCTTGAGTGGTGGTTTCCGATCACACTGGTGGGCACAAGGCCCTAATTGCAGCGAACCATACCTGCCACCCACTCCCTACGGTTATCTCACTTGCCCCGGGTATAGAGGGAACTGTAGTGTGCAAGGGTTTTGTGTGCAATTTATATTTCAATCAATTGCGTAAGTATAAACAAGCAACAGTTATTTGAAAGCCAAACAATAAAGCATGTTATAATACAAGGTAGGGTAAAAGCGCTATTTTCTTGGTTTAATTATTTTTAAGCCAGCCCATCACTAAATGGGATCAACTCTCTAGGCTTCCCCAGTGGAGTCGCCATCTGTTGCCGCCTCCCCGAAAACGGGGGTGCGGTCGGAGCGACGCGATGGTTTTTCGACTCTTCTTCTTTGATTTTCGCGTTCTTTATTGGTGGTTACAACGCCTTTAGGTTGTCCGATAACCGGGCTAACCTAGGGGCGAGGTTTTCAAAAGTATCCCTGAGTTGTCCGATAACCGGGCTACCCCAGGGATTTATTTAGTTGGGTTCTATGGAGTCGCCACCGATATTTTTACCATAAACATCGGAAAAGGGGTTTAAAAAGGCGTTGGTTTTCGAAAACCAACTTTGGTCATTAGAACCAAAGTTGGGTAAGGGAGTTAGTTACGTGTAAAGGGAGTATTAGTCCCTTTACGACGCCCCTTTCGGGTTCCCTATGATAGGCTGGCTAATTTGAATAAATAAATAAACTGGAAAATAGCGCTTTTACCCTTTTATTATGCGGTATTTAAATTTATGACTACATGGCCCTAGCTTCTATTGCGTAATTTAAATGGCGGTAATAAAATAGAGAGGGAGAATGTGCACCTCCAAAGCAAGCTTTTATATTTCTTTAAAGAGAGGGTGCGTTTTGGCAACCCTTCACTCTACAACTCTCAGAAACTCCGGAAATGCCTCGGAGGGATTCTAAAGAAGATTTAGAACACTCTGTGTATGCCTAGAAACACTCAGAAACTTCGGAAATGCCTCAGAGGGATTCTTAGAGAGAGAAATTCTAGAGAGAAGGGAGAGCTCTTGCTGCTGGGTGTGTAAAAAGGGAGAAGTGACGCCCCTATTTATAGTTTTTCGCGCCTGACAGGTCGACACCGCCGTCTCCGTTGACAGGGTCGAGACCGCCGTCTGGAAAGTCCAGACCGCCGTCTCGTTCGTGGCAGCGGGTCGAGACCGCCGTCTGGAAAATCCAGACCGCCGTCTTGACTTGGCAGGAATCGAGACCACCGTCTGGAAAACCCAGACCTCCGTCTCGAATTTGCGGGTGACGAGACCGCCGTCTGGAAAATCGAGACGGCGGTCTCGTCCTGGCGTTGAAACGAGACGGCGATCTGGTATTCCCAGACGGCGGTCTCGTCCCTTCAGGTTGAGAAACTTTATTTTCGGGCCAAAAAACCTTCCTATCTAGGTACGGGAGCCTAATAGTCTCTCCTAATGACTTGTTAAGCTTCGGCCGTCTTCAAATAGGATGCTTTCTGACTTTATTCTGAGGCCGGGCAAGATTTAGGGTCTACAAGAGGCAATGCAAGAAAAAGGATCATGAAATAGAGCGCTTCAAGGATCAATGTGCTGACTCTAATGAGCAAGCTATCCGAGCCTCCAAAGCTGCTAGAACCAGCTCGGATAGCTAACTTCAAGAAATAATCGCCAAATCAGCATGCCTTGAGGCCGAATCAGCAAAACAGGCTTAGACGATCAAGGACTTGTTACAAGACCTCACAAGGACTCGGTCAGAAATATGCCAAGAATGAGAGGCCAACCGGAGACTCAACAGAAGTCTCACTGAGCTACGCTGCAAAGAAAGAGATGGGCTAGCTCAGTATGGCCAAGTACTGCAAGAGAAGGATCGAGCCCTTGCAAAGCTCGACGAGCTACAAGCCTTGGTCGTCCATCAAGAGGCGAAGATCAAAGAGGCTCAAAAGTATAACGAAGATATGAGCCAGGCGGTCCAGAAGCAAAGCGAAGCACTAGCTCGTCACGTCCGGGAAGCGGAAAGAGAATTACGTAGAGATCAAGACCTGCCTGTGGGTTTCTTTAGGTTTTTCCGTTTCTGCCAAAAGTTGCTTCGTAGTATGGAATAGGGGAATGTACACCTTTCACGTATAAATGAAATTTTACTTTATTCAACAATTGTCTACTTGCATGCATATCATTCATTTGCATATTTAATTTCCCCTCCTTCATTTTCAATAAACAAGATAATAAAAAGGAAGGATTAACTGACACGTCTTCCAAATCAGAAGAATGGAGAGAACGCCGCTTTTAATCAAGCTCTCCCCAACGGTTGATCCATCGCAAGAAGACAATAAACCTCGACCGTTGGTCCTCAAAACCAATAAGGAAGAAGGGGCAAGGACACCAGTGCGACTATTTATGCCACGTCCTTTCCCCTACGAGTCAAATAAAGTTGTACCATGGAGATACGGGGAATCTTCACTAGTAAAGGAGGATATCTCCAATATAGGCGACATTGGGGGCATGACTAGAAGTGGAAGAACCTATTCCCCCAAGAACTCACAAGAAGATGCCCCCAAGAATAAAGGAAAAAATAAACAGATCGAAGAAAAGGAAAATAAAGAATCCAAGGAGGAGACCGAGGAATGACTCCAGTTTATAAGGCAAAGTGAGTATTCCATTATTGACCAGCTCAACCATACACCTGCAAAGATAACTCTATTATCTTTAATGATGAGCTCGGAACCTCATAGAAATACCCAGATGAAGGTCTTGAGCGAAGCGCATGTGCCTCACACCATATCCCAAGAAAAGGTCGAGAGGATCGTCGGTCACATCACAGCAAGCGATCACCTCACCTTCATAGAAGAAGAACTCCCCCTCGAGGGGTCAAGCCACAACAAGCCCTTGCACATCTCCATCAAGTGCAAGGAGTACCTCATTGCTAAAGTTCTTGTAGATAACGGGTCATCCTTAAACGTGATGCCCAAGTGCACACTCGACAAGTTGACTATCCAAGGAACCCGTCTGCGCCCAAGCAGCACTATCGTTCGAGCCTTCGACGGATCAAAACGAGAAGTAGTGGGAGAAGTTAATTTGCCAATCCAAATTGGACCCACTATCTTCAATGTCGATTTCCATGTAATGGATATTACTCCGGCATATAGTTGTCTCCTCGGCAGGCCTTGGATCCATGACACTAAGGCAGTACCTTCAACGCTCCACCAGAAAGTCAAGTTTATAGTGGATGACAAGTTGGTCACGGTCCGAGCAGAGGACGATATCCTGATCAGTGGACCGTCCACCCAACCTTATGTGGATGCGGCTGAAGAGGCCCTTGAAACATCTTTTCAAGTGCTCGAGATTGCCAGTGTAGAGAGACTTCCCAAAAACACAAAGGTAGCCCGCATGATGATGAAGCATGGCTACCATCCTTACCAAGGACTGGGGGCAGATTCCCAAGGCATGAGGGAACCCCCAGAATTCAAAGATAATCCTTACAAGTGTGGCCTAGGATTTGACCCTACTAAGGGTCGAGTAGAAGGAAGAAAAGGGAAGTCTCCCCTCCGCACACTCAAACAAATATTTCGTAGCGGGGGGATGCAAGCGTCAAGAGCTACCCTAGTCATTAGGAGATCTTTTTCTTCATTTAAGGGATGTAAACCCAATGATTGTTAGAGATTATCCCCTGGGGCTAGCCCGACCCCCAGGCATTTTAGGGCACATATTCCCTTATTAATTAATAAAGAATACATTTCTTACTATCTGCTTCTCTTCTTGCTATTTCATGTCTAGATCTCACAATAACTTGTCTAAACAAACAATAAAGAGGAAGAATAAAAAGCGCCCAATTAATCAGAATTTGCCATTGCCATTACAATCAAGCTAGTTGATTAGAAGCATAAAATAAGGCTTTACCTCACCATAAAGAAAGGCATGCTTCGCCAATAGTGTGAAAAAAAAATAATAACAAAAAAAAAAAGAAAAAAGCCCATAGAAGCCAAAGGCCAAAATAAAAAGGCAAAATACTCAGTAGGAAACCCACTAAGGGGGCTACGCAAAAAATAGGGTCAACCCGGTAGGACACCCGAACAAAAATAAAGGGAAGCCTAGGCAAAAATCAGGGTTACAAAATAAGGTCCGCTAGGATTCCCTAAACAAAAACAAAAAAGGAACCTAGACAAAAGATAGGACCAAAACACAATATCCTAGTTCGAAAACCCAAAAGGCGATCTAGGGAAATCAACCAACCATAAAGAGCAATTGAAATAGGCAAAGGCGCAAAATACAAACAAAAAAAAAACAAAAAAAAGGGGAAACATTTGCTTAGACAAAAGCTTAAAACATTTAGGCCTAACCTTAGCCAACCATTCTTACAAAATCTTTTCTAAATAAAATTAACCATCTAAAACACAAGCCATTGAATTTACCCTTTTACTTCTTTTCTCTTGACCCTCACAACATTATTCTAACAATTAGTTTGGGAATATGGAGGCATATAATCAACAATAGGATTGAAACCCCTAAAGTGAAGAAAAAGGGACACCAATATGGCAAAGTGTGCTCTCTAAAAAAAAAAAGAAGAAAAAGAAAAAACAAAGAAAAAGAAAGAAAAGGAAAAATTATTCTTTGGTCACGTGAAGTCCGGAATGGTACAGCCAAGTACAGCAGAAGGAACAAAGATCAGAGGGCACCCGTCTCTACAAGACGCGTCAGTTAAATCCTTCTAAAAAACTAATGAAATAGGGATTATAGGACATCAAACATGAAAACATTTCATGCATAAAATGTTTTTGAACAAGGTCTTATTTTCTTCGAAAAAAAAAATCATCTAAAAAAAAAAACGAGACTGCCATCTCGTGCGACCATACCACCGTCTCGATTCACACTGAATCGAGACCGCCATCTCAACTACCGAGACTGTCGTCTCGATTTGGCCAAAAATGAGACCGCCTTCTCACTTGGCGAGACGACCGTCTCATTTAAAGCCAAAGTCGAGACCGCCGTCTCGAGGTTCCAGACAGCGGTCCTGAATCCCGCGAATTCGAGACGGCGATCCCGAGGTTGGCCGAAAATTCTATATATAGGGGTGCCTAAGGGGGGTCTCAAACACTCTCTCCTGCACTCCTATCCTCCTTTCTCGCACTTTCAAGCATCCTACCACCAAAATGCACAGAGGAGACCAATCCATAAAGAGAAGAGGTTCTGCTGGACCCAGTAGCTCCACAACCCCCACTCCACAAGATCCCACACAACTTTCACCATTACACCAGGCTCGCCTGGAACACGTCCGGGGGTACACTTGGCACCCCATGTTGAGGCTGGAATTCGGCATCCTCGCCGAGTTTGGGTGGGAAGACGACATTCCCGTCAACATTGACAGCATAGGGTGGCGTTTCCTCCTCCAGTCTCCACCCACTCACGTCTACCCACAGGCGGGGATGGAGTTCCTCGCCTCCATCTCCTACTCCGAGACTCCCTCCATGGTGTCGGGCCTCCCAACGACAAAGATGGTGACGTACTTCATGAACGGGATGTAGCGGACCACCACCCTGGACGAGTTCAATGTGTCCATTGGATTCGTCCAACCCAAGGATGTCCTGCCTCGGGATTACCAGGAGGCCATTTGCGTGCGTCCCACTACCCTCACTGCCGACAAAATGTGGGAGGAGCTGACAGCGATGCACACTCTGCCAACACTGCTGAAGGGCTCTGCACTTCCCCCCGCCTTCTGCATTTGCCACAAGCTGCTGGTCGGAACGGTCCACGGGCGAAAGAGAGTCAGGGTAAGGTTACCCCCCCGGATCTCTTTGTCCTGTACTGCATGAGCAAGAGGCGCCGGTGCAACCCCGACTATTTCTTCCTGAAGGCCCTCAAGGATTTCGAGAGCATGCCCGTGGGAGCCATCCTCATGGCTCCCCTCATCACCCCGCTGGCAGAAAAATGGGGGTGCAGTGGCAAGGAAGAACTGACCTCCAGCCTCCGACCTGAGACTATCAACGGGTCTGTCCTGGTCAGCATGGGGATGCTGCTACGCCAAGGGTCCTGGTTGATCCTCCACCCCTCGCTGGATATAACTTTGGATCTCTGGGACATCGTATCAATGCAAGATCTCCTGACACCCCCAGATTTCCAGCAACAACAACAGCAGCAACAACAGCAGTACACGGGCGACTTTGCTGGCATCAACCGCAACATCTACGACTTGCGCCAGCAATTCGACCAAATGTCCATGAGACAAGAGCAGATGTCCTTAAGGCAAGATGCCTTCTACACGAGGATGGAGACATTGGGACAATACCAAGAGGGAATAAGGCAAGACCTAGCGATGTTCCGATAGGAATACCTCGACGAAGTCTGAGACCAGGCAGAATTTCGAAGGCACATATACCGGCAATTCCCCTCTTACGGATCATCTTCAGACTCAAGTCGTTCGTCTTAGGGACAACAATTAAAAAATAACTGCTGTAATAAATTTTTTTTATCATAAATAAAAAAAAAATTTATTTCGTCCATTTTTGCTCTCCTTTTCAAAAAAGTCAGCGTAGCAAAAAGAAACTAAAAATAAAAAGAGTTACGCTCAAAAAAGCCAAAATCCGAAATCGCAAGAAAAAAAGAGATAAATCGAGGAAAGAGGCAGGATTAAAACAAGTCAATCACCTTGACCAACAATTTTTGACAACCAAGCAAGAGTCAGATAAAAATAAACAAGACCATCCCAGCAGCTAACAAGCTGGATGAACACCAACAAAATCCCCGCCACGGACTGGACGACCATTCCTAGAAAAGACAAAAAACAAAGACAAAAGAAAGTATCTCAGCGATCGGCGCATGAGCCACCTGAGCAGTAAGCCGCCACCACCACCAGTCCTACGCAGTGGACTGTACCAGCCTGATAGGGGGTTCATACCTATCAACTTGCGCACGCGGTGCGCCTGATCTGCGCTCGAGCCAGATTAGTAAGTCGCAACTACCAGCCTGATGGGGGGTTTATACTCATCTAGTCTGACGCACAGTGGACTACAACTACCAGCCTGATGGGGGGTTTATACTCATCCAGTCCTACGCACAGTGGGTTGTAACTAACAGCCTGATAGGGGGTTTATACCCATCAACCGAAGGATCGGCTACCGTCAGAAGGAGTATCCTGAGGTTCTACCATGTGTCTACCGAAGGATCGGCTACTGTCAGAAGGAGTATCCTGGAGGTGCACTACACACTTTTTCCCCAAAAGATCAACCGCCGCAAGACGAAACATCCAACGGGTAACCGGGCAAGAGGGTCAACTCCTTTACCCTCCAGTCGACCTTCTTGGCACGACAGGCCAACAGTCGACTAGTCAGGTAAAGGGGGGCAACTGTAGACCCCAAATCTTGCCCGGCCTCAAAATAAAAGCAGAAGACCTCCTATTTGAAGATGGAAGAAGCCTAAGAAGTCACTAGGAGAGACTATTAGGCCCCATACTATAATAGGAAGGATTGTCTGTATAAAAATAAGGATTTTCGCCTTCAGAGGTCGAGACCGCCGTCTTGCTTTTCGAGACCACCGTCTCGCCATTGCTGCAAGTCGAGACCGCCATCTCGTTTGGCGAGACCGCCATCTCGCCACTTGCGAATGGTGAGACCCCCCTCCCGTTTGGCGAGAAGGCCCTCTCGTCTTTGGAAAAGTCGATACCGCCATCTCGTTTGGCGAGACGGCGGTCTCGCCACTTTTACAAGTCAAGACCGCTGTCCCGAATGCCGAGACGACCGTCTCGTCCTTGTCAGTCGAGACGACCGTCTCGTCCTTGTCAGTCGAGACGACCATCTCGTCCTTGTCAGTCGAGACGACCGTCTCGACCTGACAGATGCGAATCCCTATAAATAGTGAGCGCTCCCCCCCCCCCTCATTTCACACAGTTCTTCCACTTTCCCTTCTACACTTTCTTCAAATTCTCTTCCTAGAGTCCATCCGAAGCATTTCCGGAGTTTTTGAGAGTTTTTAAGAGCTTTTTATAGCGTTTCGAGAGAGTTTTCGGCGTTGTAAGAGCGAAAAGGCTGCTAAAACGCACCCTACTTTTAAGAATACTAATAAAAAAGCTTGCCTCAGATGTTTCTTCACTCTCTCTCTCTCTCTTACTGTCTTTATTTTTATGATTAAATTGCATGATAGACATTAGGGCCATGTAGTCGTTATTTTAATTCCGTAAATAAAATGGTAAAAGCGTCTTTTCAAAAGTTTATTTATAAAATAGCTGGTTTATCATAGGGAACCAGAAAGGGGCGTCGTAAGGGAACTAACACTTCCCTTACACGTAACTAACTCTCTTACCTAACTCTGGTTTTAACGACCAAAGTTGGTTTTCTGAAAGCCAACGCCTTTTTACCCCTTTTTCGATGTTTCCGGTAAAAACATCGGTGGCGACTCCATAAGAACCCTTTCAAATTAGTTCTTAGGTTAGCCCAGTTATCGGACAACCCAAGAACACCTTTTCCAAAACTTCGCCTCTAGGTTTAGCCCGGTTATCGGACAACCTAAAGGCGTTGTAACATCACCCATAAAAACGCAAAAAATGGAAAAGTCGGAACCATCGTGTCACTCCGATCGCCTCTTTTTTACGGCGGCGACATTGATTATGCCCTTCCTTTATTGGGTAGAAGGATAGCGATTAGAGCCTTGACTTCTAGAAGCTCTTATTTCCTCTGAGTTCTGAGCTATTTAATGACGACAACTCGCTCCTCTTTCTTGAGGGAGGGAGAATAAATTTTGGAGACTTCTTATTTGTGCCTTATTTTTTCGGGTAGAAGGATGGTAGCTGGAGCTCTGGTTTTTGGAAGCTTTTATTTTGCTCTGGAGTTGTTGGAAACTTGCTCTGTTTTCTTGAGGGAGAGCATTATTTGGAGGCTTGTTTTGAGTGCTTCCTGTTTTCAAACACAAACATGGAGCTAGTCTCCTTACATGCATGAATGTTTTTAGTTTTTTGTTATTTATTTGCAAAAAATTTTATTTTCGATTTTGACAGAGTCGTTTTGTGCGACTATTTGTGGATGGATGTCCTAAATGCAATCTATCCTTTTATGAGATGCATCTTAGAAAAGTGACTGGTATTCTCCTGCTATACTTTCATGATTATGCTGATGGACTCCCTTTTTATTCATTTTTTAGTTAAGCGCTAACTTTTGCCTAGACCACCCTTTTAGGGTTTTCGATCTAGCGGATTGCCTTAATTTTTGCCTAGGAATCTCCTAGCAGGCATCATTCTTTTTATCTTTTTTTTTTTCTTTTTCAATGCTTCCTTGTTTATGATGCATGAAAAGACCTTGACAAAATGACTTTGCACATATTTATGATTTATCAATGTAGAGACAATTTTATAAACTGGTCAAGAGAAGTGAAATGAATGATAATTTTATTGATATGTATGAGCAAAGGTTTATTATTTTCACAGAAGGATTACAAATGGAATTTAGAAGAACGACTGGCCCAGGTTAGCTACACTGTATGGGCTTCAACAATCATGTCTTATGATATTTGCCCCCCTGGTTCTCCTAATTGCCTTAGTTGAGATGCTCGAGACCGGGGTGAAGACTATATAAGGCTGCTTGCTTCTAGAAGGGTGTTACCTTAGTCGCCTTGCGGTTTTTGGCTAAGGTAACCATTGATCCTTAGGGGATTTTTCTTTATTCTCTTTTTTTTTTTTTTAGAGAAGCCTCTAAATTCTAGCTAGGACACGAGGTGAGTGGACCCTAACTTTTGCTCAGGATGCCCTTTGTGCATTTTCATCCTAGCGGGTCATGAGCAATACCCTTCAAGCATAATACTTCTTCACCATATCGGAGTTGACCGGGTGGCGCAGTTCTTCTCCATCCATGTTGGTGAGGATAAGAGCTCCTCCTGAGAATGCTCGCTTGACCACAAAGGGTCCCTCATAATTTGCCGCCCATTTTCTGATTTTATCCTTCTGGGCCGGAAGCAATTTTGTTTACCATTAAATTCCCCCTCATTGTAAATATGGGGGTTGACCTTGTTTTGTCATAAGCCCTTTGATCTTCTTTTGGTGGGCTTGTCCTCGACATGTGGTGTCTAACCTTTCTTCTTCGATTAGGTTTGAGTGGTTGCGTCGGCTTTGGACCTACTAAGCTTTTGTCAGTTTTGCTTCCATGGTAACTCGTCAAGGAAGGTATCTCGACCTCTTTTGGGAGTGCGACCTCCATGCCACGTACAAGGGAAAATGGAGTGACTCCTGTGGAGGATCGTATGAAACTTTGATAATCATGAAGGGCAAGAGGGGATATTTCATGCCAATCTTTGTAGGTTTTGACCATCTTCTGGATGGTCTTGTTGATGTTCTAATTGGTTGCCTCTACTGTACCCTTCATCTTAGGTTGGTAGGGAGAGAATTGATGATGCTAGATTCTGATATCTTGGCATGTCATGGTAAGACCATGCACATGCATCCATATATTCCCTTAATTTTTATGTTAACCTATCCTTGACGTTATCAGTGATTTGGGTATCAATACTTACTTCTTTTTCTCTTGCCCCCAAATCAATGGCCTTGATTTCTTCTTGGTAGCGCTATATTTATTGAGATTACTTTATTAGTAGCCTTTACATGTTCGGGGAGATGGTCCCCTTCTCACCGTCTAACCCGATCCATTCGCCTTCGACTTTCGGATCCCCAGAGAGTCATCCATCACAGACATGATTGTTTTAAGGATTCTGTTTTAGGTATATATTTTATTATTCAGTTATTTTGAAAGAATAATAAATAGAAGAGGGAAAAGAATAAAAAAGAATATGAATGTTTATGCAAATACCTCATTGTATTGATGAAAACAAAATATTTACAAAGCCCTTTTAATCAAGGATCTCACGGCCACGGGCGGGGACCGCGAGAGATATGTAGGAAGCTTAAAAAAACATGAAGAACTCTATTCAACTGGCTTTCTTGATCCCTCCTCATTATTCTGGTGGCAATAGAGGCTTGATATCCATGTTAGGAGTGGCAGAGTTGACAGTGAGCCATCTAGCATCCAACAACTCTTGGACCTTGTATTTCAAGGCCCGACAATCTTCCACAGAATGCCCAGGAGCACCTAAGTGGTAAGCGCATTTTATGTTAGGCTTACACCACTCAGGGTAGGGTGGATCAATCTTCCTCGGAGGGATGCGTGCTAGGAGTTGGGTCTCTAATAGCTTCGGCAACAGACTCCCATAGGAGGTTGGAATGGGGGTGAACTCCTTTCTTTGCTTTCGTTGGCTACCTAGCTTGTTGCGCAGAGGTAGAAGGAGTAGTAAGGTTGATGACATTCACGCTTCCCTTCTCCTTCTTGCTAAGAAACTTCTTGAGTGATGCATTGGGAGCAGGAAGTCGAGTGATCCTTCCGCTCTTCAATCCTTGCTCCATCCTTTCGCCTACGTGGTCGATGCGGATGCCTTTATGGTGGACATGTTGATGACACATTAGTTCCATTAACCGCATCATCTGCTCCTTCATGGAATTAAGCTCAGTGGTGAGCTTGCAGTCCTGCTCTTCTATGTGCTCCATTAACCGAGCCATTTGCTCCTTTATGGCGTTAAGCTCAAAGGTGAGCTCACAATTTTTTTCTTCTAGCTGCTCCATCGTCTCGGCTTTCCGTACGCAAGTGAGGACAGGAAAAAGACCAGCCACTTTCTAGAATGCATATGAATTAGGGTTTTTATTAAAAATGAATGATTGGTGTGGGATAGATATACCTTAAGACAATGACTTTGACATCATCCTTAAAGCTTACGCTTTGCGGAGTTCCATACCCACTTCGGTAGAATGGTTCTTTCCCCATAAAGGTCACCATATACCTTAACACACTTGTCTCCTCCTTATGGAAGATTACAAGCGCACTTGGGCCTCTTTCGCCTTTGTCTTAGGGATATCTAATGCCCCCTAGAATGAATGTATTTATGCATGCACTAGTACAAAAGGGCAATAGATGTTCAAAGTGGCATAGCTTTTGACTGGGATGTCCGATTTTGACGCACAATATATCAAAACGAAGAGAAAAGGGTGAAGAACAAGACTTCAAATTCCCAAAGGGGATTTGACCCAGCATATTTCCCAAAAAACGCTTCTAAGACCCATTTTTTAGGGATTTATTAAAATGATGCGTATGCATACTTTCCTTATGCATTTATTTTCTTTCTTGATTTTTCCACTTATGACATGATGCGATATGAATTATATGACTTTGTCAAAATTATTTTTATAAATGTTTTGATTTTGTTATTATTATTTTTTATTTTTATTTTTTTTTTGTTTTTAAGCCTTTTATCTCTTCTGTCGGATCTGCGTGGCTACTTATCTTACAAAGAACCCGAAACCAAGCTAGCTAAAAGGTAGACTGTCCGAGATAAAAATGATTATTATGAAAGAAAGGTTTTAGCATCCCTTATCTCTTCGGTCGGACTGCGTGGCTACTTAGCTTACAAAGAACCTGAAACCAGGCTAGCTAAAAGGCAGACTGTCCGAGATAAGGGTGTTTATTGTGAAAATATTTTTGAGATTTTGTTTTATATTTTTTTTTTTGCTCTTGTATGATTATGTTATGCAACAATCAAATGCAATAAACAAATGCACAAATAATTCACTCATCCGCAAACAGAGTGACGTTTAATTACGAGGTAGGGGTTTCCTGCCGAAAAGTGCATTGGCAAAGGTAGGTTCTAACTGTTCTCACCAAAGCCAAGCCCCCAAGGTGCCCCCATTATAGGGACCCTTCAATCTCCCAGTCTTCGAACCGTGCACGGATGACCGTGTTGATGTTCTTAGACCGAGAAAAAAAAGGTTATCACCTTGAGTGGTGGTTTCCGACAACAACCTGCTGGCATTATGGCCATTACCATGGTCAGTCGTACCTGCCACCCACTCCCTATGGGTATTCTCTCTTGCCCCCGGGTATAGAGGGACTGTAGTGAGCAAGGGTTTGTGTACAGTTTATTTCAGACAATTGCAGAAAATAAGCATACAACAATTATTAAAGCCAAACAGTAAAACATGTTATAAAGCAAGAAAGGGTAAAAGTGTAATTTCTAGTTTTTATTTCCTAAACTAGTCCATCACTAAATGGGATAAACTCTCTAGCTTTCCCAGTGGAGTCGCCATCTATCGTCGCCGTTAGAAGACGCGGTCGGAGAGACGCGATGGTTTTGGTATGACTCGCGTTTCTTTGGCCATGATTTTTAGAAAAAGAAAAAGAAGAAGGCAATGGTTTTTAGAAAAAACCAACTTTGGCCATTACAACCAGAGTCGGGTAAGGGAGTTAGTTGCGTGTGGGGAAGGTGTTAGCACCCCACAACGCCCCTTTCGGGTTCCCTAGGATGGACTAACTTAGAAAATAAACACTTAAATAAATTATGTTTTTATCCTTACTATTCTACCTACTCGTAGAATTTAAATATCTACATGACCCTATTATCTGATGCACACAAAGAAAGCGATAAAGAATGTAGTAAAAGAGACAGGGAATAGAGAAGGAACCTCCGAAGCAAGCTTTTATATTAACTCTTCGAAAACTTGAGGACGCTTTTTGGCAGTCCCCGCACTCTACAAGCACACTTCCCCCGCAAAATAAAGAAAAGTCACTCTACCGAGGGTCGGACGTCTCAAAAAGAGACTTCCTTAACTGATTTCAACTTTAATGGAAATCAGAAAGCTCACTCGAACCCCGGACTAATGCTCGGGGTCACTCTAAAGTGCCAAAAGGCTTCCTAGAGAGTGGTAGGAGTGAAAAGGTGTGAAAAATCGGAGAATGGGAGCTCCTATTTATAGGGAACCGGGCCTGAAAAAGGTTGACGACCGTTTGGACTTAGTGGACGGCCGTCCATAGCCAAAATTAGGGTGGACGACCGTCTGGTCATCATGGACGGCCGTCCAGGGCTCAAAAACAGGGTTGATGGTTGTCTGGTTATCATGGATGGTCGTCTAGTTGTCATGGATGGTCGTCTGGACGCTCTAGATGGCCGTCTAGACACTCTAGATGGTCGTCTGGACTCTCTAGATGACCATCTGCACATTCTGGACAGTCATCTGGACGTTTTGGACAGCCATTTGGACGTTCTGGACGCTCTAACAAAATTTTAATTTTAATTTTCTCAGAAAACCCTCCTTTTCCTAAATGAAGCCTAGTAAACACTACTAAGGGCCTTATGAAGCCTTATTCATCTTCAGAACGGAGGATTTCTAGTCTTTATTGTGAGGTCGGGCAAGATTTCGGGTCTACAGTGGTATTGGTTTTACACCTCTTGTTGGAAAAAAAACTAGAGCATTTAAAAATTATTTTGCATATAGTAAATCTATTTCGTCACCATTTATTACATGCTTCTATTGTATGAAAAGAGGTCATTCTGTTAAATTTTGTAGAATCAAGAAGTATGCTATTCCAAGAGGTAGAATGAAGTGGATTCCCAAGAATTCATTTCAAATAACTTGATTGGACCCAATGATTGTAAAAAGGGTAGCAGATATATGTTAAATTTGTTTTGCAGGAACAAAATTTGGAAGTTCTTTGGTACCCAATCAACAAATTTTGATTCTGGATTCATGGACTAAGTATTTTAATTGATATAAAAGTGTTTTAATCGATTAAAATCACTTATAAAGAATACCAAAAAAGCTATCCGTATAGTTTTAATCGATTAAAATACAAATTAATCGATTAAAATGTTTAGTATAGTTTTATTCTCTCTGTTTTAATCGATTAAAAATGATTTACATCAGTTAAAACCATTAAAAGGTCAAATTTAATCTATTCTTCTTCGTTTTAATCGATTAAAATTCTGCTGTCATTTCATTAAATCTTTCAGTACAAAAATAATCGATTCTTTTATGTTTTTAATCGATTATTTCACTGTTTCTTTTTCAAACCTAATTTTCAAGATCAAATTAATTGGTTAATTTGTTGATTAATCGATTAATTCATTCTTAGAAAACCATTTTAATTACAGTCAATTAGAGAACTTTCAGCTAATCAAAGTCTAATTTCCAAGATTAATTGTTTATCATGAAAGTGATGAAGATCTTATTGAATTACTTTGGCAAAGATCTTGTTGATTTGATGAAGTAAAAAATGAAGTCAAAGGATACTTTGTGGCATTCAAAGATCACTTAGATAAAAGAGTAGTGGGATTAGTGAGTCTACATCTCTACTTAGGTATAATCATTTTTATCTCTCTGTTGCATGAGGTTTCTTCATTTAAAAGATTTTTGCAAAATGCCTCTAAAAAGTGATTAAACGGTTAAAAACAAAGTATTTTGATAAAAGATTTTTTAATTAACTATTTTAACTAATAGTATACAAGCTTTATCAACTAAAATGTTCTTAACACTTTTGTAACAGGTTTTTAACTGATATGCTTTCGAAATAATCGATTGTTTTCATTAGAAGGAGTTTTGAAAACCTTCGACGGTGTTTTAACCGATATAGTTTCGAAAAAATTGATTAAAATCACTTAAAATGTTCAGGGAAGTGTTCGGTAGTATTTTAATCGATATAACTTCAAAACAATCGATTAAAACCACTTGGAGTATTTGTTAATCGATGTAATCCAGCATATGATCGATCAGAATGAGTTTATGATCAATCAGAATGAGTTTTTGATCGATCAGAATACTTTTAATCAATTAAAATGTGATTTAATCGATTAAAACAACTTAAGAGAATTTCTACTAAGCGTTTTAATCGATTAAAACAGATTGTTATCAGTTAAAATCACTTAGAAAAGTTTATAAGAATATTTTGCAGTATTTCAATCGATTGATTCGAATCGATTGAAAGACGAATCAATCGATTAAAACAGTTTAGAAGATTTTTTACAAAGAGTTTTAAGTGATATAAACGTTGTCGTATCAGTTAAAACACATCTGGAAAATAATCAAGAACATTTTAACAGATTAAAAGAAGTTTTAACAGATTAAAACAAGTCTTTTAACAAATTAAAAGATTATTTTGACAGATTAAATAAACCAGCAGTTTTGAAAATCTTCTATATAAATAGAATTGCTTGAACCTTTTAAAATACATCTTTTAGCAATCAATCAAGCAAGCATAAGTGCTACTTTCAAGAGAGAATCACGCTAGTTTTTTTGAAGTTCATAAGAGTTCTTTCTTGAGGCAATATTGCAATCTTTTGGAGATGAAACACATACTGTAGAGCTGCATAAATCTGGTTTGAGCGTTCTAAGTTTCTTCTACTTGTTTCTTTAGTTTCTTTACTGTATTGTGGGTGCCTGGAATTGTGGGCACTGGTTTCTGTAGCTGGAATTTGGCTGCAGGGTTGGTCAAGAATTGAAATTTGGTTCTTGGTGAAGGTTTAGGTGCAGGAACTGGAATTGTGGTTCTTGTGGTAGATTGAGTGTGAGATTAAAGTTGTAATCTGTAAAACGTTCAATCTAGTGGAACCCAGCTAGAATTTGGCTGGAGACTGGACGTAGCCCTGAGATTGGGTGAACCAGTATAAACCTTGGTTGTATCTTTCTAAACCTTTCTCTCTTATTCTTGTCACTGCATACTGGTCTGGAATCTTAATCTTTGAAATAGATAATCTGTAATTTGCGAAAATCTTTCAAAGATTAATTCAACCCCCCTCTTGATCTCAGCCTACATTTCTAACATATCAAATTCTGCAAAAACATTTACTGTTTCATTCTGACTAAGTCAAAACTTATCCAAAGAACAAATTAGCTGATATACCCACTGTTCAAAAACTGTGTCACTGCCCTCAGTCAAGGGAACATTTTGCAATTAAAGCTGTAACTTTGCAGGTTCTGTCAAATTGGACTTCAATTTACAAAATTTGAAATCCGAAACCCATGGTTCTGCACACTTGAGTCTATCAGCTTCATTCTTCACTCTTTTCTCTCACTTTCATTCTCTGGTTCAAATTCTCTTTACTCTTCTCTCGACTTTGTTTCTCTTCTTGAATTCAAAGACTAAAAATGTTTAAAAGATCAAAATCTAGGAAGAAACATAAAGGATAATCTTCCTCTACTACCAATCCTGGTGGTTATTTAGAAGCCTGGTTCGATGGAGATATTGGAAGAATGAACACCTTCATTGCTGAATTCAGTCAGAAGTAAATTATTATTCCAAGTTCATCAAATTCAAATGGCTTGATGAAGAAGGATTTATAGCTCTAAGAAGAAAGCTGAAAAGTCAGAAACTAAGGACCTTCATGGAGTATACTGGGAATATTCAACCTGATTTGGTTCGTGTTTTCTATTCCAATCTAACTGTGAATGAGTCTACAATCAAATCTCATGTGAAAGGAGTTAATATGGAAATCAATCCTTCTGTTTGGGAACAAGTTGCTGGCCTCATGGATAGTGGTGTTAAAGAATCCAGAGGAAACATCTCTGAAATACCAGACTTCAACAAAATTCAATTTTTCAGGTCCTGTCTCATAAACCCAAATGATTCGGGGGATTAATCATGCTTTGCTAAATGAGGGTGACCTTGCTCTCTTGTACTGCATTCCAGTAGACCAACACACAATTCACAAACATTGGAAATTTGATTGTTGATATCTATAGAAAATTGGAAGACATGCAGCTCAATCAAGGAAATTGGGATGATTGAGTTTTGACAACAAGGGTCCCTTTTTATCATAATATTTTTTCTTTCTTTATGTCATGTTTCTTTTGCTGCTACTTTTATTTTGGACTGCAATATTAACTGGTCTTAAACCATAAATAATCCTTTAACTTTTCTTAATATGATGCAGGTTTTTATTTGAATTAAGAGAGCTTAGATAGAATAAAAAACACATTTCAGATATTTTTAGCTGATATAAAATCGATTTAATCGATTAAATCAATTAAAAGAAACATTTACATAGGAAATTCATACCATTATAATCGATTAATTCACGTATTAATCGATTAAAAGCTGTAAATCATGAATCTGTATCAACTAAAATTAGTTTACATCAGTTAAATCAACTAGATAAGATGCTATTATGATTTTGCTCTATCTTTTGGTTAAATATTAATCAATCTAGTTGACATTATCTTAAAACATCTTCTTAATAATTCTTTTTACAAAATTCGAAATGGATTAGGAATCCTAGATACATCAAACTTCACTTAGTTTTCAAACTCTGAATATTTTAATTGATATAAATGAACTTTAATCGATTAAAAGCACTTATACAAAATTTCTCATACTGTTTTAATCGCTTAAATGTCAATTTAATCGATTAAATGAACTTAAGTTTTTAGATTTCAACTTTCATTACTGTTTTAATTGATTAAAACATTATTTGTATCGATTAAAATCAGTAACAATAACAATTTAATCGATTATGCCTTGTTTTTAATCGATTATTACTCTGGAAAGAAAATTAAAGGCTTTAGTTAATTGTTGTTCTTGTAACATGCTACTAAAGCATGGTTCCCTTATCTTTACACGTGTCTATTGTATTCATTACAAACGTGTTAATGAAGATAAGTTTGAATCAACTTTAATTGATTCTTAAAAGAGTAATACATCGCAATGGTGTCATAATTTTTTAAATACTATTTTCAAAATAAATTTTGTTATATGTCATGCATATTGTTTGTTTTGCTTCTCTCTTCCCTATTTTTGATGAAGTCAAAGGGGGAGAAATAATTGTTATGATTGTTTTTGATAATAATTGTTTTTATACTCACTGTTTTAGAGGGAGTAGTAATCTAGGGGGAGAAATGATTAATTTTTGAATACACTAATCTATATATTCAAGCGACTTCTTTTGTAGAGATATTATTCAAAGAGGTGTTTGTCTTCATCAAATAGGGAGAGACTAAAAGTGATGAAGATCTTATTAAATCATTTGATTAAATGAAGATCTTGTTGATTTGATGAAGTCAAAGGCTATTCTGTTGCAGTCAAAGGTTACTTGGTTAAAAGGGTAGAGTGATTAGTGAGTCTGCATCTATACATAGGTATAATCATTCATATCTCTCTGCTGCATGAGGTTTCATCATTTAAAAGATTTTTCAAATGCCTCTAAATGTGTTTAATCTGTTAGAAACCAAAGTAATTGGTTAAATGGTTTTTAAGTAATTGTTTTAACTGATATTATGAGCTTTATCAGTTAAAATGTTCTTAATACTTACATAACAAGTTTTTAACTGATAGGTTTTCGAAATAATCGATTAAACCTTTTAAAACATACACTGAAACTGTTTTAATTGATATATCTTCGAATTAATCGATTGTTTTCATTAAAGGAGTTTTTGAAAACTTTCTGCCAGTATTTTAACTGATGTAGAATCGAAATAATCGATTAAAATGACTTAAGATGTTTTGAAAAGTGTTCGACGAGTATTTTAATCAATACAAACTCAAAATAATCGATAAAAACCACTTGAAAGGTTTTGAAAGAAGTTCTGTCAGGATTTTAATCGATGTGTTATCAATTAAAATAACTTAGAAAGTTTTATGAAACTATTTGTCAGGATTTTAATCAATGTGTTATCAATTAAAATAACTTAGAAATTTTTATGAAACTATTTGGCAAGATTTTAATCGATTAAAATACGAAATAATCGATTAAAACAACTAAGAGATTTTTTTCAAAGTGTTTTAATCGATTAAAACAGATTGTTATCAGTTAAAATCACTTAGAAAGTTTTATGAAAACATTTGGCAGTATTTTAATCGATTAAAAGGCGAATTAATCGATTAAAACAACTTAAGGGATTTTTTATAAAGTGTTTTAATCGATTTAAACAATGTCGCATCAGTTAAAACAAATCTGAAAAATGATCAAGAACATTTTAACAGATTAAAAGAAGTTTTAACAGATTAATTCAAGACTTTTAACAGATTAAAAGATTGTTTTAACAGATTAATTAAACCAGTAGTTTGAACAATCTTCTATATAAACAGGATTGCTTGAGTCTTTTAAAATATACCTTTGAGCAATCAATCAAGCAATCATAAGAGCTACTTTCAAGAAAGAATCACGCAAGTTTTGTGAAGTTTTTCAAAGTTCTTTCTTAAGGCATTTTCTGCATTTCTTTTGTGAAGAAACTCATTCTGCAGAGCTGCATAAACCGGGTTTGAGTGTTCTAGTTTCTTCTCTTTGTTCTTTTATATTTCATTACTCTATTGTGGGTGTCTGGAAGTGTGGGCACT
Organism: Sphenostylis stenocarpa; assembly: GCA_963425845.1. Lineage (NCBI taxonomy): Eukaryota > Viridiplantae > Streptophyta > Magnoliopsida > Fabales > Fabaceae > Sphenostylis > Sphenostylis stenocarpa. Next base: position 33,966,211 of record OY731400.1, on the reverse strand, counting down.
GGTTCTGTAGCTCGAATTTGGTTGCATGTTGATTCAAGAACTAGAACTTGGTTCTTGGTGAAGGTTTAGGTACAAGAACTGGAATTTGGTTCTTGTGGTAAGATTGGGTGTCTGGAAGTGTGGACATTGGTTTCTGTGGCTGGAATTTGGCTGCAGGGTGGTTCAAGAACTGGAAGTTGGTTCTTGGTGAAAGTTTATGTGCAAGAACTGGAATTTTGATTCTTGTGGTAGATTTGGTGTGTGATTGGAATTGTAATCTGTAAAACATTCAATCTAGTGGAACTCAGCTAGAATTTGGCTAGGAACTGGACGTAGCCCTGGGATTGGGTGAACCAGTATAAATCTTGGTTGTATCTCCCTAAACCTTTCTCTTTTTAATTCTGCTGCTGCCTTTATTTTGATTGTTTGTTTTTTTTTATTCAAGAATTGGTCAGAACTCTTAATCTTTAAAATAGATAATCTGTAACTTGCGAAAAAAACTTTCAAAGATCAATTCACCCCCCATCTTGATCTCAGCCTCCTGGCGCATGAGCTAGAGCAGTAAGCCGCCACCACCACCAGTCCTACGAAGTGGACTGTACCAGCCAGATTGGGGGGGGGGGGTTCATACCTATCAACCTGCGCATCAACTTGCGCATGACTTGCACACGAGCCAGAGCAGTAAGTCGCAACCGGTCCTACGTTGTGGACCATACCAGCCTGATGAGGGGTTTATACTCATCCAGTGCTACAAACGATGGACTGCAAACATACCAGCCTGATGAGGGGTTTATACTCATCAACCGAAGGGTCGGCTACCGCAAGAAGGAGCATCCCAAAGCTACAACCAACCGGATTGGTGTTCATACTCATCAACCGAGGGGCCGGCTACCGCAAGAAGGAGCATCCTGAGGTTCTACCATGTGTCAACCAAAAGGGTCGGCTACCGCATGAAGGAGCATCCTGGAGGCGCACACACATTTTTTGTCCAGAGGGTCGACCATCGCAAGACGGAGCATCCGAAGGACAGCCGGGCAAAAGGGTTAACTCCTTCACCCTCCAGCCGATCTTTTTGGCATAACAGGCCAACAGTCGACTAGTCAGGTGAAGGGGGGGGCTGCTGTAGACCCCAAATCTTGCCCGACCTCAAAATAAAGAGCAGAAGACCTCCAATTCGAAGATGGGCAAGTCCTAAAAGGTCCATAGAATAGACTATTAGGCCCCATATTAGAGTAGGAAGGCTTTTGGTACGAAAAAATAAGGATTTTCACCTGAAGGGTCGAGACCGCCGTCTCGTCATTATCAAGGTTGAGACCGCCGTCTCGTTTGGCGAGATGGCCGTCTCGCCACTTGCTATGGCGAGACCGCCTTCCCATTTGGTGAGACGACCTTCTCGCCATTTGTCAAATTGATACTATCGTCCCGAATGGCGAGACGGCCGTCTCGCCATTTGCTAAAGGCGAGACCGTCGTCCCGATTGGCGAGATGGCAGTCTCAACCTTGCTAGGCGAGACGACGGTCTTGACCTGATAGGCACGAATCCCTATAAAAGGGGGGTGCCCTCCCCTTCATTTCACATAGTTCTTCCACCTTTCCTTCTAGCATTTCTTAAAATTCTTCTCCTAGAGCCCCTCCGAAGCATTTTTGGAGTTTTCTGAGTGTTCTTAGAGAGTTTCTATAGCGTTGTTAGAGAGAAAAGTCGACGTTGTAGAGCGAAGGACTGCCAAAACGTGTCCTATTTTTAAGAAGAATTAATCAAAGCTTGCTCCGGAGGTTTCTTCACTTTCTCCCTCTCTTTTACCGTTTTTTTTTACTTATATTTATTTATGCATTAGCTATTAGGGCCATGTAGTCACTATCTTTTAATTTCGCAAATAAAAGGGTAAAAGCGTCATTTTAAAGTTTGTTTACGAAATAACTGGCCTATCATAGGGAACCCGAAAGGGGCGTCGTAGGGAAGCTAATACCTTCCCTACACATAACTAGCTCTCTTACCCAACTCTGGTTATAATGACCAAAGTTGGTTTTTCTTAAAAACCAACGCCTTCTTTTTTTCCTTTTTCGATGTTTCCAGTAAAAACATCGGTGGCGACTCCATAAGAACCCTCTTCGAAAACCTTGCTTTTAGTTCCAGCCCAGTTATCGGACAACCTAAAAGTTCCCTTTCGAAAACCTCGCCCTTAGGTCCAGCCGGGTTATCGGACAACCTAGAGGCGTTGTAACCTCACCCATCTAAAACGCGAAAACGGAAGTCGGAACCATCGCGTCGTTCCGACTGCCTCTTTTGACGGCAGCGACAAGTATAAATTTTATTATTCACTTATTTTGAAAGAATGAAAATGAATATGAATGTTATGAGAAATGCCTCGTTATATTGATGAAAAGAGAAAAATATGTACAAAATCCCTTTTAATCAAGTGTCTCGTGGCCATGGGGTGGGACTGCGAGAAATACAAAGGAGAAATGGAAACAAGAGGAGCCCTATCTAGATGGTCTTTCTTGTCCAAACCTACTACTTTGGTTGAGACAGAGGCTATGAATCCACATTGGGAGCAGGAGCGTCAAATGTGATCCACCCGGCATTCAGTAGCTCTTGGACCTTGTACTTCAAGGTCAAGCAGTTCTTTGTCGAGTGCCCAGGGGTGCCTGAGTGGTAATTGCATTTCTCGTTGGGTTTATACCACTCAGGATAGGGTGGCTCCATCTTCTTTGGAGGAACACGCACAAGGAGCTTAGCCTCGATCAGCTTTGGCAGCAGATTCCCATTGGAGGTTGCGAGAGTAGTAAACATCCTCTCCTTTTTGCACGACTGCCTAGCTGCTTGTGGAGCGGAAGAAGGAGTAGTGAGGTTGATGACATTTATGTTTCCCTCCTTCTTCTTGCTGAAGGGCTTCTTGAATGATGCATTGGAGGAGGAAGGTTGTGCGATCCTTCCACTTGTCAGCCCTTGTTCCACACTCTCACCATTGGTGACCACGTCCGCCAAAAGGGTTGACGTATTCCCTATCATTTTGTCATAATAGGGACCTGTCAATGAGTTAATGAACAAGGACACAATCTCCTTGTTCGACAGCGGAGGCTCTACTTGGGCGGCCAACTCCCTCTATCGCTGAGCATACGCCTTGAAGGGTTCGCCGTTTCTCTTGCTCAGAGCTTGAAGATTTGACCTATCTGGGGTCAGATCGATATTATATTTATATTGACGAAGGAAGGAGTGTGCCAGCTGTTTCGAGTTTTGGACTTGCCCCCCCCCCCCTCCAACTGCATATACCAATTCAAGGCCGAATCGGTCAAGCTCTCTTGAAAACAATGGGTCAGGAGTTCTTCATTGTCAGCACATGGAGCCATCTTACGACAATACATTGTAAGATGACTCTTGGGGCAAGTCATTCACATGTACTTTGGGAAATCTAGAACTTTAAATTTGGGAGGAAAGCGGATGTTCTTGACGAGGCCCATGTCGACCGCCTCTTTCACGTCAAAATTATGTCCCTCCATAGCCCTTTGTCTCTCCTCCAAGGTAGTAATTTGTTGCTTAGAGACTTCGGGAGTCTGGATGTGGACTACCCTGCTATTGGGCTGCACATGAATTCCTTGTTCATGCACATGGAGGGGTTCCACTTCTTCCTCTTAGTGAGAGGCATGGTTGCTATGAGGACCCTCCTTGGCGAGATGTTGCTGGCGCATCATCTCCATTAGCTGCACCATTTGCTCCTTCATGGAGTTAAACTCTGTCATCAGCTTACGGTTTTGCTCCTCTAAATGTTCCATCCTTTTGGCCTTTTGCACGTGAGTAAGGACAGGAAGAAGACTAGTCACTTTCTAGAATGCATATAAATTAAAGGATTTTATTTGAAATGAATGATTAGTGTAGGATAGATCTGCCTTAAGACAATGACTTTGGTGTCATCCTCAAAGCTTATGCTTTGTGGGGTACCATACCCACTTTGGTGTAATGGTTCCTTCCCCATTATGGATTTGACAAGTATTACAAAGGTTACCGCACCTTAGCACATTTGTCCCTTCCTTGTGGATGGTTACAAATGTGTTTCGTGTCTCTTTCGCCTTTGTCTTAAGGTTATCTAATCCATCCTAGTAATGAATGAATTTATGCATGAGAAATCTTATTAAGATGATATGTATGCATTCCTTTCTTATGCATTTATTTTCTCTCTTATTTTACCACTCTTAAGATGTTGAGGGTATGAATGATTTGACTTTGTCAAAATCATTTTATTAAATTTCATTATTTTTAAATGAATGTTTTGACTTTGTCAAAATGTGTTTTATTGTGTTTATTTTTATTTGTTTTATCACCCCTTTATCTCTTCTGTAGGTCAACGTGGCTACTTAACTTACGAAGAACCTGAAACTAGACTAGCTTAAATGAAGATTGTCCGAGATAAAGTTTTTTATTGCAAAAGGGTTTGGAGATGTTATTTTTATTTTGTATTATATTTTTATTTTGTTGTTGTATGATTATGTTATGCAAATGTAACAAACAAAAATGCAACAAACAATTCACTCATCCGCGAACAAAGCGATGTCGTTTAATTACGAGGTAGGGGTTTCATGCCGAAAAATGCATTGGCAAAGGTAGGTTCTAACCTTCCTCACCAAGGTCTAGGTCCCCAAGGTGCCCCCATTATAGGGTTCCCACGGTCTCTCAACACTCAAACCATGCGTGGCTTAAGTGCCTTGTCGACATCCTACAGACTGAGAGAGGAGGGTTATCACCTTGAGTGGTGACTTCTAACAACGACCTGCTGACACTATGGCCATTACCATGGCCAGCCATAAACACCACCCACTCCCTATGTGTATTCACTCTTGCCCCTGGGTATAGAGGGACTATTGTGTGCAAGGGTTTGTGTATAATTTGTATTTTAAGCTGTTGCAAAAAATAAACATATAACAATTATTAAAGCCAAACAGTAAAGCAAAGAAAGGGTAGAACCATAATTTTTAATCTAATATTTTTTTAGATTATTCCATCACTAAATGGGATCAACTCTCTAGCTTCCCCAGTGGAGTCGCTATCTGTCGTCGTCACAAAAAAGCAGTCGGAGCAACGCGATGGTTTTGATGACTCACTTTTATTTTAAAATGTGATCATCGATCTTAGGATGTCTGATGACCGAACTACCCTTAAGAACAAGATTTTTGTAAATGAGTTCTGGAGTCGCTACCAATGTTTTTACCATAAACATTGAAAAAGGAAAAAAAAGAAGGCATTGGTTTAAGAAAAACCAACTTTGGCCATTATAACCAGAGTTGGGTAAGGGAGTTAGTTACGTGTGGGGAAGGTATTAACACCCCCACAACGCCCCTTTCGGATTCCCTATGATGGAATAGTCTTAATATAAAGACAATAAAATTATGCTTCTACCCTATTTATTTATTGCAGTATTTAAATAGCTATCTACATGACCCTAATAACTAATGCATACAAGGAAACCAATAAAAGAAAGCAATAAAAGAGAAAAGATAAGAAGAAGAACCTCCAAAGCGAGCTTTTATAAATATTGAACTAAAGAATGATTTTTGGCAGTCCTGCACTCTACAAAGGCACTCCTTCGTTGAACAAAAATATTAACTAAACTCCTCGAGTGTCAAAAAGATTACTCATAATCTGGAATAATGCTCAGAGCTGCTTAAAAGTCCTAAAAATAGGTCCTCAAAGCATAGGAGAGTGTGAAAGTGTGTGGAAATGAGCTAGAATGAGCCTCTATTTATAGCAAATTGCGCTAGGCAGGTCAGGACGGTCGTTTGGGCTTCTGACAAGTGGGACGACCGTCTGGAGAAATGGGACGGCCGTCCCGGGCTCAAGGAAAAGTGGGACAGCTGTCTCGAAAAGTGGGACGATCATCCCAAGCTCAATGAAATATGGGACGACTGTCTAGAAAAGTGGGACGGTCGTCCCAAGCTCAAAGAAATGTGGGACGACCGTTTGGGAATGTGGGATGACAGTCCCAAGGTTTAAGGAAGGTGGGACGACCGTCTGGGAAAGTGGGACGACCGTCTGGAGATGTGGGACGACCGTCCCATATTTTCAGATTTTTCTAAATTTTTATTTTCTAAAAAATCTCTCCTATTTTGAAATGGAGCCTAATGAATGCTACTAGGGGCCTAATGGAGCCTTAACCATCTTCGAAACGGAGGATTTTTGAGAACTACTGTTTGACCCGGGCAAGATTTGGGGTCTACAATCATCACATCATGACATCATCCTTTACCATAGGCTTGAAAGATCTCTAAATTTTTACCATTAGAAGACATACCTTCGTAGATCAATAAGACTTTTACTTGGCTTGTAATGGGGCTAGGGTCCAGGGTAGATTATTTTAGGAAAGTGAGCTAAGACTTTAGGAAAAATAAAGAACATGGATCAATGTACCTTTAAGCGTTGTTCCAGTTGCATCTTTTCGTTTTATTGCCTTTATATTAGAGTGCCTTTAGAGCTCTTTTATGGTTTTGACACACAAACAAAATGATTTTTTGTTTTTGGACTTGTTGGCGGTGAGTAGAACTGGATTTTTTTTTATGATTCCACGCTCCTTACTTCCCTTTATGTTTAGGTTTGGGTAGTTTTGGATTGGAAAGGCTTTAAATCTTGGGTTTAAATTCAAGAAAAGGCTAAGGATCAAAGGTGGGTTCAAAGGATAATTTAAGGTAAGGGTACGCCATTTGGATAAGTAGCTAAGACAAAGAAGGCCTAAATCATATATACTAGTGTATATGTTCATCTGGTGTCACAGAGAAATCAATCAAGTTCTGGAAGGTTCTCATGTCACGAGTGGCACAAAAAAAAGGAATAAGGCTCAAAACTCACCTGGGATGCTTTGTTCACCTTGAAATTACTCCAAACCAATGTTAATGTAACCTGACCATGACTTCCTATGTGAATCAAACCTTTCAAACTTTGAACTCTTCCTCCTGATCAAGTCGGTCATCTTTTCTAAAGTAGCCTCCCATCAATCTTCAACATTATACAACAATTAAAACAAAAATATGATTGAAACCTCATGCATGAAATGCAAATACTCCCCACTTTTGAAATTAACATTGTCCTCAATGTGGAGAATTTATGTTATGCAAATGAAAATGTAACTGAGCTATTACAGCTCGGATCCCGGGTCTATCTCATCAAATGGTATAGGTGCAATAGGTGTTGAAGTCATCAAGTAGCAACATGGCTCAGGTGGTTGGATGGTCTGATTCTCATGGAAAATCTTTAATCGTTGCCCGTTCACCTTAAATGTCCTGTCATCTTTCATGCCTCGAATCTCTACAACTCCAGAAGGGAAGACATTGGTGATCATGTATGGTCCATCCCACTTCGACTTCAGCTTTCCCGAAATCAACTTCAATCGGGAGTTAAACAGTAGCACCTTCTGACCAATCTCGAATTCCTTCTTCATTATCTTGTTGTCATGGAATCTTTTAACCTTCTCTTTATAAATCTTGGAGTTCTCATACACCTGTAACCTTATTTCTTCTAACTCTTCTAGTTGCAATTTTCTCTCATGCCCTGCTTTCTTTATATCAAGGTTGCAATTCTTCACAACCCAATATGACTTATGTTTGTAGACCCCAGATCTTGTCCGGCCTCTCAATAAAGCTAGAAGACTTCCGTTCGAAGATGGATAAGGCCTCTTTAGGTCCCTAGGAATGTTTACTAGGCTCCATGTTAGGATATGAATACCTTCTGTACAAAAAAATAATAGAAATCTCTCCAAGAGCCCGAGACAGCCGTCCCATTTGTCCAGACAACCGTCTCGCCACAAGGGGCTAGACGACCATCTCGTTTGACGAGACAGTCGTCTCGCCTGACAAGGGTCGAGACGATCGTCTTGGCCTGACTAGCACGAAATCCTATAAAGAGGACCTCGCCCCCCCACATTTCACACACTTTTCACACAATTCACACAATTCTCATCCCTTCTCTCATCCTAGAAGCTCTCTTAAGACTTTAGGATAACTCTGAGCACTTTCCAAAGTTCGAGAGCCTTCCGATTTCCGTTTAAAGTTGAAATCGGTTAAGGAGGTCTCCTTTTGAGACATTCGGCACTCAATAGAAAGGTAGTTTATTTTATTCCGGGAGAGGAGCGTGCTTGTAGAGTGTGGGGACAACCAAAAAGCTTCATCAATTTTTGAAGAGTTAATACAAAAGCTCGCTTCGGAGATTCCTTTCCCTATTCTCTCTCTTTTATTGTTTTCTTTACTGCTTTCCTTGTATGCATTAGATATTAGAGCCATGTAGATATTTAAATTCTGCAAGTAATTAAATAAATAGGGTAAAAGTATAGTTTCTTAGTCTTTATTTTATAAACTAGTCCATCATAGGGAACCTGAAAGAGGCGTTGTGGGGTGCTAACACCTTCCCCACACGTAACTATCTCCCTTACCCAACTTTGGTTGTAATGGCCAAAGTTGGTTTTATAAAAACCAACACTTTTTTCTTCCTTTTTCGATGTTTATGGTAAAAACATCGGTGGCGACTCCATCAAACCTTTTTGAAAACATCACCTTTAGGTCCAGCCCAGTTATCGGAAAACCTAAAGGCATTGATCATCTTCTTTAAAAAATGCGAGTCAATCAAAATCATCGTGTCGCTCGGACTGCCTCTTTTGATGGCAACGACAATGTTGTATCTCCACAAGAAGATGACATGCCTTTCCAAACACCACCCTATAGGGAGACATACCTAGAGGGGTTCTATATGCAGTCCTTTGTGCCCATATGGCATCATCCAACTGCCTAGTCCAATCCTTTCGATGTGGTTGAACGAGTTTCTGCAACAGATTTTTCACTTCCCTGTTGAAAACCTCAGCTTGCCCATTGGGCTGGGGATGGTAGGGTGTTGCAATTCTATGAGTCACACCATACTTGTTGAGTAATTGAGTTATGGTTCGATTGCAAAAGTGAGTTCCCTGGTCACTGATGATGGCTTTTGGCACACCAAATCTAGAGAAGATGTTGGTTATGAGGAAATCTAAAACTGCTCGTGAGTTGTTGGAACTGGTTGCATTGGCCTCCACCCATCTCGACACATAATCCATTGCCAAGATAATGTATTTGTGTCCAAATGAGTTTGGAAACGAACCAATGAAGTCAATACCCCACACATCAAAAATCTCACATGCTATGATTGGGTGTTGAGGTATTTCATTCCTCATAGTGATGTTTCTAGTGGCCCTTTGACAAGCTTCACAACTGACACAAAATTCTGCTGCATTGTAGACCCCTAATCTTGCTCGGCCTTGCAATAAGGTTCAGAAATCCTCCGTTTCGAAGATGGACAAGACTTCATTAAGCCCCTAGTAACATTTTCTAGGTTCCATTTAGGACAAGGAGGGTTTTCTGAGAAAATAAAAATTAGAAATTTTGTCAGAAGGCCTTGAACAGCCGTCCATGATGACCAGATGGCCATCCATGCTTATTATTAAGCCCTGGACGACCGTCCATAATGACCAGACGACCATCCATGCTTCTTTTAAGCCTTGGACGACTATCCATGAAGACCTGACGACCATCCATGCTTATTATTAAGCCCTGGATGACCATCCATGATGACCAGACGACCTTCCACACTTAGTTTAAGCCTTGGACAGTCGTCCATGATGACCAGACGACCGTCCATAACTGCTAGCGCGTTTCCCTATAATATAGCCTCATTTCCTCATTTCCACACATTCACACACTCTTCTCTCACCCTAGAAGGCATTCTAAGACTTCTAGACAACTCTGAGCATTATTCTAGAGTCCGAGTGATCTTTCAAACACTCGAGAGTTGAGTTCTCTTTTTTCTTTTGGTTGAGAGAGGAGTGTCTTTGTAGAGGGAGGGGACTGCCAAAAAGCGTCCTCAAGTTTGAAGAATTTATAAAAAGGTTGCTTCAGAGGTTCTTTTCTTTATTCTATCTTTTATCGCTTTCCTTTACTACTTTCCTTTGTGTGCATTAGATATTAGAGCCATGTAGATAGTTATTTAAATATTGCAATGAATAAATAGGGTAAAGGCATAATTTTTGTATCTTTATTTTATAATTAGTCCATCATAGGGAACCCGAAAGGGGCATTGTGGGGTGCTAATACCTTCCCCACACGTAACTAACTCCCTTACCCAACTTTGGTTGTAATGGCCAAAGTTGGTTTTCTTAAAACCAACGCCTTTTTTATTTTCCTTTTCCAATGTTTATGGTAAAAACATTGGTGGCGACTCTAGAACCCTTTACGAAAACCTCGCTCTTAAGGGTAGTTCGGTTATCGAACACCCTAAGAGCGACAACCCCATTTTTACAAAATACGCGAGTCAATTAACCATCGCGTCGCAACCGACTGCCTTCTCGGTTCCATACCCTTAGCGGTTAGGGACGGCGACGACAGATGACGACTCCATTGGGAAAGTCATGAGAGTTGATCCCATTTAGTGATGGAATAATTCAAAAATAGTAGATTTGAAATTATGCCTTTATCCTTTCTTTGTTTGTATAATATGTTTTACTTTTATGGCTTGAATAACTGTTGTATGGTTATTTTCCGTAATTGTTTGAAATAAAAATTGTACACAACCTTTGCACACAACAATCCCTCAATACACGGGGGCAAAAGTGAATACACATAGGGAGTGGGTGGTGTTTATGACCGACCGTGGTAATGGCCTTAGTGCCAGCAGACCGTTGTCAGAAGCCACCACTCAAGGTGATAACCCTCCTTTCTCAGTATGTAGGACGTCGACAAGGCACTTGAGCCACACATTGTTTGAGGGCTGAGAGACTGTGGGAACCCTATACTGGGGGCACCTTGGGGACCTGACCTTGGTGAGGACAGTTAGAACCTACCCTTACTACACACTTTTCTGCAAGATACCCCTACCTTGTAATTAAAACGTCGTCGCTCTGTTCGTGGATGAGTGAATTGTTTATGCATATATTTGTTGCATTTTATATGTCGCATTTGCATAGCATAATCATACAACAACAAAAATAAATGAAAATTCTTAAAATAATCTTATTTTAAAAACCTTAGTTGCTATGACCCACCTTATCTCGAACAATCATCATTTAAGCTAGCTTGGTTTCAGGTTCTTTGTGAGCTAAGTAGCCACGTTGACTTACAGAAGAGATAAGGAGTCATAAAAAACAAATAAAAACAAAATTTTTTTATAACCAACTTTATCTTGGACAATCTTCATTTAAGCTAGCCTGGTTTTAGGTTCTTTGTAAGCTAAGTAGCCATGTTAACCTACAGAAGAGATAAGGGGCTATAAAAAACAACAAAAATAAAAAACAACAAAAATAAAAAACAAACAAAATTTAATAAAAAGATTTTGACAAAGTCAAACCATTCATACCCTCACATTTCAAGAGTGGTAAAAATAAGAAAGAAAATAAGAGCATAAGGAAAGTGTGCATAATGCACCATCCTGATAATCTCTCATGCATAAATGCATTCATTCTAGGGGACTAGATATCCTTAAGACAAAAGCAAACAAGGCTCAGAGCACGTTTGTAACTTTCCACAAGGAAGGGACAAATGTGCTAAGGTGTGGTAACCTTCGTTATACTTGTCAATTCATGATGAGAAAGGAACCATTACACCAAAGTGGCTGTGGTACTCCATGAAACGTAAGCCTCAAGGAGGATCCAAAGCCATTGTCTTAAGGCATATCTATCCCACATTAATCATTTATTCCACAAAATAAAAATAAAAAACCTAATGCATTTTTCATTCTAGAAAGTGGTTGGTCTTCTTCCTGTCCTCACCCGCGCGCAAAAAGCCAAGAGGATGGAGCAATTAGAAGAGAAAAACTGTAAGCTCACCGCTGAGCTTAATGCCATGAAGGAGCAGATGGCACAGTTAAGGGAGTGGTTACAGGAACAAAACTGCAAGCTCACCGCTAAGCTTAATCTCGTGAAGGAGCATATGACGTAGTTAATGGAACTAATATGCTATCAACATATCCACAATAAGGGCCCCCACAACAACTATATTGGCGAGAGAATAGGGCAAGGACTGAAGAGTGGGAGGATTACGCAACCTCCCTCATCCACATCATTCAAGAAGTTCCTTAGCAAGAAGGAGAAGAGAAGCATAAATGTCATCAACATCGCTACTCCTTCTTCCTTTTCGCGACCAACTAGGCAACCACACAAACAAGAGGGAAAATGTCGTCATCATCCGTTCCGACGTCTCAGGACGTTACGAACGTTTATGCAAGCGGTTGTGATAAGATGGTCTAGAATCGCGTTTTATAAAAAATAATGATCATCGCTTTCAAGATGCTCATCAACTAAACTGATCTTTAAAAAAGCTGGGTTTTCGTAAAAAGGATTCTATGGAGTCGCGACCAATATTTTTACCATAAACATTGGAAAAGGGTAAAACGGTGTTGATTTTAAGAAAAACCAAACTTGGCCATTATAACTAGAGTCGAGTAAGGGAGTTAGTTACGTGTGGGAAAGGTATTAGCACCCCCACGACGCCCCTTGCGGGTTCCCTATGACAGATTAATTCATAAAATAAAGATTATAAGAGATTACACTATTACCCTATTTTATTACCCGATACTAGAATGATTATCTACATGATCCTATTTCTATTGCACATAGGAAAGCAATAAATAAAGTACTAAAAGAGAAGATTAGTGAAAAGAACCTTCGAAGCAAACTTTTATAGAAATCTTCAACTCTGAGGATGTTTTTTGGCTATCCTCTCGCACTAGAGAGACTCTTCTCTCCCGAATACAAGAAAAGGTCTAAACTATCGAATGTCAGATATCTCAAAAAGAGACTTCCTTAACTGATTGTTACCTTCCAGGCAATCAGAAAGCTCATTAAAGTACTAGAAGTATATAGAAGAGTAAAGAAAAGTGAATATGAGTTCAGGTGTGTCCAAAAGATACAAATGAGATCCCTATTTATAGTTTTGCGGTGTCAGGACACTGGGATGACCGTCCCAACTTTTGTCAGGTGGGACGACCGTCTGGACATTTAGGACGACCGTCCCAAGGTGCAAAACTAGTTGGGACGACCGTCTGATATTTGGGATGGTCGTCCCAAGGTGCAAAATGTTGAACATACAAGGATATGAATGTTGAACATACAAGGATATGAAGCTTGTAGATTTTGATGATGATTCAAGAATAAAGGACTTAGAGATTTGAAGACTTGTAATCTTATGTAATAACTCTGTTTTTATGTTTTTGAGTATGTAATATTAGAGTTCAAGATAGCCAGCACATAGACCATCCTTTAAAAGCTCTAAAAACTCATTTTTATCAAAATTACACTGTGATAATCGATTATCACCCTGGATAATCGATTATTACAACAAGAAAACCATTTTCAAGAAATCTTCTCTGTGATAATCGATTATCACTCAGAATAATCGATTATCACAGGCTGATAATCGATTATTTGGCCAGATAATCGATTATCCTAGCCAAATTTTGTTCCCCTGCGAATTTGGCTATGGAATAATCGATTATTTTCGTCTGTTATGTGTTTTTAAATTCAAAATTGGACCAAGTTTTGAAAACCCTATTCCCGATTCATCTGTTTACAAAAATTCCCAATTCCCAGACCCTATTCTCTCTACTTAAGGTTCTCTAAGGCTCTCTGCAAATTGAACAAACCTGTTTCATACAAAAGTTAAGAGCTGTGACTGCTAGAGAACTGTTTGTAGGGAAGAAAAAGGGGCTTTTGAAAACCTAGTCTGGGCTCGAAGCGATAAGAATCACTGAGTGGATTTCTTGGTGGATTGTGTGTTGTGCTGTCTCTAGGAAAAAATGTTCTTCATCCTTTGTGGATTCGAAGGAGGTGTTCATCTCCTGTGTGACTCAAGAGAGGTGTTTTCTTTACCTTATCTTTTCAATTTGTAATTTGTTTGTAAACTGTGATTATAGTGAAAACGTTAATCCTTTGTTTGAGTGATTAGCAACTGGACGTAGGGTCTTTTGATCCGAACTAGTATAAATTAACTGTGTAATCTTCTATCCCTTATCTATTTACTTTACACAACATTTTAATCGCTGAAATTTGGCGAAAAATTTTAAAACTCTAATTTTTGTTGAAGAAACCAATTCACCCCCCCTCTTGGTTTTTGTCCGTAAACGCAAACATTCTGCTGCGCGATTCTAACAAGTGGTATCAGAGCTTGCTTTGATAGTCATTCAAATTTCGAAAATGGCCGGACAAAATCAAACTTTGGCCAAGGGTGCTTCTATCAATAGACCCCCACTTTTTGCGGGACAAAATTATCCTTTTTGGAAAGTTAGAATACAAATATTTTTGGAGTCTATTGATAGAGGTGTTTGGGATGCAATTTTAAATGGTCCTTTTGTTCCTAAAATTACTGAAAATGGAGAAGAGGTACCAAAACCACTTTCTAGATGGTCGGTTGAAGAAAATAGAAAATCCTAATATGATGTTAGGGCTAGAAATATAATTTCATCTGCTTTAACCCTTGATGAGTTTTACAGAATATCCGTTTGCAAGAGTGCTCAAGAAATGTGGGAAATGCTAAGAGTAACCCACGAAGGTACCGATGACGTTAAAAGAGCAAGGAAGAACTCACTAATTCAAGAATATGAGATGTTCCAGATGCAATAAGGAGAAACGATTTTTGACGTTCAAAAGTGTTTCACACATATAGTGAACCATCTCACCGGGCTAGGTAAGATTTTTGATATTGATGAGTTAAATGTAAAAATTCTTAAATCGTTGGATAGGAAATGACAACCTAAGGTGACGACCATCACAGAGTCACAAAATCTTGCTACCATGTCTATGGCGGCGCTCTTTGGAAAACTGAGAGAACATGAACTTGAACTCAGAAGACTAAATGATGAAGAAGGCCAACATCAAAAGAGGAACCTTGCCTTCAAAACTAAAATTTCCAAGAGTAAGAACAAGAAAGAGGAAGAAGACTCGGAAAATGAAGATGATGAAAATTTGAGTCTTATGATAAAGAAATTTACAAAGTTCATGAAAGCCAAAGGGAAGCAACCCTTCAAAGGTAAGGGAAAGGTAAGAGAAAGTATTTCCTTAAATATTAAATGTTACGGTTGTGGTGAAACAGGACATGTAAAAATTGAATGTCCAAACAAGAAAAATGAAGATCACAAAGGCAAAAAATTCTTCTAAAAGAAAGCCTACATTGCTTGGGATGATAGTGACTTAAGTTCGGAGTCAAGTGATTCGGAAATTGAAGCAAACATTTGCTTGATGGCAAATGACAACATCTCTTCCGATTTTGAGGTTAGTGATTCCGACTCTTCCTCAAGTGATGATGAAAATGATTATAATGCTTTAAGGACTTGAAAAATGAATATAAATATGTGAAAAAGTGTTTGAATAAATCAGAAAAAGAGGTGGAATTCTTGAAAACGAAAATTGCTTGTTTAGAGGAAAAAGATAATAAAAATATAGCATGTACATCATGTAAAGAGTATGAATATGATATTGATATACTTAGCCACTTGCTTGATAAAGCTAAGAAAGAATTAAGTGATAGTTATAAGGATAAGGCTAATGTTTAAAATAGAGAAAATTGTCATGTTCCATTGAAAAAGCCTAAAACTAAAAATAGAAGAGTGTGGGTTGAAAAAGGAACTAAAACTTCAAAAGTTAGAAATGTATCATAATCAAAGATTACATCTAATGCATGCTTTTATTGTATGAAACATGTGAAGCACTTGGTGGATTTGATGAAGACATAATATTTTGTAGATATAGTTTAGTTTGTGGGTGTGTAGATGAATAGGCTAAGTATAGAACTTAATCTCTTGATAGGCCAATATATTTTGTGATAAGCGCCTTAATATGATGCATCTCATTGAAATCATTTTTCTACATGAAAAACTTACATTTAAGTATTAAAAGAACAATCTAAGTTTTTTTCAATTTGTTGAAAATGATTTTTAATCTGTTAAAATCACTTAACAGAATAAGTGGTCATACATAGTCGAAATTTCAATTGATTGAATCGCAGAATCAACAGGTTAAAATCACTTAATGAATTTTTCAATATCAAGGTTTCGCATTTTCAATCATGTTGAAATATTTTTAAATCCATTGAAACAGAAAGACTATTTTTCGATCTAAGAGTTTTCGAAAATCAATCTGTTGAAATATTTTTTAATCTGTTGAAACAGAGAGACTATTTTTTAAACTAAGTATTTGCAGGATTTCAATCTGTTGAAATGATTTTCAATCGATTGAAACAGAGAGCTATCATTTTTCATAAAACTATTTCAATCCATTAAAAACTCGAATCAATCGATTGAATGAAGTTTTAAATGAAATCAATCGATTGAATCGACGTTTTAATCGATTGAAATGCTTTCTGATCGATCATAGTTTCATTCTGATCGATCATAACTTGGTCTAATTGATCATAATACAGTTCTAATCGATCAAGATCGATTCTAACCTGTTTTACTTTGTTTCTGATCGATCATTTACTTCTCTGATTCAGTTTTTAATTAATGAAACGTTCTGGTTCTCTGTTTTACTTTATAAATACAGATTTGATCTATCTTTTAATATACAACTTGAGAAAACATTCTGAAAATCAATCTGTGAAGCTATCATATTGTGACTTTCTCTGCATTCAAGAACTTTGTAATATCATAAGGTGCTTTGATCAAGATAGTGGTCAATCAAAGAGAGAAAGTGTTGTGTTAGAATTTGTTCTGGACAATTTTACTGATAAAGCTGCAGTCCAGGTTTTTTCTTTTCATACTCTTTTGTAAAGTGTATTTGTGCAGGTTGGAATTTGATCTGCACTTGTTACAGTAACTGGATTTGGTTACTGGGTGGTTTTCAAGAGTCTATCTTGTGGGTTTGTAAGATAGTTCTTGGGGTAGATTGGTGAGTATCTACTGGTTGTAAATTTCACTTGGTATTAGTGGAACTTGGCAGATTTGTCAAGAACTGGACGTAGCTCTGGTATAGAGTGAACCGGTATAAATTTGTGTGTTGAATTTCTTCTTTCATCTCTTTTATTTTCTGCCTATATACTTGTTGTGTTTAAAATCAATCTACCTTAGCAAGAATTGAATAAAGATAAATCATTCTTCCAAAAGAAAGTAAGTTTTGATAAAAAGTTTTATAAAGTTCAATTCACCCCCCCTCTTGAACTCAACCATTAATTCGTTCAATTGGTATCAGAGCTGGTTCTTGTAAGTTACTCAAGAAATCGGTCCAAGAATGGCTGAGGGAAAGATGAATTTTTCAGAAGGAGCCTCCATAAACAGGCCTCCGCTTTTTGCTGGTGTGAATTATTCTTTCTGGAAGGTTAGAATGAAAATCTTTATTGAATCTTTTGATAGAGGTATTTGGGAAACAATTGTTAATGGTCCTTACAAACCAACTCATACAGTGGATGGTAAAGTAGTTGAGAAAAATTGGGCTGAGTCCAATATGATTATACTGCTAAAAATATTATTACCTCTGCTTTAAATCTTGATGAGTTTTTCAGGGTGTCTCAATGTGCCTCTGCCAAAGAAATGTGGGAAATTCTAGAGGTCACACATGAGGGTACATCTGATGTGAAAAGGGCGAGAAAGCATGAGTTAATTAGGGACTATGAATTGTTTAAAATGCAGCAAGGAGAAACAATTGCAGATGTACAGAAAAGGTTCACGCACATAGTCAATCATCTAATTGGACTAGGGAAGATTTTTGACAAAGAAGAGTTGAACATCAAAATCTTGAAGTGTTTGGACAGAACTTGGCAACCAAAGGTGACAGCTATATCAGAATCAAGAGACTTGACTGAAATGACTACTGCTTCACTTTTTGGTAAGTTAAGGGAACATGAGTTGGAAATCAATCGGTTTAAAGAACAAGAGAATGCAGAAAAGAAAAGTAGAAACATTGTTCTCAAGACGATTGAAGAAAATAGTGAGTCTGAAGAAGATGAATCTGAAAATCTGACTTTATTAGTTAAGAAATTTGGGAAATTTCTTAGAAGGAAGAACAGAACTGGCCAAGTAAAAAGGTACACTAATAAAAAGACTGAATCTATTCAAAATACTATTACTTGTTATTCTTGTGGTAAGCAGGGACATATAAGGAGTGATTGTCCGGAAAAGACCAAGAATCAGAACAAGAAAGAGTCTAAATACAAAGGGAAAAAGGCCTACATAGCTTGGCAAGACAATGATTCTTCTTCCAGTTCTGAATCCGAAGGTGAAGAGGTGAACCTATGTTTGATGGCTGGCTGTGAATCCTCTTCATCACATGTAAGTTCAACTCCCACAGAGAATGAAATGAATTACAGCACATTACTAAATGCTTTCAATGAAATGCATAGTGAAGCCAGAAATTTATCTCATACAAATAATCGGTTGAAAGGTTTAAATAACTAGTTAGAAAATACAGTTAAAGTTCTGGAAAAAGAACTATTAGGAAGCAAAACAGATTTAGAACATCTAGATATAATCTATGCATCTGCGGATAATGTTGCTGCTAATAAGAATTGTGAAAAGTGTATTCTTCTGCAAGATAAGGTTGATTACTTGATTAAAACTTTGTCTAAGTTTGCTCAAGGTAAAGAGAATTTAGATGCACTCCTTGGGTCTCAAAACTGTGTGTTTGAACATTCTGGAATCGGGTACAAACCTAAGATTGGGGTAAAAACTAAAAAATATTTGAACTTCTTTTCATTTAGAAAAGCTACAACATCCCCTTTCTCATCTTGTCATTACTGCATGAAGAAAGGACATACTATCAAATTTTGTCATGCTAGAAAATATTTTGTGCCGCAAGGTAGGAAGAGATGGGTTCCAAAACATGTTAAACAGAAAATTTGACTCCTAAGGACCCAAAATACGTAAGGGTACCAAATACTTGATGTTTGATTTTTCAGGAACAGCAACAAGAGTCTCTTTGGTACCTGGATAGTGGATGCTCAAGGCACATGACAGGTGACATTTCAAAATTTCAGAAACTAAGATTGAAGAATGGAGGTCATGTGACTTATGGAGACAACAACAAGGGAAGAATTCTAGGTTCTGGAGATATCGGAGATGGTGAATCAGTAACCATTCACAATGTTCTTCTTGTTGAAGGTCTCAAGCACAATCTAATCAGTATAAGTCAGTTATGTGATCTTGGTCACAAAGTAATCTTCAAACCAGAAAAGTGCCTTATCTGTGAACCAGAATCTGACACGGTAATGTTGGTAGGTAAGAGGTTAAACAACATATACATGTTAGATATCAAGCATTCTATATCATCTCAAAGTTGTCTTCTTACTAAAGAAGAAGAATCTTGGTTGTGGCATAGAAGGCTTGCTCATATACATCTTAACCATCTTGACAAACTGATTTCTAAAGAGTTAGTTTCTGGGCTACCTAAGCTTCGAATCCTGAAAGACAAAATCTGTGAAGCTTGTTTGAAAGGCAAACAAACTAGAAAATCCTTTTCAAACAAAAACATTGTTTCAACTTCCAGACCTTTGGAACTGCTTCACATGGATTTGGTTGGTCCTTCAAGGAATAAAAGTCTAGGTGGTACTCTTTATATCATGGTAATTGTTGATGACTTTTCCAGATTTACCTGGACTATTTTTCTTAAAGCCAAATCTGATTCTTACAAATCTTTCAAAAAGCTTGCCAAGGTTTTGCATAATGAAAAAGGGTATTTCATTACATCTATTCAAAGTGACAATGGTGGAGAATTTGTAAATGAAAAATTTGAATCTTTTTGTGAAAAGTTTGGCATAAAACACAATTTTCTGCTCCAAGAACTCCTCAACAGAACGGTGTTGTGGAAAGAAAGAACAGATCCATTGTGGAACTTGCTAGAACAATGTTGTGTGAAAATTCTTTACCTAAATACTTTTGGGCAGATGCAGTAAACACTGCTTGTCATGTTTTGAATAGAGTCTTGATTAGACCCATGCTTAAGAAAACCCCATATGAACTGTATAAAGGAAGAAAACCCAACATAAACTATTTCAGGGTTTTTGGATGTACATGTTTTGTTTTAAACAATGGGAAAGAAAATATTGGCAAGTTTGATGAGAAATCTGACAAAGGAATCTTTCTTGGTTATTCAACTAATGGTCATGCATATAGAGTCTACAATTTAAGACTGAAGTCTGTTGAAGAATCAGTACATGTTGTTTTTAATGAGTCTCCTCGAGTGTTGCAGAATAGAACAACAGGTACTGCAGATGAAGAAGATTTAACTGATAATTCTTATCAGTTGAAACTTCCCAGTAGCTCAGATCAGCATATTGTCGAAGAAGGTGATCAATCTGTTGATCCTGCAAAAGCTGATCCACCAATAATAACTGAAGATCAGGAAGAAGATGCCCTGGAAGAGCTTCCCAAAGAGTGGATTGTCCCAAGAGATCTCTCTCTAGACAATGTCATCGGGCAAATCAATAAGGGAGTATCTACTAGACATTCTCTTAATCAATTCTGCAATCATATGGCATTCATTTCACAAATAGAACCTAAAACTGTTAAAGAAGCATTAAATGATGAATACTGGGTTAGTGCCATGCATGATGAGCTTAATCAATTTGAAAGGAATAACGTGTGGGAATTAGTTCCTAAAATCAAAGATATCAATGTAATTGGTACTAAGTGGGTATTCAAAAACAAACTAGATGAACACGACATTATCACTAGAAATAAAGCTAGATTGGTAGCCAAAGGGTATAACCAACAGGAGGGTATTGATTTTGATGAAACCTTTGCACCTGTAGCTAGACTTGAAGCTGTCAGATTATTATTAGCTTATGCTTGTTTAAGTGGTTTCAGATTACTACAGATGGATGTCAAGAGTGCCTTTCTTAATGGACTCATCAATGAAGAAGTGTATGTTTCTCAACCTCCTGGGTTTGAAAATCACAAGCATCCTGACCATGTCTACAAATTGAAAAAGGCCCTTTATGGTTTAAAGCAAGCACCTAGACAATGGTATGAGAGGTTAAGTAACTTCTTAATTGATCAAGGGTACAAGCGAGGTGAAGTTGATAAAACTCTATTCATTAAGAAATCTGGAACTGACATTATTCTAGTGCAGGTGTATGTGGATGATATCATTTTCGGTTCTACAAATAATGCCTTGTGTAATAAATTTGTTAAAGAAATGCAAAGTGAATTTGAAATGTTTATGATGGGAGAATTGAATTTCTTTCTTGGTCTCCAAGTTAAACAATTAAGAAATGGCATTTTTCTAAGTCAATCTAAATACTGCAATGAGTTGTTAAAGAAGTTTGATATGCACAATTGCAAGGAATCCTCTACACCCATGTCTACTAACTGCTGTCTAGATTTAGATGAAAAAGGGAAAATTGTTGATCAAACTAAATATAGAGGATTGATTGGTTCTCTGCTATATTTGACTGCTAGTAGACCTGACATTATGTTTAGTGTGTGCCTTTGTGCTAGATTTCAGGCAAACCCAAAGGAATCACATCTTACCGCTGCTAAAAGGATTCTGAAGTACCTTAAAGGAACGGTTAATGTCGGACTATGGTATCCTGAAGGTGCATCTCTTAAACTTGTTGGATTTTCTGATTCTGACTTTGCAGGATGTAGATTGGACAGAAAAAGTACCTCTGGTACATGTCATTTACTGGGAAGCAGTCTCATATCTTGGCACAGCAAAAAGCAAGCATATGTTGCTCTTTCAACTGCAGAAGCTGAATACATTGCAGCTGGGAGCTGTTGTGCTCAAAGTATCTACCTTAAGCAACAACTGACAGACTATGGAGTGACACTAAATACGGTACCTTTGGTTTGTGATAATACTAGTGCAATAAATTTAACTAAGAATCCTATTCAACACTCTAGAACTAAGCATATTGAAATTAGACACCACTTTATTAGAGAACATGTATCTAGGGGTGACTGTGAAATTTTATTCATTGAATCTGAAAAACAGTTAGCTGATTTATTCACTAAACCACTTCCTAGAGATAGACTTAATATGCTTAGAACTGAATTAGGAATTCTGGATATAACTAGTATTGAATAAATGATTCTTTATGGTGATAATGTGCTCTTTAACAGGTTAATAACAAGTTCAATCGATTAATAATTGTATGAAAAACTTGAAATTATATGTTTCAATCAATTGAAATTGCGAAATAATCTGTTGATTTCCTGATTCTTACTCTCTGTTATTGATATGTTATCAGTTCAATCGATTAAATATGATTTTAATCGATTTATTTCATTAACCTTGTAACTCTGCATATTTTCTTCTATAAATCAATCGATTCAATCTTCGATTCAATCGATTGAATTCACTTTTGATACTCTGCATGATTTTCTTTCACAAAAACAATCGATTAGATTTTCGGTTCAATCGATTTATTTTACTTCTGAGTATCTGCAATTGCAAAATCAATTGGTTTCACGAAATATCAATTGATTAATTTTTTCTAGGGCTAGTTGTATATACTCTGTCACTAAACAATTACTGCAGAGTGGATTGAATGCATTTACAACAAGATAAACTTCAACTACTCTCTTAAATATCAAAGATATCCAATAAAAGTTGATTGACTCTGATTGGATATCAGATGTGAGGGTAATTAAGGTGCACAGTACACATTCCTTCTCTCTCTCCACCTTTATCATCATTGCGCGAAGCAGAGAAGCGAGTTATACGGAAAAGACAAAACTGTGAAGTTAAAGGGTTCACGAGCTCTAAAAACTGTAGTGTTTTTCCTCCTTGAACCATTCTCTCTTCTCGGTTATCCCTCTGATCATTCCAAAAAAAAAAAAATCAAGGATGCTCAAACGTACAAAATCCGGTAGGAAGAAGTCCATCAGAGGCGAGTCTTCTACTGCAAGGCAAGAACCAAATGTTGGAGGTCGGATTGAAACCTGGTTCAATGGGAACCAAGAGAAAATGGATTTGTTTATCCATGAAATGAGCAGGAAACAAGTCAATATTCCCAAGGTTCTAAAGTTCTCCTGGTTTGACACCGAAGGCTTCAGAGGTGTTCGAAAGTTACTGCAACATCAAAAACTTCAAAAGTTTCTGGAGTTGAATGGTAGAATTTACCCTGACTTAATTAAAGTCTTTTTTACTAACTTGTTCTTTGAAGGTTCCACTTTAAAAACCCAAGTCAAAGGAGTAGACATTGAGATAACGCCAAATGTCTGGAAAGAGGTCGCTGGAATCAAGGATGAAGGTGTAAAAGTCACTAAAGGGTGTACTTCAGATGTTGAAGAATTTAATAAAGTTCAGTACTTTCGTTCATGCATGAAGATCAATCGTGACTCTGTAAGTTCTTTCAATACTGGAAAGATGAAGCTTGAAGAAAGGGTTCTCGCTTTCATTGTGGCCTGGCAGCTCACACCCAGGGGGAGCAATCATGCAGTACTAAATGAAGGAGATTTAGTACTGATGTACTGCATTCATCACAGAATAAGGGTGAACTGGGTTTTTGTTATCAAGGACCACATGATCAAAGCTAAGCGGCTGAGTGATTTCAAGTATCCTTATGCTATTTTGATTTCTAAGTTTTTAATGCATTTTGGTGTTGATTTGGAAGGGGAACTAGTTGAAATTGTTCGACCAACAAATGAAGTAAATAATTCTGTTCTGCATAAAATGGGATTCATCAAAGTCGATGGTGAATGGATCTCAAAAGAAGAAGCTGGGAGAGGAGAAGACTTTGAAGAAGAAGAACAAGAGGAAAATATCAATGCTGATGTTCCGGGAACTTCTACAGCAAGACCATCTGACCCGATGGAAGAGGTGTCTCCACTGGAAATGATTCCATACACTCCACAGCCTGACCGTGGCACGCCCCTGTCTCAGTTCGAAAGAACCATGTTGCATCAAGTGAGTGAACTGCAAACCAACCAGAGAAGGCACATGGAGATGACGGTTGCTCTGCGGGCTCGTCAGCATTATCTGGATGAAAACTTCATTGCCAGATTTCAACATATTGACAACCAACTAGAAGACATCTACAACAGGATTGTTGAACTGCAATTTAATCAAGGTCCCGGGGATGAATGAAGGCTTATTTTTATGTTTCTGTTATCTTGTTCTTAGTTTTTGTTTGTTCTGTTTTTATTTTGGGGTACCTACGTGGTACTACTGGACTGTAACTAAAAACACTATTATTTGATGCAGTCAAATAGGGGGAGAATGGTTTTCTTAAAACTGTCACTACACACACTCCACAAAATATATGTCTCTGGTCTGTTATTATTTGTGCAGGTGCAGTGGTTATTTGTCTCCATCAAATAGGGGGAGATTGAAGCACTTGGTGGATTTGATGAAGACATAATATTTTGTAGATATAGTTTAGTTTGTGGGTGTGTAGATGAATAGGCTAAGTATAGAACTTAATCTCTTGATAGGCCAATATATTTTGTGATAAGCACCTTAATATGATGCATCTCATTGAAATCATTTTTCTACATGAAAAACTTACATTTAAGTATTAAAAGAACAATCTAAGTTTTTTTCAATTTGTTGAAAATGATTTTCAATCTGTTAAAATCACTTAACAGAATAAGTGGTCATACATAGTCGAAATTTCAATTGATTGAATCGCAGAATCAACAGGTTAAAATCACTTAATGAATTTTTCAATATCAAGGTTTCGCATTTTCAATCTGTTGAAATATTTTTAAATCCATTGAAACAGAAAGACTATTTTTCAGTCTAAGAGTTTTCAGAAAATCAATCTGTTGAAATATTTTTTAATCTGTTGAAACAGAGAGACTATTTTTTAAACTAAGTATTTGCAGGATTTCAATCTGTTGAAATTATTTCCAATCGATTGAAACAGAGAGCTATCATTTTTCATAAAACTATTTCAATCCATTAAAAACTCGAATCAATCGATTGAATGAAGTTTTAAATGAAATCAATCGATTGAATCGACGTTTTAATCGATTGAAATGCTTTCTGATCGATCATAGTTTCATTCTGATCGATCATAACTTGGTCTAATCGATCATAATACAGTTCTAATCGATCAGGATTGATTCTAACCTATTTTACTTTGTTTCTGATCGATCATTTACTTCTCTGATTCAGTTTTTAATTAATGAAACGTTCTGGTTCTCTGTTTTACTTTATAAATACAAATTTGATCTATCTTTTAATATACAACTTGAGAAAACATTCTGAAAATCAATCTGTGAAGCTATCATATTGTGACTTTCTCTGCATTCAAGAACTTTGTAATATCATAAGGTGCTTTGATCAAGATAGTGGTCAATCAAAGAGAGAAAGTGTTGTGTTAGAATCTGTTCTGGACAATTTTACTGATAAAGCTGCAGTCCAGGTTTTTTCTTTTCATACTCTTTTGTAAAGTGTATTTGTGCAGGTTGAAATTTGATCTGCACTTGTTACAGTAACTGGATTTGGTTACTGGGTGGTTTTCAAGAGTCTATCTTGTGGGTTTGTAAGATAGTTCTTGGGGTAGATTGGTGAGTATCTACTGGTTGTAAATTTCACTTGGTATTAGTGGAACTTGGCAGATTTGTCAAGAACTGGACGTAGCTCTGGTATAGAGTGAACCAATATAAATTTGTGTATTGAATTTCTTCTTTCATCTCTTTTATTTTCTGCCTATATACTTGTTGTGTTTAAAATCAATCTACCTTAGCAAGAATTGAATAAAGATAAATCATTCTTCCAAAAGAAAGTAAGTTTTGATAAAAAGTTTTATAAAGTTCAATTCACCCCCCCTCTTGAACTCAACCATTAATTCTTTCAACATGGTCATACTTCAAATAGGTGTAGAATTAAACATTTTGGTGTCCCTAAAGGAAAATATGTTTGGGTTCCTATAGTGAAATAATTTGATTGTCTCTAACCCCAAGGACCCAAAAGTTATGGGGACCTAAGATTATCATGTTCTTGTTTTGTAGGAAACCTCGAAATCCAAGAAGTCTATGTGGTATCTTGACAGTGGATGTTCAAAACATATGACCGGAGACAAAAAGAAATTTGTGAGTTTCAAAGCTAAAGAATAAGGATATGTAACCTATGGGGACAACAACAAAGGAAGAATACTTGGAACCGGAAACATTGGTGGTGCAAATACTTTGGAGATAAAGGATGTTCTTCTTGTTGATGGGTTAAAGCATAATCTCCTAAGTATAAGTCAACTTTGTGACAAAGGATTCAAGGTAATATTTGAAAGTAAGTTTTGCACCATACATTTAAAGGATTCCGAAAATATAGCATTGAAAGGCATTAGGCATAATAATATCTATTTGATTGATTTGGATGGTGTATCTAATACTAGTATAACATGCTTAGTTGCTAAGGAAGAAAATATATAGTTATGGCATAAGAGAGCGGCTCATATAAACATGCATCAATTAAACAAACTAATATCAAAGGACTTAGTTGTTGGTTTGCCTAAGTTAAAATTTGAAAAAGATAGATTATGTGATGCATGTCAAAAAGGTAAACAAGTGAAATCATCCTTTAAATCTAAGAACATTATTTCCACATCAAAACCTTTAGAACTATTACACTTAGATTTATTTGGTCCATCTAGGATAAAACGTTTTGGTGGAAATTACTATGCTCTTATAATTGTTTATGATTTTTCTAGATATACTTGGACATTTTTTTAACATTAAAAAGTGAAGTTTTTAAGGTCTTTAGGAAGTTTGCCAAGCAAATCCAAAATGAGAAAGACTTAAGAATTAAGGTGTTAAGAAGTGACCATGGTGGAGAATTTCAAAATGAATGGTTTGAAAATTATTGTGAGGAAAATGGTATTTTGCATAATTTTTCTGCACCTAGGACTCCCCAACAAAATGGTGTAGTAGAAAGGAAAAATAGGTCACTAGAGGAACTTGCTAGAACAATGTTAAATGAATCAAATGTTCCTAAATATTTTTGGGCTGATGTTGTAAGTACTGCATGTTATGTATTGAATAGGATGCTTATAAGGCCAATCATAAAATTAACTCCTTATGAATTGTTAAATGGTAGGAAGCCTAATGTTGCTCATTTAAAAATATTTGGATGTAAATGCTTTATTTTAAATAATGGAAAATATAACTTAAGAAAATTTGACTCAAAAGTCGATGAGGGCATTTTCTTAGGTTATTCACTAACTAGCAAAGCATGTAGAGTTTTCAATAGAAGAACTTTGAATATTGAAGAATTTGTACATGTCACCTTTGATGAAATTGTAGACCTTGAGGGAAATCCTCTTGAGTCAAATAAAGAATTTGCAGGTGATGATGAGTACATAAGAGAGGCTCTAGAAGAAATGTACTTGAATGAGAATGAGCCATCTCAACCAACTGAATTAACAAAAGAGTGGCAATCACCAAGAGGACTTTCAATGGACAATATAATTGGTGATATCTCAAAAGGGGTAAGAACTAGAAATATGAAACATTTTTGCATGTCTGTAGCTTTTGTTTCACAGATAGAACCCAAAAGTATTGAAGAAGCTCTTAAAGATGACTAATGGTGCATAGCAATGCAAGAAGAACTCAAACAATTCGAAAGAAATCAAGTCTGGGAATTAATTCCAAGAGAAGAATCTCATCAAGTGATTGGAACAAAATGGGTATTTAGAAACAAACTTGATGAATATGGAAATATCACAAAGAACAAAGTCAGGCTTGTTGCCAAAGATTATTGTCAAGAGGAAGGTATTGATTATGATGAAACTTATGCTCCTGTTGCCAGGTTAGAGGCTATACGCCTACTTCTTGCTTATGCCTCATTGATGAAATTTAAACATTATCAAATGGATGTTAAAAGTGAATTTTTTAATGGGTGTATCAAAGAGGAAGTATATGTGGAACAACCCCCTGGATTTGAAGATTTTAAATATCCCAATCACATTTTTAAATTGAAGAAAGCTTTATATGGTTTGAAACAAGCTCCTAGGTCTTGGTATGAAAGATTAAGTAGTTTTCTAATTTCAAATGAGTTTTCTAGAGGAAAAATTGATTCCACCCTGTTTATTAAGAAGGTTAAGGAACATATTCTGTTAGTGCAAGTATATGTTGATGATATTATTTTTGGATCAACTGATAATTCCTTGTGTGAAGGATTTGCTAAGATTATGCAGGGTGAATTTGAAATGTCAATGATGGGAGAATTAACATTCTTTCTTGGACTTCAAATTAAGCAACTTAAAGATGACATTTTTGTGTCTCAAACTAAATACTACAAAGAGATTCTCAAGAAATTTGGAATGGACACTTCAAAGGAAGCTAACACACCCATGAGAACATCATGCTATTGTCGTCGCCGTCAAAAGAGGCGGTCAGAGCGACGCGATGATTTCGACTTTCCATTTTTCGCGTTTTATATGGGTGGGGTTACAACGCCTTTAGGTTGTCCGATAACCGGGTTGAACCTATGGGCGAGGTTGAACCGGGCTGACCTAAGAGCGAGATTGAGAGGGTTCTTATGCAGTCGCCACCGATATTTTTACCAGAAACATCGAAAAAGGAAAGAAAAAGGCGTTGGATTTTTAAGAAAAACCAACTTTGGTCATTAAAACCAGAGTTGGGTAAGGGAGTTAGTTACGTGTAAGGGAGGTATTAGCTCCCCTACGACGCCCCTTTCGGGTTCCCTATGATAGGTCAGTTATTTTATAAATAAACTATTGAAAAGACACTTTTGCCCTTTTATTTGCGGAATAAAAATGATGACTACATGGTCCTAATTAATGCATATATAATAATAAAGTGATAAAAGAGAGAGAGGGAGAATGAAGAAACCTCTGAAGCAAGCTTTGATTAATTCTTGTGAAAAATAGGGTGCATTTTGGTAGCCCCTCGCTCTTACAACGTCGAATTCTCTCTCGAAAACGCTATTAAAGGCTCTCTTAAAACACTCAGAAACTCCGAAAATGGTTCAAAGGGGCTCTAGAAGAAGAATTTTAAGAAATTGCAGAAGGAAAGGTGGAAGAGCTATGTGAAATGAAGTTGAGAGCGCCCCCTATTTATAGGGATTCGCGCCTGTCAAGTCGAGACCACCGTCTCAACTGGCAAAGTCGAGATGGCGGTCTCGACTTTGATAAGTGGCGAGACCGCCGTCTCGCTTGGCTAGACGGCGGTATCGACTTACCAAAAGGTGAGAGGGTTGTCTCACCAAATGGGAGGGGGGTCTCGCAAATGGAAAGTTGCGAGACGGCCGTCTCGCCAAACGAGACGGCCGTCTCGACTTGCCATTAGTCGAGACGACGGTCCTGAAAAGTGAGACGGCGGTCTCGACCCCTGAAGGCAAAAATCCTTATTTTTGTATAGAAGAGCCTTCCTACTCTAATATGGGGCCTAATAGTCTCTCCTAGTGGCTTTTTAGGCTTTGTCCATCTTCGAATAGGAGGTCTTCTACTCTTTATTTTGAGGCGGGGAAAGATTTAGGGTCTACGGCTACCCCCCTTCACCCGACTAGCCAACTTTTGGCCTATTGTGCCAAGAAGATCGAGCTGGAGGGTGAAGGAGTTTACCCTCTTGCCTGGTTATCCTTTGGATGCTCCATCTTGCGGTGGCTGATCCTCTAGGGAAAAATGCGTTGTGCGCCTCCAGGATGCTCCTTCCGACGGTAGCCTATCCCTTTGGTTGACACATGGTAGAACCTCAGGATACTCCTTCTGACGGTAGTCAATCCTTCGGTTGATGAGTATAAACCCCCCATCAGGCTGGTAGTTACAGTCCACTGTGCATAGGACTGGATGAGTATAAACCCCCCCATCAGGCTGGTAGTTGCAGTCCGCTGTGCGTAGAACTGGATGAGTATAAACCCCCCATCAGGCTGGTACAGTCCACTGCGTAGGACTGGTGGTGGTGGCGGCTTACTGCTCAGTAGCTCATGCGCCGATCAGGTTCACTTCGTGCGCAAGTTGATGGGTATGAACCCCCCCATCAGGCTGGTACAGTCCACTTCGTAGGAGTGGAGGTGGTGGCGGCTTACTACTTTGTAGCTCATGCACTGACTCCATGGGGAGTGATTTCTGTTTTGGTAAATGTTTTTGGACCTTTCTGGTAAAGTCTTCCCGTGTGTCGGGGATTCTTTGATTTTCAGTTTTTCCTGATAGCCATCTAGCTTGTCGATTGCTGGGGATTCTTTGTTTTGATCCTTTGGTATTGGTCATCCGACGTTGCTGGTTGTCGGAGATTTTTTGATGAGTGCCTCTTAGGTAGGCAGGAATCCTCTGCGGATTTGTTGATCTGGGTGATACCTCTTGAGTAGGTGGATATCCTATTGAAAATTTGCTGATTTTGATGGTGCCTCTGAGTAGGCAGATACTCCATTGAGTTTCTAGTAATGCCTCTGAGTAGGCAGATGCTTCATCGAAAGTGAAGACTTTTGGCTGCATTTGTTTTGCCTCTGACTAGGCTAATATGGGGATGCTGACTCTTGCTTGCCAGGTCTTGCCTATGACATTCTGAGGATGAATCTGAAGTTTTGCCTCTGTAGTAGGCTCACTAGGGATGATCGTTGATTGATCCTACCGGGGAATTGGTTGACTTCCCAGGGGTCAGATTTTGGTAGCCCTTTGGGGGAATGGAGTCTCGGCTCTTTAATTGATATGGGTGCGAGCTGGATTTTGTGATGCTCTTATGGAATTTCTGATTCCTTCTTTTTGTTGATTTTTTCCTTTTTCGCCTTTTTCTGTGATTTATCTTTTTTTTTTGCGATTTGAAATTTGGCTTTTTCGGGATAATGCGTAAGCTTTTTTACTTTTTAGTCTCTTTTTATTACGCTGGCTTTTTTCCTTCCTTTTGGGGGGGTCCACTTGGGATGAAGTTTTCTTTCTTTGGTGATCCACTAGGGAATTAGTTGACTTCCTGGGGATCTAATTTTTCTTTTCTAGGGATGGAGTCTTGGCTCCTTGATTGATGTTGATGCAAGCTAAACTTGTGAAGCTCTTATTCCACTGGGGGATGGGAATTTCTGATTCCTTCTTGTAGACTTTTTAGGAGATCCACTTGAGGATTTTTATTCGACCTTCTCGGTCATGGCCTTCTTTGTCATCTGCTGGAGATAAAGGGTTTTCTATCTTTTTTTTCTCTTCTTCCTTTTTATTGAGCCCTTGATGGTTTGGACTCTTTTGACTATTGATGATGATGGGCTTTTGAAGCCTTTATTCTCCATTGGGTAATGTGTGGCAGAGATTTGGTTGAGTGTGCTCGATGACTCATGTAGTGGCGATGTTGAACCATGGGGTAAATTTTGGTTTTCTACCTCTGGAATAAGCAGGGATCCGCTTGGGGATAACTAAGCCTTTCCATCAGCTTTTCTTTTATGATGTCTGATGATTGTGCCATCTTTTATTGGGTGGAAGGGAAAATGTGGAGCTTTGGCTTCTGGAAGCTCTTTATTTCTTCTAAGCTTATTTGATGAAGACAACCCGCTCTTCTTCTTGAGGGAGAGCAATGTTTGGAGACTTATTACTTTCTTCGTGCCTTCTTGTAGACCCCAAATCTTGCCCGGCCTCAGAATAAAGCCAGAAAGCAGCCTATTCGAAGACGGCCGAAGCTTAACAAGTCATTAGGAGAGGCTATTAGGCTCCCGTACCAGGATAGGAAGGTTTTTAGGCCCAAAAATAAAGTTTCTCGCCCTGAAAGGACGAGACCGCCGTCTGGAAGGACGAGACCGCCGTCTCGTCTGAACACCAGGACGAGACCGCCGTCTCGATTTTCCAGACGGCGGTCTCGTTTCCCGCAAATTCGAGACGGCAGTCTGGATTCTCCAGCCGGCGGTCCCGTTTCCTGCAAAATCGAGACGACGATCTGGATTTTCCAGACGGCGGTCTCGATTTCTGGATCGGTCGAGACGACGGTCTGGATTTTCTAGACGGCGGTCTCGACCTTGTCAGAGGAGAACGGCGGTCTGGACCCTGACAGCGCGAAAAACTATAAATAGGGGCTTCCCCCCCATCATTTTCACACACCAAGCACAGAAAAACAGTAGCTCTCCCTTCTCTCTAGACTTTCTCTCTCTAAGAATCCCTCCGAGGCATTTCCGGAGTTTCTGAGCGTCTTTAGGCATAGACTGAGCGTTCTAAATCTTCTTAAGAATCCCTCCGAGGCATTTCCGGAGTTTCTGAGAGTGTAGAGTGAAGGGTTGCCAAAACGCACCCTCTTTTTTGAATATAAAGCTTGCTTTGGAGGTGCATATCCTCATTCTCTTCTTTTAAATTACTGCTGTTTAAATTACGCAATAGAAGCTAGGGCAATGTAGTCACATATTTAAATTCCGCATAATAAAAGGGTAAAAAGCGCTATTTTCCAAGTTTAATTATTTATTAAAATTAGCCGGCCTATCATAGGGAACCCGAAAGGGCGTCGTAAAGGAACTAACACTTCCTTTACACGTAACTAACTCCCTTACCCAACTCTGGTTCTAATGACCAAAGTTGGTTTTCGAAAACCAACGCCTTTTTAAACCCCTTTTCCGATGTTTATGGTAAAAATATCGGTGGCGACTCCATAGAACCCAAAATAAATAAGTCCTTGGGTTAGCCCGGTTATCGGACAACCCAAGGACACTTTTGAAAACCTCGCCCCTAGGTTAGCCCGGTTATCGGACAACCTAAAGGCGTTGTAACCACCAATAAAAAACGCGAAAATCAAAGAAGAGTCGAAAAACCATCGCGTCGCTCCGACCGCGCCCCCTCTTTTGGGGAGGCGGCGACAGATGGCGACTCCACTGGGGAAGCCTAGAGAGTTGATCCCATTTAGTGATGGGCCGGCTTAAAAATAATTAAACCAAGAAAAAAGCGCTTTTACCCTACCTTGTATTATAACATGCTTTATTGTCTGGCTTTCAATAAACTATTGTTTGTTTATACTTATGCAAATTGATTGAGATATAAACTGCACACAAGTCCCTTGCACACTACAGTTCCCTCTATACCCGGGGGCAAGTGAGAAAACCATAGGGAGTGGGTGGCAGGTACGGTTCGCTGCAGTTAGGGCCTTGTGCCCACCAGTGTGATCGGAAACCACCACTCAAGGTGATAACCTTCCTCTTTTGGCAACAAGACCGACTCTGGCCTTAGTGCTGAGCATGGTTGGACGGCTGGAGAGTGGGGACCCTATAATGGGGGCACCTTGGGGGCCTTAGCCTGGTGAGAACAGTTAGAACCTACCCTGGCCAATGCACTTTTCTGCAGGAAAACCCTACCTCATGATAAAAATGAAATCTCGCCTGTTCGGGGATGATTGAATTGTGTGTGCATATGATTGTTGCATTTGTATGTTGTATAGCATAAACAAACAACAGAACAAAATCACAAAAAATATTTTCACAAAAAAACACCCTTATCTCGGACAGTCTACCTTTTAGCTAGCCTGGTTTCAGGTTCTTTGCAAGCTAAGTAGCCACGCAGTTCCGACAGAAGAGATAAGGGACGCTAAATAACCCTTTTGCATAAAGCCATATTTTTATCTCGGACAGTCTGCCTTTTAGCTAGCCTGGTTTCAGGTTCTTTGTAAGCTAAGTAGTCACGCAGTCCGACAGAAGAGATAAAAGGCTATAAAAATAAAAAATAAAAATATATAAATCCAAAAATAAATAAAATAATCAAAAACATTTAGAAAAATTTCGACAAAGTCGTATCATTCATATCGCATCATGGAAAAACCAAGAGAAAAAAATAAATGCATAAGAAATAAGGAGAGTCTGCATACGCATCATTTTAATAAACCTCCAAAAAATGAGTCTTAGAGGCGTTTTTTGCGAAAATTACTGGGCCAAATCACCTATGGGAATTTGCGGCCTTGTTCTTCACCCTTTTCTCTTCGATTTGATATATTGTGCGTCTAAATCGGACATCCCAGTCAAAAGTTATGCCACTTTGAACATCTGCTGCCCTTTTGTACTGGTGCATGCATAATACATTCATTCTAGGAAGCACTAGATATCCCTAAGACAATGGCAAAAGAGGCCCCGAGCACATTTGTAACCTTCACGACAAGGAAGGGACAAGTGTACTAAGGTGTGATAGTAATTGCCATTATACTTGTCAAATTTGTGATGGGGAAGGAACCATTACACCGAGGTGGGTAGGATACCCCACAAAGCGTAAGCTTTAAGGAGGATACCTAAGCCATTGTCTTAAGGAATATCCATCTCATAAATCATTCATTTTTAACAATAAAAATATTTTTGCATTCTAGAAAGCGGCTGGTATTCTTCACGCCCTCATCCGCATACAAAAAAAACACACAAAATCCCAAACACTATCATACATCATGTTAGAAAATAAAACATGATAATGTTTAGGAAAAAACAAACACTTGCATACATGCATCCACCAAAACTTCATCCTCATAACATCATCTAGAAGTAGGCGATTGAAGAAAGTGGACATTCCTCAATACCATGTGAAGAGGATAAGGCATTCGCATGCCATGCACAGAAGTCAAAGATGAAAATAAATGGAAATATTTAACCTGCCTATGGGTTCATTTAGGCTTCTCAGCTTTCATTCAAAAAATATGCACTTCAAAACATTGCATTGAGGAATGTACACTGTCTAGATGAAATAAATAAAAATTGTTTGTTTTCATCATCTAACCGTCTACTGCATTCATGAATTGCATTCATAAATTGCATTCATTCTCACTTTAATAATAATAAGATAATAAAAAGAAAGGATTAGTCGATGTGCTTTCCATAAATCAGAAGTAAGATGAAGAGCAAACCTTTCGTCGTCAAGTTCTCTCCAACGGTTGATCCGCCCAAGAAGGATAATAAGCCTCAACCATTGGATATCCAAGTCAATAAGGAAGAAGGGGCAAGGATGTCGTTACATTTATTCATGCCTCATACATCAAATAAGGATTGCACCATGGAGATATGGACACATCTTCCATCAATGAAGGATAGACGTCACAGATATAGTCGACATTGGGGGAATAATTAGAAATGGAAGAATCTACTCCCCCAAGGACTCACAAGAAGATGTCCTCAGAAATAAAAAAAATAAATAAAAGACCAAAAAGGAAAAGGGAAGTCTCCCCTCCGCACACTCAAGCAAATTTTCCGAAGTGGAGGGGTGCAAGCGTCAAGAGCGTCCCTAGTCATTAGGAAATCTTCTTCTTCATTCAAGGGATGTAAACCCCATGATTGTTAGAGATTATCCCCCGGGGCGAGCCCGACCCCCGGGCATTTCAGGGCACATATTCCCTTATTAATTAATAAAGAATGATTCTTTCTACCTGCTTCTCTTCTTTCTACTTCTGACTGGACCACATAAATAACCCTGTCTAAGTAAACAAAAGAAAAAAAAGAGAGAAAGAAGAAGAATAAAAAGCGCATTCAAATAATCAACATTTACCATTGCTATTGCCATCAAGCTAGTTGATTAGAAGCACATAAAATAAGACTTCACCTAATCCATAAAGAAGGTCATGCTTTGCCAATACTGTGAAAAAAAATAAATCCACAAAAAAAAAGAGAAAAAAGCCCAGAGAAGCCAAAGGCCAAAAGAAAAGGGCAAAATACCCGGTAGGAAACCCACTAAGGGGGCTACACAAAAGATAGGGTCGACCCGGTAGGATACCCGAACAACAATAAAGGGTAGCCTAGGCAAAAGTTAGGGTTACAAATAAGGTCCGCTAGGATTTCTCCAAAATTTTACAAAAGAGGGAACCTAGACAAAAGTTAGGGCCAACACACAGTATCCTAGTTCGAAAACCCAAAAGGGCGATCTAGGGAAATCAGCTAGCCATTTAAAAGCAATGGAGATAAAACCAAATACAAAGAAAAAAGGAAAAATGTTTGCTTAGACAAAGCCTAAACACCCAAGCTTAACCTTAGCCAGCCATTCTTACAAAACCCTTTTATCAATAAAAATCAACCCTCTAAAACACAAACCATTGATTTTTACCCCTGTACTTCTTTTCTCTTGACCCTCACGACAATATTCTAATAATTAATTTGGGAATATGGAGGCGTATAGTCAACAAGAGGATTGAAATCCCTAGAGTGGAGAAAGAGGGACACTACATGACAAAGAGTGCTCTACAAAAGAAAAAGAAAAGGAAAAGAGGGAAAACCAATCATTCTTCGGTCACGACAAAATCAAGATGGCAAAATTGGCACAGCCTATCCCTGTCAACGAAAGAACATAACGTCAGAAGCTCATCAGAAGCTCAAGCACATTGGTTAATCCTTTTGAAAAATTAATTGAAATAGTATTATAGGATGCATATCGCGAACATTGCATGCATATGATAGGCTCCTATCTCTCAAAAAAAGAAGAGAAAGAAAAATACAATAAAAAGAATAATTCCTGCTAGGATATTCTTAGGCAAAAGTTAGGGTAGCCCGCTAGATCGAAAACCCGCAAAGGGCGGTCTAGGCAAAAGTTAGGGCATTCACAAAAAAGGAAAAAGCCCGCTAAGATATCCTAGGCAAAAATTAAGGTAGTCTGCTAGACCGAAAACCCCAAAAGGGGCGTTCTAGGCAAAAGATAGGGCTAAACCAAAAAATAAACAAAAGAGAAGGACCCTTCATCATAATCATAAAAAGTCCAGCACGAGAATGTCAGTCACTTTTCCAGATACATCAATAAAAAAGAATAGATTGCATTTAGGACATCCACACACAAGTAGTCGCACAAAACGACTTTGTCAATGTCAAAAATGGAAAAAATAAAAATCACTTCAAATAAAAAACAAAAACGAAAAGCATTCATGCATATAAGGAGACTAGCTCCATGATTGTGATTGAAAACAGGATTACTGAAACCGAGTCTCCAAAATAAAGCCTTCAAGAAAATGGAGCAAGTTGTCAATCAAGCAACTCATCAAAATAAGAGCTTCCAAAAATCAAGAGCTCCAGCTACCATCCTTCTACCCAGAGAAAGAAGGCACATATAAGAAGAAGAGCAAGTTGTCATCATCAAATAAGCTCAAAAGAAATAAGAAGCTTCCAGAACCAAAGCTCCAATCATCACCCAATAAAAGAGGGCACAATCATCAAGACATCATAAAAGAAAAGCCGACGGAAAGGCTTAGTCATCCCCAAGAGGATCCCTGCCTACTCCGAAGGCAACACAAAAAAATTACCCCATGGCTCAGCACCGCCATCACATGAGTCATCAAGCACACTCATCCAAAGTCTCCTCCACATTCCCCAATGGAGAATAAAGGCTTCAAGAGCCCATCATCATCAATAGTCAAAAGAGTCCAAACCAACAAGGGCTCAACAAAAAAAAAAAAGAGGAAAAAAGAAGAAAAATCTTGCATCCCCAGAGGATATCCAAAAGAAAAACAACAAAGAAGGCAGAAGGCCGAATAAAAATCCTCAAGTGGATCTCCTAAAAAGTCTACAAAAAAAGAATTAGAAGTTCCCATTCTCCAGTGGAATAAAAGCTTCACAAGTTTAGCTCACATCAACATTAATCAAGGAGCCAGGACTCCATCCCAGAAAAATCGGATCCCCATAGATGTTAATAATCCCTTGGTGGATCACCTAAAAAATTTTTATCCCCTGCGGATCCCCAAAGAGAAGAAAAAGCCTGCGTGCATAAAAAGAAACTAAAAAGTAACAAGGCGCATGCATTATCCCGAAAAAGCCAAATTTCAAATCGCGATAAAAAAGAGATAAATCGTGGAAAAAGGCAAAATCAAATAAAAATCCTAACTTCCAGGAAATCAAATCCCTAAAGTGGGTCACCTCAGAAAAAGGGAAAATCAACAAAAAAGAGGAATCAGAAATTCCATTCCCCCAAACAGAACAAGAGTATCGGCAAAGCCATCTCATACCATCAACATCCAACAAGGAGTCAAAACTCCATCCCCTCAAGGGGCAAATCAAAAATCTGATCCCCGGGAAGACAACCAATTCCCCGGTGGATCAATCAAAAAGAAAGATCATCTCCAGTGAGCCTACGACAAAGGCAAATTCCAGACTCACATCCTTAGAAGAGTCATTTGCCTAGGCGTAGGCAAGATCTGGCAAGCGAGAGCCAATTTCCCCAGAAAGGGACATCAACCTATTCGGAGGCAAGCAAGTAAAAAGTCTCCAAATGGACTATCTGCCTGCTTAGAGGCACCATTAAAATCAGCAAAATTTTCAAGAGAATTCATGCCTACCTAAGAGGCACCCATCAGAAATCCCCGACAACCGGCAAAGTCGGATGACAAATACCAAATGATCAAAAACAAAGAATCCCCAGCAAACAACAAGCTGGATGGCTATCAGGAAAAGCCAAAATCACCCGACCAGCAAGAGTTGGGTGATCACCACAAGAAAAATCAAAAGTCAAAGAATCCCCGGCACAGACCGGACGACAATTCCCAGAAAAGACAAAAACAAAGACAAAACAACGAACTGCATTTACAGCCCTGATGGGGGGTTCATACCCATCCAGTCCCGCACAACGGACTGTACACTACAGCCCTGATGGGGGGTTCATACCCATCCAGTCCCACACAACGGACTGTAAACTACCAGCCCAATGGGGGGGTTATACCCATCAACCGAAGGATCAGCTACCGCGTCGAAGGAGCATCCGGAGGTCAAACACCAGATGGGGGTGTGTACCCATCAGGCCTTACAAAAGGGGGCTTACCGGGCGGGGGTTCGTACTCGTCAAAGCTGGATGGGGTTCGTACTCATCGGCCAGAAGGGTCGACTACCGCGTCGAAGGAGCATCCCGAAGCGAACAACACAACATTTTCCCGGAGGATCATCTGCGCAGAAGTCGAGTACATCCGAAGGGCAACCAGGCAAGAGGGTCAACTCCTTTACCCTCCAGTCGATCACCTCGGCACAGAAGGCCAAGCAGTCGACTGGTCGGGTAAAGGGGGGGGCAGCTGTAGACCCCAAATCTTGCCCGACCTCAGAATAAAGCCAGAAAGCAGCCTATTCGAAGACGGTCGAAGCTTAACAAGTCATTAGGAGAGGCTATTAGGCTCCCGTACCAGGATAGGAAGGTTTTTAGGCCCAAAAATAAAGTTTCTCGCCCTGAAAGGACGAGACCGCCGTCTGGAAGGACGAGACCGCCGTCTGGAAGGACCAGACCGCCGTCTCGTCTGAACACCAGGACGAGACCGCCGTCTCGATTTTCCAGACGGCGATCTCGTTTCCCGCAAATTCGAGACGGCGGTCTGGATTCTCCAGCCGGCGGTCCCGTTTCCTGCAAAATCGAGACGGCGGTCTGGATTTTCCAGACGGCGGTCTCGATTTCTGGATCGGTCGAGACGGCGGTCTAGATTTTCCAGACGGCGGTCTCGACCTTGTCAGAGGAGAACGGCGGTCTGGACCCTGACAGCGCGAAAAACTATAAATAGGGGCTTCCCCCCCCCTCATATTCACACACCAAGCACAGAAAAACAGTAGCTCTCCCTTCTCTCTAGACTTTCTCTCTCTAAGAATCCCTCCGAGGCATTTCCGGAGTTTCTGAGCGTCTTTAGGCATAGACTGAGCGTTCTAAATCTTCTTAAGAATCCCTCCGAGGCATTTCCGGAGTTTCTGAGAGTGTAGAGTGAAGGGTTGCCAAAACGCACCCTCTTTTTTGAATATAAAGCTTGCTTTGGAGGTGCATATCCTCATTCTCTTCTTTTAAATTACTGCTGTTTAAATTACGCAATAGAAGCTAGGGCAATGTAGTCACATATTTAAATTCCGCATAATAAAAGGGTAAAAAGCGCTATTTTCCAGTTTAATTATTTATTAAAATTAGCCAGCCTATCATAGGGAACCCGAAAGGGGCGTCGTAAAGGAACTAACACTTCCTTTACACGTAACTAACTCCCTTACCCAACTCTGGTTCTAATGACCAAAGTTGGTTTTCGAAAACCAACGCCTTTTTAAACCCCTTTTCCGATGTTTATGGTAAAAATATCGGTGGCGACTCCATAGAACCCAAAATAAATAAGTCCTTGGGTTAGCCCGGTTATCGGACAACCCAAGGACACTTTTGAAAACCTCGCCCCTAGGTTAGCCCGGTTATCGGACAACCTAAAGGCGTTGTAACCACCAATAAAAAACGCGAAAATCAAAGAAGAGTCGAAAAACCATCGCGTCGCTCCGACCGCTCCCCCTCTTTTGGGGAGGCGGCGACACTTCTTTTCTGGGTAGAAGGATGGTAGCTAGAGCTCTTGATTTTCGGAAGCTCTTATTCTGCTGAGTCGCTTGATTGACGACTTGCTCTATTTTCTTGAGGGCATTAGTTGGAGACTCGGTCTCAATGATCCTGTTTTCAATCAAAAACATGGAGTTAGTCTCCTTATATGCATGAATGCTTTCTGTTTTTTGTTATTTATCTAAAGTGATTTTTATTTCTTTCATTTTTTATCTTGACAAAGTCGTTTTGTGCGATTACCTGTGCGTGGATGCCCTAAATACAATCTATTTTTTTATCGATGCATCTGGAAAAGTGACTGGCATTCTCCTGCTGGACCTTCATGATTATGATGAAGGGCCCCTCTCTTTTATTCATTTTTTATTTTAGACCTATCTTTTGCCTAGACTGCCCTTTTGGGGTTTTCGGTCTAGCGGGCTGCCTTAACTTTTGCCTAGGATATCTCAGCGGGCTTTTTCCTTTTTTATGAATGCCCTAGCTTTTGCCTAGACCGCCCTTTGCGGGTTTTCGATCTAGCGGGCTACCCTAACTTTTGCTTAAGAATCTCCTAGCAGGCATTATTCTTTTGCATTATTTTTTATTTTTTATTTTATTTTATTTTTGAAGAAATAGGACCCTATCATATGCATGCAATGTTCGTGATATGCATCCTATAATGCTATTTCAATTAGTATTTCAAAAGGATTAATCAAATGTGATTTTACTTCTGATGAGCTTCTGACATTATGTGCTTTCATCGACAGGATATGTCGCCGCCGTCAAAACGAGGCGGTAGGAGCGACGCGATGGTTTTTTCGACCCTCTTGATTTTCGCGTTTTTTATGGGTGGGCACAACGTCCTTAAATTGTCCGATAACCGGGCTAACCTAGAGACGAGGTTTTCGAAAAGTGTTATTGGGTTGTCCGATAACCGGGCTAACCCAAGAACGGGTTTTGAAGGGTTCGTGGAGTTGCCACCAATGTTTTTACCGGAAACATCGGAAAAGGAGTTTAAAAGGCGTTGGTTTTCGAAAACCAACTTTGGTCATTAGAACCAGAGTTGGGTAAGGGAGTTAGTTACGTGTAAAGGAAGTATTAGTTCCTTTACGACGCCCCTTTCGGGTTCCCTATGATAGGCTGGCTACTTTGGATAAATAATTAAACTGGAAAATTGCGCTTTTACCCTTTTATTATGCGGTATTTAAAGATTATGACTACGTGGCCCTAGCTTCTATTGCATAATTTTAAATGAAAGCGGTAAAATTAGGAAGAGAGAGGATGCACCTCCAAAGCAAGCTTTTTATATTTCTCTTTTAAAGAATGGGTGTTTTTTGGCAACCCTTCACTCTACAACTCTCAGAAACTCCGGAAATGCTTCGGAGGGATTCTAAAGAAGATTTAGAATGCTCAATTTATGCCTAGAGACACTCAGAAACTCCAGAAATGCTTCAGAAGGATTCTAGAGAGAGAATATCTAGAGAGAAGGAGGAGCTACTGTGCTTGGTGTGTGGAAATGAGGGGAGGGAGCCCCTATTTATAGGTTTTCGCGCCTGACAGTGGCGAGACCGCCGGTCTCGTCTGACAAGGT
The DNA here is from genome assembly GCA_963425845.1 of Sphenostylis stenocarpa. NCBI lineage: Eukaryota > Viridiplantae > Streptophyta > Magnoliopsida > Fabales > Fabaceae > Sphenostylis > Sphenostylis stenocarpa. The sequence continues at coordinate 33,924,618 of OY731400.1, read as the reverse complement.
CGAGACCGCCGTCTGGACAATCCAGACCGCCGTCTCGACCATGCAGGGGGTCGAGACCGTCGTCTGGAAAACCCAGACCGCCGTCTCGACCTTTGCAGTGGCGAGACCGTCGTCTGGACAAGCGAGACGGCGGTCTCGTCCCTGGCGTGAGGCGAGACGACGGTCTGTTCTTCCTAGACGGCGGTCTCGTCCCTTCAGGCGCGAGAACTTTATTTTTCGGGCCAAAAAACCCTCCTATCTTAGTACGGGGGCCTAATAGTCTCTCCTAGTGGCTTGTTAGGCTTTGGCCGTCTTCGAATAGGAAGCTTTCTGGCTTTATTTGGAGGCCGGGCAAGATTTGGGGTCTACAGCTGCCCCCCCTTTACCCGACCAGTCGACTGCTGGCCTTTTGTGCCGAGGTGATTGGCTGGAGGGTAAAGGAGTTGACCCTCTTGCCCGGTTACCCTTCAGATGCTCCGTCTTTGCGGCGGATGATCTTCTGGGGAAATGTTTGTGTTGTGCGCTTCTGGGATGCTCCTTCGACGCGGTAGCTGACCCCTTCAGCTGATGAGTACGAATCCCCATCTGGTTTGACGAGTATGAACCCCCGCCCGGTAAGCCCCCTTCTGTAAGGCCTGATGAGTACACACCCCCATCTGGTGTTTGACGAGTATGAACCCCTGTCTGGTAAGCCCTCTTCTGTAAGGCCTAATGAGTACGCACCCCCATCTGGTGGTTAAGCCTCCGGATGCTCCATCTTGCGGTAGCTGATCCTTTGGCCGTGGTGGCGGCTTACTGATTCTGACCATGCGCCGTTGTTGAGATGTGTTCTGTCTTTGTTTTTTGTCTTTTCTGGGAATTGTCGTCCAGTCTGTGCCGGGGATTCTGTTGGTGTTCGTCCAGCTTGTTGATTGCTGGGGATTCTTTGTTTTTGATCTTTTGTGGTGGTCATCCGACTTTGCTGGTTGTCGAAAATTTTTGATGAGTGCCTCTTGGGTAGGCAGGAATCCTCTGGGGATTTGTTGATCTTGGTGACGCCTGTCACCGCCGTCCCTTTCCGACGTCCGGGGGGGGACGTCTTAGAAACGTTTATGCGAGCGGTCGCGAAAAGATGGTTTAGACTCGCGTTTTTGTTTTAAAAGGTTTTCGAAAAGGGGTTCTTATGGAGTCGCCACCAATGTTTTGACCGTAAACATTGGAAAAGGAAAAAATGTTGATTTTAAGAAAAACCGCACTTGGCCATTATAACCAGAGTTGGGTAAGGGAGTTAGTTACGTGTGGGGAAGGTGTTAGCACCCCACAACGCCCCTTTCGGGTTCCCTATGACAGATTAATTCATTTAAATAAAGACTACGAGAAATTATGCGATTACCCTATTTTATTACATAATATTAAATGGCTATCTACATGATTTTATTCTATGTTGCGTGTATAAAATGATGAATAAAGCTAAATAAAGCAATAAAAGAGATATTAAAATAGCTATCTACATGATCCTATTCTACATGACATAATAAAGCTAAATAAAACAATAAAATAATAAATAAAACAATAAAAGAGAAGGGAATTGAAAAGAACCTCAGTAGCAAGCTTTATATTGAGAACCTCGAAACTGTGAGGATGCGTTTTGGCAACCCCTCTCTCTACACAGTCTCTCCTCACCAATACAAGATCGACTCTACTAAAAATTTAAAGAAGAATCAAATGCCGGAATATAATTCCTTAACCGATTGTTACCTATTTAAGGCAATCGGAAAGATCATTCGAGAGAGAGAGAGAAGTAGACAAGTGCTCTAAAGTGTTTCAGAGCTCTCTGGAGTGTCTGTGGTGTGAAAAAGTGGCAAATGAGCCTCCTATTTATAGTTTTTCGCAGCTGGCGCACTTTGGGACGGCCGTCTGGGTTGGGACGGCCGTCTGGACTGGGATGGCCGTCCCAAATGGCAAATTTACACAGAACGGGACCCCCAGGAAGGCCAGGACGGCCGTCCCACTTAAACTGGGTTTGGGACGGCCGTCCCACATTCGGGACGCGCGTCCCAACTGCTTAATTGCAGTTGGGACGGCCGTCCCACTTTTGGGACCGTGGTCCCGGCCTGTTTTGTCCAGTTTTCGTGTTCTGGGACCCCGGGAAGCTTTCCTTTCCTTTTTCGGACATAGATTGATGCCGATGTGTGTCCGTTGAAGCTTTATCTTCATATAGGAAGTCTTCTTGGCCTTCATTAAGATGCCGGGCGAGCTTTGTCTTTGTGTAGGAAGTCTCTTTTGGCTTTTACCGTGTGAATGAGTGAACTCCGTCTTCTGTTGTGGGAGGTCCTTCTTGGTTTTTCTTTGATATGAAGCCGGGTGAACTGTATGAAGTTTCCCTAGCCTTTATTTGAGAGGCAGGGCAAAATTAGGGGTCTACAGCTGCCCCCCTTCACCTGCCTAACTAATTCGTTGGCTTTAACATGCCGACATAATTAGTTGGTAGGGGAAGGAGTTAACCCTTTTGCCCGGCTATCCTTCGGATACTGCTCCTTGCTGATCCTCCGGATGATAAATATCTTGATAGGTACTAACCCCTATCTGGTTTAAGTCTGTATTTGACTAGACTTTTGTGGGTACTTACCCCCACTAGGTATGAAGTTTTTTGGTAAGCCCCTTTCTGCATGGCTTAGGTGAGTATGTACCCCACCGGTATGAAGTTTTTGGTAAGCCCAGTTTTGCAAGGCTTAGGTGAGTATGTACCCCCACCGGTATGAAGTTTTTTGTAAGCCCAGTTTTGCAAGGCTTAGGTGAGTATGCACCCCACCCGGTATGAAGTTTTTTGTAAGCCCGGTTTCGCAAGGCTTAGGTGAGTATGTACCCCACCCGGTATGAAGTTTTTGGTAAGCCCCGATTCTGCAAGGCTTAGGTGAGTACGTACCCCACCGGTATGAAGTTTTTTTTTTTTTTTTTTTTTTTTTTGTAAGCCCAGTTTTGCAAGGCTTAGGTGAGTACGTACCCCACCCGGTATGAAGTTTTTGTAAGCCCCGTTTTGCAAGGCTTAGGTGAGTACGTACCCCACCCGGTATGAAGTTTTTTATAAGCCCCGTTTTGCAAGGCTTAGGTGAGTACGTACCCCCACCGGTATGAAGTTTTTGGTAAGCCCGATTCTGCAAGGCTTAGGTGAGTATGTACCCCACCCGGTATGAAGTTTTTGTAAGCCCGTTTTGCAAGGCTTAGGTGAGTACGTACCCCACCCGGTATGAAGTTTTTTGTAAGCCCCGTTTTGCAAGGCTTAGGTGAGTACGTACCCCACCCGGTATGAAGTTTTTGGTAAGCCCGATTACTGCAAGGCTTAGGTGAGTACGTACCCCACCCGGTATGAAGTTTTTTGTAAGCCCCGTTTCGCAAGGCTTAGGTGAGTATGTACCCCACCCGGTATGAAGTTTTTTGTAAGCCCCGTTTTGCAAGGCTTAGGTGAGTACGTACCCCCACCGGTATGAAGTTTTTTGTAAGCCCAGTTTTGCAAGGCTTAGGTGAGTACGTACCCCACCCGGTATGAAGTTTTTGGTAAGCCCAGATTTCGCAAGGCTTAGGTGAGTACGTACCCCACCAGGTATGAAGTTTTTGGTAAGCCCAGTTTCTGCAAGGCTTAGGTGAGTATGTACCCCCACCCGGTATGAAGTTTTTTGTAAGCCCCGTTTTGCAAGGCTTAGGTGAGTATGTACCCCACCCGGTATGAAGTTTTTTGTAAGCCCCGTTTTGCAAGGCTTAGGTGAGTACGTACCCCACCCGGTATGAAGTTTTTGTAAGCCCCGTTTTGCAAGGCTTAGGTGAGTACGTACCCCACCCGGTATGAAGTTTTTGGTAAGCCCCGTTCTGCAAGGCTTAGGTGAGTACGTACCCCACCCGGTATGAAGTTTTTTGTAAGCCCAGTTTTGCAAGGCTTAGGTGAGTACGTACCCCACCCGGTATGAAGTTTTTGTGTAAGCCCAGTTTTGCAAGGCTTAGGTGAGTACGTACCCCCACCCGGTATGAAGTTTTTTGTAAGCCCCGTTTTGCAAGGCTTAGGTGAGTACGTACCCCACCGGTATGAAGTTTTTTGTAAGCCCAGTTTTGCAAGGCTTAGGTGAGTACGTACCCCACCCGGTATGAAGTTTTTGGTAAGCCCAGTTTTGCAAGGCTTAGGTGAGTACGTACCCCACCGGTATGAAGTTTTTGGTAAGCCCAGATTACTGCAAGGCTTAGGTGAGTACGTACCCCCACCGGTATGAAGTTTTTGGTAAGCCCAGATTCTGCAAGGCTTAGGTGAGTATGTACCCCACCCGGTATGAAGTTTTTGGTAAGCCCAGTTCTGCAAGGCTTAGGTGAGTACGTACCCCACCGGTATGAAGTTTTTGTGTAAGCCCGGTTTTGCAAGGCTTAGGTGAGTACGTACCCCCACCCGGTATGAAGTTTTTTGTAAGCCCCGTTTTGCAAGGCTTAGGTGAGTACGTACCCCACCCGGTATGAAGTTTTTTGTAAGCCCCGATTTTGCAAGGCTTAGGTGAGTACGTACCCCACCGGTATGAAGTTTTTGGTAAGCCCCGTTCTGCAAGGCTTAGGTGAGTACGTACCCCCACCCGGTATGAAGTTTTTGGTAAGCCCAGTTCTGCAAGGCTTAGGTGAGTACGTACCCCACCGGTATGAAGTTTTTGGTAAGCCCCGTTCTGCAAGGCTTAGGTGAGTATGTACCCCACCGGTATGAAGTTTTTGGTAAGCCCGGTTCTGCAAGGCTTAGGTGAGTATGTACCCCACCCGGTATGAAGTTTTTTGTAAGCCCTGTTTTGCAAGGCTTAGGTGAGTACGTACCCCACCCGGTATGAAGTTTTTGGTAAGCCCCGTTCTGCAAGGCTTAGGTGAGTACGTACCCCACCCGGTATGAAGTTTTTGTAAGCCCAGTTCTGCAAGGCTTAGGTGAGTACGTACCCCACCCGGTATGAAGTTTTTGGTAAGCCCCGTTTCGCAAGGCTTAGGTGAGTATGTACCCCACCCGGTATGAAGTTTTTTGTAAGCCCAGTTTTGCAAGGCTTAGGTGAGTACGTACCCCACCCGGTATGAAGTTTTTGGTAAGCCCCGTTCTGCAAGGCTTAGGTGAGTATGTACCCCACCCGGTATGAAGTTTTTTGTAAGCCCCGTTTTGCAAGGCTTAGGTGAGTACGTACCCCACCCGGTATGAAGTTTTTGGTAAGCCCAGTTTCTGCAAGGCTTAGGTGAGTATGTACCCCACCCGGTATGAAGTTTTTTGTAAGCCCCGTTTTGCAAGGCTTAGGTGAGTACGTACCCCACCCGGTATGAAGTTTTTTGTAAGCCCAGTTTTGCAAGGCTTAGGTGAGTACGTACCCCACCCGGTATGAAGTTTTTGGTAAGCCCAGTTCTGCAAGGCTTAGGTGAGTACGTACCCCCACCGGTATGAAGTTTTTTGTAAGCCCCGATTTTGCAAGGCTTAGGTGAGTACGTACCCCACCCGGTATGAAGTTTTTTTTGTGTAAGCCCCGTTTTGCAAGGCTTAGGTGAGTACGTACCCCCACCCGGTATGAAGTTTTTTGTAAGCCCCGTTTTGCAAGGCTTAGGTGAGTACGTACCCCACCCGGTATGAAGTTTTTGGTAAGCCCAGTTTTGCAAGGCTTAGGTGAGTACGTACCCCACCCGGTATGAAGTTTTTGGTAAGCCCAGATTCTGCAAGGCTTAGGTGAGTACGTACCCCCACCGGTATGAAGTTTTTGGTAAGCCCCGATTCTGCAAGGCTTAGGTGAGTACGTACCCCACCCGGTATGAAGTTTTTGGTAAGCCCAGTTTCTGCAAGGCTTAGGTGAGTATGTACCCCACCCGGTATGAAGTTTTTGGTAAGCCCAGTTCTGCAAGGCTTAGGTGAGTATGTACCCCACCCGGTATGAAGTTTTTTGTAAGCCCCGTTTTGCAAGGCTTAGGTGAGTACGTACCCCACCCGGTATGAAGTTTTTGGTAAGCCCAGATTCTGCAAGGCTTAGGTGAGTACGTACCCCACCCGGTATGAAGTTTTTTGTAAGCCCAGATTCTGCAAGGCTTAGGTGAGTACGTACCCCACCTGGTATGAAGTTTTTGGTAAGCCCGATTCTGCAAGGCTTAGGTGAGTATGTACCCCACCCGGTATAAGTTTTTTGTAAGCCCGGTTTTGCAAGGCTTAGGTGAGTACGTACCCCCACCTGGTATGAAGTTTTTGGTAAGCCCCGATTCTGCAAGGCTTAGGTGAGTATGTACCCCCACCGGTATAAGTTTTTTGTAAGCCCCGTTTTGCAAGGCTTAGGTGAGTACGTACCCCCACCCGGTATGAAGTTTTTGGTAAGCCCCGTTCTGCAAGGCTTAGGTGAGTATGTACCCCCACCCGGTATAAGTTTTTTGTAAGCCCCGTTTTGCAAGGCTTAGGTGAGTACATACCCTCACCCGGTTCCTGGCGACTTATTGTCTCTGATCATGCGCCTATTCAGTGAGGAATGATTGATTTTCTTTCTTTTTGACTTTTCTATTTTAGTCATCCTGTTTTCCAGGGATTCTTCGTTGAGGAATTTATTGGGGACTTTGATTGTGCCTCTTGATTAGGCAATTGCTTCAGCGATGGTGAAGACTTTTATGATTTTGGGCTTGCATTACCTCTCGCATAGGTTAATTTCCCATTTCTTTGGGATATTAGCTCTTTGCTTATTTTGAGCAAACAAGTAGTTCTGTTGTAAGCTCACCAGGTGAAATTTTTTCTTTTGAGAATTTGATTGCTCTCGACTGAGATCTCTTTTGAATTGCCCCCTTAGAGGGAAAATGGAGTTTTTGACTCCTTATTGCTTGAACTCGGCTTTTGTCTATGCTTTTATTTCTGCTAGGGAATGGGTTTGTATGTGCGCCTTTTATGCACGTTAGATGGAAAGATATATATTTTCTCTTCTCTTTGTAATGATCCCTGGGGAATTTTATTGGCTTCCTGGGGATGGAAATTTCTCCTTTTCTGCTTTTGTAGATTTTTCTTGATGTGCTCTTCTTGGGGATTTTCTTTCGGCTTTTTCATGCAGTGGCCTTTGTTGGAGGATGAAAGTCTTTTATTTTCTTTCTTTTTGTTGCCCCCTAGTGATTGGGATGTTTTGATTTTGTGCTTTCTTTCGATGGACTCTTGTGTAGTCCTTGTTCTTCTTTGGGGAATGAAATGGAGACTCTTGCGTGAGTGTGCTTGATGACTCATGTGGTGACGAGGATGAGTCGCGAGGTATTCTTTTTGTTTTGCCTCTGGAGTAGACAAGGATCCGCTTGGGGATAATTGAGCTTTTCTGTTGGCTTTTTCGTTTTTGATGTACCTTCTTTTATTGGTGTAGGAGGTTGATGGTTGGAATTAGCTTCTTTGAAGTTCCTTATGTTGCTGAAATGATTTTGATTTCGTTTTTCGCGATTTTGATTTTCATATGGAGACTGGATTCTGGCGCTTCCTGTTTTCAATCACAAGTGCGGAGACTAACCTCCTTATATGCATGTTTAATATTTTTGTTTGAAGAAAATTATTTTTCTTGATTTTGACAAAGTCGTATTATGCAACTATTTTGTGTGTGAATGTCCTAAATGCAATCTATTGTTTATTTATTTTTAATGCATTTAGAAAGTAACTGGCCTTCTCCCGTTGGCTTCTTATGAATATGCCTATGGGCTCCTCTTTTTATGACCTTAATGATGGGCTCATCTTTTATTCATCTTTTGGTTTTAGCCCTATCTTTTGCCTAGACCGCCCTTTACGGGTTTTCGATCTAGCGGGCTGCCTTAATTTTTGCCTAGGATATCTTAGGGGGCTTTTGCCTTATTTTTTGCCTAGACCGTCTTTTTTGGGGTTTGCGATCTAGCAGGCTACCCTAGTTTTTACCTAAGAATATCCTAGCAGGCGTTTATTCTCTTATTATTTTTATACGCTTCCCTTTTTTAGATGCATGTTTGATCTTTGATTAAAAGTCTTTGCGCATATCAATAAAGAGGCATTTCCATAATATTTGGTCAAGAGAAAGGAAATGAAAGGGAATTTTATTGATAAATGAGCAAAATTTTATTTCTTTTATAGAAGGATTACAAAAGGTATTTAGAAGAATGGGTAGTCAAGGTTGGCTGTATCTGTTTAGGCTTATACAGATCATGTCCATGATATCTCGCCCCTGGTTCTCCTAATTACTTCAGCTTGAGATGCCCGAGCTCGGAGTGAAGACTATGCGATCGCTTGCTTTGGAAGAATGTTACTTTAGCCGCCTTTTCGGCTTTCGACTAAAGTAACCATTGCTCTTAGTTAGTTTTTTTTTTTTTTTTTTTTTACCTCTACTTTTTGCCTAGGACGTATCCTAGCGAGGAATATGAACCCTATCTTTTGCCCAGGAACGTCCTTTGCGGATTTTCATTCCTCGACAGGTCTTGAGCAATGTCTCCAAGCATAATACTTCTTCACCGCTGTCTCGAATTGATTGGGTGTCGAAATTCCTCTCCATCCATATTGGTGAGGATAAGTGCCCCTCCCGAGAAAGCTCTTTTGACCACAAAGGGTCCTTCGTAATTTGTCGCCCATTTTCCAATTTTATCCTTCCGGGTTGGAAGCAATTTCTTTATAACTAGATTCCCTTCTTGATAAGTATGAGGGTGGACTTTTTTATCATAAGCCTTCTTGATCTTCTTTTGATAGGCTTGTCCATGACATATAGCATTCAGCCGCTTTTCATCGATAAGGTTTAATTGATCGTATCGACTTTGAATCCATTCGGCTTCTGTTAGTTTTGCTTCCATTATGATTCGCAAGGAAGGTATTTCGACTTCTATTGGTAACACTAGCCTCCACACCATATACCAGGGAAAATGGAGTAGCCCCTGTTGAAGTCCGTACTGCATGTTCGATAACCATGAAGAGCAAAAGGTAACATTTCATGCCAATCTCTATAGGTTTTAACCATCTTTTGAACAATTTTCTTGATATTTTTATTGGTCGCTTCGATCGCGCCATTCATTTTGGGCCGATAAGGAGAAGAATTATGGTGTTGAATTTTGAAATCTTGACATAATTCTTCCATCATCTTATTATTCAAATTGGACCCGTTATCGGTAATGAGACGATGCGGGGTACCATATCGACATATGATATTCTTTTGAACGAAGGTGACCACTACCTTTTTAGTCACATGCGCGTAGGATGCAGCTTCTATCCATTTAGTGAAGTAGTCAATAGCCACCAGTAATAAATCGATGACCATTGGATGCCTTAGGTTCAATGGGACCAATAACATCCATGCCCCACATGGCAAATGGCCATGGGATAGCCATAACATTGAGAGGTACCGGTGGAACATGCACGTTGTCCGCATGTACTTGACATTTGTGACATTTTCTCGGCATACCGATGACAGTCCTTTTCCATTGTGGACCAAAAATATCCCGCCTCGAGGATTTTCCTAGCCATGATATGCCCCGGGGCGTGCGTCCCGAAGGCTCCTTCATGTATTTCCCTAATCGAGCTTCCGAGATTCTTTGAGATTGACGCATCTTAGCAAAGTGGAGTCAAAATTCTTTTTATAAAGGGTTTCTCCTATCAACATAAACCCTACGGCCCTTTTCCGAATAATCCTTTTATCATTGTCACCGATTCCCTCGGGGTATTCACCCTTTGTTAAGTATCGCCTTATGTCATGATACCAAGGGGTTTCATCTTTTTCACCGTCTATCATCATACAAAAGGCTTGTTTATTGTACCTTTTGACTTGGATGATGGGCATCTCATGTTCTTGTTCTAATGTGAACATGGATGATAATGTTGTCAATGCATCCGCAATTTGGTTGTCTTCCGAGGGACATACTCGAAGCCGATGTTTTCCATTTTTGAAGTCATGTTACGAATGTGTTCCGGATAAGGGATTAACTTGGAATTTTTAGTTTCCCATTCACCCTTGAGTTGATAAATAACAAGGGAAGAGTCATCGAATACTTTGAGTCTAGTTACCCCATGATCCAAAGCTGTTTGAATACCTAGAGCACAAGCTTCGTGATTCTCGCCATATTGTTTGTGCAATCAAGGTTTAATCTGGTCATTACTCGGTATATACTTCTTTTCGGGAGATATTAAAATAGCTCCGATCCCGTGTCCTAGTAAATTTGAAGCTCCATCGAAGAACATGATCCACTCATTATTCTCTAGTTCTTCATGTTGGATGTGCATTATGTGCTCATCTGGAAAATCATCTTGTAGGGATTGATATTCGTCTATTGGTCCATGTGCTAGATAATCTGCTAAAGGGCTTCCTTTGATAGCTTTTTGAGTGACATGAACGATATCAAATTCTGATAATAGTACTCGCCATCCGGCTATCCTTCCGGTCAAAACGGGTTTTTCAAACAGATATTTGATTGGGTCCATTTTGGAAATCAACCAAGTTGTATGTCCGGCCATATATTGTCGAAGACGTTGAGTTGCCCACACCAATGCACAACATGTTTTTTCGAGTGGTGTATAACGAGTCTCATAGTTTAGAAATTTTTTACTGAGGTAATATATGGCTTGTTCTTTTTTACCAGTATCATCTTGTTGACCGAGCACACATCCCATGGATTCGTCGAGTATCGAAAGGTAAAGAATCAGGGGCTTTCCTTCCACGGTGGTACCAGGATCGGGGATTGGTTAGGCACATTTTGATTTTTTCGAAAGCTTGTTGACATTCGTCGCTCCAAACTTTCGGTTGGTTTTTACGCAATAGCTTGAAGATAGGCATGCACTTGTCCGTTAATTGCGCGATGAACCGTGCGATGTAGTTTATTCGGCCCAAGAATCCTCTCGATTTCTTTTTCTCGTCCTTGGTGGGGGCATTTCTATGATTGCCTTTGTTTTATCGGGGTCCACCTCAATTCCTCTTTTACTAACAATAAACCCAAGGAGTTTTCCTGATCGTACTCCGAATGTGCATTTAGCCGGTTGAGCTTAATCTGGTATTTTCGAAGTCGATTGAATAACTTCTTTAAATATTGGAGGTGATCTATTTCATTTTTGGACTTGGTGATCATATCATCCACATATACTTCGATTTCTTTGTGAATCATATCATGAAATAGTGTGACCATAGCCCTTTGGTAAGTAGCCCCGCGTTCTTGAGTCCAAAAGGCATTACTCTATAGCGTAATGTACCCCATGGCGTAATGAAGGAAGTTTTTTCTCTATCTTCGACGAGCCAATTTAACTGCAGTTATACCCCGCATATCCATCCATGAAAGAATAGAGAGTATTTGTAGCAGTATGATCTACCAAAGATATCGATATGTGGTAAGGGAAAATCATCTTTCGGACTTGCACCAGCTTAAATCCCCGTAATCTACGCATACTCGATTTTTCCATTTTTCTTTATGACTGGCACAATGTTGGCCAACCATTCGTGGTATTTTGATACAATTAGAAAATTGGCATCCAATTGTTTTTCTACTTCTTCTTTAATTTTTAAGGACCATTCTCGGTTTTACTCTTCCGAGTTTTTGCTTGACGGTCGAATTCCCTCTTTTATTGGTAACCGATGCTCTACTATGCTCTTGTCAATCCCGTGCATATCATGGTAGGACCAAGCAAACACATCCATATATTCTCTTAGTAATTGTATTAACCTTTCTCTGACGTCATTATTAATTTGGGTACCGATGTTTACTTCTTTCTTATCGTCTTCCGATCCCAAATTGATAGCCTCAGCTTTCTCCCCGATGGGGTCTGTATTGATTGAGCTTCTTTTTCTAACAGTCTTTGCATATCCGGGAAATGGTCCCCTCCTCACTGCTTCGACTCAATCCATTCGTCTTCGACCTTTCGGATCTTCCAAGGAGTTTTCAATCACGGACATGACTGTATGGGTTATGCTTTATTTTAGATTCTTTTATTAAATGTATGAGAGAGAAAAGAATGAAAGAGAATATGTGTATAAAAAAAATGCCTCATTGTATTGATAGAAGAAAATATTTACAAAGCCCAATTTAACCAAAAATCTCATGATCATGGACAAGGATCACGAGAAATACATCTGAAGCTTTTTATTATTTCTTTATTTTTATTGCAAAAAAAAGTAAAAATGATGAGCCCTAATCTCGCTCGGTCTCCCTTATCCCGTCTTTTACTCGGGCTTTGATAAGGGCTGGTCGTCCACCTTTGGAGTAGATGCGTCAAAGGTGATCCATCCCGCATCTATTAAATCTTGGACCTTATGCTTTAAGGTTATGCAGTTATCTCGTAGAATGTCCTAGAGCGTCCGAATGATAGTTGCATTTTTCATTAAGCTTATACCATTCTGGATATGGTGGCTCCATCTTCTTGGGAGGGATGCGTACGAGGAGCTTGGCGTCTAGTAATTTTAACAGCAAGCTTGCATAGGAAGTGGGTATTGGGGTGAACTTCCTTTCTCGGTCTACGTGACTTAGTTTGCTGAGAGGAGGAAGAAGGAATGGCCAAGTTGATTGCATTTACTGGTTCCTTCTTTCTTTTTCCCGAGGCTCTTTTTAATGAATGGAGTAGAGGAGTTGGAGGAGTTCTCGCTGTGCAATCCTTCCGCTCTTCAGACCTTGCTCTACTCTTTCTCCTATAATGACTACATCTCGCGAAGAGTGTTGATGTGTTCCCTATCATTTTGTCATAATAAGGACCCGTCAAAGAATTGATGAACAGGGATGTAGTCTCTTTGTCGGATAAAGGAGGTTCCACTTGTGCTGCCAATTCCCTCCATCTTTGGGCATATGCTTTGAAGGATTCATCATCTTTCTTGCTTAATAGTTGTAGATCTGCTCTTTCAGGGGTCAGATCTATATTGTATTTATATCGACGAAGAAAGGCATCTGCCAGGTGTCTCCAGGTTTGGATTTGGCCCCCTTCTAGTTGCATATACCAGTTTAAGGCCGATTCAGCTAAACTCTCCTGAAAGCAATGGATCAGGAGTTTCTCATTATCAGCATATGCAGCCATCTTACGGCAGTACATTGTAAGATGGCTTTTGGGACAAGTTAACCCTATGTATTTCGGGAAGTCCGGAGTTTTGAACTTGTTAGGGAATTGGATGTCTTTAACGAGGCACATATCAGCCGCCTCTCTTATATCAAAGTTATGTCCTTCCATAGCTCTCAGCCTCTCTTCCAGAGCAATGATTTGTTGTTTTGATATTTCAGGAGCATGAATATGTACTGCTCTTGTGCTAGATGGATCATGCTCACTCTGAGGTTCCTCTTCTTCTTCCTGGTGAGAGGCTTGTCCATTCTGAGGACCCTCCTGATGAATATTTTGTTGATGCATCATATCTAACATTTGAGCCATTTGCTCTTTCAGCGTATTAAGCTCCGCGGTGAGCTTTCGGTTTTGTTCTTCTAGCTGTTCCATCTTCTTGGCTTTTTGAGCACGAGTGAGGACGGGCGGAAGACCAGCCACCTTCTAAATGATTTTAATGATTCTTATTATAACTTTTATTTTAAATGATTAGTGTGGAATAGATATGTCCTAGGATGAATGTGTTTATGTATGAGAGATTTTATTATGATGATGTTTATGCATACCTTTCTTAATGCATTGGTTCTCTCTCTTGGTTTTACCACTTATTGAATGATATGGTATGAATGATACGACTTTGTCAAGAAAAATTTTTTTATAAGGTATTTTTATGACTTTAATTTGATTATATATTTTTATGATTTTTAGGTTTTTTCATTTTTTTATGATTTTTAGGGTTTTTCATTTTTTTGTCTGTTATATGATTACCCTATGCTAATGCATCAATACAAATGCAGCAAACGTATGCACACACAATTCATACATCCACGAGCAGAGTCACGCTTATTTAATCACGAGGTAGGGTTTTCCTGCAGAAACGTGCTTGGTTTAGGTGGTTCTAAGTGTTCTCACCAGGCCAAAGGTCCCCAAGGTGCCCCCATTATAGGGACCTCTCAATCTCTCAATCCTCGGGTCATGCACGGAACTCCGTGGCGACACCCTTAGACCAAAAGAAGAGAGTTATCACCTTGAGTTGGTGGTTTTCCGACAACGGCAGTAGCCCCGTGTGCCAACTAACCGATCGTATCTGCCACCCACTCCCTATAGGTATTCACTCTTGCCCCCGGGTATAGAGGGACTGTTGTGTGCAAGGGTTTTTGTGTGCAGTTTATATTTCAAACAATTTGCAGAAATAATCATACAGCAGTTATTAAAGCCATACAGTAAAAAACATACGAAGGGTAAAGGCGTAATTTCAAATCTTTACTTAGTTTGAATTTATCTGTCACTAAATGGGATCAACTCTCTAGCTTCCCCAGTGGAGTCGCCATCTGTCGCCGCCGTCCCTTTCCGACGTCCGGAGGGGGACGTCTTAGAAACGTTTATGCGAGCGGTCGCGAAAAGATGGTTTAGACTCGCGTTTTTGTTTTAAAAGGTTTTCGAAAAGGGGTTCTTATGGAGTCGCCACCAATGTTTTGACCGTAAACATTGGAAAAGGAAAAAATGTTGATTTTAAGAAAAACCGCACTTGGCCATTATAACCAGAGTTGGGTAAGGGAGTTAGTTACGTGTGGGGAAGGTGTTAGCACCCCACAACGCCCCTTTCGGGTTCCCTATGACAGATTAATTCATTTAAATAAAGACTACGAGAAATTATGCGATTACCCTATTTTATTACATAATATTAAATGGCTATCTACATGATTTTATTCTATGTTGCGTGTATAAAATGATGAATAAAGCTAAATAAAGCAATAAAAGAGATATTAAAATAGCTATCTACATGATCCTATTCTACATGACATAATAAAGCTAAATAAAACAATAAAATAATAAATAAAACAATAAAAGAGAAGGGAATTGAAAAGAACCTCCGTAGCAAGCTTTATATTGAGAACCTCGAACTGTGAGGATGCGTTTTGGCAACCCCTCTCTCTACACAGTCTCTCCTCACCAATACAAGATCGACTCTACTAAAAATTTAAAGAAGAATCAAATGCCGGAATATAATTCCTTAACCGATTGTTACCTATTTAAGGCAATCGGAAAGATCATTCGAGAGAGAGAGAGAAGTAGACAAGTGCTCTAAAGTGTTTCAGAGCTCTCTGGAGTGTCTGTGGTGTGAAAAAGTGGCAAATGAGCCTCCTATTTATAGTTTTTCGCAGCTGGCGCACTTTGGGACGGCCGTCTGGGTTGGGACGGCCGTCTGGACTGGGATGGCCGTCCCAAATGGCAAATTTACACAGAACGGGACCCCCAGGAAGGCCGGGACGGCCGTCCCACTTAAACTGGGTTTGGGACGGCCGTCCCACATTCGGGACGCGCGTCCCAACTGCTTAATTGCAGTTGGGACGGCCGTCCCACTTTTGGGACCGTGGTCCCGGCCTGTTTTGTCCAGTTTTCGTGTTCTGGGACCCCGGGAAGCTTTCCTTTCCTTTTTCGGACATAGATTGATGCCGATGTGTGTCCGTTGAAGCTTTATCTTCATATAGGAAGTCTTCTTGGCCTTCATTAAGATGCCGGGCGAGCTTTGTCTTTGTGTAGGAAGTCTCTTTTGGCTTTTACCGTGTGAATGAGTGAACTCCGTCTTCTGTTGTGGGAGGTCCTTCTTGGTTTTTCTTTGATATGAAGCCGGGTGAACTGTATGAAGTTTCCCTAGCCTTTATTTGAGAGGCCGGGCAAAATTAGGGGTCTACAACGCCTCTTGAGTAGGCGGATATCCTTTGAGTTTTTGGTAATGCCTCTGGTGAAGACTTTTGGTCTTGCTTTTTTCTTTGCCTAATGTTGCTTTTTTGCTTGCAAGGTTTTGCCTATGCGTTCCACTAGGGATATCCATATTAGGTGATATAGGCAAGTAACTTTCTGAGGATATGCGTTTGAAGTTTTGCCTTTGCAGTAGGCTCTCTAGGGGTAAGTTTTTTGGCGATCCACCAGGGAATTGGTCGACTCCTTGGGGATCTAATTTTGGTCGCCCTTTGGGGATTGGAGTTGTGACTCCTTGTTTGGTGTTGATGAGAGCTGGTTTTTTCAGGCTCTTATTCCTCTGGGGAAATGGAGTTTTTTTGTTTTTTGTTTACTGTGCCTCTGAGTAGGCGGATGCTTCATTGGTGAAGACTTTATACTTGCTTGCCTCCGAATAGGTTGATGTCCCTTTCTGGGGAAATGGGCTCTCGCTCGCCAGATCTTGCCTATGCCTAGGCAAATGACTCTTCTAAGGATGTGAATCTGAAATTTGCCTTTGTCGTAGGATCACTGGAGATGATTTTTCTCTTTGATTGATCCACCGGGGAATTGGTTTCCTTCCCGGGGATCTAATTTTGATTTGCCCTTTGAGGGAATGGAGTTTTGACTCCTTGTTGGATGAGATGGCTTCGCCGATACTCTTGTTTTTGTTGGAGGAATGGAATTTCCGATTCCTTCTTTTTCTGAGGTGATCCACTTAGGGAGTAAGGATTTTTATTTGATTTCGCCTTTTTTCGTGATTTATTTCTTTTTAATCGCGATTTTGAAATCTGGCTTTTTTTATAATGTGTAAGCCTTTTTACTTTTTAGTCTCTTTTTATTACGCTGGCTTTTTCCTTCTTTTTGGGGGTCCACTAGGGATGAAATTTTCTTTCTTTAGTGATCCACCAAGGAATTAGTTGACTTCCTGGGGATCCGATTTTTTTCTTTTCTAGGAATGGAGTCTTGGCTCCTTGATTGATGTTGATGCGAGTTATAACTGTGAAGCTCTTATTCCACTGGTGGATGGGAATTTCTGATTCCTTTTTGTAGAATTTTTTGAGATCCACTTGAGGATTTTTATTCGGTCCTATCTATCATGGCCTTTTTGGACATCTGCTGGGGATGCAAGGGTTTTCTTCTTTTTTCCTTTTTTTGTTGAGCCCTTGTTGGTATGGAGACTGGACTCTTTTGATTGTTGATGATGGTGGGCTCTTGAAGCCTTTATTCTCCATTGGGGAGTGTGGAGGCGACTTTGGGTGAGTGTGTTCGATGACTCATATGATGGCGATGCTGAGTCGTGAGGAGTAATTTTTGTTTTGCCTTCGGAGTAGGCAGGGATCCTCTTGGGGATAACTAAGCCTTTCCGTCGGCCTTTATGATATTTGATGATTGTGCCCTCTTTTATTGAGTAGAAAAATGATGACTTGGAGCTTTGGCTTCTGGAAGCTTCTTATTTCTTTTGATGATGACAACTCGCTCTTCTTTCTTGAGAAATGTTTGAAGACTTCTTACTTTCTCGTGCCTTCTTTTCTGGGTAGAAGGATGGTAGTTGGAGCTCTTGATTTTCAGAAGCTCTTATTCTGCTGAGTCGCTTGATTGACGATTTGCTTCATTTTCTTGAGGGCATTATTTGGAGACTCAGTCTCAGTGATCCTGTTTTCAATCACAAACATGGAGCTAGTCTCCTTATATGCATGAATGTTTATCGTTTTTTGTTTTTTATTTGAGGTGATTTTTTATTTCTTTCATTTTTGACATTGACAAAGTCGTTTTGTGCGACTACTTGTGTGTGGATGCCCTAAATGCAATCTATTCTTTTTGATTGATGCATCTGGAAAAGTGACTGGCATTCTCCTGCTGGACTCTTTATGATTATGATGAAGGGTCCTTCTCTTTTATTCATTTTTGGGTTTAGCCCTATCTTTTGCCTAGACCGCCCTTTTGGGGTTTTCGGTCTAGCGGGCTGCCTTAATTTTTGCCTAGGATATCTTAGCGGGCTTTTTCCTTTTTTTTATGAATGCCCTAACTTTTGCCTAGACCGCCCTTTGCGGGTTTTCGATCTAGCAGGCTACCCTAACTTTTGCCTAAGAATCTCCTAGCAGGCATTATTCTTTTTATTGTCATTTTTCTTTCTCTTCTTTTTTTGAGAGATAGGAGCCTGTCATATGCATGCAATGTTGGCGATATGCATCCTATAATACTATTTCAATTAATTTTTCAAAAGGATTATCCAATGTGCTTTTGCTTCTGATGAGCTTCTGACGTTACGTGCTTTCGTCGACAGGGATAGGTTGTCCCTATTTTGTCGTCTCGATTTTTTCATGACCGAAGAACGATTGTGTTGATTGTAGAGCGACTTGCCATGTCAGTGCGCCCCTCCCTTTCCTTGGGGATGTCGATCCTCCTACTGATTACTATCTCCATATTTCCTTACTAATTACTAGAATGTCGTAGTGGTAAGGGTCAAGAGAAAAGAAGGAAAATGATATTTAATTCAAAGGCTTGTGTTTTAGAATTGTTTTATTTTGACAAAAATGGTTTTTGTAAGCACGGCTAGCCAAGGTTGGTTAATATGTTTAGGCTAGTTTAGACAAACATTTTGTTTATGGAATGGCGTCTTATTCTATGGCGCTTGTTATGACTGATTGACTTCCCTAGTCTGCCCTTTGGGTTTTCAGCCTAGGATGTTGTGCTATGTCCTAACTTTTGTCTAGGTTTCATTTTTCTTGCTTTGGGAAACCTATCGGACTTTATTTTGTAACCCTAACTTTTGCCTAGGCTACCCTTTATGGTTGTTCGGGTTTCCTAGCGGGTTTACCCTAACTTTTGCGTAGCCCCCTTTAATGGGTTTCCTACCGGGTATCTTGCCTTTTTCTTTGGCCTTTGGCTTTTATGGGCTTCTTTTAACATTGGCGAAACACGACTTTACTTATGATGAGGTAAAACTTTATTTTGTTCTTCTAGTCAATCAGTGGTGATGGATTTGACTTTTATTTTGGTCAATGGCGCATTTTGATTACCTTGACGCATTTTTGAAAACGTTTGCTTAAACATGGTTATTAATGAGGTTTAGACATGAATAGCAAGAAGAGAAGCAGATAGTAAGAATGACATTTTTTGTAATTAATAGGGAAATATGTGCCCTACAATGCTCGGGGGTCGGGCTGGCCCCGAGGAGTAATCTCTAATAGTCATTGGATTTACAAACCCAAAGGATCAGAAGGAGAACACCTAATGACTAAAGTCGCTTTTGACGCTTGAACCCCTCTATATGGGAAAGTCTGATTCTAGGTGTGGAGGGGAGTCTTCCCTTTTCTCCGTGCAGCTTAATCCTTTGTAGGGTAATGCTTTAAAGGATTGTCTTTAAAATCTGGTGGCTCTCTTATTCCTTGAGTGTTTCTAATGAGCCCTTGGTTTTGGCGATATCCATATTTTCTCATCATGTGGGTCACCTTCATACTGTTGGGGAAGTCTTTTCATGTTGGAAAAAGATATTTCAAAGGTTCTCTTCAGCCGCATCCATTCAAGGTAGGGCAGACGACTTACTGATCCGAATGTCGTCTTTGGCTCGAACCATGACCAGCTTGCCTACCCTGAGTTTGTCTCTTTGGCGGAGCATTGAGAGAACTGCCTCAGCGTCGTGAATCCAAAGTCTCTTCAATTTCCTCTTTGGATTATGTTTCCTTCGGTCTTTTTATTTTTCCTTTATTCTTGGGAGCATTGTCTTATAGCTCCTGGGGGTGTAGATTCTTTCACTTCTAATTTTGCCCCCGAATGTATATCTTCATTGATGGAAGATGTTTTTGCGTATCTCAATGGTACAACTTTATTTGGTTCGAGACATAAATAAATGTAATGGCATCTTTGCCCCTTCTTCCTTATTGACTTGGATATCCAATGGTTGAGGCTTGTTATCCTCCTTGGGCGGATCAACCATTGGAGAGAACTTGATGACGAAAGGCTTACTCTCCATCTTATTCCGATTCATGGGAAGCACATCAATTAATCCTTTCTTTTTTATTATCTTATTATTATTAAAGTGAGAATGAATGCAATTTATGAATGCAGTAGACGTTTGAAGAGATGATGAAAACAAACAATTTTATTTATTTTATCCAGACAGTGTACATTCCTCAATGCAATGTTTCGAAGTACATTTTTTTTTTCGAAAGCGGAGAAGCCTAAATGAACCCATAGGCGGGTAAATATTTCTATTTATTTTCTTTTTGACTTCCCGTGCATGGCATGCGAATGCCCTAATCCTCTTCTCATGGTATTGAGGAATATCCACTTCTTCGACTGTCTATTATTAGATGCATGAGGATGAAGCTTGGTGGAGGCATGTATGCAAGTTTTTGTTTTTTCCTAAACATTATCATATTTTTTTTTCTAACATGACGTATGATAGTGTTTGGGATTTTGTGTTTTTTTTTTTTTTTTGGTATGCGGATGAGGGCATGAAGAATACCAGCCGCTTTCTAGAATGTAAAAAGATTTTATTGAATGATATATGAGATGGATATTCCTTAAGACAATGACTTAGGTATCCTCCTTAAAGCTTATGTTTTGTGGGGTATCCTACCCACCTCGGTGTAATGGTTCCTTTCCCATCACAGACTTGACAAGTATAATGGGGGTCACCATCGCACCTTAGTACATTCATTCCTTCCTTGTCGCGAAGGACATAAATGTGCTCGGGGCCTCTTTCGCCATTGTCTTAGGGATATCTAGTGCTCCCTAGAATAAATGTATTTATGCATGCACCAGTACAAAAGGGCAGTAGATGTTCAAAGTGGTATAACTTTTGACTGGGTTGTCCGATTTGGACGCACAGCATGTCAAAACGAAGAGAAAAGGGTGAAGAACCAAGCTACAAATGCCAAAGGCGATTTGGCCCAGTAATTTTCCCAAAAAACGTCTCTAAGACCCATTTTTTAGGGGTTTATTAAAATGATGCGTATGCATACTTTCCTTATGCATTCATTTTCTCTCTTGGTTTTTCCACTTATGACATGATGCAATATGAATGATATGACTTTGTCAGAAGTTGATTTATTAATTTTTTTATATTTTTTGTATTTTTATTTGACGTTTTATTTTATAGCCTTTTATCTCTTCTGTCGGAACTGCGTGACTACTTAGCTTACAAAGAACCTGAAACCAGGCTAGCTAAAAGGCAGACTGTCCGAGATAAAGGTGGCTTTATGCGAAAGAATATTTAACGTCCCTTATCTCTTCTGTTGGAACTGCGTGGCTACTTAGCTTACAAAGAACCTGAAACCAGGCTAGCTAAAAGGCAGACTGTCCGAGATAAGGGTGTTTATTTGTAAAATATTTTTTTGGTGATTTTGTTCTGTTGTTTGTTTATGCTATGCAACATACAAATGCAACAATCATATGCACACACAATTCGATCATCCCCGAACAGGCGAGACTTCGTTTTTATCACGAGGTAGGGTTTTCCTGCAGAAAGGTGCATTGGTTAGGGTAGGTTCTAACTGTTCTCACCAGGCTAAGGCCCCCAAGGTGCCCCCATTATAGGGTCCCCACTCTCCAGCCGTCCAACCATGCTCAGCACTAAGGCCAGAGTCGGTCTTGTTGCCAAAAGAGGAAGGTTATCACCTTGGGTGGTGGTTTCCGATCACACTGGTGGGCACAAGGCCCTAACTGCAGCGAACCGTACCTGCCACCCACTCCCTATGGTTTTCTCACTTGGCCCCGGGTATAGAGGGAACTGTAGTGTGCAAGGGTTTTGTGTGCAATTTATATTTCAATCATTTGCGTAAGTAGAAACAAGCAACAGTTATTTGAAAGCCAAACAATAAAGCATGTTATAATACAAGGTAGGGTAAAAGCGCTATTTTCTTGGTTTAATTATTTTTAAGCCAACCCATCACTAAATGGGATCAACTCTCTAGGCTTCCCCAACGGAGTCGCCATCTGTCGCCGCCGTCAAAACGAGGCGGTCGGAGCGACGCGATGGTTTTTTCGACCCTCTTGATTTTCGCGTTTTTTATGGGTGGGCACAACGTCCTTAAATTGTCCGATAACCGGGCTAACCTAGAGACGAGGTTTTCGAAAAGTGTTCTTGGGTTGTCCGATAACCGGGCTAACCCAAGAACGGGTTTTGAAGGGTTCGTGGAGTCGCCACCGATGTTTTTACCGGAAACATCAGAAAAGGAGTTTAAAAGGCGTTGGTTTTCGAAAACCAACTTTGGTCATTAGAACCAGAGTTGGGTAAGGGAGTTAGTTACGTGTAAAGGAAGTATTAGTTCCTTTACGACGCCCCTTTCGGGTTCCCTATGATAGGCTGGCTACTTTGGATAAATCATTAAACTGGAAAATTGCGCTTTTACCCTTTTATTATGCGGTATTTAAAGATTATGACTACGTGGCTCTAGCGTCTATTGCATAATTTTAAATGAAAGCTGTAAAATTAGGAAGAGAGAGGATGCACCTCCAAAGCAAGCTTTTTATATTTCTCTTTTAAAGAATGGGTGCTTTTTGGCTACCCTTCACTCTACAACTCTCAGAAACTCCGGAAATGCCTCAGAGGGATTCTAAAGAAGATTTAGAATGCTCAATTTATGCCTAGAGACACTCAGAAACTCCGGAAATGCTTCGGAGGGATTCTAGAGAGAGAATATCTAGAGAGAAGGAGGAGCTACTGTGCTTGGTGTGTGGAAATGAGGGGAGGGAGCCCCTATTTATAGGCTTTCGCGCCTGACAGAGGCGAGACCGCCGGTCTCGTCTGACAAGGTCGAGACCGCTGTCTCGACCTTTGCAGTGGCGAGACCGCCGTCTGGACAAGCGAGACGGCGGTCTCGTCCCTGGCGTGAGGCGAGACGGCGGTTTGGTCTTCCCAGACGGCGGTCTCGTCCCTTCAGGCGCGAGAACTTTATTTTTCGGGCCAAAAAACCCTCCTATCTTAGTACGAGGGCCTAATAGTCTCTCCTAGTGACTTGTTAGGCTTTGTCCGTCTTCGAATAGGAAGCTTTCTGGCTTTATTTGGAGGCCGGGCAAGATTTGGGGTCTACAGGATAGGTTGTACCAATTTTGCCATCTTGGATTTGGTATGACCGAAGAATGAATGTGTTGATTGTAGAGCGAATTTCCATGTCAGTGCGCCCCTCCCTTTTCTTGGGGATGCCAATCCTCCTATTGATTACTATCTCCACATTTCCCTACTAATTACTAGAATACCGTAGTGGTAAGGGTCAAGAGAAAAGAAGGAAAAGGATATTTGATTCAAAGGCTTGTGTTTTGGTATTGTTTTATTTTGACAAAAAATGGTTTTTGTAAGCACGGCTAGCCAAGGCTGGTTAGAGTGTTTAGGGTAGTTTAGACAAACGTTTTGTTTATGGAATAACGTCTTATTTTATGACACTTGTTATGACTGATTGACTTCCCTAGTCCGCCCTTTGGGTTTCAAGCCTAGGATGTTGTGCTACGTCCTATCTTTTGTCTAGGTTTCCTCTTTTCTTGTTTTGGGAATCCTAGCGAACTTTATTTTGTAACCCTAATTTTTGCCTAGGCCACCCTTTATTTTGTTCGGGTTTCCTAGCGGGTCTAACTTTTGCGTAGCCCCCTTTGGTGGGTTTGCTACCGGGTATCTTGCCCTTTTTTTTGGGCCTTTAGCTTCTATGGGCTTCTTTTGATTTTTGTTTTTTCTTTACACAACATTGGCGAAACACGACTTTATTATGATGAGGTAGAACCTTATTTTGTGTTTCTAGTCAATCAGTAGTGATGGATTTGACTTTTACTTTGGTCAATGGCGCAGTTTGATTACTTTGACGCGTTTTGAAAACTTTTGCTTAAACATGGTTATTATTGAGGTTTAGACATGAATAGCAAGAAGAGAAGCAGATAGTAAGAATGACATTCTTTGTAATTAATAGAGAAATATGTGCCCTATAATGCTCGGGGGTCGGGCTAGCCCCAAGGAGTAATTAATAGTAATTGGATTTACAACCCCTGAAAAATTGGAAGGAGATCACCTAATGGCTAAAGTCACTCTCGATGCTTAGACCCCTCCATTTGGGAAAATCTGATTCGAGGTGCAGAGGGGAGACTTCTCTTTTCTCCGTGCAGCTTGATCCTTTGTAGAGTAATGCTTTAAAGGATTGTCTTTAAAATCTGGTGGCTCCCTTATTCCTTGAAAATTTCTAATGAGCCCTTGGTTTGGGCGGCATCTATATTTCCTCATCATGTGGGTCACCGTCATATTGTTGGGGAAGTCTTTTCATATTGGCAAAAGATATTTCAAAGGTCCTCTTCAGCCGCATCCATTCAAGGTAGGGCAGACGACTTGCTGATTCGAATGTCGTCTTTAGCTCGAACCGTGACCAGCTTGTCCCCTACCGTGAGTTTGTCTCTTTGCGGAGCGTTGAAAGAACTGCCTCAGCGTCGTAAATCCAAAGTCTATTCAATTTCCTCTTTGGATTATTGTAGACCCCAATTTTTCCCAGCCTCTCAATAAAGGCAAAGAAGACTTCCTATATGAAGATAAAGCTTGCCCGACATCTCAATAAAGGCCAAGAAGACTTCCTATATGAATATAAAGCTTCGATGGACGTCTATCGTCATCAATCAACGTCCGAATAAAGAAAGGAAAGCTTCTCGGGGGTCCCAGAACACAAAATCTGGCAAAAACAGTCGAGATGGTCGTCCCAGAAGTTGGGACGGCCATCCCAGAAGTTGAGACGGCCGTCGCAGCCAGCCCAGACGGCCATCCCACCTTGCTGTGATGCTTGGGACGACCGTTCCAAATCCCAGACGGCCGTCCCGGCTTCCCCAGACGCCCATCCCTATTTTCCAGGTCCCAGACGGTCGTCCCAAGCTGCCAGGCTGCGAAAACTATAAATAGTAGGCTCATTTGCCACTTTTTCACACTCCAGACACTTGTCTTCTCTCCCTACTTCGAATGAACTCTCTGATTGCCTTGAAAAGGTAACAATTGGTTAAGGAATTGTATTCCAGCATTCGATTCTTCTTTAAAATTTAGTCGAGTCGATATTGTATTCGGGGAGGAGAGTCTTTGTAGAGCGGGGGATTGCCAAAACGCATCCTCACAATTAAAGATTTGCAATACAAAGCTTGCTACGGAGGTTCTTTTCACTTCTCTTCTCCTTTATTGCTTTATTTATTGCTTTATGTATGCAATATAAAATAAAATCATGTACTTAGCCATTTTTTAATATTATGCAATAAAATAGGGTAATAGCGTAATTTCTCGTAATCTTTGCTTAATGAATTAATCCGTCATAGGGAACCTGAAAGGGGCGTTGTGGGGGTGCTAACACCTTCCCCACATGTAACTAACTCCCTTACCCAACTCTGGTTATAATGACCAAGTTTGGTTTTTCTTAAAATCAACGCCTTTTTATCCTTTTCCAATGTTTACGATCAAAACATTGGTGGCGACTCCATAAGAACCCTTTTGCGAAAACCTTGCTTCTATTAGAGGATAGTTCAGTTGTTGAGCACCTCGGAAGCAATGAACACATTTAACATAAAAACGCGAGTCTAAACCATCTTTTCGCGACTACTCGCATAAACGTTCGAGATGTCCCTAGACGTCGGAACGGACGGCGGCGACAGATGGCGACTCCACTGGGGAAGCTAGAGAGTTGATCCCATTTAGTGACGGATAAAATTCAAAACTAAGTAATGATTTGAAATTACGCCTTTACCCTCTTCCGTATGTTTTATTGTATGGCTTTAATAATTTCTGTATGATTATTTTCTGCAAATTGTTTGAAATATAAATTGCACACAAAAACCCTTGCACACTACAGTCCCTCTATACCCGGGGGCAAGAGTGAATACCTATAGGGAGTGGGTGGCAGATACGACCAGCTTGTTGGCACATGGGGCTACAACCGTTGTCGGAAAACCACCAACTCAAGGTGATAACTCTCTTCTTTCGGTCCAAGGATGTCGACACGGAGTTCCGTGCATGACCCAAGGACTGAGAGATTGAGAGATCCCTATAATGGGGGCACCTTGGGGACCTTTGGCCTTGGTGAGAACAGTTTAGAATCGCCTTAACCAAGCACGTTTCTGCAGGAAAACCCCACCTCGTAATAGCGTGGCTCTTCTCGTGGATGAATGAATTGTGTGTGCATTCGTTTGCTGCATTTGTATTGATGCATTAGCATAGGGTAATCATACAATAGACAAAATAGTGAAAAACCCTAAAAATCATAAAAGTGATAAGAATAAATCAACTTTATCTCGGACAGTCTTCAGTTAAGCTAGCTTGGTTTCAGGTTCTTTGTAAGCTAAGTAGCCACGTTGACTGACAGAAGAGATAAAGGGTCATAAAAAATATAAAAACATTTCAAAGTCATAAAAATACCTTTTTATAATAAAAAGATTCTTGGCAAAGTCGTATCATTCATACCACATCATCCAATAAGTGGTAAAACTAAGAGAGAAAATAAATGCAGCATGCATGCACATCATTTTAATAAACCTCCAAAAAATGGGTCTTAGGAGCATTTTTTGGGAAATTACTGGGCCAAATCCCCCTTGGGGATTTGCAACTTGGTTCTTCACCCTTTTCTCTTCGTTTTGACATGTTGTGCGTCCAAATCGGACAACCCAGTCAAAAGTTATTCCACTTTCAATATCTGCTGTCATAAAAAAATATTTTTGTAGTGCATGCATAAACACACTCATTCTAGGATGTATTAGATATCCTTAGACAATAGCGAAAGAGACCCAAGTGCGTTTATCACCTTCCTAGAAGAGATAAGTGCACTAAGGTATGTTGGCAACCTTTGAAAAAAAGAAGTTAGCATACTAAGGTGGGTATGATACCCTTAAAACATAGGCTTTTGAGAAGATACCAAAGCTATTGTCTAAGGCATATCTATTTCACACTAATCATTTGAAATAAAAAGCTATAATAAAAATCGTTAAAATCATTTAGAAAGTGGCTGGTCTTCTACCTGAAACCAGGCTAGCTTAAATGAAGACTGGCCGAGATAAGGTTGTTTATTATGAAAATATTTTTGTGGTTTTTCTGTATTTATTTGTTGTTTGGTTATGTTATGCAATCAAATGTAGCAAACAAATGCACACACACAATTCACTCATCCGCGATCAGGTGAAAAGTCATTTTAATCACGAGGTAGGGTTTTCTTGCAGAAAAGTGTATTGGCAAAGGTAGGTTCTAACTGTTCTCACCAAGGCTTAGGCCCCCAAGGTGCCCCCATTATAGGGTCCCCACTCTCCAGCTTTCCGACCATGCTTAGCACTAAGGCCATAGTCAGTCTTTGTGCCAAAAGAGGAAGGTTATCACCTTGAGTGGTGGTTTCCGATCATACCAGTGGGCACATGGCCCTCACTACAGAAAACCGTACCTGCCACCCACTCCCTACGGATTTCTCACTTACGCCCGGGTATAGAGGGAACTGTTATGTGCAATGGTTTGTGTACAGTTTTTATTTCAAACAATTGCGTAAAATAAACAAACAACAGTTATTAAAGCCAAGTAAATAAACATTTTATAATACAAGGTAGGGTAAAAGAAAAATTCTTAAGTTTATTTATTAAATCGACCCATCACTAAATGGGATCAACTCTCTAGGCTTCCCTAGTGGAGTCGCCATCTGTCGCCGCCGTCAAAAGAGACGGTCGGAGCGACGCGATGGTTCCGACTTTCCATTTTTCGTGTTTTATATGGGTGGGGTTACAACGCCTTTAGGTTGTCTGATAATCGGGCTGAACCTAAGGGCGAGGTTTTTGAAAGAGAGCTCTTAGATTGTTTGATAACCGGGCTGACCTAAGAGCGAGATTGAGAGGGTTCTTATGGAGTTGTCACCGATGTTTTTACCAGAAACATCGAAAAAGGAAAGAAAAAGACGTTGGTTTTTTAAGAAAAACCAACTTTGATCGTTAAAACCAGAGTTGTGTAAGGGAGTTAGTTACGTGTAAGGGAGGTATTAGCTCCCCTACGACGCCCCTTTCGGGTTCCCTATGATAGGCCAGTTATTTTATAAATAAACTTTTGAAAAGACGCTTTTACCCTTTTATTTACGGAATAAAAATGATGACTACATGACCCTAATTAATGCATATATAAATAATAAAGCGATAAAAGAGAGAGAGGGAGAATGAAGAAACCTCTGAAGGAAGCTTTGATTAATTATTGTGAAAAATAGGGTGCATTTTGGCAGCCCCTCGCTCTTACAACGTCGAATTCTCTCTCGAAAACGCTATAAAAGCTCTCTTAAAACACTCAGAAACTCCGAAAATGGTTCGGAGGGGCTCTAGAAGAAGAATTTTAAGAAATTGCAGAAGGAAAGGTAGAAGAGCTGTGTGAAATGAAGGGGAGAGCACCCCCTATTTATAGGGATTTGTGCTTGTCAGGTCGAGACCGCCGTCTCGACTGGCAAGGTCGAGACGACGATATCGACTTACCAAAGGGTGAGAGGGTCGTCTCGCCAAACGGGAGGGGGGTCTCGCCAATGGCAAGTGGCAAGACGGCCATCTCGCCAAACGAGACGACGGTCTCGACTTGCCATTGGTCGAGACAGCGGTCCCGAAAAGCGAGACGGCGGTCTCGACCCCTGAAGGCAAAAATCCTTATTTTTTGTACAGAAAAGTCTTCCTACTCTAATATGGGGCCTAATAGTCTCTTCTAGTGGCTTTTTAGACTCTGTCCATCTTCAAATAGGAGGTCTTCTGCTCTTTATTTTGAGGCCGGGCAAGATTTAGGGTCTACACTATTTAGACAAGGATGAATCAGGTTTGGAAATAAATCAATCTATGTATAGAGGTATGATAGGTTCACTATTATACTTAACTGCAAGTATACCTGATATTATGCATTCTGTTTGTGTGTGTGCTAGATTTCAAGCATGTCCAAAAGAATCTCATTTAACTGCAGTAAAAAGAATTTAAAAATATTTAAAAAGAACTACAGGAACTGGTTTATGGTATCCATCTGAAGCTTCTGCTAGCTTAATAGGTTATTCTGATGTTGATTATGGCAGATGTAAAATAGATAGGAAGAGTACTATCGCCGCCGTCCGTTTCGACGTCTAGGGACATCTCGAACGTTTATGCGAGTGGTCACGAAAAGATGGTTTAGACTCGCGTTTATTTAAAAAAAATGTGTTCACTGAGGTGCTCAACAACTGAACTATCCTCTAATAAAAGCAAGGTTTTCGGAAAAGGGTTTGTCGCCGCCGTCAAAACGAGGCGGTCGGAGCGACGCGATGGTTTTATCGACCCTCTTGTTTTCGCGTTTTTATTGGTGGTTACAACGTCCTTAGGTTGTCCGATAACCGGGCTAACCTAAAGACGAGGTTTTCGAAAGGTGTTCTTGAGTTGTCCGACAACCGGGCTAACCCAAGGATTTATTTATTTTGGGTTCTATGGAGTCGCCACCGATATTTTTACCATAAACATCGGAAAAGGGGTTTTAAAAAGGCGTTGGTTTTCGAAAACCAACTTTGGTCATTAGAACCAGAGTTGGGTAAGGGAGTTGGTTACGTGCAAAGGGAGTATTAGTCCCTTTGCGACGCCCCTTTCGGGTTCCCTATGATAGGCCGGCTTATTTTTATTGATAAACTAGAAAAACGCACTTTTGCCCTTTTTATTCTGCGGAATTTAAAAGTATGACTACATGGCCCTAATGTCTACTGCATAATTTAAGATAAAAGCGGTAAAGGTGGAAAGAGAGAATTTGAACCTCCGAAGCACGCTTTTTATATTAATTCTCTGGAAAAATAGGGTGCTTTATGGCAGCCCTTCACTCTACAAGACGTCGGAAACCTCTCGAACGCCGAAAATCACTCTTGAAAACACTCAGAAACTCCGGAAATGCGTCGGAGGGATTCTAGAGAGAAGTTTTAGAGAGAAGGGAGAGCTATGCAGCTGTGGTGTGTGAAAATGAGGGGGGGAGAGCCCCTATTTATAGGTTTTCGCGCTGTCAGATGGCGAGACCGCCGGTCTCGTCTGACAGGGTCGAGACCGCCGTCTCGTCCAACGAGACCGCCGTCTCGTTCTTTACTGGCAACGAGACCCCGGTCTCGTCCAACGAGACCGTCGTCTCGTTCTTTACTGGCAACGAGACCCCGGTCTGGGTGAACGAGACCGCCGTCTCGTTTTCGTAGGCAATGAGACCCCGGTCTCGTTAGACGAGACCCCGGTCTCGTTAGACGAGACGGCGGTCTCGCTTGCTACGCGAGGCGAAACGGCGGTCCGGGTCATCCGGAAGGCGGTCTCGTCCCTCCGAGGCGAGAAAACTTATTTTTCGGCCCAAAAAACCTTCCTATCTTGGTACGGGAGCCTAATAGTCTCTCCTAGTGGCTTGTTAGGCTTCGGCCGTCTTCAAAATAGGGGATCTTCTAACTTTATTTGGAGCCGGGCAAGATTTGGGGTCTACAGCTGCCCCCTTTACTCGACTAGTCGACTGTTGGCCTGTTGTGCCGGACAGTTGACGAGGAAGGTAAAGGAGTTGACCCTCTTGCCCGGTTACCCTTTGGACTGCCGTCTTGTGGCGGATGATCCTCTGGGGAGATGTTGTGGTCGTGTACCTCCGAGATACTATTTCTGACGTAGCCGATCCCTTTGGTGAACACGTGGTAGAACCTCCGGATACTACTTCCGACGTAGCCGATCCTTCGGTTTGATGGGTACAAATCCCCCATCAGGCTGGTACGGTCCGTTGTGTGGGACCGGATGGGTATGAACCCCCCATCAGGGTGGTAATGGCGGCTTACGGTTCATGTGGCCCATGTGCCCGGTAGGCGCTTCTTGCGTGCTTGGTTGATAGGTATAAACCCCTATCAGTCGGTACGGTCCGTTGCGTAGGGCTGGTGGTGGTGGCGGCTTCTCGCTCGGGTGGCTCATGCGCCGACTCTGCGGGAATGATTTCCGTGCTCGTGCACTTCCGGGATACTACTTCGACGTAGCCGATCCCTTCGATGGACACGTGGTGGAACCTCCGGATACTACTCCTGACGTAGCTGATCCTTCGGTTGATGAGTATAAACCCCCCATCAGGCTGGTAGTTGCAGTCCGTTGTGCGGGACTGGACGGGTACGAGCCCCCCATCGGGGTGGTACAGTCCATTGTGTGGGACTGGATGGGTATGAACCCCCATCGGGGTGGTACGGTCCGTTGTATGGGACTGGATGGGTATGAACCCCCCATCAGGGTGGTAGTGCGACTTACTGATCCGGCTCGAGCGCAGATCAGGCGCAGCTCTCTGGAGAGTGCTGCTTGTGTTGATTTGACTGCTTTTCGGATTTCTTGAATAGTCATCCGGGCCATGCCAGGGATTTTGTTGGTGGTCAAAACTTTATTGGTTGGTGCGATGGCTTAATCCTGCCTTTTTCTCGCGGTTTATCTCTCTTTTTCTCGCGATTTAGGATTTTGGCTTTTTCATTGAGTGTGTGCCTTTTTCCTTTTTAAGCTTTTCTTTTGCTATGCTGGCTTTTACGAGAGAGGCAAAGGGTCGGCGAAATCATACTGGGATACCTTTGGTTGTTTTTTTACGAATGCAAGCATGAGACTGAATGCTTTCTACTTTCCTGTAGTATTTTGTTTGTTTTACTTTTGACAAAGTCATTTATTGTGCGACTATTTGTGTGTGGATGCTCTAAATGCAATTTTATTTGAGGACATTTAGAAAGTGACCGGTGCCTTCCTTCTTTTTGTTCTCTCGTGATTTTTGTTTTTTACTTTTTGTTTTAACCCTATCTTTTGCCTAGACCGCCCTTTGCGGGTTTTCGATCTAGCGGGTTTTTAATTCTTTCTTTTTACGAAAGCCTTATCTTTCGCCTAGACCGCCCTTTGTGGGTTTTCGATCTAGCAGGCTATTCTGTATTTTTCTCGGGGTGGCCCTAGTTGGTGATGTACGTCTTTTGCTTTTATGCTTTCTCGAATTGCTTGTTTTATGCATGCTCATATTTTGTTAATATAGAGGCATTTACGCAAGTAGGTAAAGAGAAAAAGACAATTTTATTGATGTAACCAGATGGTTTGTTTTTACATGGGGGGTTTTGCAAAAGAATTTGTAAGCATGGCTGGCCAGGGTTGGCTAAACCTGTATGAGGGTACCACAATCATGTCTCGTGATCTTTGTTTCCCCATTTCTCCCGGTCCCTTCGGTTGAGATGCCCGATCCCGGAGTGAAGACTATGCGAAGTTTGTTTGTCTGTTGTGGAGGTATTACCTTAGTCGCCTTTGCGGTTTTCGGCTAAGGTAATCATTGCTCTTTTTTTTTTTTTTTTTTTTTTTGTTTTTTTTTTTTTTTTTTTTTTTTTTTTTTTTTTTTTTTTTTTTTTTGCACCTCTATTTTTTGCCTAGGACGTATCCTAGCGAGGTATATAGGCCCTATTTTTTGCCCAGGATGCTCTTTGCGAGTTTTCATCTCGACGGGTCATGAGCAATGCTTTTTAGGCGTAGTATTTTTTTACCGCATCCGAGTTGATGGGATATCGGAGCTCTTCTCCATCCATGTTGGTGAGGATAAGGGCTCCTCCCGAGAAGGCTCGCTTGACCACAAAGGGTCCTTCGTAGTTGGTCGCCCATTTCCCGATTTTGTCTTTACGGGTCGGGAGCGGTTTCTTTACTACTAGATCTCCTTCTTGGAAAGTGCGGGGATTGACCTTCTTGTCATAGGCCTTCTTGATTTTCCGTTGATAAGCTTGCCCCAGACATATGGCGTCCGGTCGTTTTTCTTCTATTAGGTTCAGCTGATCATACTCGGTTCCGGACCCATTCGAGCTTACGTTAATTTGGCTTCCATGACGATTCGTAGGGAGGGTATTTCAACCTCTGCGGTAGTACGGCCTCCATTCCATAAACGAGGGAAAAGGGAGTAGCCCCTGTGGAGGTCCGTCTCGATGTTCCGTAGCCGTGTAGGGCAAAGGGAAGCATCTCATGCCGGTCCTTGTAAGTGACCACCATCTTCCGGATAATTTTCTTGATATTTTTGTTGGCTGCCTCTCTTGCACCGTTCATCTTTGGTCGGTATGGAGAGGAATTGTGGTGTTGGATTTTGAAGTCTTGGCATAATTCCTCCATCATTTTATTGTTGAGGTTGGTCCCATTATCAGTAATGAGCTTATGAGGAATGCCGTACCGACATATAATGTTTTTCTTGATGAAGGTGGTCACCACTTTCCGGGTTACGTGTGCATATGATGCTGCTTCAACCCACTTGGTGAAATAGTCGATTGCCACCAATATGAAGCGATGGCCATTAGATGCTTTGGGTTCGATGGGTCCGATGACATCCATGCCCCACATAGAAAATGGCCATGGTGTAGCCAGAGTTACTGAGAGGTGCGGGCGGCACATGAATGTTATCGGCGTAAACTTGGCACTTATAACATTTCTTAGCGTATTGGTGACAATCAGCTTCCATCGTGGACCAATAGTACCCTGCCCTGATGATTTTCTTTGTCATGACATGCCCTGGTGCGTGGGTTCCAAAAGTCCCCTTGTGGATTTCTTTTATCAGTGTTTGGGCTTCTTCTTGGTCCACACACCTTAAGAGAGTGGAATCGGGGCTCTTCTTGTAGAGGGTTCCTTCAATCAATGTGAACCCTATGGCCCTTTTGCGGATGGTTCGCTTATCATTGTCACTCGATTCCCTCGGGGTATTCTCCCTTCATGAGGTACCGCTTAATGTCATGGTACCGGGGGTTTTGATCGCGCTTGTCATCTATCGCCATGCGAAAGCTTGTTTATCATGCAGCTTGACTTGAATGATTGGCATCTCATGCTCCTGGTCCAGGGAAAACATGGATGATAGTGTGGCGAGGGCGTCGGCAATCTGATTATCCTCCCTAGGGATGTACTGGAAGGTGACATTTTCCATTCTCGCGACCAGCTCGTGGATGTACTCTAGATATGGGATCAATTTGGCGTTTCGGGTTTCCCATTCACCCTTAAGTTGATAGATAACGAGGGATGAATCGCCGAATATTTTGAGCTTAGTGACCCCATGATCTAAAGCTGCTCGGATTCCCAATGCACATGCTTCGTATTCGGCCATGTTATTGGTGCAATCAAAATTAAGCCTGGCCGTTACGTGAATGTGTTTCTTTTCAGGGGATATCAAGATAGCGCCTATCCCGTGTCCAAGCATGTTGGAAGCCCCATCGAAGAACATGGTCCACATCTCTTCTTTGGTCTCTTCGTGGTTGATGTGCATAATGTGCTCATCCGGGAAGTCATCCTGTAGAGATTGGTATTCATTTGTGGATCCATGAGCTAGATAATCCGCTAGGGGACTTCCTTTAATAGCTTTCTGGGTGACATGGATAATGTCAAATTCTGAGAGGAGAACTTGCCACCTAGCTATTCTTCCAGTCAGAATGGGCTTCTCGAAGAGGTATTTAATTGGGTCCATTTTAGAGACCAACCATGTTGTATGTCGAGCCATGTACTGTCTGAGACGCTGAGTGACCCACACCAATGCGCAACATGTTTTCTCGAATGGTGTATAACGGGTTTCATAGTCCGAGAATTTTCTACGAGATAATAAATGGCTCGTTCCTTCTTTCCGGTTTCATCATGTTGGCCGAGCACGCATCCCATTGATTCTTCGAGGACTGACAAATATAGGATCAGAGGTCTCCCTTCAACGGGTGGTACCAATACTGGTGGATTGGTTAAACAAGCTTTGATTTTATCAAACGCCTGTTGGCATTCTTCGTTCCACACCGTTGACTGGTTTTTGCGCAACAGCTTAAAGATGGGGATGCATTTATTTGTTAACTGTGCGATGAAACGGGCAATGTAATTTATCCGGCCAAGAAAACCTCTGACCTCCTTTTCTGTGCTTGGTGGGGGCATTTTCAAAATTGCCTTTGTTTTGTTGGGGTCCACCTCGATTCCTCTTTCACTAACAATGAACCCTAGGAGTTTTCCTGACCGTACTCCGAAAGTACATTTTGCCGGTTTTAGCTTAAGTTGATATTTCCGAAGTCGGTCAAAAAGTTTCCGGAGATATTGAATGTGGTTCATTTCATTTCTGGACTTGGCTATCATGTCGTCCACATATACTTCTATTTCCTTGTGGATCATGTCGTGGAATAATGTGACCATAGCCCTTTGATAGGTTGCCCCCGCATTTTTGAGTTCGAAAGGCATTACACGATAACAAAAAGTGCCCCATGGTGTAATGAAGGAGGTTTTTTCTCTATCCTCCATGGCCAGTTTGATTTGGTTGTATCCTGCGTACCCATCCATGAAGGAATATAACGTGTTGGTAGCGGTATGGTCCACTAGCGTGTCTATGTGGGGCAAGGGAAAGTCGTCCTTTGGACTTGCTCGATTGAGGTCTCCGTAATCCACGCAGACCACGACCTTCCCGGTCTTTTTGATGACGGGTACTATGTTGGCCAACCATTACGGGTACTTGGAAACTATCGGAAAATTGGCATCCAAGCTGCCTTTGCACCTCTTCCTTTATCATTAAGGACCGGTCGGGTTTAATTCTCCCGAGCTTTTGTTTTACAGGTCGAAACCCCTCTTTTAGTGGCAATCTGTGTTCCACTATGCTCGTGTCCAGCCCCGGCATGTCGTGGTATGACCAGGCGAATACATCCATATATTCTTTTAGGAGCAGTATTAATCCCTTCTTCGTACTATTTTCCATTCGGGTGCCGATGTTCACCTTTTTATCCTCATCCTCTTTTCCCAAATTGACAGTTTCTATTTCCTCTTGATGCGGTTGTATGATGCGTGTTTCTTTTTCCAGCATCCTTTGCATATCCGGAGAAATGGTCTCCTGCTCACTGTCGGACTCAGTCCATTCGTCTTCCGTTTCCGGAGTCCATGAGGATTCATCAATCATAGACATGATGTGTTTTAGGTTCTGTTTTAGTCATAGATTTTATTATTCAATTTATTTCTGAAGGAATAGTAAATGTAAGAGAGAAAAGAATGAATGGAATGAATGTTGAAGAAAAATGCCTCGTATATTAACGAAAATGATAATGTATTTACAAGCCCTTTTGATCAAAATTCCTGCGGCCATGGGCGGGGACCGCAGGAGATATAGAGAAAGCTTTTTAAAAAAGAAACCCTAGGGCCGGTCCTCCCAATCTTCCCTCTTCGCTACTCTGGCTTTGACAGCGGTTTGTCATCGGTGCTAGAAGCAGAGGTGTCAAAAGTAATCCACCCGGCGTCGATTAACTCTTGAACCCGGTACTTAAGGGTCAAGCAGTTCTCTGTAGAGTGACCGGGTGCACCCGAATGGTAAGAGCATTTTTCGTTCGGATTATACCATTCGGGGTAGGGAGGCTCCAATTGCTTCTTGGGAGGAGCGCAGGTCAGGAGCTTAGCCTCCAACAGCTGAGGCAGCAGCAGCCCGTAGGAAGTGGTGATAGGAGTGAACTTTCTCTCTTTCTTGCGGGGCTGCTTGGGCGTTTGTGGGGTAGAAGAAGGAGTGGCAAGGTTGATTGCGTGTACAGACTCGTCCTTCTTCTTGCCGGCGGGCTTCCTGAAGGAGACACCAGCTTGGGAAGACTGTGCGATCTTCCCGCTCCTTAATCCTTGCTCCACCCTCTCGCCTACAGTGACTATGTCCGAGAAGAGGTTGGAGGTACTGGCTATTGCCTTATCGTAGTACGCTCCAGTCAGTGAGTCGATGAACATAGCCACTGTCTCCTTGTCCGTCAAGGGAGGCTCTATTTGGGCGGCCAATTCCCTCCATCTCTGGGCGTATGCTTTGAAGGCCTCGTCGTCCCGTTTGCTCAAACTTCTAAGATCGGATCTGTCAGGTGTCAGATCGATGTTATAACGGTAACGACGGAGGAAAGCATCTGCCAGTTGCTTCCAGTTCTGGACCTGCCCTCTCTCCAATTGCATGTACCAGTTGAGAGCTGTATCCGCCAGACTCTCCTGAAAGCAATGGATCAGGAGTTTCTCGTTGTCAGCATGGGCGGCCATCTTACGGCAATACATCGTAAGATGGTTCTTGGGGCAGGTCAGCCCGGCGTACTTGGGGAAGTCCGGGACCTTGAATTTGGGGGGAAAGCGGATGTCTTTCACGAGGCACATATCGGCCACCTCCTTGACGTCGAAGTTATGTCCTTCGACCGCCTTCAGCCTCTCCTCCAGGGCGGAGAGTTGTTGTTTAGACACCTCTGGAGTAAGGACGTGTGCAGTTTTAGCGTCCTTATCACCGAAATAGTACTCCTCCTCCTCTTCCTCATGAGGAGGGATATGCTCAGCTTGGCCCTCGCCGCCCTTGCTCTGGCCCTGGCGCACGACCTCCATTAATTGGGCCACTTGCTCGCGGAGGATGTTAACCTCTGCAGTGAGCTTCCGGTTTTGCTCCTCTAGATTTTCCATTGCCTTAGCCTTTTGCGCACGAGTACGAGTGGGGAGAGGACCAGCCACTTTCTAGAATGTCCAAGAAGTTTTATTAATGCATGTTGAGTGCTTAGGCTATTATGAGTATGCTTATGCTGAATGCACTCTCATTTTCATTTTCTCTCTTTGGTTTTTCTTTACACATGGTATGATGTAGTATGGATGTTTTGACTTTGTCAAGAGTTGTTTCGTTTATTTTTGGATTTTATTTTGAATTTTTATTTTGTAGCCTTTTATCTCTTCTGTCGGAACTGCGTGGCTACTTAGCTTACAAAGAACCTGAAACTAGGCTAGCTAAAAGGCAGACTGTCCGAGATAAGGGTGTTTATTTGTAAAATATTTTTTGTGATTTTTTCTGTTGTTTGCTTATGCTATGCAACATACAAATGCGACAAACATATGCACACACAATTCGATCATCCCCGAACAGGCGAGATTCCGTTCACGAGGTAGGGTTCTCCTGCAGAAAAGTGCATTGGTTTAGGGTAGGTTCTAACTGTTCTCACCAGGCTAAGGCCCCCAAGGTGCCCCCATTATAGGGTCCCCACTCTCCAGCCGTCCGACCATGCTCAACACTAAGGTCAGAGTCGGTCTTGTTGCCAAAAGAGGAAGGTTATCACCTTGAGTGGTGGTTTCCGATCACACTGGTGGGCACACGGCCCTAACTGCAGCGAACCGTACCTGCCACCCACTCCCTATGGTTATCTCACTTGCCCCCGGGTATAGGAGGAACTGTAGTGTGCAAGGGATTGTGTGCAGTTTATATCTCAATCAATTGCGTAAGTATAAACAAACAACAATTTATTGAAAGCCAAACAATAAAACATGTTTTAAATACAAGTTAAGGGCAAAAGTGTTATTTTCTTGGTTTATTTATTGTTTAAGCCGGCCCATCACTAAATGGGACTAACTCTCTAGGCTTCCCCAGTGGAGTCGCCATCTGTCGCCGCCGTCAAAACGAGGCGGTCGGAGCGACGCGATGGTTTTATCGACCCTCTTGTTTTCGCGTTTTTATTGGTGGTTACAACGTCCTTAGGTTGTCCGATAACCGGGCTAACCTAAAGACGAGGTTTTCGAAAGGTGTTCTTGAGTTGTCCGACAACCGGGCTAACCCAAGGATTTATTTATTTTGGGTTCTATGGAGTCGCCACCGATATTTTTACCATAAACATCAGAAAAGGGGTTTTAAAAAGGCGTTGGTTTTCGAAAACCAACTTTGGTCATTAAAACCAACTGTCGTCCAACGAGACCGCCGTCTCGTTCTTTACTGGCAACGAGACCCCGGTCTCGTCCAACGAGACCGCCGTCTCGTTCTTTACTGGCAACGAGACCCCGGTCTGGGTTAACGAGACCGTCGTCTCGTTTTCGTAGGCAACGAGACCCCGGTCTCGTTAGATGAGACGGCGGTCTCGCTTGCTACGCGAGGCGAAACGGCGGTCTGGGTCATCCAGAAGGCGGTCTCGTCCCTCCGAGGCGAGAAAACTTATTTTTCGGCCCAAAAAACCTTCCTATCTTGGTACGGGAGCCTAATAGTCTCTCCTAGTGGCTTGTTAGGCTTCAGCCGTCTTCAAAATAGGGGATCTTCTGACTTTATTTGGAGCCCGGGCAAGATTTGGGGTCTACAGGGTTCTTATAGAGTCGCCACCAATGTTTTGACCATAAACATTGGAAAAGGATAAAAAAGCGTTGATTTTAAGAAAAACCAAACTTGGCCATTATAACCAGAGTTGGGTAAGGGAGTTAGTTACGCGTGGGGAAGGTGTTAGTGAAGCACTTGTTGGATTTGATGAAGACATATTGAGTTGATATAGTTTAGTTTGTGGGTGTGTAGATGAATAGGTTAAGTTTAAAACTTAATCTCTTGATAGGCCAATAGATCTTGTGATAAGCACCTTGAAATGATGCATCTCATTGAACTCATTTTTCTGCATGAAAAACTAACCTTTAAGCATTAAAAGAACAAACTAAGTTTTTCAATCTGTTGAAAAGGAGTTTTCAATCTTTAAAATCACTTAACAATAGAAGTGTGCATTTGTAGTCGAAATATCAATTGGTTGAATCGCAGAATCAACAGGTTAAAAATGTTCTTAATGATTTTCTCAAATATTAAAAGTTTTGCATTTTCAATCTGTTGAAATATTTTTTAAATCTGTTGAAACAGAGAGATCATTTTTTCAGTCTAAGAGTTCACAAGATTTCAATCTGTTGAAATATTTTTCAATCTGTTAAAATTTATTTCAATCTGTTGAAATGTTTTTTAATCTGTTGAAACAGAGAGCTATCATTTTTTACTAAGGTATTTTAATCCATTGAAAACACGAATTAATCGATTGAATGAAGTTTTAAATACAATCAATCGATTGAAATATCATTTTAATCGATTGAAAAGTATTCTGATCGATCACAATTTGATTCTGATCGATCATAACTAGTTCTGATCGGTCATAATGCTATTCTGATCGATCATAACTGATTCTAACCTGTCATATTATTATTCTGATCGATCATTTGCTACCCTGAATCAGTTTTTATCAGTTTAAACATTCTGGTTCTCTCTTTTTATTCTATAAATACAGGTTTGATCTATCTTTTGAAATATACAGTTTGAGAAAATATTTGAAAGCAATCTTAGAGCTATCATATCCGTGACTTTCTCTGTGCATTCAAAAACTTTTCATATCATAAGGTTCTTTGATCAAGATTGTTGTTCAACAAAGAGAGAAAGTTCTGAGTTAGAATTGCTTCTGGACATCTATACTGTTAAAGCTGCAGTCCAGGTTTATTCTTTTCATTTACTTGTATAAAGTGTGTTTGTGTAGATTGGATGTGAATCTGCACTGGTTACAGTAACTGGATTTGGTTACTGGGTGGTTATTCAAGAGTCTATCTTGTGGGTTTGTGAGATAGTTCTTGGGGTAGATTGGTGTATATCTACTGGTTGTAATTTTCACTTGGAATTAGTGGAACTTGGCAGATTTGTCAAGAACTGGATGTAGCTCTGGTAAAGAGTGAACCAGTATAAACTTTTGTGTTGATTTTCTGCTTTCATCTCTTTTATTTCTTGTTCATATTCTTGTTGTAATTAAAATCAAATATACCTATAGAAGAATTGAATAAAGATAAATCATTCTTCCCAAAGAAAGTGTGTTTTGCGAAAAAGTTTTCTAAAGTTCAATTCACCCCCCCTCTTGAACTCAACCATTAATTCTTACAGTTAGCACCCCCACGACGCCCCTTTCGGGTTCCCTATGACGAATTAATTCATCAAGTAAAGATTAAGAGAAATTACGCTATTACCCAATTTTATTGTACAATATTAAAAAATGGCTATCTACATGATTCTATTTTCTATTACATACAAAAAGCAGTAAATAAAGCAATAAAATAGAAGAGAAGTGAAAAGAACCTCCGTAGCAAGCTTTTTATTATAACTCTTCAACTGTGAGGATGCGTTTTGGCAATCCCCCACACTACAAGGACTCTCCTCCCCGAATACAAGACTGACTCTACCAAAATTTTAAGAAGAATCGAATGCCGGAAGAATCTTCCTTAACCGATTGTTACCCTTTTAGGCAATCGAAGAGTTCATTCGAAAGAGGGAGAGAAGACAAGTGTCTGGTGTGTGTAAAAACGCTCAAATGAGCTCCTATTTATAGTTTTTTTCAACCTGGCAGCTCGGGACAGCCGTCTGGAGTGCAGAAAACAAGGATGGTCGTCTGTAAAGGTTGGGACGACCGTCTAGGATTTGGGACGGCTGTCCCAAGTGTCAAAATTGAGTGGGATGACCGTCTAGACTGACTGGGACAACTGTCCCGACTTCTGGGACGGCTGTCTCGAGTGTTTTGGCCAGATTTTGTGTTCTAGGACTCCCGGAAAGCTTTCCTTTCCTCAGAAGGAAGCTAATTGATGCTGATAGACGTCCACCGAAGCTTCATCCTCAGATAGAAAGTCTTCTTAGCCTTTATTGAGAGGCCGGGAAAAATTAGGGGTCTACAGCTGCCCCCCCTTCACCTGCCTGACTAACTGTTGGCCTAATGTGCCCACAAAGTTAGTTGGTAGGTGAAGGAGTTAACCCTTTTTGCCCGGTCATCCTTCGGATGCCCCTTTGCTGATCCTCCGGATGATAAATATTTTTGATAGGTACCAACCCCTATCTGGTTTGAGCCTTCTTTTATAAGGCTCTGGTGAGTACTTACCCTCACTAGGTACGAGTCTGCATTTTGCTAAACTCTTGTGGGTACTTACCCCCACCAGGTATGAATTCGCTTTTGCTAGATTCTGATGAGTACTTACCCTCATCTGGTACGAACCCCGTTCTACAAGGTTCTTGTGGGTACCTACCCCCACCTGGTACGAATCTGCATTTTGCTGGATTCTGATGAGTACCTACCCTCATCTAGTACGAACCCTATTCTATAAGGCTCTTGTGGGTATCTACCCCCACCTAGTATGAATCTGCATTTTGCTAGATTCTGATGAGTACCTACCCTCATCCGGTACGAACCTTATTCTATAAGGCTCTTGTGGGTACCTACCCCCACTTGGTATGAACCCTGTTTTGCAAGGCTCTTGTGGGTACCTACCCCCACCTAGTATGAACCTCGTTCTGCAAGGCTCTTGTAGGTACCTACCCCCACCTGGTACGAACCCCGTTCTGCAAGGCTCTTGTGGGTACCTACCCCCACCTGGTACGAATCTGCATTTTGCTAGATTCTGATGAGTACCTACCCTCATCTGGTACGAACCCTATTCTATAAGGCTCTTGTGGGTACCTACCCCCACCTGGTACAAATCCCGTTTTACAAGGCTCTTGTGGGCACCTACCCCCACTTGGTACGAACCCCGTTCTGCAAGGCTCTTGTGGATACCTACCCCCACCTGGTACGAACCCCGTTTTGCAAGGCTCTTGTGGGTACCTACCTCCACCTGGTACGAACCCCATTTTGTAAGGCTCTTGTGGGTACCTACCCCCACCTGGTACGAACCCCGTTCTGCAAGGCTCTTGTGGGTACCTACCCCCACCTGGTACGAACCCCGTTCTGCAATCCCTCATCTGGTAGTCAATCCTATGGTTGATGAGTACAAACCCTCATCTGGTTTTGGAGATGAGTTGGTGGCTTACTGTTTCTGATCATGCGCCCATTCCATGGGAAGTGATTGATTTTTCTTTTTGACTTTTCTGTTTTAGTCATCCGACTTTGCCTGGGATTTTTGTTTTTGGCTTTTATGTTTAGCCATCCGGTCTTGCCGCGGATTCTTTGTTTTTGGCTTTTCTATTTAGCCATCTGGTCTTGCTGGGGATTTCTTTGTTTTTTACTTTTCTGTTTAGCCATCCGGTCTTGCCGGAGATTCTTTGTTTTTGGCTTTTCTGTTTAGCCATCCGACATGTTGATTGTCGGGGATGATTTGATGGTTGCCTCTTATTTGGGCGGGAATCCATTGGGGATTTTTATTTTTTATTAATGTGCCTCTTTATGTAGGCAGATGCTTTACTGATGGAGGCTTTATGCTTTGGGCTTGTATTGCCTTTTGCATAGGTTGATTTCCCTTTTCTTGGGGATATTGTCTCTTTGCTTGCCAGGTATTGCCTATATATTTATAGGCAATTAACTTCTTGAGGATATGAATTTGCAATTTTGCCTTTGTTGATAGGCTCACTAGGGATAGTTTTTTCTCTTTGATGATCCACTGGGGAATTGATTGCTTTCCTGGGGATCTATTTTGATTTGCCCCCTAGGGAGGAATGGAGTTTTTGACTCCTCATCGGATGTTGTTATTTTGAGTTGGCTTTGCCTATGCTTTTATTCTGCTGGGGAATGGGTTTTCTGATTATTTTGCCTTTTTCTCACGTTTTTTCTTTTTTCCGCGATTTTGAAATTTGGCTTTCTTAAATGCGTGCGCCTTTTTTAATTTCTTTTATGCATGCATGCTTTTTTATTATCTGCTGCGGATGAAGAGATTTTCTTCTTTTTCTCTTTTCTTTTTTGGCGATCCACCAAGGAGCTCGTTGGCTTCCTGGGGGATCCAACTTTGATTTGATTTTTATGATGGAGTCTTGGCTCCTTAGCTTTGTGAAGCTCTTTATTGAATTGGAGGATGGGAATTTTCTTGTTTTCCTCGTTTTGTAGATTTTT
Organism: Sphenostylis stenocarpa; assembly: GCA_963425845.1. Lineage (NCBI taxonomy): Eukaryota > Viridiplantae > Streptophyta > Magnoliopsida > Fabales > Fabaceae > Sphenostylis > Sphenostylis stenocarpa. The sequence continues at coordinate 33,881,448 of OY731400.1, read as the reverse complement.
CTGAGATGCTCTACTTGGAGATTTTTATTCTGCCTTTTTCTGTTGTGGCCTTTATTGGGGAATGCAAGGTTTTTCTTTTCTTTCTTTTTGTTGAACCCCTGGGGATATGGAGATTTTGACTTCATTTCTTCTTTGGTTGGTCATTATTCTCCTTTTGAAATAGCAGAGATTCTAGATGAATGTGCTTGATGACTCATGTGGTGATGAAGCTGAGTCGTGAGGTAATCTTTTGTTTTGCCTCTGGAATAGGCAAGGATTCGCTTGAGGATGATCAAGCCTTTCTGTTGGCTTTTCTATGTTGATGGATTCCTTTTTCTTGGAGTGGAAGGATGGTGGTTGGAGCTTCAAATGGTTGTGTTTGACGACTCATGTAGTGGTGATGCTGAGCCATGGGGTACTTTTTGTTTTGCCTTTGGAGTAGGGAAGGATCCACTTGGAGATGATCGAGCCTTTCCGTTGGCCTCTTTTTTTCGATGTACCTTCTTTTATTGGGGTAGAAGGTTAGAGTTAGTCTCCTTGAAGCTCTTTATTCTGCTGAAATTGTTTTGATTTCGCCTTTTCTTTCGCGATTTTGATTTTTTTCGCGAGTTATTTGAAATCTGGCTTTTTGATATATCACGTGTGCCTTTTTATTTTATTATAATAATTTTTTGTACACGTGGGCTTTTGGAATGTAAACAGAAATAACAACTTTTTATTTATTACTTCCCCTTTTTTCTCTTCTTTTTTTTTTCGGGTGATACATTCAAGCATTCTTAGACTAATAGAAAATATCCAAAAACATCCTAATCATCTGTTTCTGGGCTGGAGTAGGAGGATGGTGCTGGCGAAGGGATGCGGCGGAGCATGCGACACTGGAACCTTGCCTGAGTCTAGACCAAATTTTCTATTTGACGGTCCGTCCTTTCTTGCCTCATGGTTAGTTGACTGAACTGTTGTCGCATGAACTGGAATTGTCCTTCCATGTAGGCGTGCTCGTCATCCATACGTCGGTATAAGCCGTCGAAGTCTGGATCATATGATTGTTGTTGGGACTCCGAAGTCGCAGGGATATCTTGTGGTACGTCGAAATCACGCATATCTAGTGAAATTGAGATTATGGGGTTTAAAATAAACCCTGATCCTTGTCGACTAAGGATGTTCATGTGGACCAGTATTCCCCCATTAATCGGTTCTGGTTGGAGGCTAGCTGGAATGTCTTCTCCATCAGTACATCCCCAATATTCAGCTAAAGGGGTGAGAAAAGGAGCCATCATGATAGCTCCTGTTGAGCCACGAGTTCTATAATCCTTTAAGGCTTTCAGGAAGGCATACCCTGGGTTACATCGATGCCCCTGACGCATACAATAGACAATAAAGAGATCAGCCAGCGTCACCTTTCCTTGGCTTTCCTTCCGGCTATGTATGGTCCTGGCTAGCAATTTGTGGCATATGCGGAGCGAAGGAGAAAAAGCTGCACCCTTTAGATGTGACGGCAGGTTTTGTGCTCCGGTGAGTTCTTTCCACATGCTAGTGGTAGTGAGAGCAGCGGGTTTCTCATAGTATGCAGATCTATATTCTGGCATTCTCGTATCCGTTCGTTGGCAGAAACCCATTATGACATTGAAGTCATCCAGCAAGGTGGTCCGATATGCCCCATCCATCCAATAAGAGACAGCTTGAGTAGGTGGCACTTCGGGGGTCATGGACGGCATTTCCAGCAGATTGACGGAGGCAAGGAATTCTAGCGTGGCAGTACGGTGGATTCGAGCGGGTGGCTCACGAAGCAGAAAATCCCATCCTATGTTTTGGATGAACCGTCTAACATCTTGATCCCAGCCAAATGTAGTTAGGATTTCAAAATCCAGACGTAGCATGGGATGCTAGGAATATTGTTGGATATTTGCCAACCTCTGTTGATGTGATTCTGCCAGCAAGGCGTTGGTGATGGGAGTTCCTCTGGTGGAGGTCTGGGTGCGTTTCCTCCTAGATGAAGCCTCTCCACGCTCCATTTTGTGCCTTACTAACTCAAGAATGCTAGAAGTGTGTAGAAAGGGAGAAGAAGCAAGATGGAATGCTTGGAATGGGGTGCAAATTCAAGGATCTGCGCCTAGAACTTATAGGAGAAGTCAGGAAAGTCGGGACGGCCGTTTGGGGGTTGGGACGGCTGTCTCGACACAACGTAAACCTTGGGACGGCCATCTGGGAAGTGGGACGATCGTCTCACTCAAATTTTTGCCCTAGGACGGGCGTCTCAAATGTGGGATGGGCGTCCCACTTGAAATTTGCTGTTTGGGACGGCCGTCTCGACCCTTGGGACGGATGTCCCGAGCTTTTTAAGTTGGTTTTCATGTTTTTTGATGAGAAGGAAGATAGAACTCCATTCATTGATGTTTTAATGCATGTAATGTTTCATGATATGCGTCATATGATCTATTTCAGTTAATATTTCAAAAGTTTTAACTGACGTGCTTTGACTTCGGGCACATTCTTGGTGTAGTACCTTTCTGTCATCATGTTTCTTGATCAACAAGCTTAGCTGTACTTATTTGTCGTATCAGACTTTCTTGCTATAGCCGAAGAGCAATCTTTTGTGCATAGGGCAACTGCCATGTCAATGCCCCTCTTCCTTTCCTTAGGGGTTTCAATCTTCCTATTGATCACTATGTTTCCACATTCCCTTTTATTACTTGAATGCTTTATAGTGAAATGGTCAAGAGAAGAGAAAGAAAAAGGACTTATAACAAGGGCTTGTGTTTTAGAGGGATATATTTTTTGTAATAGAAGTTTCTGTAAGAAGGGCTAGCCAAGGTTGGTGGGTGTTTAGGCTATTTTAGACAAACATTTTGTTCTTATGATGTGGCGTCTTTATTTACTGCTTTGTGGCGCCTTTTTGTGATTGATTAATTTTCCTAGTCCGCCCTTTCAGGTTTTCAGTCTAGAATGTTGTGCTTATGTCCTAACTTTTGTCTAGGTTTCCTTTTTGTATTATTTTTAGGAATACCTAGCAGACTTTTTGTAACCCTAACTTTTGCCCAGGCTACCCTTTATTATTGTTTAGGTTTCCTGTCGGGTTGACCCTGACTTTTGTGCAACCCCCTTTGTGGGTTTCCTGCCGGGTATTTTGCCCTTTTATTTTTTTGTCTTGGCCTTTGGCCTTGATGCGCTTTCTTTTTTTTATATATATTTTTTTGCACAACATTGTCAAAACTTGGTTTTATCGAGATAGATCTTATTTGTGTTTCTAGTAAATCAATCGTATTTGACTTTGTTTTGTGACGCTTTGATTGTTTTGACGCATTTAGAACAAAACGTCTATCTAAACATTGTTTATTTAAAATGAGGTATAGACATATTTAGCAAGAAGAGAAGCAGATAGTAAGAATAACATTTTTTTGTAATTTTGGGGGAAATGTGTGCCCTAGAGATGCTGGGGGCCGGGCATACCCCGAGGAATGATCTCTAATAGTCATTAGGTTTAAATCCCTTAGAATTGGAAGAAGGACACTTAATGACTAACGCTACCCTTTGCGCTAATACTCCTCCTTTTTGGAATATCGTCTTTGGGGGTAAGACTTCCCTGTTTTTCATATAGTTTGATCTTTTGTAGGGTCGTACCCTAAACCATACTTTAAAAGATTATCTTTGAAATATGGTGGCTCTTTTATTCCTTGAGTATTCTTTCCGAGCCCCTGTCCTAGGCGATATCCATATCTTTTCATCATATGGGCCACCTTTGTATTACTAGGAAGTCTTTCTATGTTGGCGATTTCAAGCGCTTGAAAAGATGTTTCAAGAGCCTCTTCAGTTGCATCCACATATGGTTGGACAAACGGTTTGCTAATTAAAATGTCTTCTTCAGCTTGAACCGTAACGAGTTTATCATTTGTCACAAACTTGACTTTCTGGTGGAGCATTGAAGGTATTGCCTTAGCGCTATGAATCCAAGGTCTACCAAGGAGACAACTATATGCTGGAGTGATATCCATCACATGGAAGTCTATGTTAAAAATAGTAGGGCCAATTTGGATTGGTAAACTAATCTCTCCTACTACTTCACGTCTTGATCCATCAAAGGCTCGAACAATTGTGTTACTCGGGCGCATGTGGGTTCCTTGCACTGTTATCTTGTCAAGCGTGCATTTAGGCATAACGTTTAAGGATGACCCATTGTCCACAAGAACTTTGGAAATGAGATATTCCCTGCATTTGACCGAAATATGCAAGGGTTTGTTGTGATTTAACCCTTCTAAAGGGAGCTCTTCATTTGTGAAGGTAAGATGATCATTGGTTGTAATGTTACCAATGATTCCCTCAAACTTGTCTTGGGATATTGCATGCGGAACGAATGATTCATTCAAAACCTTTAACAGTGTGTTTCGATGCGGCTCTGAACTCATTATAAGTGATAACAAATTTATCTTTGCAGGAGTGCAATTAAGTTGATCGATGATGGAATACTCACTTTGTCCTATGTACTGGAGTAACTCATTTGTCTCCTCCTTGGATTCTTTTTCCCCTTCGGCTTTATTTTTTACCTTATCTCTAGGGATATTATCTTGTAATTCCTTGGGGGAATATATTCTTCCGCTTCTAGTCATGCCCCCAATACCGGCTATGTTGGAGATATCTTGATTGACTGGTGATTCTTCTGCGTATCTTCAAGGTACAACTTTATTTGATGAATAAGGGAAAGGGCGAGGCATGAATAAACGTAAAGGCGTTATTGCCTCTTCCCTTTTATCGATTGGAATGACCAACGGTGCTTGTTTGTTATCATCTTTGGGTTTATCGACCATTGTAGAGATTTTGATGACAAAAGGCTTCTTTTCCATTTATTCTGATTTGTGGAAAGCACATCAATTAATCCTTTCTTTTTATTATCTTCATTATTAAAATGAGGAGGGATGTATGAATGTATGCAACTTATGAATGCAATAGACAGTTTAAGGATAATCCTTTTTATTTTATCTAGAAAGTGTTCATCCTTCTATACAATGCTTTGAAGTAAGTGTTGACAAAAACAGAGAAGTTTGAAGAATCCTATAGGTAAATTAGGCTTTCTTCGTAATTCATCTTCAGCTACTCTCACATGATTTCTGAGCGTCTTAACTTGCTCATGTACCGCCTGGCTCATATTTTCACTATATCGTCGAGCCTCTTTTATCTTTTCTTCCTGATGAACGATCAAGGCTTGTTGTTGGTCAGACCTCTCTATTATTTGGTCTCTTTCACGAAGTAACTGACCATACTGAGCTAATCCATCTCTTTCTTTATCATGTAGCTCATCCAGGTTTTCTCTATATCTTTCAGCGGTTTCCCACCATTTTTGTGCTTCTGACCGAGTTTCTGCTAGGTCATCTTGTATTAACTTGATCGTTTTTGCCTGTTCTGCAAGCGCACTTTCAAGATATGCTATTTCATTATTCATGTCCCGGAATAGACTATCATGTTCAAGCTTCGGAATTTTCAATGCTTGTTTAGTCTCTTCTAGGTAATCAGCACAATCATTCTTAAGGCGTTCTATCTCATGATCCTTCTTTTTACATTATCTTTTTAAACCATCTATTATAAGGGTTGATTCTTGCTCTTTTCCTTCAAAAGCCCTCAACTGAGCTTCCATTACTTCTACCCTTTTATTTAAGGCATTGACCTGCAATTGTAGCTCTTCATTAACTAATGTTGTGGTGAATGTAGCGGATGGTTGGGGTATCCTTCTACTTTTCCTCCATTCCTCATATTCATGGGATGTAGACATCTGAACCTTTTCGAGTTCTTTATCTCCTATATAGACTGGTCTTTCCCATGCTTTCCGGACAACAGATACTTCTTCAAAGCTATGGGAGTAATGGCATAGACTCAGCCCTCTGAGCTCTTCTTGAGTTGGCACAGTCTGGGTTCTCATGAGTTGTCTCATAGCTATCTTGGGAGAGTAAGCTATACAACCCCTGAGGCCTAGTAGTGGTATGCTCAGGTAATCTCCGCATCATATAAGAACATAATCGGGTCGGAACCAAGGGAAAACCCATGATACATGCTCTATTTTCCAGTTTTCTAACTCGGTTTTCCATTCTAAAGCTTGATGATGTTGAAGAGGGATTTTCGAAAAACTCCTTAAAGGATAAGAGAATATGCCCATGTAGCTTGAAGCGTATAAGTGAGTAATTCCCCATACATATAGTAATGAAATACAACATCTAAGTGTTTTTCCCTGTTTCTGTCAGCAAAAATCTACCGAAAGCAGGGTATCGGCGAGAATTGCAGGTATAGGACTCTTGGAGTATACATCCCAGGCAAAGAATGCATCTATTGCAGCATGATCCACAACATTCACATGAAATGGGAATAATATGATTTTGAACATTGCTAATGCTAGAGTTTTGTTGAAGGTTGACCAATCGCTCTTTTCAGCCAAAGAGATTAAGTGGTCTTTTATTATTGACATTTTCCAACCTTGGATGTTCCCTTTTCCCTCTAAGATAGATTGATGAGGAGGCAGTCGTATAATAGTAGCAACCTTATTCACAACAACATATACTCCTGAGCAGACATAGACCCCGACTGACTGAGGCCATCTAACCATGAGTTCATATTCTTCTAAGGTTGGTACTAAATCGAACTGTGAAAACTCAAAGTAGTGCAGGTCGGGATTCCAGAAGTGGACCAATGCTCTAACAAAGATAGGATCGATGCTGATTTTTAGGAGGTCAAGAATCCTTCCATAAGATTTCTCAAAATTAGCACTGACCTCTGGCGGCATATATGTACACAACTGCCTTAGCTTCTCTACACGGCATAGAAGAATTTCCACTTTCTTTAACTGTCTATTACTGGATCCCTCCATTATCTAAAACAAATGAAAATGCATGATATGAGGATGAATCTTTGTAAATGCATGCATGTGAGTGTTTGTTTTTCTAAGTATTATCATGTTTTATTCCTAGTATGATACATGATAGTGCTCGGTTTTTTCTTGAAAAGGAAACAATTTATATGAATGTTTATGGATTTTGATGAAGAGAGTCTTATTTTCTTCTCTTTATGAACAAATATTGTATGAATAATAATACTTTATCAAAAATCTTTTTATTGTAAGAGGTATTTTTATTGCTTTAATTTGTTTTTTATATTTTTTATGACCCTTTATCTCTTCTGTTGGTCAACGTGGCTACTTAGCTTACAAAGAAACTGAAACCAGGCTAGCTTAAATGAAGACTGTCCGAGATAAGGTTGGTTTATTTTTATCACTTTTATGGTTTTTTAGAATTTTTACTATTTTTTGTTGTTGTATGATTACCTTATGTTAATGCATCAATACAAATGCAGCAAATGAATGCACACACAATTCATTTATCCACGAGTAGAGCCATGCTAATTTCGAGGTAGGGTTTTCCTGCAGAAACGTGCTTGGTTTAGGTGGTTCTAAACTATTCTCACCAAGGCCAAAAGTCCCCAAGGTGCCCCCATTATAGGGACCTCTCAGTCTCTTAATCCTCGGGTCATGCACGGAACTCTGTGTCGACATCCTTGGACCAAAAGAAGAGAGTTATCACCTTGAGTTGGTGGTTTTTTGAAAACGGTTGTAGCCCCGTGTGCCAACAAGTCGATCATATCTGCCACCCACTCCCTATAGGTATTCACTCTTGCCCCCAAGTATAGAGGGACTGTAGTGTGCAAGGGTTTTTGTGTACAGTTTATATTTCAGAAAATTTGCAGAAAATAATCATACAACAATTATTAAAGTCATACAATAAAACATACAAAGGAGGGTAAAGGCGTAATTTCAAATCTTTATTTAGTTTGAATTTATCCGTCACTAAATGGGATCAACTCTCTAGCTTTCCCAGTGGAGTCGCCATCTGTCGCCGCCGTCCGTTCCGACGTGTAGGGACATCTCGAACGTTTATGCGAGCGGTTGCGAAAAGATGTTTTAGACTCGCGTTTATTTAAAAAAAAATATGTTCATTGCTTCCGAGGTGCTCAACAACTGAACTATCCTCTAATAAAAGCAAGGTTTTCGCAAAAGGGTTCTTATGGAGTCGCCACCAATGTTTTGACCATAAACATTGGAAAAGGATAAAAAAGCGTTGATTTTAAGAAAAACCAAACTTGGCCATTATAACCAGAGTTGGGTAAGGGAGTTAGTTACGCGTGGGGAAGGTGTTAGCACCCCCACGACGCCCCTTTCGGGTTCCCTATGACGGATTAATTCATCAAGTAAAGATTAAGAGAAATTACGCTATTACCCAATTTTATTGTACAATATTAAAAAATGGCTATCTACATGATTCTATTTTCTATTACATACAAAAAGCAGTAAATAAAGCAACAAAAGAGAAGAGAAGTGAAAAGAACCTCCATAGCAAGCTTTTTATTATAACTCTTCAACTGTGAGGATGCGTTTTGGCAATCCACCGCACTACAAGGACTCTCCTCCCCGAATACAAGACCGTTGTAGACCCCTAATTTTGCCCGGCCTCTCAAAATAAAAAGCTAGAGGAACTTCGCCCGAAGATGGAGTTCATCCGGCTTCCCAAAACCGAGGAAACCTCCCACAACAAAGATGAAGTTCACCCATTCACACAATAAAGACTAAAGAGACTTCCTACACGAAGACAAAGCTCGCCCGACATCTTAGTGAAGGCCAAGAAGACTTCCTACATGAAGATAAAGCTTCGACGGACACATATCGGCATCAATCTACGTCTGAAAAAGGAAAGGAAAGCTTCCCGGGGGTCCCAGAACGCGAAAACTGGACAAAACAGGCCGAGACCACCGTCCCATAGTTGGGACGACCATCCCAACCATCACTGTGCAAGTGGGACGCGCGTCCCAAACTCGGGACGGCCGTCCCAAACGACAGGGGGTCCCAGCCTTTGTTAAATTGCATTTGGGACAGCCGTCCCAACCAAGACTGGTCGTCCCAGATTGGCACAATGCAGAAAACGCGTTTGGGACGGCCGTCCCAACCCAGACGACCGTCCCAAAGTTCCAGGGCGAAAAATGCTATAAATAGGAGCCTCATTTGTCTCATTCCACACACCAGACAACTCAAAAGACTTGTCTACTTCTCTCCCTCTCTCGAATGATCTTTCTGATTGCCTTTAAAAGGTAACAATCAGTTAAGGAATTTGTATTCCGGCATTCGATTCTTCTAGAAAATTTAGTCGAGTCGAGTCTGTAATTGAGAGGAGAGTCATTGTAGAGCGAGGGACTGCCGAAAAGCGTCCTTATTGTAACATAGTTGATATATAAAGCTTGCTACGGAGGTTCTTCTCAAATCTCTTCTCCTTTACTGCTTTATTTATTGCTTCATAAAATGTAAATAAAATCATGTAGATAGCCATATTTATTGTACGAATAAAATAAGGGTAATTGCGTAATTTCTCATAATCTTCACTTAATGAATTAATCCGTCATAGGGAACCCGAAAGGGGCGTTGTGGGGTGCTAACACCTTCCCCACACGTAACTAACTCCCTTACCCAACTCTGGTTATAATGGCCAAGTTGGTTTTTATTAAAATCAACGCCTTTTTTCCTTTTCCAATGTTTCCGGTCAAAACATTGGTGGCGACTCCAAAAGAACCCCTTTTCGAAAACCTTGCTTTTATTAGAGGACAGTTCAGTGTTGAGCTCCTCGGAAGCAATGAACACAATTTTAACAAAAAACGCGAGTCTCAACCATCTTTTCGCGACCGCTCGCATAAACGTTCGAGACGTCCCCAGGACGTCGGAACGGACGGCGGCGACAAATGGCGACTCCGCTGGGGAAGTCCGAGAGTTGATTCCATTTAGTGACGGATAAATTCAAACTAAGCAAAGATTTGAAATTACGCCTTTACCCTTCTGTATGTTTTTATTGTATGGCTTTAAATAACTGCTGTATGATTATTTCTGCAATTGTTTGAAATATAAATTGCACACAAAAACCCTTGCACACAACAGTCCCTCTATACCCGGGGGCAAGAGTGAATACCTATAGGGAGTGGGTGGCAGATATGATCGGTTAGTTGGCACACGGGGCTACTACCGTTGTCGGAAAACCACCAACTCAAGGTGATAACTCTCTTCTTTTGGTCTAAGGGTGTCGCTACGGAGTTCCGTGCATGACCCAAGGATTGAGAGATTGAGAGGTCCCTATAATGGGGGCACCTTGGGGACCTTTGGCCTTGGTGAGAACAGTTAGAACCGCCTAAACCAAGCACGTTTCTGCAGGAAAACCCTACCTCGTGATTAAATAAGCGTGGCTCTGCTCGTGGGTGAATAAATTGTGTGTGCATTTGTTTGCTGCATTTGTATTGATGCATTAGCATAGGGTAATCATACAACAGACAAAAAAAATGAAAAACCCTAAAAATCACAAAAAGCGAAAAGATAAAAGACTTTTATCTCGGACAGTCTTCAATTAAGCTAGCCTGGTTTCAGGTTCTTTGTAAGCTAAGTAGCCACGTTGACCGACAGAAGAGATAAAGGGTCATAAAAAAAATATAAAAACACATTAAAGTCATAAAAATACCTTTGTTACAAAATAAAAATTATTAGCGAAAGTCTTATAATTCATATCACCTTTTCTTCATAAAAATAAAAAGGGAAGAAGATAGGACTCTCTTCATTAAAATCCATAAACATTGATATAGATAAGTTTCCTTTTAAGAAATACCAAGTACTATCATGAATCATACTAGGAATAAAACATGATAATACTTAGAAAAACAAACACTTGCATACATGCATTTACAAAAACCCATCCTCATATCATGCATTTTTCACTTCTGCTAGATAATGGAGGGATATGGTAGTAGACAAATAAAGAAAGTGGAGATCCTTCTGTACCGTGTAGAGAAGCTAAGGCAGTTGTGTACTTATATGCCGCCGGAGGTCTATGCTAGCTTTGAGAAATCTTACGGAAGAATTCTTGACCTCCTGAAAATCAGCATTGATCCAATATTTGTTAGAGCATTGGTCCACTTCTGGAGTCCCGATCTACACTGCTTCGAGTTCTCGCAGTTTGACTTGGTACCAACCTTAGAAGAATATGAACTCAGGGTCAGATGGCCTCAGTCAGTTGGGGTCTACGTTTGCTCCAGAGTATATACGGTCGTGAGTAAGGTTGCTACTATTATACGACTGCCTCCTCGTCAATCCACCCTAGAGGGAAAAGGGAATATCAGAGGTTGGAAAATGGCTATAATAGAAGACCACTTAGTCTCTTTGGCTGAAAAGAAGGACTGGTCTACATTCAACAAGACTCTAGCATTGGCAATGTTCGGAATCATATTGTTCCCATTCCATGTGAACATCGTGGATCATGCTGCAATGGACGCATTCTTTGCCTGGGATGTATACTCAAAGAGTCATATATCTACAATCCTTGCTGACACCCTGCTTTCAGTAGAATTTTGTCGACAGAAACAGGGAAAAACACTTAGATACTGCACTTCACTACTATACGTGTGGGGTATTACTCATTTCTACGCATCAAGCCATATGGGCGTATTTCCTGATCCTTTAAGGAGTTTTTCAAAAATCCCTCTTCAACATCGTCAAGCTTTAGAGTGGAAGACCGAGTTAGAAAACTGGAACATAGAGCACGTATCATGGGTTTGCCCTTGGTTCCGACCCGGTTATATTCTAGTACGATGCGGAGATTACTTGAGCATACCACTTCTAGGTCTCAAAGGTTGTATAGCCTACTCTCCTAAGATGGCTATGAGACAACTTATGAGAACTCAGACCGCACCAACGCAAGAAGAGCTCAGAGGGCTGAGTCTATGCCATTATTCCCATAACTTTGAAGAAATATCCGCTGTCCAGAAAGCATGGGAAAGACCAGTCTATATGGGATATAAAGAACTCGGAAAGGTTCAGGTTTCTACATCCCGTGAATATGAAGAATGGAGGAAAAATAGAGGGATACCCCAGCCATCTGCTTCATTCACCACAACATTAGCCAGTGAGGAGCTACAACTACAGGTCAATGCCTTGAACAAGAGGGTTGAAGTCATGGAAGCTCAGCTAAGGGCTTTTGAAGAAAAAGAGCAAGAATCAGCCCTTATAATAGATGGTCTAAAAAGGCAATACAAAAAGAAGGACCACGAAATAGAGCGTCTTAAAGATGATTGTGCTGACTATCAGGAAGAGACTAAACAAGCATTGAAGATGCCAAGGCTTGAGCAAGATAGTCTATTCCGGGACATGAGCGATGAAATAGCACATCTTGAGAGTGCGCTGACAGAACAGGCAAAAACGATCAAGCTAATACAGGATGACCTAGCTAATACTCGGTCAGAAGCACAGAAGTGGTGGGAAACCGCTGAAAAATACAGAGAAGACCTAGAGGAGCTACGTGAAAAAGAAAAAGATGGATTAGCTCAATACGGTCAACTACTTCGCGAAAGAGACCAAGCAATAGAAAGGTCTGATCAGCAGCAAGCCTTGATCGTTCATCAAGAAGAGAAGATAAAAGAGGCTCGTCAATATAGTGAAGATATGAGCCAGGCGGTATCTGAGCAAATCAAGACGCTCAGAAATTACGTGAGAACAGCTGAAGATGAATTACGAAGAAAGCCTAATTTACCTATAGGATTCTTCAAGCTTTTTCGCTTCTGTCAACATTTGCTTCAAAGCATTGTATAGAAGGATTTACACTTTCTAATAAAAAGGATTTATTTTTCTCTCCTTAAATTGTCTATTGCATTCATAAATTGCATACATTCACATATCCCTCCTCGTTTTAATAAATAAAGATAATAAAAAGAAAGGATTAACTGATGTGCTTTCCACAAATCAGAAAAATGGAAAAGAAGCCTTTCATCATCAAAATCTCTACGACGGTCAATAAATCTGAAGATGATAACAAACAAGCACCGTTAATCATTCCAATCAATAAAAGGGAAGAAACAATAACGCCTTTATGTTTATTCATGCCGCGTCCTTTCCCTTATTCATCAAATAAAGCTGTACCTTGGAGATACTCAGAAGAATCGCCAGTTAATCAAGATATCTCCAACATAGCCGGTATTGGGGGCATGACTCGAAGTGGAAGAATATATTCCCCCAAGGAAATTCAAGATAATATTCCTAAAGAGAAGGCAAAAAATAAGGCCAAAGAAGAAAAGGAATCCAAGGAGGAGACAGATGAGTTACTCTAGTACATAAGACAAAGTGAGTACTCTATCATTGATCAACTCAATCGTACTCCAGCAAAGATAACTTTGTTATCACTCATCATGAGTTCGGAACCGCATCGAAACGCATTGTTAAAGGTTTTGAATGAATCATTTGTTCCGCATGCAATATCCCAAGACAAATTTGAAGGAATCATTGGTAATATTACAGCCAATGATCATCTCACCTTCACTAATGAAGAACTCCCTATCGAAGGGTCCAATCATAATAAGCCCTTGCATATTTCTGTCAAATGCAAGGAATATCTCATTTCCAAAGTTCTTGTGGATAATGGGCCATCCTTAAACGTTATGCCTAAAAGTACACTTGATAAGATAACAGTGCAAGGAACCCACATGCGCCCGAGTAATACAATAGTTCGAGCCTTTGATGGATCAAGACGTGAATTAGTAGGAGAGATCAGTCTACCAATCCAAATTGGACCTACTATTTTCAACATAGACTTCCACGTGATGGACATCACGCCAGCATATAGTTGTCTCCTTGGTAGACCTTGGATTCATAGCGCTAAGGCAATACCTTCAACGCTCCACCAAAAAGTCAAGTTTGTGACAAATGATAAACTCGTCACAGTTCAAGCCGAAGAAGACTTTCTGATTAGCAAACCGACTGTCCAACCATATGTGGATGCGGCTGAAGAGGCTCTTGAAACGTCTTTTCAAGCGCTTGAAATTGCCAATATAGAAAGACTCCCTAGTAATATGAAGGTGGCCCATATGATGAAAAGATATGGATATTGCCCAGGACAGGGACTCGGAAAGAACGCTCAAGGAATAAGAGAGCCACCAGATTTCAAGGACAACCCGCTAAAGTATGGATTAGGGTACGACCCTACAAAAGATCAAGCCATACGGAAAATAGGGAAGTCTTACCCCTCGAAGATGATATTTCGAAAAGGAGGGGTATTAGCGCAAAGGGTAGTGTTAGTCATTAGGTGTCCTTCTTCTGATTCTAAGGGATGTAAACCTAGTGACTATTAGAGATCACTCCTCGGGGTATGCCCGTCCCCCGAGCATCTTTAGGGCACTCATTTCCCTGAAATTACAAAAGAATGTTATTCTTACTATCCGCTTCTTTTCTTACTAAATGTATCTATACCCCATTTTAATAAACAAGGTTTAGATAAAACGTTTTGTTCCAAATGCGTCTGAATAATTAAAGCGCCGCAAAGTAAAGTAAAAAATGATTGATTAACTAGAGACACGGATAAAATCTATCTCAATAAAATCCAGTTTCGACAATGTTGTGCAAAAAATATATGCATAATAAAAAAAAGAAAAAGCCCGTCGAGGTCAAAGGCCGAGACAAGAAAATAAAAGGGCAAAATACCCGGCAGGAAACCCACAAAGGGGGCTGCGCAAAAGTTAGGGTAAACCCGGCAGGAGACCCGAACAATAATAAAGGGTAACCTGGGCAAAAGTTAGGGTTATAAAAAGTCCGCTAGGTATTCCTTAAAATTAAATACAAAAGAGGGAAACCTAGACAAAAGTTAGGACATAAGCACAACATCCTAGACTGAAAACCCGAAAGGGCGGCCTAGGGAAGTTAATCAATCGCAAAAAGGCGCTATATAACAATAAGCAACGACGCCTCGTTATAAGAGCAAAACATTTTGTCTAAACTAGCCTAAACACCGACCAACCTGGGCTAGCCATTCTTACAAAGACCTTTCATACAAAAATATCCCTCTAAAACACAAGCCTTTGATACAAATCCTTTTCTTTCTCTTCTCTTGACCATTTCACTATAAAGCATTCAAGTAATAAAGGGGAATGTGGTAACATAGTGATCAATAGGAAGGTTGAAATCCCTAAGGAAAGGAAGAAAGGCATTGATATGGCAGTTGCCCTACAAACAGAAGATTGCTCTTCGGCCATAGCAAAGAAAATTCCAAGACGACAAATCAATACAGCTAAGCTTGTTATCCAAGAAACAAGATGACGTTAAGGTACAACACCAAGAACGCACCCGAAGTCAAAGCACATCAGTTAAAACTTTCGAAATATTAACTGAAATAGATCATAGTATGCATTTCATAAAACATTACATGCATTAAAACATCAATGAATGGAGTCCCATCTTCTTTCTCATCAAAAACTTGAAAAACCAGCATAAGAAGCTTGGGACGGCCGTCCCAAGTGCCATTTATTATTTGAGACGTGCGTCTCAGGTGAGGGCTGAGCCATGACCAATTTTGCCATTTGAGACGGCCGTCCCAACCCAGACGGCCGTCCCAAACTCCCCTGCGCGGCTATATATGAGAGGTGCGGGAATTGAGCTTTGGCACCTCATTCCAAGCTTCCTATCTTGCTTTTCCTCCTCCTCCATACATTTTTAGCATTTCTAAGAGAATAGAGCTCACAATGGAACACGGAGAAGCCTCGTCCAGAAGAAAACGCACCAGGACTGCTGCTAGGAGAACTCTTGTCACTAGCATGATGATGGCAGAAGCGCATCAACAACGACTGGCAAATATCCAACAATTTGCCTGGTACCCTATGCTGCGGTTAGATTTTGAGATCCTTGCTACGTTCGGCTGGGAGCAAGACGTTAGGAAGTTCATCCACAACATAGGATGGGACTTCCTACTCCGCGAGCCGCCCACTCGGATCCATCGCACCGCTACAATGGAGTTTCTCGCCTCTGTCAACATGATGGAAATGCCATCTACAATTCCTGGAGTACCACCAACACAAGTTGTCTCCTACTGGATGGATGGAGCCTACCGGACCACTGCCCTGGATGACTTCAACGTCATCATGGGTTTTTGCCAACGAGCCGATACAAGAACACCGGAATATCGGTCCGCATATCTGGAGAAACCTATCGTTCTCACCACCACCAGTATGTGGAAGGAGATTACTGGAGCTATCAATCTCCCATCTAATCTGAAGGGTGCAGCCTTCAATCCCCCTTTTCGCATTTGCCACAAATTACTTGCTGGGACCATTCACAGCAGGAAGGAAAGCCAGGGAAAGGTCACACTGGCTGATCTTTTTATAGTCTACTGCATGCATCAGGGACACCGATGCAACCCGGGATACGCATTCCTGAAGGTCAGTAAAGGAATGCGGTACTCGGGACCAGCGGAGCAATCATGGTGGCTCCCTTCCTTACCCCTCTAGCTGAATATTGGGGATGCACGGACGGAGAAGATATCCCAGTTGAACTTCAACCAGAGCCTATCAACGGAGGAGTGCCGACGCACATGAATATCCTCGCGAGAGAAGGAACAGGGTTCATCTTAAACCCTATCATCTCGATTTCATGGGATATGCGCGACTTCGGTACGCCGCAAGACATCCCCACTACTTCGAGTCCCAGCAGCAATCACGCGATCCGGACTTCTCCGGCTTGTACTGACGCTTAGACGAGGAGCACGCCTATATGGAAGGAGAGTTCCAGCTTATACGCCAACAGCTTAGCTAGCTGACTGTCGAGCAAGACAGGATCGGACCGCCGGATAGAGAACCTGGTCCGGACTCAGGCGAAATTCCAGCGCCGCCTACTCCGCCGCTTCCTTCGCCAGGACCATCTCGCCCATTCCAGCCCAGAGGCAGACGATTAGGATTTATTTTTATAGCTTTCTAGTATTTCGAATATGCTTGAAATGTATCCAACAAAAAGCAGTAATAAATATTTCTGTTTTACACTTAGCATTTTAAAATCCCATGTGTACAAAATAAAAGGCACACATGATCTATTAAAAAGTCAAATTTCAAACAAAGCTCGCGATAAAAATTAAATCGCGAAAGAAAAAGACGAAATCAAAACCATTTCAGCAACATAAGGAGCTTCAAGGACCATAGCTCCAACCATTCTCCTCCAACCCCAATAGAAGGAGGGTACATAAAAAAAAAGAGAGAAAAGCCAACAGAAAGGTTTGAAAATCCCCAAAGAAGATCTTTGCCTACTCTAGAGGCAAAACAAAAAAATTACTCCATGACTCAGCATCATCATCACATGAGTCGTCAATCATAGTCATTTAAAAATCCGACCACTATCCTTCCATCCAAGGAAAAGGAAGTCATCAACCTTCTACACCAATAAAAGAAGGAGAAGAAAAGCCAATGGAAAAGGCTTGATCATCCTCAAGAGGATCCTTGCCTATTCAAAGGCAGAAAAATACTCCCTGACTCAACACCACCACATGAGTCATCAAACATAGTCATTCAAAGCTGCAATCAGCATCCTTCCATCCAAGAAAGAAGGACACCATCAAAATGAAAAAAGCCAAATGGAAAGGCTTGACCATCCCCAAGAGGATCCTTGCCTACTCCAAAGGCAAAACAAAAAGACTACTTAACGACTCAGTTTTATCGCCACATGAGTCATCAAGCACACTCATGCAAGAGTCTCCGTCACTTCCCCAAAGCAGAATAAGGAGAATAAGGAGAATAAGGACTACATAAGAGTCCATCAAAGAAAATACGGAATCAAATCCTCCACATCACTAGGGGGCAACCAAAGGAAAAGAAAGAAAAATTTTTCATCCCCTAACAGAGGCCACCACAGAAAAAGGCCAAATAAAAAATCTCCAAGAAAAGTATATCAAGAAAAGTCTACAAAAAGACAAAAAGAGGAAAACAAAAATTTCCATCTTCCCGCTCAATAAAAAGCCTCACAAAAGTTAGAGCCAAGACTCCATCAAATTTGGATCCCCAGGAAACCAACAGACTCCTCGGTGAATCCCAAAAAAGAAAAAGAAGAAAAAACTCTTCATTCCGCTCAATAAAGAGCCTCATAAAAGTTAGAGCCAAGACTCCATCATAAAAAATCAAACCAAGGATTTGATCCCCAAGAAGCAAAGAAAAATTCCCCAGGGATCTCCAAAAAGAAAAGAGGAAGAAAAAAGATATCTTTCTCATCCAAAGATCAAGCCAATGTGCATAAAAGGAGCACATATGCAAAAGCTAAATCGCAAAAAAGAGAAATTGCAAGAAAAGGGTAGAAACCCATTCCCCAGCAAAATAAGAGCATAGGCAAAACTAGCTCAAACAACAACAACCCATAAGGAGTCGAAAACTCCATTTCTCCCTCGGAGGGCAATTCAAAATAGATCTCCGGAATGAAATCAATCCCCCAGTGGATCATCAACAACAAAATCCCCAAGTGGATCTTCGCCTAATCAAGAGGCATAATCAATAAGAGAACTCAAAATCCCCAGCGAGCCTACCAAATGAAGGCAAAACTACAAGTTTATATCCTCAGGGAATCGCGTATAAATTCCCAAATACAGATATCCCCAGTGAAAAGCAAAGTCTTCACTTCCAACAGGCAAGCAGAAAGCCAATATCCCCAAGAAACGGGAAATCAACCTATGCAAGAGGCAATCCAAAACCTAAGTCTTCACCACTATTGAAGCATATGCCTAAATCAAGAGGCACAACCAAATAGAAATCACATCCCCAAGTGGGTTCTTGCCTAAACAAAAGGCACAATCAACAAAAAGCTCAAATCCCCAGAGGATTTCCGCCTGATCAAGAGGCGCAACCAAACAAAAATCTCACCAAGTGGATTTCCGCCTAATCAAGAGGCGCAACTAATAGAAATCAAAATCCCCAGAGGATTCCTGCCTAAACAAGAGGCAACCAACAAAGAATCCCCGGCAAAGCCGGATGGCTAAAAAAGCCAAAAACAAAGAATCCCCGGTCAAGACCGGATGGCTAAAAGAAAAAGCCAAAACAATGAAATCCCCAGCAAAAGCCGGATGGCTAAACAGAAAAGCCAAAAATCAAGAATCACCGGCCAAGACCGGATGGCTAAAAGTCAAAAACAAAGAATCCCCGGAAAAGCCGGATGGCTAGAACAAGAAAAGCCAAAATACAGAAATCCCTGGTAAAACCAGATGACTAAAACAGAAAAGTCAAAAAGAAAAATCAATTACTCCCCAGAGACGCATGACCAAAAACAGTAAGCCGTCAACTCATCTCCAAAAACAGATGATCATAGGAGTGACTACAAAAAAGTTCATCCTATAAGCCTTGCAAAATGAGGCTTATCATTCACACCGGGTGGGGGTGTGTACTCACCTAAGCCTTGCGAAAAAGGCTTATCATTCACACCGGGTGGGGGTGTGTACTCACCTAAGCCTTGCAGAATGAGGCTTATCATTCACACCGGGTGGGGGTGTGTACTCACCTAAGCCTTGCGAAAAAGGCTTATCATTCACACCGGGTGGGGGTGTGTACTCACCTAAGCCTTGCGAAAAAGGCTTATCATTCACACTGGGTGGGGGTGCATACTCACCTAAGCATTGCAGAATGAGGCTTATCATTCACACCGGGTGGGGGTGCATACTCACCTAAGCCTTGCAGAATGAGGCTTATCATTCACACCGGGTGGGGGTGCATACTCACCTAAGCCTTGCAGAATGAGGCTTATCATTCACACCAGGTGGGGGTGTGTACTCACCTAAGCCTTGCAGAATGAGGCTTATCATTCACACCGGGTGGGGGTGTGTACTCACCTAAGCCTTGCGAAAAAGGCTTATCATTCACACCGGGTGGGGTGCGTACTCACCTAAGCCTTGTAGAACGAGGCTTATCAAAAAACCTAGCGAAAATGCATCAGGTGGAGTAAAAATACTCACCGGGAGCATTGCAAAAAACGGGTGCAAAGACCTTGCTTCTATTAGAGGATAGTTCGGTGTTGAACACCTCGGAAGTAAGTACCCATAAGAGTTTAAGCAAAATGTAAACTCATACCAGGTGAGGGTAGGTACTCACCAAAACCTTGCAGAACAAGGTTCATACCTAGTGGGGGTAGGTACTCACTAAAAGTCTAGTAAAACACAGACTTATACCGGGTGAGGGTAAGTACTCACCAGAGCCTTAGAAAAAGAAGGCTCAAACCAGATAGGGGTTAGTACCTATCAAAATATTTAACATCCGGAGGATCAGCAAGGAGCAGCATCCGAAGGATAGCCGGGCAAAAGGGTTAACTCCTTCCCCTACCAACTAATTTTGTCGGCATATTAAAACCAACGAATTAGTTAGGCAGGTGAAGGGGGGGCAGCTGTAGACCCCTAATTTTGCCCGGCCTCTCAAAATAAAAAGCTAGAGGAACTTCGCCCGAAGATGGAGTTCATCCGGCTTCCCAAAACCGAGGAAACCTCCCACAACAAAGATGGAGTTCACCCATTCACACAATAAAGACTAAAGAGACTTCCTACACGAAGACAAAGATCGCCCGACATCTTAGTGAAGGCCAAGAAGACTTCCTATATGAAGATAAAGCTTCGACGGACGCATATCGGCATCAATCTACGTCCGAAAAAGGAAAGGAAAGCTTCCCGGGGGTCCCAGAACGCGAAAACTGGACAAAACAGGCCAAGACCACCATCCCATAGTTGGGACGGCCGTCCCAACCATCACTGTGCAAGTGGGACGCGCATCCCAAACTCGGGACGGCCGTCCCAAACGACAGGGGGTCCCAGCCTTTGTTAAATTGCATTTGGAACGGCCGTCCTAACCAAGACTGGCCGTCCCAGATTGGCACAATGCAGAAAACGCGTTTGGGACGGCCGTCCCAACCCAGACGGCCGTCCCAAAGTTCCAGGGCGAAAAATGCTATAAATAGGAGCCTCATTTGTCTCATTCCACACACCAGACAACTCAAAAGACTTGTCTACTTCTCTCCCTCTCTCGAATGATCTTTCTGATTGCCTTTAAAAGGTAACAATCAGTTAAGGAATTTGTATTCCGGCATTCGATTCTTCTAGAAAATTTAGTCGAGTCGAGTCTGTAATCGAGAGGAGAGTCATTGTAGAGCGAGGGACTGCCGAAAAGCGTCCTTATTGTAACAGAGTTGATATATAAAGCTTGCTACGGAGGTTCTTCTCAAATCTCTTCTCCTTTACTGCTTTATTTATTGCTTCATAAAATGTAAATAAAATCATGTAGATAGCCATATTTATTGTACGAATAAAATAAGGGTAACTGCGTAATTTCTCATAATCTTCACTTAATGAATTAATCCGTCATAGGGAACCCGAAAGGGGCGTTGTGGGGTGCTAACACCTTCCCCACACGTAACTAACTCCCTTACCCAACTCTGGTTATAATGGCCAAGTTGTTTTTTATTAAAATCAACGCCTTTTTTCCTTTTCCAATGTTTCCGGTCAAAACATTGGTGGCGACTCCAAAAGAACCCCTTTTCGAAAACCTTGCTTTTATTAGAGGACAGTTCATTGTTGAGCTCCTCGGAAGCAATGAACACAATTTTAACAAAAAACGCGAGTCTCAACCATCTTTTCGCGACCGCTCGCATAAACGTTCGAGACGTCCCCAGGACGTCAGAACGGACGGCGGCGACAACCGTCTCTACCAAAATTTTAAGAAGAATCAAATGCCGGAAGAATCTTCCTTAACCGATTGTTACCCTTTTAGGCAATCAGAGAGTTCATTTGAAAGAGGGAGAGAAGACAAGTGTCTGGTGTGTGTAAAAACACCCCAATGAGCTCCTATTTATAGTTTTTTTCAGCCTGGCAGCTCAGGACGGCCGTCTGGAGTGCAGAAAACAGGGATGGCCGTCTGCAGAGGTCAGGACGACCATCTGGGATCTGGGACGGCCGTCCCAAGTGTCAAAATTGGGTGGGACGGCCGTCTGGCATGTGGGACGGCCGTTTGGACTGACTGGGACGGCTGTCCCGACTTCTGGGACGACTGTCTCGAGTGTTTTGGCCAGATTTTGTGTTCTAGGACTCCCGGGAAGCTTTCCTTTCCTCAGACGGAAGCCGATTGATGCCGATAGACGTCCACCAAAGCTTCATCCTCAGATAGAAAGTCTTCTTAGCCTTTGTCGCCGCCGTCAAAATGAGGCGGTTAGAGCGACGCGATGGTTTCGAATTTCCATTTTTCGCGTTTTTATTGGTGTGGTTACAACGCCTTTAGGTTGTCCGATAACCGGGCTGAACCTAGAGGCGAGGTTTTCGAAAGGGAACTCTTGGGTTGTCCGATAATCGGGCTAACCCAAGAGGTAATTTTTGAAGGGTTCATCTGGAGTCGCCACCGATGTTTTTACCGGAAACATCGGAAAAGGAGTGAAAAGGCGTTGGTTTTTAAAAAACCAATTTTGGTCCTTAGAACCAGAGTTGGGTAAGGGAGTTAGTTACGCGTAAAGGAAGTGTTAGTTCCTTTACGACGCCCCTTTCGGGTTCCCTATGATAGGCCAGCTATTTAAAAATAATTAAACCGGTGAAAATACGCTTTTACCCTTTTATTTGCGGAATTTTAAATTATGACTATATGGCCCTAATGTCTATTGCGTAATTTAAAATAAGACAATAAAAGATAGAGAGAGAAACTATAAACCTCTGAAGCAAGCTTTTCTATTAATTCTTTGAGTACTAGGGTGCTTTTTGGCAGCCATCTGCTCGTTAAAATGCCAAAAACGCTCAAAAACACTCTAGAAAACTCTCAGAAAATCCGGAAATGCTTCGGAGGGGATCTAGAGAGAGAATTTGAAGAAAAGTCTAGAGAGAAGGAGGAAGAACTGTGGGAAATGAGGGGAATGAGGCTCCTATTTATAGGGATTCGCGCCTGTCAGGTCGAGACGGGTCGTCTCGTCTGACAAGGTCGAGACGGCCGTCTCGCCTTGCAGGAATGGCGAGATGGTTGTCTCGCCAAAGGAGACGGCGGTCTCGCCACCTTCGCAAGGCGAGACGGTGGTCTCGAATCTGAGACGGCAGTCTCGACCCTAAAAGGCGAAAATCCTTATTTTTTATGCCAGAAATCCCTCCTATCCTAGTATGGGGCCTAATAGTCTCTCCTAATGGCTTCTTAGGCTTCATCCATCTTCAAAAAGGAGGTCTTCTGGTATTTATTATGAGGCGGGGCAAGATTTGGGGTCTACAGATGCCCCCCCTTTACCCGACTGGTCGATTGTTGGCCTGTTGTGCCAAGGAGGTCGACTGGAGGGTAAAGGAGTTGACCCTCTTGCCTGGCTGGTCCTTCAGATGCTCCGTCTTTGTGGCGGTTGATCTTCTGGGAAAAAGTGTGCTTCTAGGACGCTTCTTCTGGCGGTAGCTGATCCTTTCGGCTGATGAGTACGAACCCCCATCTGGTTTGACAAGTATGAACCCTCGCCCGGTAAGCCCCCTTTTGTAAGGCCCGATGAGTATACACCCCCATCTAGTGTTTGACGAGTATGAACCCCCGTCCGGTAAGCCCCCTTTTCTAAGGTCTGATGAGTATACACCCCCATCTGGTGTTTATGCCTCGGGATGCTCCTTCTTGCGGTAGCCGATCCTTCAGCTGTGGTGGCGGCTTACTGCTCTAGCTCATGCGCCTTTGTTTGAGATGTGTTGTCTTCTGAGGTTTGTCCGGTCTGTGCCGGGGATTTTGTTGGTGTTCATCCAGCTTGTTGATTGCTGGGGATTCTTTTGTTTTTGATCTTTTTCGTGGTGATCACCCAACTCTTTGCTGGTTGGTTGGGTGGTCTTTGTTTGTTGCTTGACTCTTTGCTTGGTTGTTGAAGTGTGTTAATCCTGCCTTTTTTTCGCAGTTTTATCTCTTTTTTCCTCGTGATTTCGGATTTCGGCTTTTTTCTTGAGCGTATGTCTTTTTACTCTTAGTTTTTTGTTACGCTGACTTTTTGGCAAAGATAGCGAAAAGATGCATGGAATAAAAAATTTTATTCATATAAGTTTTTATTACAGCAACCCTTATTCTATGAGCACTATCCCTATAGACTATCATCTGGAGACGACCCGTAGGAAGGGAATTGCTGGTACATGTGTCTCCGGAAATCTGCTTGGTCCCGGATTTCATCGCGGTATTCTTGCTGGAACGTTGCCCAGTCTTGCCGCATCCCTTCCTAGTACTGGTAGATTGTCTCCAGTCTTGTATCAAAGGCTTCTTGCCTTAGGGACATCTGCTCTTGCCTTACGGACATTTGATTGAATTGCTGGCGCAGATCGTTCATGTTGCGGTTCATGCCAGCAAAATCGTCTATGTACTGCTGCTGTTGTGGCTGTTGGAAGTCGGGAGGTCGGGAGATCGTGCATTGCCACGATGTCCTGGAGGTCCAAAGCGAAGTCCAGCGATGGGTGGAGGACCAGTTGGGTCCCTCGGCGCATCAGCATCCCCATGCTGACCAGGATTGACCCGTTGATGGACTCGGGTCGCAAGTTGGAGGCCAGTTCTTCCCAGCCACCGCACCCCCATTTTTCTGCCAGGGGAGTGATAAGAGGAGCCATGAGGACGGCTCCTACTGGCCTGCTTCCGAAGTCCTTAAGGGCCCTCAGGAAGAAGTAGTCAGGGTTGTAGCGGCGCCTCTGGCTCATGCAGTAGAGAGCAAAAAGATCAGGGAGGGTTACCTTACCCTGGCTCTCCTTCCTCCCGTGGATGCTCCCCGCCAGCAGCTTGTGACAAATGCGGAGGGGCGGAGGGAGCGCTGAGCCCTTCATCAGTGTGGGCAGCGTGGGCGACCTGGTGAGCTCCTCCAACATTTCGCCAGTGGTGAGGTTGGTAGGACGTGCGCAGATGGCCTCCCGGTACTCCCGAGTTAGCACGTCCTCTGGTCGGACGAATCCAATACTCACATTGAATTCGTCGAGGGTGGTGGTCCGGTACATCCCACCCATAAAGTATGTCACCATTTTTGTTGGTGACAAGCCGGGAATCATGGCGGGAGTCTCGGCATAGGAGATGGAAGCAAGGAATTCTAGCACTGCTTCCGGGTATACGTGGGTGGGTGGAGACTGCAGGAGGAAACCCCACCCAATGCTATCAATGTGGGCCCCAACGTCATCCTCCCACCCAAATTTGGCGAGGATGCTGAAGTCTAGCTTGAGCATGGGGTGCCATGTGTACCCCCTGATATGCTCAAGCCGAGCCTGATGCAATGGAGAGAGCCGAGTGGGATCCTGGGGGGCTGGTGCCGATGAACTGCTGGGGCCAGCAGAGCCTCTCCTCTTCCTAGTCTGGCTTCCACGGAACATTTTGGCGGTGAAGTGCTTGGAAGTGAGAGATCAGAGAGTTGGAGTGCCGGGGAGTTGTGAGGAACCCCCAAAACCCTTCCCCTATTTATAGGGAAAAATTCGGATTCGGGACCGCCGTCTGGGAAGTCGAGACGGCGGTCTCGAATTTGTGCAGGTCGAGACGGCCGTTTGGGTTCTCGAGACAGCGGTCTCGACTTTGGCCTTAAGCGAGACGGCCGTCTCATTTTTGGCCAAGTCGAGACGGCGGTCTCGGATTTTTGAAGACCGAGACGGCGGTCTCGGATTTTTGAAGACCGAGACGGCGGTCTGGGAAGTCCAGACGACCGTCTCGAATTTTTTTTATTTGTTATTTTTTTTTATGCAAAGGAAATAGGACCTGGTTCAAAAACATTTTTTATGCATGCAATGTTTTCATGTTTGATGTCCTATAATGCCTATTTTAATTAGTTTTTCAGAAGGATTTCACTGACGTGTCTTGTAGCGTCGAATGTCCTCTAATCGGCGTTCTTGTGTTTGGTTGTACCATACCGGACTTTTTGTGACCGAAGGATAACTGTTTTTCCCTTTTTTTCTTTGTAGAGCACTCTTTGCCATGTAGTGTCCCTCTTTCTCCACTCTAGGGATTTCAATCCTCTTGTTGATTATACGCCTCCTTATTCCCAAATTAATTATTAGAATTTTGGTGTGAGGGTCAAGAGAAGAGAAGTAAAGAGATAAAATCAATGGCTTGTGTTTTAGAATATTATTTTTATTAGAAAGAGGTTTTTGTAAGAATGGTTTGGCTAGGATTGGGCTTAGGTGTTTAAGCTTTTGTCTTAAGCAAACGTTTTCCCTTTTTTGTACTTGCGCCTTAATTTTATTTCCATTGCTTTTTATGGCTAGTTGATTTCCCTAGATCGCCCTTCGGGTTTTCGAACTAGGATATTGTGTTTTGGCCCTATCTTTTGTCTAGGCTCCTCTTTTTTGTATATTTTGAGGAATCCTAGCGGACCTTATTTTGTAACCCTAACTTTTGCCTAGGCTACCCTTTATTTTTGTTCGGGTGTCCTACCGGGTTGACCCTATCTTTTGCGTAGCCCCCTTAGTGGGTTTCCTACCAGGTACTTTGCCCTTTCTATTTTTAGCCTTTGGCTTCTATGGGTTTTTTTTTTTTGTATTTATTTTTTGTTCACAATATTGGCGAAGCATGACTTTCTTTATGGTGAGGTAAAACCTTATTTGATGCTTCTAATCAACTAGCTTGATTGTAATGGTAATGACGAATTTTGATTATTTGGACGCGCTTTTTATTCTTCTTTTCTCTTTTTTTTCGTTTACTTAGACAAGGTTATTGTGAGGTCTAGTTAGAAATAGCAAGAAGAGAAGCAGATAGTAAGAAATATTCTTTATTAATTAATAAGGGAATATGTGCCCTAAAATGTCCGGGGGTCGGGCTAGCCCCGGGGGATAATCTCTAACAATCATGGGGTTTACATCCCTTAAATGAAGAAAAAGATTTCCTAATGACTAGGGTAGCTCTTGACGCTTGCATCCCTCCACTTCGGAAAATTTGCTTTAGTGTGCGGAGGGGAGACTTCCCTTTTCCTTTTTCTACTTGGCCCTTAGTAGGGTCATATCCTAGGCCATGCTTGTAAGGATTGTCTTTAAATTTCGGGGGTTCCCTCATGCCTTGGGAATCTGCCCCCAATCCTTGGCCAGGATGGTAACGATGCTTCAACATCATGCGGGCTACCTTCGTGTTTTTGGGAAGTCGCTCTATGCTGGCAATTTCGAGCGCTTGAAAAGATGTTTCAAGGGCCTCTTCAGCCGCATCCACATAAGGTTGGGTGGACGGTCCACTGATCAGGATATCATCCTCTGCTTGGACCATGACCAATTTATCCTCCACTATGAACTTGACTTTCTGGTGGAGCGTTGAAGGTACTGTCGTAGCGTCATGAATCCAAGGCCTGCCGAGGAGACAACTGTATGCTGGAGTAATGTCCATTACATGGAAATCGACGTTGAAGATAGTGGGTCCGACTTGAATTGGCAGATTAACTTCTCCCACTACTTCTCGTTTTGATCCGTCGAAGGCTCGAACGATGGTGCTACTTGGGCGCAGACGGGTTCTTTGGATAGTTAACTTGTCTAGTGTGCACTTGGGCATCACGTTCAAGGATGACCCATTATCCACAAGAACTTTGGCGATGAGGTATTCCTTGCACTTGATGGAAATGTGTAAGGGCTTGTTATGGTTAGTTCCCTCGGGGGGGAGTTCTTCCTCTATGAAGGTGAGGTGATCGCTTGTCATGATGTGACCAATGATCCTCTCGACCTTTTCTTGGGATATGGAGTGAGGTACGTGTGCTTCGCTCAATACCTTCAGCAGGGCATTTTGGTGCGGTTCCGAGCTCATCATTAAAGATAACAATGTTATCTTTGCAGGTGTGTGATTGAGCTGGTCTATAGTAGAATACTCGCTTTGCCGTATAAACTGGAGTAATTCCTCTGTCTCCTCCTTGGATTCCTTATTTTCTTTTTCTTCGGTCTTTTTATTTTTTCCTTTATTTTTGGGGACATCTTCTTGTGAGTCCTTGGGGGAGTAGAATTTTCCACTTCTAGTCATGCCCCCGATGTCGGCTATGTTCGTGATGTCCTCTTTTATTGGTGAAGATTCTCCGTATCTCCATGGTACAACTTTATTTTATTCGTAGGGAAAGGACGTGGCATAAATAATCGCACTGGTGTCCTTGCCCCCTCTTCTTTATTTCTGAGGACTAACGGTCGAGGCTTATTTTCCTCTTGTGGCGAGTCAACCGTTGGGGAAAGCTTGATTAGGAGTGGCTTTCTCTCCATTCTTCTGATTTGGAAGACGTGTCAGTTAATCCTTCCTTTTTATTATCTTATTTATTAAGAGTGAAGGAGGGGAAATAAAATATGCAGATGAATGATATGCATGCAAGTAGACAATTGTGGAATAAAGAAAAATTTCATTTATCTGTTAGAAGGTGTACATTCCCCTATTCCATGCTACGAAGCAACTTTTGACAGAAACGGAAAAGCCTAAAGAAACCCACAGGCGGGTCTTGATCTCTATGTAATTCCCTTTCGGCTTCCCGGACGTGACGAGCAAGTGCTTCGCTTTGCTTATGGACCGCCTGGCTCATATCTTCGCTGTACTTTTGAGCCTCTTTGATCTTTGCCTCTTGATGGACGACCAAGGCTTGCAGTTCATCGAGTTTTGCAAGGGCTCGATCCTTTTCTTGTAGTACTTGGTCATACTGAGCTAGCCCGTCTCTTTCTTTGCAGCGTAGCTCAGCGAGACTTTTGTTGAGTCTCCGATTGGCCTCCCGCTCTTGGCGTATTTCTGACCGAGTCTTGGTAAGTTCTTGCAATAACTCCTTGATCGTCTGAGCCTGTTTTGCTGATTCGGTCTCAAGGTGTGCTGATTTGGCGGTTATTTCTTGAAGTTGGCTATCCGAGCTGGTTTTGGCAGTTTTGGATGCTCGAATAACTTGCTCATTAGAGTCAGCACACTGGTCCTTGAGGCGCTCTATTTCATGATCCTTTTTCTTGCATTGCCTTTGCAGACCGTCTATGGTGAGGATAAATTCTTGCTCTCTTTCTTCAAGGGCCCTCATCTGGGCTCCCATGATTTCTATCCTCTGGGTCAAGGCATCGACTTGAGCTTGCAACTCTTCACTGTTGGCGTTTGTAATGAGTGAGGTGGATGGTTGAGACATCCCTCTTCTTTTTCTCCATACCTCATAGTCACCGGAGACAGCCACTCGAGCTTTTCCTAGCTCTCTATCTCCCATAAAGACTGGTCTCTCCCATGCTTTTCTCATGGCTAGCGAGTTGGCGATTGTGCATGGGTCTCCGAAGAAACACAGTCCTCTGAGTTCCCCTCGAGAGATTGTAGTTTGAGTCCTTATGAGCTATCTCATAGCTACTCTAGGTGAGTAGGCTATGCAACCCCTGAGTCCTATCAAGGGTACGTTCGGATAGTCTCCACATCTGATGAGGACTGGCCAGGTCGGAACCAAGGGCAGACCTAGGATAAGTTGTTGGCGTCCTTTTGTTCCAACTCTTCCCTCCACTCTGAAGTTAAGCGTCATTGGAGAGGGATTTTGGAGAAGCTTCTCAAAGGGTCGGGGAACATCCCCATGTGGCTAGAGGCGTAAAAATGCGTAATGCCCCACACAAAGAGCAGTGAAGAGCAGCAACGAAGTGTTTTTCCTTGCTTCTGGCGGCAAAATTCCATCGAGAGCAAGGTGTCGGCAAGAATCGCAGGCAAGGGACTCTTCGAGTTCACGTCCCAGGCAAAGAAGGCGTCCATGAAGGCCTGATCCACTGTGTCGAGGTGGAAGGGAAACAAGATCGTTCCAAATATGATTAAGGCCAGGGTTTTGTTGAAGGCGACCCATTCTGTCTTTTCAGCCAAATTGGACAGATGGTCTTCTAACATTGAGACTTTCCAACCCTGGATGTTCCCTTTTCCTATCAGGGTAGTTTGCCGGAAAGGCAGTTGGATGATGGCAGCTACTTGTGCTGCAGGAGTATATGCCCCGTGGCGGATATGGACCCCGGCTGATTTGGGCCATTTTAGCATAATTTCGTACTCCTCTAAAGTTGGCACCATATCAAACTGCAGAAATTCGAAACATCGCAGACTAGAGTTCCATAAGTGAACTAATACCCTGATGAAAACTTTATCGACACAGATGTTCAGCAGGTCGAGAATCCGTCCATAGGATTTTTCAAAGTCGGAGCGGACCTCTGGTGGCATTATTGCGCAAAGTCGTTCCAATTTCTCAGTATGGTATCGGGGAATGTCCACCTTCTTCAATTGTCTACTAGTCCCCTCCATTTTCTAAAACCAAAATGCATGTTTTATGAAAATGATGCTTATTCGAATGAATGTGAGTGTTTATATTTTTTATCATGTTTTTGTATGATGTTTGCGTATTTTTTTGAAAAATAAACTACCTATATGAGTGTAATATATTTTGAACAAGGTCCCATTTATTGTTTTGGAGAAATCGAGAAAAGGAAAGAAAATTTTATTGGATTTTTATTTTTATTTTATAGCCTCTTATCTCTTCTGTCGGACTGCGTGGCTACTTAGCTTACAAAGAACCTGAAACTAGGCTAGCTAAAAGGCAGACAGTCCGAGATGAAAATATGGCTTTATGCGAAAGAATAGTTAGCATCCCTTATCTCTTCTGTCGGACTGCGTGGCTACTTAGCTTACAAAGAACCCAAAACCAGGCTAGCTAAAAGGCAGACTGTCCGAGATAAGGGCATTTATTGCAAAAAATGTTTTTTGAGGTTTTTCTGTTGTATGGTTATGCTATGCAACAAACAAATGCAACAAACAAATGTACACACAATTCGATCATCCACGAACAGGCGAGAAGTCGTTTTAATCACGAGGTAGGGTTTTCCTGCAGAAAAGTGCATTGGCAAAGGTGGGTTCTAACTATTCTCACCAAGGCTAAGGCCCCCAAGGTGCCCCCATTATAGGGTCCCCACTCTCCAGCCTTCCGACCATGCTTAGCACTAAGGCCATAGTCAGTCTTTGTGCCAAAAGAGGAAGGTTATCACCTTGAGTGGTGGTTTCCGATCACACTGGTGGGCACAAGGCCATCACTACAGCGAACCGTACCTACCACCCACTCCCTATGGATTTCTCACTTGCCCCCAGGTATAGAGGGAACTGTAGTGTGCAAGGGTTTGTGTACAATTTGTATTTCAAACAATTGCGTAAGTATAAACAAACAACAGTTATTAAAGCCACACATTAAAGCATGTTATAATACAAGGTAGGGTAAAAGTATAATTTTCTTGGTTTATTTATTTTTAAGCTGGCCCATCACTAAATGGTATCAACTCTCGAGGCTTCCCCAGTGGAGTCGCCATCTACCGCCGCTGTCAAAACGAGGCGGTCGGAGAGACGCGATGGTTTCGACTTTCCATTTTTCGCGTTTTTATTGGTGTGGTTACAACGCCTTTAGGTTGTCCGATAACCGAGCTGAACCTAGAGGCGAGGTTTTCGAAAGGGCGCTCTTGGGTTGTCCGATAACCGGGCTAACCCAAGAGCTAATTTTTGAAGGGTTCATCTGGAGTCGCCACCGATGTTTTTACCGGAAACATCGGAAAAGGAGTGAAAAGGCGTTAGTTTTTGAAAAACCAACTTTGGTCATTAGAACCAGAGTTGGGTAAGGGAGTTAGTTACGCGTAAAGGAAGTGTTAGTTCCTTTATGACGCCCCTTTCGGGTTCCCTATGATAGGCCAGCTATTTAAAAATAATTAAACCGGTGAAAATACGCTTTTACCCTTTTATTTGGGGAATTTTAAAATATGACTACATGGCCCTAATGTCTATTGCGTAATTTAAAATAAGGCAGTAAAAGATAGAGAGAGAAAGTATAAACCTCTGAAGCAAGCTTTTCTATTAATTCTTTGAGTACTAGGGTGCTTTTTGGCAGCCCTCTGCTCGTTACAATGCCGAAAACGCTCAAAAACACTCTAGAAAACTCTTAGAAACTCCGAAAATGCTTCAGAGGGGGTCTAGAGAGAGAATTTGAAGAAAAGTCTAGAGAGAAGGAGGAAGAATTGTGGGAAATGAGGGGAATGGGGCTCCTATTTATAGGGATTCGCGCCTGTCAGGTCGAGACGGATCGTCTCGCCAAAGGAGACGGCAGTCTCGCCACCTTTGCAAGGCGAGACGGACGTCTTGAATCTGAGATGGCGGTCTGGTCCCTTAAAGGCAAAAATCCTTATTTTTTATGCCAAAAATCCCTCCTATCCTAGTATGGGGCCTAATAGTCTCTCCTAATGGCTTCTTAGGCTTCATCCATCTTCAAAAAGGAGGTCTTCTGGTCTTTATTATGAGGTCGGGCAAGATTTGGGGTCTACAGCCTTTATTGAGAGGCCGGACAAAATTAGGGGTCTACAAGTACTAGTGGCACATGTCATCTGTTAGGATCATCTTTAGTATCTTGGCATTCTAAGAAACAAGCATGTGTTGTTTTGTCCACAACTGAAGCTGAATATATTGCAGCTAGTAATTGTTGTGCACAAATCCTATGGATGAAGCAACAACTAGAAGATTATAAGATTTTTCTAGATGATATTCCTTTGATGTGTGATAATACAAGTGCAATAAATCTTACTAAGAATCCAGTAATGCACTCTAGAACTAAGCATATAGATATTAAACATCATTTCTTAAGAGATCATATTAGTAAGGGAAATTGTAAAATTGAATATGTTCATACAAAGCATCAATTAGCAGATATTTTTACCAAACCTCTTCCCAAAGATAGATTCTATGATCTTAGAAGAGACTTAGGAATATTATAGATAATCTAAACTCTGCTTAACTAATCAATATTTACCTTTTATACTGTAATAATCGATTATATAGGGAATTAATCGATTATCCTGTGTCTATAACATTGAAAATTTGTTAATCTCTCTAAAATAATTGATTATCTTGGATAATAATTGATTGTTGAAGTTTAAACAAGTGAAATATGTGAAATCTTTCTGTAATAATCGATTATTTAGGGTAATAATCGATTATCTGGCTTAAAATTGCCAAAAACCAGTATTTTGCCACTGGAATAATCGATTATCCAGCCTGATAATCGATTATCTCTACACTTGAAGAATTATTCATGCTATCATGAATAATGAGCCCATTGATTGGCCAAGCTTAGTTACTTTAACAATGCTCAAGGCAAAGTGTCACCCAACATTCAAGATTCCATACGCTCTCCTAATATCCAGAATTCTTGAATACAAGGGCGTAAATGTTGAAGGAGAACAACGGGCCTGGACCCTAAATTCAAATAGAATGCTAGACGGTACGCTCACTCAGCTACAGATGGTGAACGTAAATGGAATTTACGTTGATAAAGATGATGCTCCTCACATGGCCAACATGGTTCAAGATTCTGATGATGAGGACATGGTTGCTGCTGAAATGCCTGCTGAAAACATTCATACTGCTGGGACGTCATCTGCTCATCCTACATCTCGTCCGTCTATGGAAGATATGTTGTTTGATATGAATCAAAGAATGCAAGAGTTTTTCACTATCTCTCAAGAACAACATCAGGAAATTATTCGACGTATTTTGGATGTAGATGATAGAGTTTGTAATTTAGAAGACAAATTTGATGCCCAATTTAACAGTGATGAAAGTGAAGATTTTTAATCTCTTCAACATATTTCTTGTTTGTAATTAATTTGATTTATGGAATAAAAATGGCATTTTTTTGCTTTGATTGAGGGGGAGTTATTTTCTATATTATGCACTTATTGAGGGGGAGCTTTTATTTTTTATCATAATCAAAATAGGGGGAGAAATTATTTAAAGCCTCTTATGATTATTAATTTTAAATGTTGTCTGGTATGTTTAATATTTTTGTTAAGCTGTAATAGATAAAACAGGTTATTACAAAGGGCTTTAAAGGAAATTTTGATCATCATAAAAAAGGGGGAGATTGTTGAACATACAAGGATATGAATGTTGAACATACAAGGATATGAAGCTTGTAGATTTTGATGATGATTCAAGAATAAAAAACTTAAGAGATTTGAAGACTTGTAATCTTATGTAATAACTCTGTTTTTATGTTTTTGAGTCTGTAATATTAGAGTCCAAGATAACCAGCACATAGACCATCCTTTAAAAGCTCTAAAAACTCATTTTTATCAAAATTACACTGTGATAATCGATTATCACCCTGGATAATCGATTATTACAGCAAGAAAACCATTTTCAGGAAATCCTCTCTGTGATAATCGATTATCACTCAGGATAATCGATTATCATAGGCTGATAATCGATTATTGGGCTAGATAATCGATTATCTTGGCCCAGTTTTGTTCCCCTGCAAATTTGGCTCTGGAATAATCGATTATCACTCAAGATAATCGATTATTTGCTTATGTTATGTGTTTTGAAATTCAAAATTGGACCAAGTTTTGAAAACCCTATTTCCAATTCATCTATTTATGAAAATTCCCAATTCCCAGACCCTATTCTCTCTACTTAAGGTTCTCTAAGGCTCTTTGCAAATTGGACAAACCTTTTTCATACAAAAGTTAAGAGTTGTGATTGCTAGAGAACTGTTTGTAGGGAAGAAAAAGGGGCTTTTGAAAACCTAGTGTGGGCTAGAAGCGATAAGAATCACTAAGTCGGTTTCTTGGTGGATTGTGTGTTGTGTCGTCTCTTGGAAAAGTTGTTCTTCATCCTTTGTGGATTCAAAGGAGGTGTTCATCTCTTGTGTGACTCAAGAGAGGTGTTTTCTTTACCTTATCTTTTCAATTTGTAATCTGTTTGTAAACTGTGATTATAG
This sequence comes from Sphenostylis stenocarpa, assembly GCA_963425845.1. Taxonomy (NCBI): domain Eukaryota; kingdom Viridiplantae; phylum Streptophyta; class Magnoliopsida; order Fabales; family Fabaceae; genus Sphenostylis; species Sphenostylis stenocarpa. The sequence goes on along the minus strand of OY731400.1, from coordinate 33,846,980 downwards.
TGACAGCGTTAATCCTCTGTTTGAGTGATTAGCAACTGGACGTAGGGTCTTTTGATCCGAACCAGTATAAATCAACTGTGTAATCTTCTATCCCTTATCTATTTACTTTACACATCATTTTAATCAGTGAAATTTGGGGAAAAATTTTAAAACCCTAATTTTTGTTTAAGAAACCAATTCACCCCCCTCTTGATTTTTGTCCGTAAACGCAAACATTCTGTTGCGCGATTCTAACACAAAATTGGCTGGGACGCGCATCTGGCTTTTGGGACGTGTGTCTCAGAGCTAAAAATTCACTTGGGACGACCATTGGAATGTGGGACGGCCATCCCAAGTGTTTCTTCACATTTTCAGTTTTTATTTCTTCATAAAAACTCTCCTTTCCTTAAACAGAAGTTGGTTGATGTTGCTAGGGTCCTAACAAAGCTTTACTCATCTTCTGAATGAAAGTCTTTTGATCTTTATTGTGAAGCCGGGTAAGATTTGGGGTCTATAGTTGCCCCCCCCCCTTCACCTAGCTAATTGGTTGTTGGCTCAATATGCCTATGCGACTGGTTGGCAGGTAAAGGAGTTAACCCTCTTGCCCGGTCATCCTTTGGATGCTCCTTTTGTTGTAGTCGCTGATCCTCTGAACTGTAAGAATTAATGGTTAAGTTCTAGAGGGGGGGTGAATTGAACTTTGAAACCTTTTTCAAAACTACTTTCTTTGTGGAAGAATGATTAATCTTTATTGAATCTTTTATTAGGTAGATTTGGTTTTTAACAAGGCAAGAATATAAAGCAGAAATGAAACGAGAGAAATGCAGAAATACAGCACAAGAGCTTTTATACTGGTTCACTCTTTCCAAGAGCTACATCCAGTTCTTGACAAACCTATCAAGTTCCACTAAAACCAAGTGAAAATACAAACCAGTAGATACAAACCAATCTACCCCAAGATCTACCTTACAACACCACAAGATAGACTCTTGAAAACCATCCAGCAACCAAGCCCAGTCGCTGTAACTAGTGCAGATTCAAACCCAATCTACACAATAAAAAATTCGTACAAGTATTGGAAAAGATAAACCTGGACAGTAGCTTTTTGTAATACAGAAGTCCAGAAGCAAATTTCTTAACATAGAACTTCCTCTCTTGAAGATATTTCAACAATCTTGATCAAAGCGCCTTATGATATGAATGTGTATGAATGCTCAGAAAGACACACGAATATGAGAGCTCAAAGATATCTTTTTAATCGATTTTCAAATTGTGTGTTTTAAAAGAGAAATCATAACTGTATTTATAGAGTAAAAGAGAAAAACTGATAGTTTTAATTGATTAAAATGATGCTTTAATCGATTGATTTCATTTAAAACTATTTTAATTGGTTAGTTCGAGCTTTTAATGGATTAACACTACTAGAAGGAAAAATGATAGCTCTTTGTTTTAACAGATTAAAACTCATTTTAACATATTAAAAACCTGAGGTACTCAAAACATTAATTATGACTTGGAACATTTTAATCTATTGATTTATCAATTTAACAGATTAATATTGTGAAACCCTTAACATGGAAAAACCATCAAGAACATTTTAATCTGTTGATTTTACAGCTTAATCAATTAAAATATCGACTGTATATATACATTTCCTATTTTAAGTGATTTTAACAGATTAAAACTACTTTTTAACACATTAAAAAACTAAATTTGTTCTTTCAAAGCTTAAAGGTTAGTTTTTCATGAAGTAAGATAAATTCTAGGATATGCAACCGTTATAGGTGCTATTACAAGATATATTGTAATTATCAAGAGATTAAATTTTGTACCTATAACCTAACTACTTACACACGCACAAACAAAATAATAATACTTTATATGTCTTTGTCAAATCCAACAAGTGTTTCTATTTCCCCCTATTTGATGGAGACAAATATCCACTGCACCTGCATAAAAAAAACAACAACAAACATATGTTTGTGATGTGTGTGTGAAGTGATAGTGTTATATCATTGTTTGTAGTGACAGTGTTATATCATTCTTCTCCCCCTATTTGACTTCATCAAAGAGATAAAAGTGTTCATATATAGACCATAAGTACCATTCAAGTACCCAAAAACAAACAAAAAAAAAACAAAAGAAATATAAGTAAGATAAAGCTATCAAAAAGAGATTTTATTCATCACCATCCCAGGGACCCTGATTGAATTGAAGGTCTCCAATTCTGTTGTAGATATCATCCAGCTGATTGTCAATATGCTAAAACCTGGCAGTGGAATCCTCATAAAGTCGATGCTGGCGAGCTTGCAAAGCATATGTCTTCTCCATGTGGCGCCTTTTATTAGTTTGAATTTCATTCATTTTATGTAGCATAGTCCTTTCAAATTGTGAAAGAGGGGTGCCACGATCAGGTGGAGTCACATAAGGAATCATGTCTAATGGAGACTGCTGAGCCCCAACATCTTCCATGGGATCTGCTTGTCTTGGTTCAGTAGCACTTGGAGCACTAGTGTCCTCGTCGTCTTCCTCTTCTTCTTCTGTACAATCATCCTCTTCATCTCTCCCGACTTCCTCTTTGGAGATCCAATCACCATCAATTTTTATGAAACCCATTTTATGAAGAATGGAATTGTTAATCTCATTTGTGGGGACTTCAGAAAGTTCCCCTTCTAATTCAACACCAAAGTGAGTGAGAAATTTAGAAATTAAAATAGCATAGGGTTACCGAAAGTCACTTAGCCTCTTTGCTTTGAGCATATGGTCTTTGACAACAAATACCCAGTTCACTCTGATTCTATGGTGGATACAGTACATGAGAACCAGGTCACCTTCATTTAGCACCGCATGATTGCTCCCCTTGGGAGTAAGCTACCAGGCCACTATGAATGCAAGCAACCTTTCTTCAAGTTTAAGCTTCCCAGTATTGAAGGAACTCACAGAGTCATGCTTATTCTTTAGGCAGGAACCAAAATACTGAACTTTGTTGAAATCTTCTACAACACTAGTATATCCTTTAGTGACTTTGACCCCTTCCACTACAAAAAAAAAGCCAATTACCTACGGATACAAATCCGTAGGTAAATTTTACATTACCTACGGATATTACCCACGGATAAAAATCTGTAGGTAAATTTTACATTACCTACGGATATTACCCACGGATGAAAATCCGTAGGTAAATTGTACATTACCTATGGATATTACCTACGGAATTCTATCCGTAGGTAATTATCCATTACCTACGGATATTACCTACGGATATTACCCACGGATGAAAATCCGTAGGTAAATTGTACATTACCTACGGATATTACCTACGGAATTCTATCCGTAGGTAATTATCCATTACCTACGGATATTATCTGTAGGTAATGTAATCCGTGGATAATTCCGTAGGTAATTACCTACGTAATTACTATCCGTAGGTAAAGTGTACATTACCTACGGATATTACCTACGGAATTCTATCCGTGAGTAATTATCCATTACCTACGGATATTTTCCGTAGGTAATATCATCCGTGGGTAATTCCGTAGGTAATTACCTACGGAATTACTATCCGTAGATAAATTATATTAAACTAAAAAAATTGTCACTAGCAAGAATCGAACCCAAGTACCTTAAAATTGAAAACCGATACATCAACCACTAAACTATTAGGATATTCTAATAATTATTTACAACTAAATTATACTTATATTAATTCGTGTAAATATATAAATATATAAATATATAAATATAAAATATATAAATATATAAATATGTAAATATAAAATATATAAATATAAAATATAAAATATATAAATATATAAATATATAAATATATAAATATCTAAATATATAAATATACAAATATACAAATATACAAATATATAAATATACAAATATACAAATATACAAATAAATAAATACATAAATACATAAATACATAAATACATAAATACATAAATACATAAATATTTAAATATTTAAATATTTAAATATTTAAATATTTAAATATTTAAATATTTAAATATATAAATATATAAATATATAAATATATAAATATATAAATATATAAATATATAAATATATAAATATATAAATATATAAATATATAAATATATAAATATATAAATATATAAATATATAAATATATAAATATATAAATATATAAATATATAAATATATAAATATATAAATATATAAATATATAAATATATAAATATATAAATACATAAATATATAAATATATAAATATATAAATACATAAATACATAAATATATAAATATATAAATACATAAATACATAAATACATAAATACATAAATACATAAATACATAAATATATAAATACATAAATACATAAATATATAAATACATAAATACATAAATATATATAAATACATAAATACATAAATATATAAATATATAAATATATAAATACATAAATACATAAATACATAAATATATAAATATAAAAATATAAATATATAAATATATAAATATATAAATATATAAATATATAAATATATAAATATATAAATATATAAATATATAAATATATAAATATATAAATATATAAATATATAAATATATAAATATATAAATATATAAATATATAAATATATAAATATATAAATATATAAATATATAAATATATAAATATATAAATATATAAATATATAAATATATAAATATATAAATATATAAATATATAAATATATAAATATATAAATATATAAATATATAAATATATAAATATATAAATATATAAATATATAAATATATAAATATATAAATATATAAATATATAAATATATAAATATATAAATATATAAATATATAAATATATAAATATATCAAATATATAAATATATTTATAATATATTATATATATTTTATATTTATATATATTTTATATTTATATATATTTTATATTTATATATATTTTATATTTATATATATTTTATATTTATATATATTTTATATTTATATATATTTTATATTTATATATATTTTATATTTATATATATTTTATATTTATATATATTTTATATTTATATATATTTTATATTTATATATATTTTATATTTATATATATTTTATATTTAAATATTTTATATTTATATATATTTTTTATATTTATATATATTTTATATTTATATATTTTATATTTATATATATTTTATATTTATATATATTTTATATTTATATATATTTTATATTTATATATATTTTATATTTATATATATTTTATATTTATATATATTTTATATTTATATATATTTTATATTTATATATTTTATATTTATATATTTACACGGATAAATATAAATATAATTTATTTGTAAATTATTTTGAAAATAACCTAATAGCTTAGTGGTTGGAGTATCGACCTCCAACTCGAGGTACTGGGTTCGAATCCCGCCAATGACAATTCCCTTAATCTAATAATAATTCAAAGTTTCAAAAATATAATAAATAATAAAAATATAATATAAAGGGGAGGGGGTTCTAGGTAATAATAAAAAAATAAGGGAGGGGGTTGTAATAAATAAAAATATTTTGTTAAGGTAAATGCATTACCTACGACCAAATTACCGACGGATTTTCTACGGAAAGAAATCCGTAGGTAAAGTGACATTACCTACGGATTTTTGTCATTACCTACGGATTTTACCCGTAGATAATAAGCGTTTTTTTTGTAGTGTTCATTCATGAGACCAGCAACATTTTTCCACATAGTGGGAGTAACTTCAATGTCCACTCCTTTGACTTGAGTTTTAAGAGTAGAACCTTCAAATGACAAGTTAGTAAAGAAACCTTTTATAAGGTCAGGATAGATTCTACCATTGAGCTCTAAGAAGCTCTGAAGTTTCTGGTGTTGCAATAGTTTTCGCACCCCTTTGAACCCTTCAACATCCAACCACGAGAATTTCAGTATTTTGGGGAGATTGATCTGTTTCCTGCTCATTTCATGAATGAACAACCCCATTTTATCTTGGTTCCCATTGAACTAAGTTTCAATGAGCCCTCCTCCTGATATTTCTTGAGCAGTAGTTGAGGATTCACCTCTGCTGAACTTCTTTCTTCCAGATTTGGAGCGCTTGAACATGGTGTGAGAAGTAAACCAAATACCTTGCCAAGAGTGAACACAGGGTTTTCGAACAACTAAGGAATAATAAGAGGAATGTGAGGATTCTGACTCTTCATCTACTTTGAATAGTCAAATTTGTCGTGTAGTGAGTTACATAAGCTTGTTCCCTGTGCCAGAAACGAAAAATACATAAAAGAAACAATGGGTATAACAATTTAATCCTTTACCTGCATCAGTTGAAATATTCAAAATTTCTGCACTTTTTGATCTCCAATCACAGGTTGCCAGCGTGAATTACTGATGTAATTGGATAGATATTACATTTAAGAGAGTAGCTCAAGCAGTAAAAGAATTTTGTAGTTGTAAATGCACTTAATTCAACCTGCAGTAAACAATCAGAAGCCTACAATACTAACCCTAGAAAATTAATCGATTGTTTTACTATATAATCAATTAATTTTACTTAATGTGATAGAAGCAGATCTCAAGAGCAAAATGAATCGATTAAATCGAAGATTTAATCAATTAATTCAAAAGAAACATATGTAGAGCGAGAAAAATTAAATGAAATAAACCAATTAAAAACATTTTTAATCGATTAATCTGGCAGTGAATCACAAACAAATATTGAAAACCAGGAAATTAACAGATTGTTTCTCAAGTTTAATCAATTAAAAAGTACATAGTTCGAAAATATTCCAAAGTTTTCAAAAAAAGAATCGATTAATCATACTATTAACCTGTTAAAAAGCACAGAACCATAATAGAGAAACAATTATACAATACTAGATAGATCCACAATTCCTAATTCAGTTCTAAGCATATTAAGTCTATCTCTAGGAAGTGGTTTGGTGAACAGGTCAGCCAATTGTTTATTAGTATCAATGAATAAAATTTCACAATCACCCCTAGAAACATGTTCTCCAATAAAGTGGTGTCTAATTTCAATATGCTTAGTTCTAGAGTGTTGAATAGGATTTTTAGTCAGATTGATTACACTAGTATTATCACAAACCAGAGGTACCATCTTGAGAAACACACCATAATCCTTCAATTGCTATTTGAGGTAGAAACTCTGGGCACAACAGCTCCCAGCTGCAATGTATTCAGCTTCTACAGTCGAAAGAACCACACACGCTTGTTTTTTGCTGTGCCATGATATGAGGCTGCTCCCCAGTAAGTGACATGTACTAGAGGTACTTTTCCTATCCAATCTACAACCTGCAAAGTCAGAATCAGAAAATCCAACAAGTTTAAGAAAAGTACCTTCAGGATATCATAGACCAACATTGATGGTTCCTTTAAGATACTTGGGAATCCTTTTAGCGGCAGTGAGGTGAGATTCCTTTGGATTTGCCCAGAATCTAGCACAAAGGCAAACACTGAACATAATGTCAGGCCTACTAGCAGTGAGGTATAGAAGAGATCCAATCAAACCTCTATATTTAGTTTGATCAACAGATTTCCCCTTTTCATCTAAATCTAGATAGCAGTTAGTAGACATGGGAGTGGAGGATTCTTTGCAATTATGCATATCAAATTTCTTCAACAACTCATTACAATATTTAGATTGATTTAGGAAAATACCATTCTTTAATTGTTTAACTTGGAGACCAAGGAAGAAATTCAATTCTCCCATCATAGACATCTCAAATTCGCTTTGCATTTCTTTAACAAATTTATTACACAAGGAATTATTAGTAGAACCAAAAATGATATCATCAACATAAACCTGCACTAGAATAATATCAGATCCATATTTCATTAATAAATTTTTATCAACTTCACCTCGTTTGTATCCTTGATCAGTTAATAAGTTACTTAGCCTCTCATACCATTGTCTAGGGGCCTGTTTTAATCCATAAAGAGCCTTTTTCAGCTTGTAGACATGGTCAAGATGTTTGTGATCTTCAAAACTAGGAGGCTAAGAAACATAAACTTCTTCATTGATGAATCCATTTAGAAAGGCACTCTTGACATCCATATGAAGCAATCTAAAACCACTAATACATGCATAAGCTAATAACAATCTAACAACTTCAAGTCTAGCTACGGGTGCAAAGGTTTCATCAAAATCAATTCCTTCCTGTTGATTATATCCTTTGGCTACTAACCTAGCTTTATTTCTAGTAATAATGTCGTGTTCATCTAATTTGTTTTTGAATACCCACTTAGTACCAATTATATTAATATCTCTGGTTTTAGGAACTAACTCCCACACATTATTTCTTTCAAATTGATTAAGTTCATCATGCATGGCATTAATCCAATATTCATCATTTAATGTATCCTTAACAGATTTAGGTTCAATTTGTGAAATAAATGCCATATGATTGCATAATTGATTAAGATAATTTATAGTGGATACTCCCTTATTGATTTGCCCAATCACATTGTCTAGAGAAAGATCTCTTGGGACAATCCACTCTTTAGGAAGCTCATCCAAGCAATCTTCTTCCTGTTCTTCAAAAATTCTTTCTGGTGGGTCAGCTTTTGTAGGATCAATCAATTGATCACTCTCTTCAACAGTACATTGTTCTGTATTTCTGGGATGTTTTAACTGATAAAAATTATCAGCTAATTCGTCATCATCTGCAGTACCTTTTGTATTTCTCTGCAACACTCGAGGAGACTCATTAAAAACAACATGTACTGATTCTTCAACATATTTTAGTCTTCAATTATTGACTCTATATGCATGACTATTAGAAGAATAGCCAAGAAAGATCCCTTTATCAGATTTTTCATTAAACTTACCAATATTTTCTTTCCCATTGTTTAAAACAAAACATGTACATCCAAAAACCCTGAAATAGTTTATGTTGGGTTTTCTTCCTTTGTAAAGTTCATGTGGAGTTTTCTTAAGAATGAGTCTTATCAAAACTCTATTCAAAACATGACAAGCAGTGTTTACAACATCTGTCCAAAAGTATTTAGGTAAGGAGTTTTCACAAAATATTGTTCTAGCAAGTTCCATAATGGATATGTTCTTTCTTTCCACAACACCATTCTGTTGAGGAGTTCTTGGAGCAGAAAAGTTGTGTTTTATGCTATATTTTTCAGAGAATAATTCAAACTTTTCATTTACAAATTCTCCATCATTGTCACTTTGAATAGAAGTAATGAAATAATAACCTTTCTCATTTTGTTAAACCTTAGCAAGCTTTTTAAAAGATCTAAAAGAATCTGATTTGGCTTTTAGAAAAACAGTCCATGTAAATTTGGAAAAATCATCAACAATTACCATGATATAAAGATTACCACCTAGGCTTTTGTTTCTTGAAGGACCAACCAAATCTAAGTGGAGAAGTTCCAAAGGTCTACAAGTAGAAACAATGTTTTTATTTGAAAAAGATTTTCTAGTTTGTTTACCTTTTGAACAAGCTTCACAGATTTTGTCTTTCAAGATTTGAAGCTTAGGTAGTCCAAAAACTAAATCTTTAGAAATTAATTTGTCAAGATGATTGAGATTAATATGTGCAAGCCTTCTATGTCATAACCAAGATTCTTCTTCTTTAGTAAGAAGACAACTTTGAGATGAGATAGAATTCTTGATATCTAGCATGTAAATGTTGTTTAATCTCTTACCAACCAGCATTATCGTATCAGATTTTGGCTCACAGATTAGACAGATTTCTGGTTTGAAGATAACCTTGTGACCAAGATCACATAATTGGCTTATGCTGATTAAGTTGTGCTTGAGACCTTCAACAAAAAGAACTTGTGAATGGTCACGGTCTCACCATCTCCTATGTCTCCAGATCCTAAGATTCTTCCCTTATTGTTATCTCCATATGTTACGTGACCTCTAGTCTTCAATCTCAGTTTCTGAAATTTGGAAATATCACATGTCATATGCCTTGAGCATCCACTGTCCAAGTTGTTAGAATCGCGCAACGGAATATTTGCGTTTACGAACAAAAACCAAGAGGGGGGGTGAATTGGTTTCTTAACAAAAATTAGGGTTTTAAAATTTTTTCCAAATTTCACCGATTAAATTGTTGTGTAAAGTAAATAGAGCAATGATAGATTCTTACACAGATGATTTATACTGGTTCGGATCAAAAGACCCTATGTCTAGCTTCTAATCACTCAAACAAAGGATTAACACTGTCACTATTATCACGGTTATACAATCAGATTACAAATAAGAAGATAAGGTAAAGAATACACCTCTCTTGAGTCACACAAGAGATGAAGAACAACTTTCCCTAGAGACGACACAACACACAATCCACCAAGAAAACCCACTTAGTGATTCTTATCGCTTCTAGCCCACACTAGGTTCCAAAAGCCCCTTTTTCCTCCAACAAACAGTTCTCTGGCAGTCACAACTCTCAACTTTTGTTTGAAAAAGGTTGTTCAATTTGCAGAGAGCCTTAGAGAACCTTAAGTCGACGGATTAGGGTTTGAGAATTTGGGATTTTCGAAACCTGTTGAATTGGGAATAGGGTTTTCGAAACTTGGTCCAGTTTTGAAATTCAAAACACATATCTGACTGAAGTAATCGATTATCTTGAGTGTTAATCGATTATTACAGAGCCAAATTCACCTGGAACCCAAAACCTCACAAATTAATCAATTAACTGAGTAATTAATCGATTAACAACCCTGTTAATCGATTAACAGAGGCTTTAATCGATTATTCTATAGAGCAGATGCTGAAAATGGTTTTTCTCTCTGTAATAATCAATTATCCTGCCATTTAATCGATTAATCCAGTATGTTTTTGATAAAAATGAGTTTTTAGAACCTTTAAATAGTAGACTATGTGCTGGCTATCTTAGACTCTAAAATTACAGACTCAAAATCATAAAAACAGAGTTATTACATAATATTACAAGTCTTCAAATCTTTAAGTCCTTTGTTCTTGAATCATCATCAAAATCAACAGGCTTCATATTCATATATGTTCAACATTCATATCCTTGTATGTTTTAACAATCTCCCCCTTTTTTATGATGATCAAAATTTTCTTTAAAGCCCTTTGTAATAACCTGTTTTGTCTATCACAGCTAACAAAAACATTAAACATACCAGACAACATTTAAATTTAATAAATATAAGAAACATAAGAGGCTTTAAATAATTTCTCCCCCTATTTTGATTATGATCAAAAAAATGAAAGTTCCCCCTCAATAAATGCACAATTTAAAAATAACTCCCCCTCAAACAAAGCAAAAATACCAATTTTATTTCATTTAAAGTTATTATAAACAAAGAGATATGTGGAAGAGATTAAAACTCTTCACTTGCATCGCTATTGAACTGAGCATCAAACCTATCCTCTAGGTTACAGACCCTATCATCTACATCTGAGATACGGCGAATGATTTCCTCATGCTGTTCTTGAGAGATTGTGAAGAATTCTTGCATTCTTTGATTCATATCAAAGAGCATATCTTCCATTGATTGTCGGGATGTAGGAGGGACAGAAGATGTTCCAGCATTATGAATATGTTCAGAGGGAAACTCAGCAGCAGGAGGCATCTCTTCATCAGAATCTTCAGCATTTTCAGCCATGTTGGGAACGTCGTCTATGTGAACATAAATGTTATTGACACACACCATTTCTAGTTGAGTTAGCGTGCTATCAAGCATTCGATTTGAATTTGTTGTTCTTACCGTTTGCTCTCCTTCCACATTCACTCCTTTGTACTCTAAAATGCGAGAGATAAGAAGAGCATAGGGAATTTTAAAAGTAGGATGACGCTTAGCTTTCAGCATGGTCATGGTGACAAGGCTACCGCAAACGATTGGCTTATTATTCATGATTGCATGAATAATGCAAAAATATATGGATGAGCATTGGGCATGGTCGGTTGCCCGGGGACATAAAATCCAGACAAGTAGATGCAGTAGCAAGCGTTCCTCCTTCTTTAATGGGCAGCCAGAAGAAGACGCTCAATCTCCATGGAGGGGTTTCGGAGAAAAGAACGGTAAGCCATAATTCTGTCAAAATCGTCTAACTCCGCAAAAATATTAATACCATCATCTCTTACATTAAAATGGGCAATGTAGACCCCAAATCTTGCCCGGCCTCATAATAAAGACCAGAAGACCTCCTTTTCGAAGATGGATGAAGCCTAAGAAGCCACTAGGAGAGACTATTAGGCCCCATACTAGGATAGCAGAGATTTCTGGCATAAAAATAAGGATTTTCGCCTTTTAGGGTCAAGACCGCCGTCTCGCCTTGCGAAGGTGGCGAGACGGCCATCTCGCCACTCGCGAATGGCGAGATTGCCGTCTCATTTGGCGAGACAGCCGTCTCGCCATTCTTGCAAGGTGAGGCGGTCGTCTCGATTGGCGAGACGGCCGTCTCGACCTTGTCAGATAAGACGGCCCGTCTCGACCTGACAGGCGCGAATCCCTATAAATAGGAGCCCTATTCTCCTCATTTCCCACAGTTCTTCCTCCTTCTCTGTAGACTTTTCTTCAAATTCTCTCTCTAGACCCCCTCTGAAGCATTTCTGGAGTTTCTGAGAGTTTTCTAGAGCATTTTTTGAGCGTTTTCGGCATTGTAACGAGCAGAGGGCTGCCAAAAATCACCCTAGTACTCAAAGAATTAATAGAAAAGCTTGCTTCGGAGGTTCATACTTTCTCTCTCTATCTTTTACTGCCTTATTTTAAATTATGCAATAGACATTAGGGCCATGTAGTCATAATTTAAAATTCCACAAATAAAAGGGTAAAAGCGTATTTTCACCGGTTTAATTATTTTTAAATAGCTGGCCTATCATAGGGAACCCGAAAGGGGCGTCGTAAAGGAACTAACACTTCCTTTACGCGTAACTAACTCCCTTACCCAACTCTGGTTCTAATTACCAAAGTTGGTTTTTCGAAAACCAACGCCTTTTCACTCTTTTTCCGATGTTTCCGGTAAAAACATCGGTGGCGACTCCAGATGAACCCTTCAAAAATTAGCTCTTGGGTTAGCCCGGTTATCGGACAACCCAAGAGCGCCCTTTCGAAAACCTTGCCTCTAGATTCAGCCCGGTTATCAGACAACCTAAAGGCGTTGTAACCACACCAATAAAAACGCGAAAAATGGAAAGTCGAAACCATCGCGTCGCTCTGACCGCCTTGTTTTGACGGCGGCGACAGATGGCGACTCCACTGGGGAAGCCTCAAGAGTTGATCCCATTTAGTGATGGGCCAGCTTAAAAATAAATAAACCAAGAAAATTATGCTTTTACCCTACCTTGTATTATAACATGCTTTAATGTTTGGCTTTAATAATTGTTGCTTGTTTATACTTACGCAATTGTTTGAAATACAAACTGTATACAAACCCTTGCACACTGCAGTTCCCTCTATACCCGTGGGCAAGTGAGAAATCCATAGGGAGTGGGTGGCAGGTACGGTTCGCTGTAGTGATGGCCTTATGCCCACCAGTATGATCGGAAACCACCACTCAAGGTGATAACCTTCCTCTTTTGGCACAAAGACTGACTATGGCCTTAGTGCTAAGCATGGTCGGAAGGCTGGAGAGTGGGGACCCTATAATGGGGGCACCTTGGTGAGAACAGTTAGAACCCACCTTTGCCAATGCACTTTTCTGTAGGAAAACCCTACCTCGTGATTAAAATGACTTCTCGCTTGTTCGTGGATGATCGAATTGTGTGTACATTTGTTTGTTGCATTTGTCTGTTGCATATCATAACCAAACAACAGAAAAACCTCAAAAAACATTCTTTTGCAATAAACGCCCTTATCTCGGACAACCTGCCTTTTACCTAGCCTGGTTTCAGGTTCTTTGTAAGCTAAGTAGCCACGCAGTCTGACAGAAGAGATAAGGGACGCTAACTATTCTTTCGCATAAAGCCATATTTTTATCTCGGACAGTCTGCCTTTTAGCTAGCCTGGTTTCAGGTTCTTTGTAAGCTAAGTAGCCACGCAGTCCGACAGAAGAGATAAAAGGTTATAAAATAAAAATAAAAATCAAATAAATTTTTTTCCAAAACAATAAATGGGACCTTGCTCAAAAATATTACACTCATATAGGTAGTTTATTTTAAAAAAAAATACGCAAACATCATACAAAACATGATAAACAAAAAATAAACACCCACATTCATTCGAATAAGCATCATTTTCATAAAACATGCATTTTGGTTTTAGAAAATGGAGGGTGTTAGAAAAGTAGTTTTAAATCAAGAGGGGGGTGAATTGATTTTTGAAAGTTTTTCGCAATACACAGATTATCTAATCCGAAAATTAAGTTTACTTATCAATTCACGAATTCACAAAGTAATTAAGCAATACAAGCGCAGCAACTGAAATTAAAGAGAGAAAGGTTAAGAAAGATTTCACCGGTAGTTTTATACTGGTTCACCCAATACCAGGGCTACGTCCAGTCTCCAGCCAAATTCCAGATGGGTTCCACTAGAATAGATGTTTTACAGTACTCACACTCTTACACCTATTCTAACACCGGAACCAATTTCCAGCTTCCGACTTTAACCTTCCCACCAAGAACCAAATTCCAGTTCTTGGAAACCTCTGCAACCAAATTCCAGCCGCAGAGAGACCAGTGCCCAAATTCCAGGCACCAAACAGTACAAGAACCAAATTCCAGTTCCTGTACTCAACCTCTCCACCAAGAACCAAATTCCAGTTCTTGGAAACTTCTACAACCACCTACCAGCTGCAGAAAACTTGTGCCCAAATTCCAGGCACAAAACAATACAAAGTAATGAAAAGAAATTGAAAAGAAGAAACAAGAAAGCTCAAACCGGATTACGCTAATCCACAGTAAGTTTCTTCTTCAAAGGATGCAATATGCCTCAAGAAAGATTTCAAAAGAAGTTCACAAAGTGGTTGAGAATCTTTCTTGGAAAAAGATGCTTAACAGTTGCTTGAATGTTTGTATGAAAACTGATATTCAATCTTATGTCTAAAAAATTCAATCAAAACTGTTTTATAAAGAGTTTTCAGAAAAAGCTGCATTAATTAATCTGTTGAAAGTTTGTTTTAATCTGTTGAAATAGCCGTTATAATCTGTTAAAAGTCCTTTCAACCCATTAATGCGTTCTTGCTTCTTTAACATAATTGTTTTAGCTGATATGACCACGTTTATATCAGTTAAAACATTTTACAAACATTTTCAAAGTAAAAAACAATCGATTGAATCACGTATTAATCGATTGATTTGTTTAAAAACCTTCTTATAAAACTTTCCAAGTTATTTTCGCTGATATAAAGTCGTTTTAATCGATTAAAAACCTGCACAAAATTTTTCTAAGTTGTTTTAATCGATTGAAATACGTTTTAATCGATTGAAATAAGTCTGATCGGTCATAATTCAATTCTGATCGATCATAACCAACTCTGATCGGTCATAATTTCATTCTGATCGATCATCCTGACTTCCAAAGTGGTTTTAATCGATTAAAACGTGTTTTAATCGATTAAAAGCAATCTGATCGCTCATATTTAAAATCTGATCGATTATATTTCATTCCGACTGTTATATTCGAATTCTAATCGGTCATAAAGGGTTTTTAATCGATTAAAAGGTTTTTGTATCAATTAAAATATCGTAAAAACACTTTTTAAAACATTCTAAGTGTTTTTAATTGTTTCTTTCAAAACTATATCGCTTAAAAACATTGTTAAGAAAGTTCTTTGTCAAAATGCTTTTGTTTGATTTGTTTAAAACTATTTTTGAGGCATTTTGCAAATTGAGTGAAGAAGCTTTATGCAAGTGGAAAAGGTAAAGTGGTTTTACCTAAGCTTTCTGTTAAGACACACTAAGTCTTCAGCTCCTTTGTTCTGAGTGACTTGTTTGACTGCTGCAGAGTTGACCCTTGACTTTATCTTTGACTTCATCAAATCAATGAGATCTTTGCTAGGATCACTTTCAGTCTCCCCCTATTTGATGAAGACAAACACCATTTTGAAAAAACAATCTCTGCAAAATAAGTCACTTGATAATGCAGTTAGGTGAGAAATATAAGAATGTAATAAAGTTTTGTTTCTCCCCCTAAAACTTATTTCTCCCCCTAAAATGTTGCACTTAAATTTATCTTAAAGTGATGCAACTATTTCTCCCCCTTTTGACTTCATCAAAAATAGGGAAACAGAAGAGAAAAGAATAAAATGTAAGGTTTCGAAAAATGTTCTTGGTTAAAAATCGATTAAAAACAGAGCATAATCGGTTAAAATGTTCTTGGTAAATGATTTTAATCGATTGAAAGAAAAGTTTAATCGATTAAAACATTTAAGATTTTGAAAACATGAAACTTTAGTAAAAATAATCGATTATTTCGATTTTGAATCGATTAAAACAGTAATGAAATTTGCTGTTTAAGTTTATTTAACCGATTAAAAAGTGTTTTTATTAACTAAAACAACCAGATTTTGAAAATCATGATATATCTGATGTGAATATCTCGTATCTAATCTATTGGATATGTAGTGAACTGATTGTCTAGATCAATATCAACTATTTTTCACTGATAATCTACCACTATCAGATTTAATTTTAAGTTTGGCTAATTTTATCGTTATAAGACAGTTTTAAAAGGTTTTAATCGATCAATGCCCAGTTTTAAAAGAGATTCAGTGGATCTATCATCTACTTCTATCTAAGCCAGTTCAATCTAGATTTAGATCCTAAATCATATTTAACCAAAGCTAGATCAAGAGTCCCTGGTATAACACCAGTTAATATTACAATCCATGCAAAAAATATAAAGATAGAAATAAGCAGTAAGATAAAGATGATGAGGGGAACTAGTCATCCCAATTTCCCTGATTGAACCGCTTATCCACCAGCTTGGTGATCATTCATTTGGTTCCCACCAATATCAAAAGATAATAGGCTTTCCTTTTTGCTGGAACCAATTTTGCTCTATCAACTATTTGAGTCAACAACTGCTTGTCACTCCTGTATCAGCGAATAGCACACGTAAACTTTTCCCGAAAAGAAATCTTTTAGCAGTTTATCGTTACTATTGACTGCATTACAGTCCATGGTTGACACCACACTTGAATTAAATGTTTCTTTAGGAACATCGCCTATT